>OY720445.1:4371102-5022068 GCA_963082915.1 Dolichopus griseipennis
AAATAAAACGCTGATATTGTGAACCTAGTCATAACCACAAATTGTATTCCTTTGATTAAATTATGTATGTAATCTAATTAAGTGTTTCACTCGATTTACGTAGAATGTTATAATATAATTCTTTATTAAAAAAATTTAATTTAAATTATAGTATATACTCTTTATGATTGATGTAAAACTCATAACTTTTATTATTTAACAAGTATAGCTATTAAAATTTTACAATCTCTTTTAAATCACTTTTTTTAGTGTTTCTGTTTTTTTTTAATAAAATTTTTAATTATTTTCATAATAAAATGCACACATCTACATCTATTTGATGCTTTCAGATATAAGAGTCAAATTTATAAACTTTTGTATTATATTAATATTATTTAATTTTAAAACTGCTCATAAGGTAAATTTAAAAATAAGAATCCTTTTAATGGATAACAGGCACGATTGGAAATCCAAATTCTATAAATTAAATTTAATATATTACATAACAACTATAAGAGCAAAATTATAACTGACTTTTTATAATTTCAGAAAAAAATTACCATTGTAAAATCAATAAAATAAAATAATTTATTTGTTGTTAAAATGAAAATTTTCAATAATAAATTGTTCAAATTTTGATTAAAATCAAAAATAATTTCTGAGGTAAGTATTTAATCCTATCTCTTTCCTTTTTATCTGATTCAGATATCTGAAACCAAATAAAGTACAAAATAAATATAAATTATTATTTTCTTATTCAATGCTATTTCAAGGATAATCAGTATCTAAAGGAATGCTTTTATTTTTCAAGTTCATCATCAATTTTTAAATACACAGAATTATAATTTCATTGATTTTGAAATGAGCTTTTTTTGTTGTCATAACAACAAAAGATTTTCCGAATAATTTATCCCTTAAAGTTAGTGAATTTCTTATTTCTTTCAATTTTAATTCTTTTGTTTGTGTTGTGTTCAAGAAATAAAATATTAAATTGACCGTTTTACACATGAATAGATTTTGTAATAAGTACTGATTCAGCATTATGTGACTCACATAGAATTAATGGGTCAATTATTGAATATATGTTTATATACAATATAATTTAAAGAAAACAGTCAATTGATTATTTTAATTAAATTTCTTATACTTATTTTTATTTCGATTTATTTGATTACGAATAATGAAGAAGTAAAAGATCCAAGTTTGTGAAAGAACTTGAATTTAATTCTTTAATACATTCGCTTTACTTCCATGTATACTAGCAGATTCTAATAAGAGTCTTGTGGTCTACTCAGTATTAGATATATATTTCAAGAGTCTAGGTTTCGTTTTAAATTCAATATTTTCGAAAAGGATAATCTAAAAATTCTGTAAAAATGTATTTCTAAACTCAATTCTTCAGATAATACTTATCAGTGATTTAATATTCTTCTTTTTCAGCTGCTAATCTATTACTGGATGATAAGCGATCACATGTTACTGTAGATTAGCAATGGTGTTGGCATACTCTTCTCTGCATCTTGGGCTATGTACTAATGCTCCTTTTGTGTTAATACCTGTACAGCTTCGGATGTTTCTAAGCTACGACTTTTGTTTCCTACCTATGTTTCTCTTGCCTTTTATTTCCCCATGTATTATTAGCTGGAGTAGTTCATATTTAGGACCTCGTATTATGTGACCAAAGTAACTTAGTTTTCTACGCTTGATAATTGCTACGACGTTATATACGAAAGTTATATAGAACTTATTGGTGTGTAACTCTTCTTGTAACTCTGTCTGTTTGTCAAATTTTTAATATTCTTCTATTAGACCACATTTCAAACGTCTTTAACTTGTTTAACTCCATCACTTTTAGTGTCCAAGTTTCTACTCCATATAAGAGCACAGACCAGACATAAAATTTTCGGAAGCTTAATCGGAGTTTGATGTTTATTTAATTTGATATAAAAGAATAATATTTAAAAGTAATCAAGATGTACATGAATCCAGTACAAGCACTGAAATTTAGGATGTCTTGTATTTATATTTATTTACAAATACCTGTATTTGCGAAAATTAATACATTTAAGACAGCACTCGGTTCTTTCATTTATATAATATTATACATTTCAATAAAATAAATATTTAAAATTATGTAATTATCGTTACTATTTCAGCTTATTAAATATTATTTTAGCTATCATACTAAAAATTATCTCAATAGTTAAGTTTTTAAAATAATTATCTATAAGTCTTTAAACAAATCAAATCTTTGACATTTAAATATAAAAATTTGAATATAATATACTATATAATAATTAAATCATTGAAATTTTAAAGGTCAACATTTTTCTCATTATACCTTTCATCATTAAACATATATAATTGTGGTAATTTCAAAATACTTAAATTCGAAACAAAAGAATATTAAGGAAAAGTTTAAAAGAAAAAGTACTTAAAAGAGTACTTAAGAAAGATTATTCATTACTAATTAGTATAATTTAAAAAAAAAATTTGAAAATTTAAAATAAAAGAATAATTATTATAAAATATATACCAACTTAAAATAACATTTAAAATAATCTTTTTGATATTTTATGACAATTTTAAATATAAATGATAATTTTACATCATATTTTTGTATAAGTAACTAAAAAAATTGCTTGAATAGGGAACGTCTCAAAATTCCAAATCACAAAATCCCAAAGTAACAAAATTCCAAATTTCAAAATCCCAAAATTACAAAATCCCAAATCACATAAAAAAGTTTTGGAATTTTGTGATTTAGGATTACTTATCCAATTCGCTTTAAAACTCTGAAGTTCATCCAATCCTTAATTTAGAGTAATAATGTTAAGTAATGTTAGCCAATGGTTTCAAGAGATACTTATTTGAGGGCAACTTTAACAATGACATAAATATTGGGAAAAGTCATATGGTACCGTTATGCGAATTCGTCATCTTAAGAGCTCGGGATACTTATATAAAAATATTTTCAAAATATAATCAACAGAAATAACGGGATTGTTGATTTATTTTGTATTCTTCCAAATTTCTTAAAAGGATTCGTTTCTGTTTATTTTATTTTTTTTTACAAATTTTTTCATTATATTATGTTATGTGAAAGTATCCTTATGTAAACTTTGATATTTACACATACACATATATGTAATAAATAAATTTCAATTCAAATTTTAAAAGAAGTTTTTAGTTAGATATTTGTATATATAGAAATTTTAATTCACATATTTGTATAGTATATAAAAGTATAACAGATATTCAAATTTATTGACATGAAAATTTATAATTATAAATAAATATATATATATATATAACAATTCTATTATAAGCTATTTTATTAGCTCCATATATTATTTAGTTTTTTAGTATTACATGTTCAAGGATTTAGTTTTTTTATTAAATTATTTCAAAAAATCCTAAATATTTCCAAATTTTGTTTTAAAATTTCAACCTAAAATATGCATACTTATATAACAATGATAATGAAACGTGCTGCTGGTAATTTATTACTCTATATACTAAGTAATTATCATAATTACCTATATTTTAATAATTGTAATTCTTATTTACTATTTTGTTATTATTTTTTAATGTACTGTACAAATTCCATTTCAAGGAGAAACCATATCCAATCCATATTATGTAGACTAATATAATATAAAAAATAATGTATAAAACTAATTTATAACAGCAGACAAGTTGTTCGCTTGTTGCGAAAAAAAGTCACACGCTTAATGCTCCTTTCAATCGCCACTAATGTTAAAAATTACTCCTCTCTACCCGTATGGTCAAGCCCTTAAATTATTATAAAAATGCGCACGTGTATTGTACATATTCAAATATTTGGAATTTAAAAAAAAAATTTTATAAAAAATAAGAAACGATAAGGTCCTTTATGAAATTAACAAAAACAACAACAATACAAATTTACATGTAATTTAAAACAGAAAGAGTTTTTGTTTATATTTTCAATTATTCATTTTACATATATATTATATAGATATATCCATTACATATATACATTTACATCACAAAAAAGTTCCAAAAAACATATACATACAACAATCCTTTGTAAAAATAACACTGAAATAATAATAAGTACAGTTAATCTTAACTGTATATATATGTAGAATATAAAATAACTATACTTATATTATAACTATATTCTATATATAAAAGTTTTTAAAGAAAATGATTTACTACGACAATGATTACAACAATAGAAACTATGTACAACATTAAATCCGGAAATATGTACATTAAAAAGTAAAACAAAAACAACAACAACAACAAATAAATATAATGCTACTGCTGTTTTTTACATTTACATGCTAATTTTGAAAAAAAATCTGGATCTACAAACTATTTTTATAAATATAATTATATAAATATATATTTATAAATAAAAATCACATGAACATACATTCATACATAAAATATACAAAATATATATATACATGCATATATTATCCAAAAAAAAATTTTTATTCTAAAATTCCAGGCTGTTTAAAAAAAAAAAAATCTTAAAGAACCCCTTTTTTTTTTAGTACATAATTGACAATATTATTTTACAATTTTTCAGATTTACGATATTCTAAATTTTTACGATATTAATATTCATATATGATAATGTCAAAATAATGCGACACTCATTTTGGCATCACAGAATTGGAATGGAATAGAAGGAAATGTAAAACAAAAATGAACTGAAAGAGAAAGAGAGAGATGGAAAATTTTTTGGAGAAAAATTAATAAGAACGGCCAGGGTTGCCAAATAAAAAATACCAGATTACCCTAAAAAATGTCTAAATTACCCAATTTTCGTCGAAATTACCCAATTTTCGTATATGTATAACTACATCTCTAATAATAATATACGTCTATTTTTTTCTTAAATATTTTTATTACAAAAAAAAAAACAATATCTTCATATTTTAAATAAAAATAAATAAAAATTCAACCAACTTTTAAATTCATCCAACTCCAACCAACTCCTTTTAAATTTGTTAACATATTTACTGCTTCCAGCAATTGCCGCTTTTTACTCTAAAAACATAAACTATATAATTTTATACTAAAAAAAAATAAAATTTTAAGTACTTACAATTTCGTTTTCTGGTATTGATTTTAAAAATCTGTCCATTTTATTAAATTTAAAACTAAATAGAACGTATAAACTTTTGAATTTACAAATCACAAATAACTGACAATATAACTGACACTTAAAAATGACAAATAAAATTAAAACAAAATTATTCTGTTTACATAATGTGAATCGTTTACATGAATAAATATTTTCCACCACACGATAATCACAAATTTTTTTTTGAAGATTTTTAAAAGTGATTATTTTTTGGAAAATATTAGGTATAGAGATGGTCACGTTTAATCGCAGCAACAACAAATGTATTTAAAATTTAAAAAGTCGAATTACCCAAAATTACCCAAAATAAAAATTACCCAATTTGTTACCCAATGGTATCAAAAATATCCCAGTTTTGGGTAATTACCCCAGATTCGGCAACCCTGAGAACGGCTCACAGAAAGAGAGTATAAAAGATAGAGAAATATGTAATAAATAGAAGAGGAGAGAATAAAAAGTTTATCCTTTTTTATTACGATATACGACTTATGATATGCATTTTTGGTTTTTTGTTTTTGGAATAAAATGAAAATTCGTCCTGTTGTAAGTTGTAAAAAAAATATAAAAAAAAAAATTAAAAAAAATACAATAAGAAGGAAAAGGAAACAAAAATAAATAATATTTTTTATATTGTCCTTATCATGGTCTTTTTCATTATTATTATTATTATTATTTGCTTCTTATAGTTATTCCTTTTTATATTAAGCATATATATGTATATATTTTTAAAATACATACATATTCACTATAAGTATGTAAAAACAATGTAAGTAAATATTTCTATATTGTATAATGTTACGTTTTAAGTATATATACATATACATAGAATTAGGATCTATATATTATCTACACGCGTTTGTTATTATAAAAAGCAGCTTTTGGTGTATTTTTATTATTTTATATTTTTAAAAATGACATTATGTATATATATATATGGTTTTTTTTATATATAATTCTCAATACATCATTACGTCGTTATTGTTGTCGACGTCTTCAATTTGTATTTGAATCTTAGTTACATACAAATTTATAATGTAAAATATTAGGTGCGCAACTGAAATTTTGTAATTGTGTACATATTTATTTTTATACAGAATACCTTGGTTTGGTAATTGAGGTCTATGAATGTCATAATCAGATGACATATTAGATTATAGTTAAAATTTATCTTATCACTAGATTCTTATTTTAATCTCTTTCTTAAGGTAAAAACACAATTCCGACCACCGACGAAATATTCGCAGCGAATATTGTAAGTTGTATTTGCACATAATTGTGACGAATGTCGCCCAAACAAATTTTCGTCGTCGTCGAAATAGGTTTATTTTTTCGCTGTAGTCGAGGAGTTTCACAACATTTTTAAAAGTTAAAAACAAATTTTTGAATTTGACAGAATTTTTAAACGTTTTTATTTATAAGTTTTTGTAAACAAAGAACGAGCTCTTTTATTTTAAACATTTAATAATGAATTCAATCAAAAAACAAAATCATATCGCGTTTACAAATTTACTTCACGTGTCCACTATCTTCTTCTTCTACGATTTCGAATTCTTTTAGACTACCTATATGCCGTAAATACGTTACGACAATTTTGTACAGTTCGTACAATTTTTGCCAAATTCGTTTTGAAATTTTTGTAATTTTTTGTTTATATTTTTTATTTTTCGCTTCGCTACAATTATGTTTCTTTTCACAATAAATAATTGAGCGAAGCGAATTTAGCTTGTGGTCCTTAGTCGGTGATCGGAATTGTGTTTTTACCTTTAAACGTATCTTTAAATTCCTAATACTCACAAAACTATTAAAATTAGTTCTCGAATTAATTAAGCCTTTGAATCATTCACTTTTTTTTTAAAATTTAAAAATAATTTCAAATGTAATTTTTATTATGCACCCCAATGTTTTTACTTGCGTAAAAGTCAAGTAGTAGTATTTGTTTAAAAGAAAAAACAACGTTCTAAAAACAAATATTGAAAGGATTTTCAGGACACAAAAATTCCTTATTTGAATATATATGATTGAATTTTTATTGTTCTTGAATAATATTGTAATTATCTATACATATACATATATGAAATTAAATACATAAACATATAAAAAAAAAGAAATATTTTAAATATAAATATAATAAAAAAAAAAAAATATAGTAAATTTTTGTTTTAGAATATTTTAAATATCAGGAAATCGTATATAACGATGGTTAAAAATGAGGGTAAAAATATTAAAAAATATCTTTGCGACTAACTTTTTTTATTAACTTCATATTGGTATGCATGTGTATATTGGTGGTGTGCGTATTTAGGGATGTACTGTACATTGTATTTCTTTTATTAAAGAATCCTTCGTATACATGGTAAAAAATCAAAAATATTTGAATTGCTTTCTAAATTCAATGTGATGGGATGGGATAATTTGATGCAAGTAAAATTTTATATTTATATTTTTAGCCACAGTATAAAATTTTATGTTTGGTGTCTTGTTTTTGATTATTGTTTTGATTTTTTAAAGGAAATTCTTGTGTTTTAAATAAATTAAAGAGTTTTTTTGAAGTTCAAGAATACTAAAATTTCTCCATCTGGTAACATATACTTATGTATATAATAAATATGTTATATTTATGTATAATAATACAGCCGCTTATTGTATAATAAATTTGCATTAAAATGTATCTGTGAGATGTTTTTTGTTTTATTAAGGATAATGCACTTGACTTTAAATAATTTGGTAAAGTATGGGGTAGATGAGTTAGAATTATAATTGATATTAACAAAAAAGTATCATTTTAAATATACAAATGGTTATAAGTTTTTATATTCTAAGATATATGAGAAATAAATTAATTTTAGAATTTAATTTCTAAGATAACAAGTTAACTTTCGAACTTACTATGCTTCTATATATAACATGTACTATTCCTACTGCTTTCTATATGGTAAAGGACTTCTTATATTAAATATTACTTATATTTAATATTAACTTTAAAAAATATATTATAGTTTAACCCCAAAATTTTAAATTTTAAATTTGATATAAATATAGTGTTACATCGGATACGTTTCCTTAATCAAGGAATTATTATTTTAATACTTTATATGAGGACATTTTATTTATTTATTTTTAAAATATAAATGTACACAATACAAATATTAAAAAATTCATTAAAAACTTGAAAATATATATAGATATCCATTATCAAATTATGTATAAAAGTATATATAAATATATATCTATTAAAAATAATTTATTATATTATTCTTTAGTTATATAAAAATTATATCTGAAAGATACATTTTCCATTAAGGACAAAAAAGAAATGGTTTGCCATTTGGTAAGTCAAGAGTCTGTATATGTACATATATATATATATATATATATTACAGTGTATTATGACTAAACAAAAAAATATTTGATTTTAAAATAAAAAGGTACATATATATAACTTATTGTTTAAAAAAAGAGTGTATATCTCATTTGCTTAACCCAAAAAAAAGGGGGCAAATGTAAGAAGATATTTATCATGTTATAATTATGAAAAATATCCTTTTATTTAGTTTTATATTTTCTATAAATAGATAGTGTATACTGTATATATATATTTGTTTGATATTAATTAATTATTTTAACCATTAATATTAAATATCAAAATTGATTTTTGTTTTTTTTGACCATTCATTAAATTTTAAAAAAATATTATTATAACAATGCTTCAAAAATAAAATATTATAAAAAGGGCTAAGAGAGTTCTTTGAACTATCAAGGAAAAAAAAACACTAAAATTATGACCCAAGTTTTTGAAATACGAACTGTTTATAATTTTTTTACTAATTGTAACGGATATTACATTAAGGTTTGGTTTAAGTTTAAAGTTGAATAGAGTCAAATGTCTATTTCGCCCCTTTCAAACTCATCCTTAACGAAATAAAGCTTTTACCATTATTAAGTCGATTGTCGTTAAGGTGAACTTTGGATTTATAAATTAATATTAAAAACTGTTCATTAAAAAAGATTGTAAAGTGCTAAATATTCAACTGTTATGCTAATAAGCTTTCTATATCAAAGGTGCAAGTGAATTTAGTGAATTCCACATTCCATTTAAATATAAGATAATACTAGGTCTTATCACAAGTAGACACTTCTTAGATTTTCAATAGATACAATTCTATTTTGTTTATATTGTAATTTAACTTTGCATATGAGTTATATGGTATTCTATATCAGTGAAATTACTTAAAAGTATTTGTTTTTTTTTTATTAAATGTGTATATAATAAAAATGCCGCGTTTGATGAAAACTTTTAAATAATTCAATTTTATTTTGAACTTTTTAACTTAAGTTCAATAACATAAATATGACATTTTAAGAGATATTAGTTTTTGATTTCAATTTCAAAACGGCTGGGTGGCACAATGGCTAGAGTGCATACTTTCATGCGAAAGGCCCGGGTTCGAGTCCCAGTGAAAGTGAAAATATTTTTCTGGTTTTCGACTAGATTTAGCTACCATACGTCATTGGGTTCAAATTAATGGCTTAGTCCATAATTAATAATTATATATCTTTAGCAAAAAATACATTAATATAACAATATAAACAAAGGGGTTCGCCACAAGTGCTAAGCACTTCTTAGAGCCTGTGAATAATAAAGAAATAAAAAAAAAAAATAAAATTATTCGAGGACAATGCTTTATATATATGAATTTTACTCTTAATGGCAAATATTTATTTACAGATTTTTAACATGTGAACCATTTTTACCATTATTTACCATTATTTTTTTTTGGTTTCCTAGAAATAAGTTTTATATTTTGTGTCCTAGATTCTTTAAATTAACTAATTTTATAAATAGAGCACTCATGTAAAATGTATGTAATTTCCATGGTAACAGGCAAATATTGTAAATATTTTCGTATATTTTTAATTGAAATTGAACAAATTAGAAGTGTACATATGTATGTATGTTGTATTATTATATATTACAAGTATACGAGTGTAAAATAGAGATGTATTTAGAGAATAAGATCCTTACACTCCCAAGTAAACTTAGTTAGGCTTTCTAAGAATAAGTAGGAGAACTATTTTAAGTTTTCCATGTACAAAAAAACAAATGATTCCTAATATCTATAATATCTATTAATATGTCTAAAAGATTCTATCACTATTATTCTATAAGTATACTTTCATGAATGTTGACTCTCTTCAACATTTTTTCTTTAAATCTTGAAATATAACATGTCCTTTAGATTATAATATGTATAACTTATACATTTATCAAAAAAAGATCGTCATAGAATTGAAGACATTTTTCTTTAGATTTAAGTCGCCATATAATCAAAAAAATAAACTATTTTCTGATAATATAATTTTCATAAAAACAAATTTGGCAATGAATTAGGTTGTTTTCAATTTTTCAATTCCAAACAGAAAACCAAAATTTAAAAAATAGATGTTAGGTTTCCAATTGCCTTACTGTTGACTTTTTGGATGACAAAACATAATTTATGATTTCAGGATTTGGTTTAAAATATAACCTTGTCTTGTACCTCACGTAATATTAAAATGGAATAAATGTATTTGCAAGGAAGATCTCATACTACATGAATATTGAATTTATCTATGATTTGTCCAATAATTGTTACAAATCATTAATAGATTTAAAAATAAGCTTAATATGTATGTCATAAGCATATAAGACGTTTCTAGGTTTATATTTTCCTCAACTTCAATAATTTTATTACATTTCAGAAAAATTTTTAAAAATCCTATATATTCTTAAATTTTACAATTTATAAACCGGTATACATGGAAAATTTTTATGAAATTTTCAATTTTCTTATTTTCCAGATCAAAAACAAAAAATGAACAGAAAAAAAACTAAAAAAATACTTATTTTATAGTCGATAAATTCAATAAATATTTTCAATTTACAACAGAATAAAAAGGAATTGGAAAATGAAAAAATTTACAACACAATTGATTTAGGTTAATAAGTTTTTGCTTTTGTACGAGTTTGCTTTTAAATTTTAGGTTTTATTTTCCATAGGCAGATATTTGTAATTTTTTTATGTCCTATGTATTCAGATATTTATTTAAAATATAGTATAGTCAAAACTATTATAAGCCTCAAAAATTAAAATAGCCTTCAAAATTTAATATTTGCTTTTTTCAAGGATTTTAAAAGAATATTGTAGGAGTAAATATATATTTGAAATTAAATTATCTTCAATATTGTATCCAATATAATAATTTTACTGTATTCTAAAAATGCTGATATTCATAAATAAATGAAAATATTATTTAATTCTTATTCAATTATAAATTCCAAAATAAATTTTAAAAATTATTTTGTAAAGCTTTTTTCTAACCAAGCTTAAAGCTGTAAAAAAATGCAAATTTTTGATACCCAATGTTTATACAATTGGTTGATGGAAGGGAGAGGAACTTTAATACACCTTAAATATACCACTTCAAATTATCCTAATTTTAAAACCGAACCTAGGATTAATACTTTAGAAACGAAAGTTGTAATTTTAAAGATGCCTAAACTTTTTAGTGGAGACAAATAACAGATGCTGAATTTGTGAAGGATAATCAGACAAATTTAAGGAACATTCTTTAATATCTTGTATTAAATACTCTTGTATGGATTTTTGGCTGGATTCAGAGATTTTAGAGCTATGTCTTGTATTATAGGTACTTTTAATTAAATATTTTAAAAAATAAATAAGTATAAAGTTATTAATTGTAATGAATTGTTACCTACTTTGTAAATCTTTTTCACAGCTTCAATCTTATATTCGTTATATCCTGAATTTTTTTTAATCCTGAATTATCCTTTTTTTTTAAATTATATTTTTTTTTTTCAGGTTTATTGCACACAATTAGTTTTATTTATATAAATATTTCAGGATTTTTTAAACAATTTAATAAAATAACATTTTATTTAAAATTAGTATATAAATATCTATATATTATTTGCATATACTTATATATTTATATATACATTATATATTTCTTTTTATTATTAATGAATTGTTAGAAAGATAAAATTAATCTTTAGTAATTTATTGAAAAAAAATCTATATATATAATCCATTTATAAATTGCATGTATATATATATACTCTTTCTTTTATTTTTTTTATTTTAACTGGTCGAATATTTTTTTATTAATATTTTTTAATTAATATTTAAAAAAAAATAACTGGAATCCTATTTTTAATTTCTTTTAAATTTTTTTTATTTGATTCAAGTCCAATTTTTTATATTTTAATTTTTTTTTAACTGTTTATATATTTATATACGTATATTAAAAATGATTTTATATAATATATATTTATATGTATACTTTTTTACATTTATAATATATTTTATGTATATAAATATGTACAGTTACAGTTACAAATAATTTTTTAAAAAGAGAGATAAAAAATAAATGAAGGCGAAATGAAGAATTGTTTGGGGGAATAAATTACAATGCATTATATTCTGTTATGAAAGAATTGCATTCAAAATGCATTCATTTATAAATTTCATTCAATTTACATATATATATATATATATACAAACAATCCCTTTATTATGTATGTATATTAATAGATATAGTTTTTATTTAAGACTAGATATTATACTGTACAATATTAGTTAGCTTTTATATTTTTTTTAAATAATCGCCTTAATATATGCAAATATTTTTGTTTCTTTGTTTTTTGATTTAATTTTTTGTATCCTATATATACTTTTATATGTAATCCTTTTTATATATAGTTTTATTTTGTATATAGTTATACGTATGTAAGAAAATATATATATTTTTCTTTTTTTGGAAGGTGGAGGTTACTTTTTATGTACAATTTATTTTGTTTTTTTTTTTCGAATAATAATTGACCTTCAAGTTAAAAATTGTCTTTGCTCTTTATTTTTTCTTTAGTACGTATACTAAAAATTTTTATTTATATTTTTAAGTTTAAATTTTAATTTTTAATTTATTTATTTTACAAGAAAATGTTTATATTTTTTTGACTTTTGTTTTTTTTTATCGATTTTAATATACAAACTATAAGATTATAATTAATTAATTATTAAGAACGCCATTTTATTATAAGTTAAGAATAATTATACTAGGTATTTGAATTAATTAATTTAATTTATTTTTTGAATTATATTAATATTATATCACATATTATTATATTAAAATAATAATTATTAAAAAGTAATCACTTTGTAAGTTTAAAAAGAGTTATCATTTTAGTTTTTCAATTTTTTTAGTTTATTTTTTTTTAAGAATAACATTGAAAACATTGATTTAACTATCATAATTATTGTTTATTAAATTCATTTTTTTAAATTGTAGCACCATCACTTTTACTACAAACAAAAAGATTAATATTAATTAAATTAAATTAATTTTTAAATAAATAAACAAAAGCATGTGTTGTTTAATTACTTTAAAATTTTTTTATATTAATGAAATAAAACACGAGTTTTCTTTTGTTTATCTTTAGATTTATATTCGTTTATAGTAGAGTGTATGTGTTAATTATTATATTGACTAACCTAACCTTACCTTAGGTTAGGCAAAATTAATAATTAACACATAATTTTAAATAATATTACTGTTAATTAGCTCTTATACTATAAACTAAAGCAGACAGAAAGACAGAAATGAATATTTTAAAAATAAAATTTATTTATTTTGTAATTTATATGTAACTTGTATATCACATTACATAAGTTTTAATTAGTCCATAGCTTTTGAAATTTGTCTCTAGAGGAAAATTTTATAATATATTTTTAAATAAACGTAATTTAATTTAATTTAGAATTTAAAATTTATTAAAATTTGTATAACAAACTTCTTTATTTGATATTACTTTCTAACACCCAGTTTACACAAAATCAATGTTTATTGTATCAATGTTTTAGAATTTGAAAGTTCAAAAAATTTAAGTGAATCGATCCTCTAATTTTGGTGTTATCAATTTTAAATAAAACGTAAATTTCAATAGAAATTTATATTTTTAAAATTTGTATATTAATAATTATTCAGAGTATATATACCCTATACATATATACAAAAATAAAACATTGATTAAAAAAAAAATAAACAATATTTATACTCCAGAACTAATAAATTTATGGGAGTGCAATAAACTGATAAGAGAAATTATCTTGCATATGTTTCTTATATTAGAAATAATATTTTAGATTGAATTGAAAATTTTTAAAAATCGTATTTGGGTTATTTTTGTTGTTGTATTTAATATGACTAAGCTAATAGCAGGCAGACATTTAAAAATTTAATTAATATGAACAAAGTATACATATATATAGTAAAATATTTTTATTCTAAAAAATTATGACGTTTGTAATATGATACTTTTTTTTAATATAAGTACAACAAGTTTATGAATTCTAAAATATCATATTAAAAGCCACAGTTGTATTTAAAATTAAGTATACAAAATTTTAAATAATAGAAAGTTCTAAATAATTTGTTTTAGTTCATAATGTTCTCTAATAGCCCATGTACAATGAACGGTCTCATTTCGCTCTCTACACGTCGCTATCTGTCAAACTAAGTTAAATGTATTGAATTATATGAAAGTGTCTATAAAAAAAGTAGTCCTGGCGCAGTCATTACGCAGCCATTAAAAAAGTTGTTTAACTTTTAAGTTTTTCGCATTCTCTACATTCTCAAATGTCAAATAATTGAACTTTGAAAAATATTTTTTATTAAAAAATAAAAAACATTATCAGAATAAAAAATTAGTAAATTTTATTTTTCAATCTAGGATTAAATAATATCAAACTGTTCAAAATAGCTATACAATAAACTTTAAACTATTGAATATTTTTTAATTCATTTATAAACAAAATAATGTCAAAAAAACGCTGTTATGTACATTTCATTGTAGACAATCCTTTGTTGACTACTTAATCTACAATGAGCGAAAGGAGAGCGTCATTGTAGAAAGGCTATAAAGAATAAAATAAAAATTTTCTTTATCTTATAATAAATATTAGATGAATTAACTAGTTAGTAATAGCCTCAAAAACTAATGGGGTTTATTAAATAAACTAATTTTTACATCTATAAACCATTTCTTTAAATTATTAAATAAATTGATGATAAGTAAAAAAATATTCTAACTTTTAACCGAATAAATGAACCGATATTTGCATAGTAAAATAATTAACTAAAAAAATAAAACAGAAAATCATTATTTTAATTTTAATATCGAAAATTTTTTCCAAAATCTTTAAAATCATTTATTATTATTCATTCTAATCATCGTCAACTCAATTCCATTTTTTTTTTAAATTAAAGACGTGTCAATAAACTTTAATGTATATTAACGCTTTGTATATGTGGTTATCCTTGTTTTAAATTGTAGGTTATGAAACTTGGTAAAATTTAAATATTGTTATTATTAATTCAAAAAAAAAAAATAAAAACCATTTTTCAAAAATCAGATCATTATCATATTTGAGGCTATCGAAATTTTACCACACATCGTATAATAAATGAAAATATAAATAAATCTAAAGATTCGACCTTGAATATATATGTATATATATAAGTAAATGTATATATGAATAAATTAATTATTGAAATTATAATCATATCTATATATATATGAAATATCTATATATATATATATATATATATGAAAAATATAAATATCCTTTAAACAAAAAAAAAAACAAAATTTCATTCAATTAAGAAAAAAAAAACAATAACGGAAGTCTGCGATTAAATTTGTTTAGTTATTCTTTTTTCATTCTTTGTTTATATGCAATTTTTCATGTATAAATACTTCCTATATTATGGAATATAATTTTTTTAATTAAAATACTAATTAAATAAAAACTAATATTTAATTAAAATTTTTTACAGTAATTTATACATTTGGCAATGAACTTGCCCTTAACCGATCATTTAATAATATTTTCCCACTCTACATATAAAATTTACTCAATAACTTCCTTTATATATGTATATAAATTATTATTACATATACATATATATACAAATGTAAATTAAATTTTTCTATACGAATACATACTTTTTACATTGAAAATATTCTTAATTTTTATTTCATAATTTATTTTAATTTTATTTTATAATAGCATTTAAAATATATACCATATTTTATAATATTTTTAATTTAATTTAATTTTTTAATTTTACACAAAATGAAAATATTGTAATTTATAACACAAAATTTTTCACTTAAAAATTTTTCCTGTAAATTTTTGATTTTCTTTTTTTTTTTTCAAAGAAAATTCGTTTTTTCTATTTACAAAATAAAAATAAAAAAAAAAAAACAAAATCCTTTTTGTAACACACACGAAACGTTCTATTGTGACAGAACTACTGTCAAAACCGGGAATTTTTTTTTTAATTTGTTTTTGTTTTTTTTTCTTATGGAAGAAAAAAAAAATTTTAATAAAGGTGATGTTATAACGGTAACGTATTTTACTCGATTAAAAAAATTTTCTACACATGAAAAAGGAAAAATTATTTTCCAAAAAAAAATAACAAAAAAAAAAAATGCAGAAAAAATCACAAAAAGTAAAAATAAAAATGTACTAAAAAACATTTTTGTATATGATTATGCGCTTTATGCGCTCTATGCGTATTTGCTCTCTCTTTCTCTCTTTCTCTTGCTTTTAGAAAATTTCTGACTTCCAATTCAACATGTTTTGTACTGTTATGGTTTTCTTTGTTGTTTTTTTTATTGACATTTGTGTTATGTGTATATATAAAAAAAAAAACTTAATTCTAGCGTGTATTTTTTTTGGATACGTGTGGTGTGTGTGTATTAGTGTGTGTATTTAATTAATATTATATGGATTCTGACGTTTTATTTATTTTGATTTTAATATTATTAATATATTATAGAAATGTGTTTTAAAAAATGGAAAAATATATAAAAAAAGCTTTTTATTGCAGAAAGCTTTTTGTTTGTATTTATTTTGTATTCTTTTGTTTAAATCATGTATACGTATATGTAAGTAAATAATGTATCAGCTTAACTGCATGATAAAGAGATTAAAGGTAAAAACAAAGAAAAACAACAAGAATGTAGGTAAATAATATATATATATAGGAAGAGTGTAACAATGAAAACTTTTGATGCCTGACATTTCATAAACTTTTAATATTGTTGTTTGTATACGAGGGAAAATAAGTTGTATAAAAAGATAAATAGAGAGAAAAATGTAAACTTGGTGTACAGTACTTTATAAAAATAAAAATCTGTTATTTAAAAACTCATTTAATTATAATTTTGATCTTAATTAATTTTTATTTTGTTTTTTTTTTTGTAGGTAATCAGATTAAGTTCAATAAATTTGAAAGAAGTGTTTCACTAAAATTTATAAATTTTAATTAATAAATTTTATTTACAAGATTCTAAAAAGATTGTGGGTTCTAAAAATAGAAACCGTTAATTGTTTTCTTATCGAGGCTTTATAATAGACAATGAGAAATACAATATTCTAAAATTACAGCAGACGGCAAGTCCACAGAAAACAAACATTACGTGGCTTAAAAAAATGAATAATAGGAAAGTTTTTCAAGCTGTGGGAAAACGTATGCATGCAGTAAATGATAGGACGGATCCGACCTGTATTCTTTCGATTGAAAAGCCGCCACTTTACCACTGAACTATGGGTCAGATGCTCAATTTGGCCTACTCTCAGGACATAAAATAATGCACTTAACTGATTAATAAAAGAATATCTAAATCCTATTTTATACTATACACTGATTATGTATAGCTATAGAATTTTCGAATCTTACATGTATTGCCAGATTTGATTACAACTGGAAAGAATTTAACATTTTTATTTTTGTTTTCAATTTATCAAAATTGTAATTGATTTTTTCTTTTTTCAATTTATTTCGAAAAATCATTAAATTTTACTTTAAATAATTTTCATTTATTTATTTTTTGTAATATACTGATTTGCTATACTTATTGCATAACAAATTAGTTTTTACGAATTAGTTTAGTTGCATTTTTAAAGTATTTAATTCACAATATATGTTTTGTAACATTTAATTCTATGATTTTTTTTTAAAGAAACAAAGTATAAGAATCCGAAAGGGAAATAAAAATTACATATATAGTTATTAGATGTAAAGGTTCTGTTTAAACAAAAATGTATTAGATAATAAACGCTTATTGAAATTTGAAACCCTATCGAAATTAAGAAAAAAACAAATAATAAAAATAAAATTTTTAAAAACATTTATTTTTATAAAATTTCATTTGATTTTTTTTTTTTTTTTTTTTTAAGCGCTAACTGTTCAACTGTTAGGCTAATAAGCCTGTCTATACCATAGGTACATGTTGGAACAGGGGGTCATATTATATTCGTATTATTAGAATTGGTCTTATTGAATTCCACATACAATTGTAGAAAAGTCTTAGATTTTCAATATTTACAATTCTATTTTTTGTTTATATTGTAATATTTTATATTTGACTTATATGGTATTCTATATCTGCGAGTTATATTATTTAATTAAATTATTTGTTTATATTTTGCATTTGTTTATATTTTTATATTAAAGTATTTTTTATTAAAGATTTATAATTATTAATTATTGATTATGCCATTAATTTGAACCCAATGGAGAATGGTAGCTGAGTCGAGTCGAAAAACAGAAAAGTTTTTTTTCACTTTCACTAGAATTCGAACCCGGGCCCTTTCGCATGAAAGGTCGGCACTCAACCACTGTGTCACCCAGCTGTTTACAATGTAACTTATACTAAATGAAACTTTTTCAATATATAATTTAAAAATATTTAATTGAATCAATTTTTTCAAATTGGTTCTACGAATTTGAAGCATCCGCATAATCATTGTTGTAACATCACATATAATATAATATAACACCACTTGCACTTAAATGTTGATGTATTAAAATCGTCACGTTTACAAATATAATTTACAACCTTAATTATCACTCTTAATTAATATTACAAAATTTTTTTGAGAATTGTAGCTTCGGCAAAGTTATTAGAGTTAACGTAAGATTAGTGGAATTATCTTGAAGACCGGTTTAACAACATATTTCATTGCAAATTTTTAGAAATATTTAATTAAAATAAAAATAAATAATTAATTTAATTATCTACCCTTTTTAAATTACAAGATTATAAAGATGTAACAATTTGTGGTTTTTTTTTTAAGATCTATCTAAAAACTACTTAGTACATGCTATTTTGATTAAAAATTTACACGTGTTATTTTTATCCAAATTAGAAAATATTAAGTAAAGTTAAAGTTTATTAAAATAATTGAAATCTGAAATCTTTTTAATTCGAAGAAATTTAATCATTTGAAAATCTAAAAAAACATCATTAGTACTTAAATATTTCAACAATTTAAAATAATTTAAAAATAAATTTGCAATTTAAAACAAGATTCAAGACACGTGCAAAACTTTAGAAAAAAAAGATTAATTTCCAGTATTTGTTTCAGAAGTTGTTATAGTAATTTATTTTTATACCAAATGATTCATAATTGTGCAATCGATATTTTATATAATATAAAATTCTACGTCATAATTAAGAAGCTTAATCTTAATATTAATTGCATGTATTAACTAAGAAACTTAGTTAAACTTAACAAGTTTATAAAAATACAATTCATTTGTATAAGAAATTTTGTTTGATAATTTATTTTGAATTGTAAAGTTTTTAATAAATAAAGAATACTTGTATTTATATTCGATTTGTATTTAACTTCAATATCAATCCATCTTTAGACTATTATTAATTTGATTATATTTATTTAAACATATGATAATTAAATAATTTAATTTGTATAACAATTGGTGATAAAAAAACTATTGTTATTGAACCTCTTGTGATCAATTAATACTAACTCTAAACTATTTGAAATGTTATATAAGTCCAGATGAATATAAAATTGATTATTGAACATTGATATTTTTAAATAATAATTATTTTTAAAAGAACATGTTTACATATTATTAATTTTTTTTTAAATATTATTAAGTAAGATTATAGGGTCAGTTCACAAAACTTGAACCTAAGACTCGAGAATACTTATCAGAAAATCTCCTCACAATTTAATAACAATTTCGAAATACATAATGTAAATTTTCTATTTTAAAACATACATAATAATTTTGTAAACATAAATTTTTGCATATTTATCATTGAATAAATTTATTTTTAAAAAAAAACTATATACGTATGTAATAAATTCATAAAATGCTACCACACTTTAAAATTAGGGTTGCCATATACCATTATATAAAATTCATGTGATTAATCAATGCGATGTGCTATGACTTTATTTCAAAATATGTTGTAAAATTGCAAAACTTTTCTCAGCCAACTCAAACTGGGTTTCTTGAAAAATGTTCACAAATGCGATTCAAACCATTATACAACCATTAATATTTGCCTAGTGTAAGATATAAAACATTCTTTTCAAAACACAAATATCCGGTATCTTTAAATTTTTAGCGAATATTATTTATTTATTTTTTTATATTTATTGTAATTAACTTGAAAAAAAAAATTTCGTAATCTTCAATGCAAATTGTCCCACTAACACTTATATTTGTGCAATATATATACAATGTATATATACATACTATGCACTTAAGTATTTATGTATTTAAGTACATAATAATAATTTACAATTTAAATTTTTTTTTTTTTTTTGAATGCAAATACAGATGGCAGATTTCTTGTTTTTTTATTATTATTATTCTAATTATTATGAAAAAATTATTCTGCGTCAATAATGGTGTATGGTGTGGGACCTTTACCTTATTATTTATTATTATATAGAAAAACCTCAAAATATAAGAATTAATTATGCACTTAAAGAAAATTTACAATTAAGTGCAAATGATTTCCTTTATATTTTCAAGTACAATTTTAGTTAAAAATAGTATGCACAGGCACATGCATATTTATTCTAAATTTTGTAGATTGTGTTATTTTTGTACTATACGCAAACGGTAGTGAAAAATATGATCATGAAATATTATTTATTTATATTATACTATACTTAGTTCTTATCTTGAAATGTTTACTTATCAAAACATTTTAAATATCAGGGTTAAATTAGTGAGTTTTTATGATGTTTAAAAAACTTAAAATTTTATTATTTTGTTTTTTTTTAATTTTGAAATTCAATTTGTAAAATATTGAATTTCTTTGTGTAGGAGAAAAGAAAAATTTAATTGGAGATAGTGCTGAAATATGCCTATATTGATTTTCCAATAATTAACACTAGAGAAAAGTATTAAAAAAAATTTTAAATAATTAGAGGCTAATAGATATCATAAAATACTTGTTTATAGTATATTAAAAAAAAATGTTATGAAAATACTGAACTAACTTAATTAAACTATAATTTATCTGAAAAAATTTTATAAATATTTAATCTATTATTATCATGATATGCAGACTTCTTCAGGGCTGGTACTCGATTCGATTTGAATTGATTCGATTTAAATTGAGTTTTAGCACTTAAGAAGTCTGCTTGTTGTAGACGAAATACTTCTATTTCAAAAATTAATAAATTTTAATGAAATTCGGAGAAAGTTTTTTAAATTATTAGCTAAAATATAATATTTACGTATTTTTTTCATTAAGTTTGCGTTAATGTTGTGCTATTAAGGTAGACCATAGAGAAGATTTGGCATTATTAATGTCTGATAGTATATAATTTAAGCTCTTTTACTAAAAACAAATTGTTATAAAAGAGTTTTTTGACTCTAACTTGCAGAGGTTTATTAATTGTTTTATAAACACATTGCATACTTTCAGGCGCTTACTGAATATTTTTAAAAAAAAAGTATAAGGAGGATTAGTTCTATAATATGCCGATACATTTTATTGAAAAAACCAGTGTTTATTAAGTTACAACAGGACTTACAAAGACTTACAACAGGAATAATCCTGTAAAGCATAATCTCGAATCTCCATTTTTAATACCAAAATGTTTTACTATTTATTTAAAATTTCCAGAAAATCTTTTGTGATTTTTAAAACTGAAATGAACTAATTCATATACTAATAAATAAATTTAAGTTCATAAATTTTTTTTGTTTTTTTTTTTTTTGATTAAAAATAAATAAAATATTTTTTGGCCTGCTTATGATAATTTTGGATATTTTATTTTCTAAAATAAAATACAACAAAACAATTATATTTTATTTTTTTATAATTGAACTCATCCAACAAAACACACTTAATTGAATGCGTTTGTTACACCTCATTTCCTAGACAAATATATTAATAATAATAATAATAACTAAAAGTACGATAATAGCTTTCTTTTATATTTATATTATATAGAACATTAATACAAAAAGTTCAAAATATAAGTTATCTGAATTCTGAATTCTAAAACTAAATAAGATCTTTTGCTTTTGCATCTCGTAAGTGATAAGACGTTAAATATGTCTTTATCACTACTGTTTCCCAGCATTGTTTGAACACACTGTACTGTAAGAACACAAATTATCTTATTATTCTTGCATATCTATATATAGTTCGTGGTCCCTATATAGTTACTAGACTATATAACTGCAAAACCTATCTTATTTTAATAATTTTTAAATAATTTTGTAAATGCAATAAAAATTGTTTAAAATAAATAAAAAATATTAATTTTTAAAAATGAAATACCTATTTGCCATTGAAAAATCATAGAACTTATCACAAACATAATTTTATTGTTTGTTTTTGTTTTTATTTTTTTTTCTATTTTTAAATCAAAAATAAAACAAAATCTAAATACCTATTTACAAACACTCACAAATTCAGTACCTATCTATTTATTTGCAAATAAAATATTTTTGCAGATTGTACAATAAAACCATCATGAATCAACAAAAATTAATCAGATATTATTATATTAATGTCAGACGGGCCCATACTCAATTCTTATTTCACATATAAAATATACTCACTGGTGTATTAGATACATAGTATCTATATGTTTATATATTGCTATACATATACATTATCACTTTTATTATTTTATTGCACTTTTAATTGAATTTGTTGAGGCACGTTTTATAATG
The DNA here is from genome assembly GCA_963082915.1 of Dolichopus griseipennis. Classification (NCBI taxonomy): domain Eukaryota; kingdom Metazoa; phylum Arthropoda; class Insecta; order Diptera; family Dolichopodidae; genus Dolichopus; species Dolichopus griseipennis. Next base: position 4,394,315 of record OY720445.1, read on the forward strand.
TCATACAAATTATAATCAAAAATTTATAGGAAATGATCAGCTGGGTGCTGAGTACTTATAAAAGTTCACCTACAATATGATAGATAATACCGATTATACCGGGTTACTATAGATAACTTTTGTTTGTTGTTAATTATTTTCAAAAATATTTATAATTATATATAATTTAACTTAAGATAAAATTATTAAATAAAAAATTTTGTTTAAAAATACAAATCGCATTACACATAGCGTTTATGTAGAAAAATAAACTGACGATTGACGACTGATGACTGAAGACTAAAACAAAACAATAAACAACTGACGATGATGACAATTATTATAAATTTTTATATGTATATATATATATATATACCTACAACATTATAATTATGGTTGGATAAAAATTTATTTATTGCATTCTTAATAATGTGTAATATGTGTATTATGTGTTAAAAAAAATATATCTTCTATCTACCATATATATAATATATATATATATATATATATATATATATATAAAAGTCTTTATATGCAATGATACATTAATTTATTTTCAACGGTACAACTATAAGATGGCAAATTAAATTGCAGATTAAATATCAATATCAATTCTTATACTAATTAATATTTATCTATTTAATAAAACTATTAGTATAATACTAATAAAAATAAGCTAATATTTATTGGTACTAATAATTATTAAAAGTAATAACTTTTCGATTTATAAAACTTATTAAAGTGAAAATCAAAAAAAGAGTAATATTTGTTTTAGTAGGCAGCTTTAAATGTTAACGACTAAAAGGATACTTCTTCTAATTTATTAAATAATTAGCTTTATTTATTAGCACTGCTCTTGTAAATTTATGAATATTATTATAATAACTACTCTTTAATTGATCCAGCCTCACTACAAACTTTTTCTAATGACTTTTATTCTGTTATCAATGCAAAAACAAATACGCTTTATTTCATTATGAAATAAATACAAAATCTCGTATTAATTATAGTGTGAAATATGAGTTCAGTTTTCCTATAATTATTTAATTTGTCTAATCATTATTAGCGTAATAGTAATAAAATATTAGAATTTTATGAAATACATTTTTACTAATAACTTAAATGTTAGTATGATTCTATAATATAAGAATAATAGATTTATAAAACAGAGGACTGAAACATGGAACAGAGCACTGAATGGAAAGTAAAACGCTACTAAGAAGCTTAAGGTAGCTCCTACTGACCCTTCACCTCCTTCCATGCTAAAAAGATAAAATATTTTACTGAATTTTACAAAAATAAATACTGCACAGTGATTAAATTTTTTCAATAATACTTTTCCTCAAACCAAAGTCTTCACGTTTCTTGTATCATTTAAGAAAAAAGTTTTACACTGTAGGGTTAATATTAAATTATGTGAACAGGGTTGCAAGTTTTTTACTAGTATTCTCCTCACTAAAATGCATATGTTTTTACACTCAGACATTATAAACGGAACAGCACAACATCATAATACATAATTTACACTATCTCTAGACATTTAGACAATAAGAAAATACCGAAATAGAGTGTATAATATGTAAATTTACTCTTAAATTTAATTGTAGGTATATAAATATAAACATTTTATAAATTTTGTCAGTTTGCAAAATTGCAAATTGTAAAGTACAAAAAAAAAAAACAAAAAAAAAAGATAATCAAAATAGAGAATTAAAAAATTCAATAGACAGAGAAAAAGAGTGAGAGAAAAACAAAAAAAACTTGCTAATAAAAATGCAAGTGATTAATACACGAATTACGAAGTACGAGTGTGAGTATCTTTCAAGTACTACGTTTTCTTTAACCAGAAGAGCAAATTCTTAATATAATGGAAAATTTATATTTATTCAAAATATTTTTGTTTTTTTATTTTTTATTTTGTTGTGGTTTTAAATGTATGACGTAAAAAGAAAATTTGAAATTCAATACGATATACATACTATATGTATTTTTAAATTTATCTATATAAATACATAATATCTTATAAGACAGATCTATAAATTATATAAAATAAGACTTTAAAATTTTTTAACTGATGCTTTTGTTAAATATTGTATTTTTTAAAGAAAAAAAAATCTATTGTGCAACAAACTGTCATTGTTAAAAATTATTCTGAAATAAGCAAAGAAAACAACAAATGAAAAAAAAACTATTTGTTTCCTCAGGGTTAAAGAATTTCGTTAAAAAATTTTTAATAATAATTGCGCGCTTTTTTTTGTTTGTTGTTTTAACAATGAAAATGAAATGAAAAAATTAATTATTAAAAATTTTAATAAATTAAAAAAAAAAAAGAACACATTAATATAAAGAAAATAGGAACTTATAACAAATAATAAAATCTAAAATTTAAGATGGCGTTTAATTATAGCGATTTGAAAAGATATGACTTGTATATTTTAAAAAAATTCTGAAAAGAGTTATATTTGATAATTTGAAGAGTATTTTACGAACAGTGCAATTTTTTTTTTTAAATGCGGAACGCATGTGAATTGAAAGCACTACAACCTTCAGAGATGCTTTCCAGGATCACATTAGCAGTTTCATTTGTGGCGGGAAATCCTTTTTCTAGATAATACTAATTCTATAGAATATATATGATAGCACCGCTGACGCTGTAACAGAATTAGATGCTTTAATATTACTAAATATATCATTTAGACAGAGACGATATCTGTCATTTTCGGCTAGTCCCATTTTATTTAAGTGGGACATCAGTAAAGGCCTAGTGGCATGCCATGACACCTACAAATCTTCTAAAAATCCTTTCTGCTAGAGTTAAGTAGTATTTCATTCTATATTTTGCGATTTACAATTTTTTTATGCACTCAGTTGTGTTAGAGTACTTTTATAAGCTCTGTGTATTAATAAATTATATAGTGAGAGTATTTCGTTCCAAGGACTATAGAGTAATTTTGCGTCAATTTGCAAGGAAATAGGAGAGTTTCTGGTAAAAAATTGATAATTTTTCTAAAATAACCAAAGTCCATATTTCATTGGCAAAATATAAATATTATTAGCAATTCTAGAAAAAAATTAGATCTATTAATTAAACTTTATTGATAAACGATTGAAGCAATCAAACTATAATAATTATTATTTGTCATCTTTTGTTTGAAACACTATCTGGTGTCATCAATTATATATTAATTAATTATAAATTAATTAAAAAAAAGATTAAAAGATTATCATAATTGTAATTTTCAAAGAAAATTACTGAAAAAGCTCTAATAATTTATGTATATATTATAATATAACAAATATATTATATAATTATATTCATTATTTAACATGTAAAGCTAAATGTAATTTAATCACTATTAACGATTACTTATTGATTTATTATAATGCACACAACTAATTGACAGTTTATACTAGGATAGTTTGTAGCTTTCAAAGTTGCTAAGGGTTATTAAATGTCTAAGGGTTAAATGTGGCTATACAGGTCATCTTTTACTTTTATTAAATCATTCTCTTTTACTAATTAAATCTGTTCCCTATAAAATTCAATTATAGTTGATATGATGTAAAACTGGAAATAAGATTTCTAAAACTAATTCTAAATACAAAATATAAACAAATAATTTAATTGAATAATATAACTCACAGATATAGAATACCATATAACTCAAGTATAAAATATTACAATATAAACAAAATAGAATTGTATCTGTTGAAAATCTATGACGTTTCTACATGTTATCCTAGTACTATCTCATGTTTAAATTGTGTGTGGAATTTATTAAGATCAATTCTAATAGCACAAATAGAAAATGACCCAATGTTCCAACATGTACGTAATGTATAGGACAGGCTTATTAGCCTAACAGTTGAACAGCAAGCGCTGAAAAAAAATTAATATAAGACACACTTTACAGGATAGGCTTTTGGTTTCATTATTTTTGCAAAAGGTTTCATTAAATTTGATAAATTTATATTACAAAATTCTATTTTATTGTCAGTTTTCTTTATAATATTTTTACAAAAATTCGCACTTTTAAAAATATACCTAACAAAATATTTTTTTTTTAAATTCCGAATTAAATGTCTTTAAACTTATATTTTATTATAGTTTAAATATCATTATATAAATTTAATTATTATTATCATTTAAATTGAAAAATCACAAATATAAGTTCAGACAATTTAAATCAATAGATTATACGCTTGTTAATAGTTCAAAATATTATAATAAATATTTGACCATGATAAATATATATTATATATATATATATATATATATATATATATATATATATATATATATATATATATATATATATTATATTAATCAATCTTATCAATAACTATTTATTTTATTAAAAATGAAATTAATTTCATATTTTAAGCCCTGTTAATAGATACTTGGTGAAAATAAAGCCTTGTTAATAAATACTTTGCGAAAATGAAAAATTAAAATAATCAGAAAAAATAGACTAATTTTTTTTTTATATAGCTTGTTTAATTTGTTTAAACTCTTGACAGACATCACACCGATAGAGGGTTCAAAAGTTTAAGAGAATTATTTGATAATTCTTAGTAATTCGAGGATTAGACCCGTAGCTTTAGATAATTACATGTGCTTGATTAAGTATTCTTATAATATTACTGAATAAATAAACAACCCATACCGAATTATCACAATTGTTTTCACCTGCATACTTATCAAAAAAAACGCTTAACAAAATCTATACTAATTTCAAGTAGATTTATAGTACAAAAATAGTACTTTTAGTTCCGTTTTGTATAACTTTACTTTTTTTTTTTAATATAAAACTTTCACATTTTTTTTTTTACACTTTACTTTAATATTTCAAAAATAAATTTCATCTTTAGTTAAAAAAAAATGATGATTATAAATTTTTTTTGAAATAACCTTGACCAAGATTTTGTATGCGAACAAAATTTACTTATTAAAGTTTATTCAACTTTTAACTTTCAGACAAAATTCAATTTTTTATTTATGTTTCTTTGTGTTTTTCAAAAAAAAAAAAACAAAATGATAAGAAAAAAAATGAAAAAAATTGACAAATTTTAAAATTAAAAAATCGAAATAAAAAAATTTAAAAATTTTATAAATAAAAAAATAAATTCATACTTCATACCTTTATAAATTAGCGCGCTATTTCCATATTTAAATGATTTTTTTAAAAAATTTTGTAATAATTTGATAACTGAATTTGTTTGCTATTTTTTTTTTTTTTTCTATACCAGTTTTTATTTGTTAATATTTTTATATTTTAATAAACGCTGTTTTTTTTTAGTGCGCGTTTTACGCTTTATCAAATATAGTGGAATAACTCTAGATATATTTAAGTTGTTTTAGTTAATATAAATATTAAATAAGTATTTTACTTTATATAAAATAAATTTTCGAGAGTGTATTTCGTATCCTAAAAGAACAGTAAAATTTTATGTACTATTTTTCGTTTAAGTAAAGTAATTTTTACTTTAATTGCAAGTTTTTTGTTTTAATTGCAAGTTTTTTTTTTTTAACAGCAAGATTTTTTTTTTAAGTTTTAAGGCAAGTTGTATATTATTTTAAGCTTTTGTTTTTATTTATCCCCGAAAACCTCTTGCTAGAGAACAATAAGTCGGACCCGGTGTGATTTTAAAGTCATATTGGCGGATTTCGTAATAGGTTTCCATATTGGAGAAAATTATTATTTAAGTCCTAAAAAATGTTACCTTAATTTTTGGGGATTATTTTGTGCAAAATAGATTAAAAATTTAACTTTTAATTATTTTAATAGATTTGGAGTATAGAATAGGAAATTAAATCGATTTATTAATAAGATGATTTGTTAGTTTCTGCACTATAGGAAGTTTTACATTCATGAAAGATAACATTGAGGCATGGTAAATAGGTAGTATAGTTGGAACGGACTTAAATATTAAATAATTTAACATTTTAAATTTTAAAAGAATATAAACCGTTAGAATGATATTATAAAATTTAAATAAGTTCTGTGATTTGTATTTCTACTTTTTACACAATTAAATGTGATCTGAATCATATAGTTAAATTGTGAAATATTTAATTAAATTTAAACTATTGTGAGAATTTTTATTTTTATTTTAATTCCGTAATTACTTTACTTCAGCAAAAAAAAAATTTAATTTTAATTTGATTTTAATTTGATCTTGTTCGGATCGAAATTGAACAAACAATATAATTCTAACAACATTGTTGGTCGGTCAGTTATGTTCATACGTTAAATATTAAAATATATACATATACAAAATAATCAAAAATATTTAAAGACTTAACGAGAGTACTTTAAACGTCTGGATGGCACAGTGGTAAATGTGCCGACTTTAAAGGCCCGGGTTCGAATCCCAGTGAAAGTGAAAAAAATTTTTTCTGGTTTGCGACTCGACTCAGCTATTATTCACCATTGGGCTCAAATTAATGTCTTAATCAATAATTATTAATTATATATCTCTAATAAAAAAAAACGAATATAATATGACACCCTGTTCCAACATTTACCTAAGGTATAGACAGGCTTATTAGCCTAACAGTTGAACAGTTAGCGCTTACAAAAAAAAAAAATAAATTAGTATGTAATAATTTTAATAATTATCAGTATATAAAGAGATTTAAAGGGGCAATTATTTTTCTTATATAAAAAAATACAATATATAAATTTTAAATATAGTATCACTTATCAGTTATCAAAAACGTACATATTATATTATTAAGTATCCAAACCCTTTGTTGAAAAATAATTATAGGTATTTACAAACATTCATGACAGTTATTGTCTTTATAGATAACTAGTTCAAATTAATTACCTAGGTTACTATACATTTTTTTTATTACAAAACGAGTAGGGATTGATAAAATTTAAAATTACTTATCATAAGTACGTGTTTTTTTTTTTTTATAATGCAATTAAATATTAGTATATGTGCTTATATTAGCACATATTTAATAATGACCATAGACTATAAAGTCACTATAAAGTACCGTTTAATAACTCTATGATAATAAAACCTTCTACCAAAAATATCAACTGTAATCATATACATATTATAATTAATTGTATTTAATTAAATATAAATATGTATATATATAGATAATATAGATATTATAATATGTACATACCTTTTATAATATATGTACTTATATTTATTATTTACTGTGAATAATTTCAAACACTTGTTATCATATCACTCACTCACTCATAACAATTGTTCACTTATTTGGTTTTTTTTTTTACATATGGTTATTTGTTTAAAAAAAAAAACCTCAAACGAAATTTAAAATAAATAAATAAATAAATAAAAAAAATAAACAAAATTATGTAGAAAGTCACTTGTTATTAAAATTTCAACAAAATATTTTTAGATACATTCTTTTATCTACATACTCTCACATTATATACATATGGTATATACATACATACATTTAATTTTTTTTTATTTATTACACGTTGATTTTTAATTTAATTTATTTTAATTTAATTCGTAATAAAAATTAATTTAAAATTTTTTCTCTGTAATATACTTAGGTATTTGAATTAAACGTTGGTAGTCCAAGTCTTAATTTAATTTTAAATTTGAACTTTACCAAAAATTAAATTAAAAAAAAAAAAAACAAATAATAAAAATCAAAATAAAAGCAATATTAAAAAAGAACCATTAAAAAAAAATTATTTAATAAGAAAAAAAAAACAACAATAAAAATAAAATAAAAAAAAAAAAAATTTAACGAAATTTGTTTCTCTCCTCTAATTAACACGGATCGCGTACGGCGTAACATTTAATAAATAATAAGGCTCACTTGGTATAATTTAATATTATTTTTTTAAGTTTTTTTTATTTTCTTGTTTTTTTTTTTTTGTTTTTGCAATTCACAGTTATATTATGATCGTAAAGTTTTAAATTAGCTTTTTGATCAGAGAAAAAGCTTTTCTTAAAATACTTTACCTAATTTAATACAGTCGCTTACAATACGGAGCAGACTGTTATGTACTTACATTTATTAATTTTAAAGTTTTATTCAGCGTTGCCAATTGTAGTGGAATTTCATATTCTATTTTTTAATTTTTGAAGGGATAAGGACTGGAATGTTTTATTCGATCGAGTCGAACAATCTAAAGAGTTAAACTTCTCTGGTTAATCTTTATCACTTCTGTGAAGTGAAGTGAAATCTTCCAAACATCTGAAGTTCCTAAGCATTTTAAAATTAGGCATATGATGTAAAAAACAGTTACCTCTACTTGCTCACAGCTTCTTAATTCTCTTTGGATAACTGTTCTGCGTTTTCTTGGTGTATGAGAGCCTTAAATTAAATTGTTTTAAATAAAATGTAATTGAAGAATTGTTACAATTGAGAAATAATTAAATGTTGAAAAAATACAAAGATTTTAAAAGAAAATACTGAAGATTGTGGAATTGTTGCCAGAAGTTTAAAAAAAAAATAGCTGTAAAGATGCTTTAAATAATTCAAATACAAAACTAATCGATTTTAAAAGTTTCTACCTTTGATTATATAGAAAGAGTATAAAAATAAAAATGTATTGAAATTGAAAACACATATTGTACGCATAATTTTTTCAAAAAAATATTAAAATTTTTTTTTGAAATTTTTCTTTAAAAAAGGTTAATTTTTATTCTATTTAATCTTTGTATTTATTTTTTTTAATCTTTGTAAATTTGGAAAAAAATCGAATTGAATTAAGTTGTAAATATATCGAATTTGTGATTTGCTAACTAATAATTAGTTTATTTCAACTTTGTTACATGAAATTGATAAGTAGACCTTATTAAGAAAGAACTTTGAATTTAGGTGGCACTAAAATGTCAATTGATTTTCATGTTTTATTACCTTTAAAATTGAAAACTTGTTAAAACGAAAAAAAAACTGAGTGTTTATTATAAATATTTTTTTAGTAATTTTTTATTTAGAATAATTTAGAAGCCATTGATTATTTTTTTAACAAATTTATTTATTTGATAGCGTACCTACAATTTTTTTTTCATTTCTATCTAGTATATGTTTATATGATTGAAGGTTTCTACACAATTAATAACAAAATGATTATTATCGAAAAAAAAAAAAATATTAATTATGTTTGTTTACTATTGTTACAAAAATTATTATTAATTTAATTGATAATTGGAAGCGTTTATTATTTAAAAATTCAATTTAAATTATTTTACTAATATTTTACCATGTGTTAATTAGGTATAATAAATGTAATTAAAAATAATCGATTTGTTATTTTAATATAATAAATAAAAAAAAATTAAAATGATAAATGGAAAAATATATATGTATTTTATAAAAATTGACTTAAACATTTATCAGACATTTTTTTTTAATTTTACAGTTAGAACAACCAACTACTATTAATAATATTAGAACTACTAGTTGAATTTATTTTTTTAAAAACAAAGTAATTTCTTTAAGATTCGTATTAATAAATTTAATTTAAATTTTAAAATTGCAATAAATTAAATCAATAAAACTGTTTATACATTTTTGAAAATTAAGTCGCTATAGTTTTTATGATCTTTTTTGCCCTTTTTATTTGTTTATAAAATTATAACGATTAGTCACTAACTAACGAAAAAATTATTAAGTATTTAACACTTTTGCTATTTTTTTTTGTAAGCACAATTTATTCAATACAATTATTTGTTAATGTTCAACGAAATACACACGATTTTTGATTATTTAGACTAATAATTTTCATTTTATATTTTTGCCATAGATTTAAATTATTTTAATTTATTTTTTATTACGCAAAATTGTTAACAATTTCGGTAACTAATTTAAAATTACTATGTACAACACTATGTCCTATCATTTATTAACTTAATTGATTTTATGAAATTAAACTGGCAATTCGGCCAGTTTTTTATTATTGAAGTTTATTTAAAATTGTACAATGTTTTAATTGCAATAAATTGATAGATCCTTTTCAAGATTTTAAGGTTCAAAACTACATAAGTAACATTCTACTTAAATTTTTTTTCTATAACTAAACGATATAAAACAATTTATCAAGTTTTGCATATTCATGCATTTTCAAATAGTTATAGTAGTTTTTCAGTCCGAATCGAAATGTGTTTTGTTCGAAGAAATTAAGTAAATTATTGTTTTGTTTTTCAATAAAAACATTGGGCTAAAGAAGTACAAATTGAAATTGTTGGCATGTTAAGTTAAAAACACTATGAGTGATCTTGTTAAGTTTCTACCATGGATTCAATGTGAACATCGAAAAACCGAACAATTTAACTAGCGCAGTGGGTCGTAACCAATAACTCCAAAATTTATATTTATTTTTATATCTATGAATATTAATTTATGTCTCAAGTATTATTTTAATTTTGAAATTAGATAATTTTTAAACAATAAGGGAATTTAATGTCTCTTCTGTTATTAATATAGTTTAGAATAGAAAATTTAAATGCAATAAATTTAATATTTAAAAATTTTATTATACATTTTTTAACTTAATTATTGTACATTTCTTATAACAATATGGAATACTAGTATTTTAAAATCACCATAAAACTTGCAGAGGACCCTTTTTACTGTCATTAATTACTTTTAAAACTTCTTGTCTTAGCTTGTTGAATAAATTTTCTATTGTATCGTCAGCATCAATTTCTAGCCAATTGGAATCCGGTTCTTTTGACATTTTTTCATAAACACTTTTCACCTTATCTTGAAGTTCTACTTTTTCATATCTTTCATCACCAAAATTACCGCGATTAGATAAAACATTTAAGCCGGCTTTCAAGAAAATTACTAAATCTGGTTTAACAAGGCCAATTTCTGGTGCTTTGCACCACTCATAATTTAATCCTTTTCCTGTACTGAACGCTACTCCCGAATAAGAATATCTATCAACAATTAAATTTGTTCCATTTCTTAATAAACTTTTGATTTCATTATTAAATTCCCATCGATTGGCTGAAAATAACAAATGAATACTTTCATCGGAAATGTCTATATTTTTAAGTAAATATGAATTAATAATTGATCCAATTGGTGTTTCTCTCGAGGGAAATGCCATAAATTTTGATTTAATTCCACTATTTAACAAGTATTCGAACACTTTTTTAGCTTGTGTTGTTTTGCCACTTCGATCACATCCTTCAAAAACAATAAATGCACCACGTTCTACAACCATTTTTTCTAAAACCAAATTCTTCTATTCAACTATTGAAAGTTAATTTTCTATTAACAAATAATCTGAAATGCACTTTAGTTATTTTTAGCTTGACTCGAATTCTATCTTTGTACATTAAAATTTATGACTATAATAAAATAAAGTCATCAGATTAAAAAGAGCGGTAAATACTCATGTTATTAAAACTAATTAAATACGAAGTACAAAAAAAATATCTTATTTACTTATTTGACACTTCACTTGACAGTACAAAAAACTACAAGTTTTGGGATACGATACGAACACCGATACAAAATCCACAAATTAACGTAGTCGAGAAAAAATCTGAAATACCGTTAATTAAAAAAATGTTTTGTTATTTTATTATTTATATTATAAGTATATATTGAATTGGGGAATTTATGTCAAATAAAATTATAATTAACACAATAAAATAATTATTTTAAAATTTGTTTCAATTCATTTTTTTTAAAGTGCGCCATCTAAATTTAGGAAGAAGAACTAAATAAATTTTTAGGTTGTACATCCATTCTTTGAAATTTGCTAAAATTGTCAAGTGTCAAATTTATCGAATAATGTCAAAAAATTAAAACAAACAAAAACAAAAATTTTATTATATACAGAAGAATTCTTAATTTTATAAAAAACCCTTTTTAATTGAATTTATTTCTTTTGTAATTAGAGGCAGTTTTTATATTAATTTTTTATGAATTCAGAAGTGATTTACAAAATGATACCGACGTCACAATCAATAATAAATTTTGATACTGATAAATATCCCTATTGCATTGTGTGGACACCAATTCCAGTATTAACATGGTTCTTCCCATTTATAGGACATATGGTATAAAACAATAAAAGAAAGTCTTTTTCGAGCTTAAGGATTAAATTAATGTATTTTTAGGGAATTGCCATGTCTAATGGGGTTATTAGAGATTTTGCTGGCTCTTATTTTGTATCAGAAGATAATATGGGATTTGGTAGACCGACAAGATATCTAATTTTAAATCCGAATAATGTTATTGGTGGCAGAGACGAATGGGATGATTCCATTTCAAAGGCATCAGTTGTTTATGGGACAAAAATGCATAATCTTTTTTGGGATAGTATGTTTAAATAAAAAATTTTGCAACTTGTTGCTAAATTTAAATTTAACTTTTCTTTTAGATTGTCATTCACATGTTGGAATGGCTTTATCATTTATGAAATATAAAGGAAGAACATATTGGGGTATGATAATATTAGCAAGTTGGATGTTTTTTTGTGGCAAATATGTTGGTATATCAGGTGCGATAAAAACATGGCTACCATTTTTAATTATAGTTACAATATGTTCAGTGTTAGCGTTTGTTGTATAAATTTAATTAGGTTTAATTAAGGAAAAATTTACTATTTAATTGTTTTGGCTAATATGATATTATATGGAAAATTTTAAATATACATTATTTAAATAGGAGTCTTCAAATATTACTTGCAATGAAATGAATATAAAATGGCAACGCAAAAAAATTTATTTATAAAAAGCTATAAAATAGAGATAAAAAATTTTACTGGCATTTAATATAATTATGTAATATAAAATTCATAAGAATACATATAAATTTAAATAAAGTTAAAATAGCAAAATTTTTCTAGTCTTTGTAAGAATACTTTAAAAAAAGGTATAGTTAGACTTCCCACCCGTCCCGTTTTAGTCGGGACAAAACAGTTTTAGAGTTGCCTGTCCCGTGTCCCGGCAATACACTGGACGGGACGCTATTTGTCCCGTTTTGGAAAAAAACAAACACTTTTTTTCATTATTAGCTACAAAACTTCAATTATTTGTTCAAGAATTTTAGCACCTTTTTTTTATACTATACTACTAGATCATTTCTTAATTTTTCTTATAATCCACCCTAAATCAATTTACTAAAGTATCAACACTGGCAATATTTTGATTTTTTTTTTATTAGAAATGTCAAACTGAAACGAAACTAGCTGTTGTTTTTAAATTAAATTTTTAACAGCATATGAATTTCTGTATTTGAAACATTAAAACATATAGTAAGTAGTAAATATATTTTCATTTCATAATAAATTTCTAGAAATAATATAATAAAAATATCCTCATATGTAGAAAAATGAACGAAAACAGAATAAGAATAGCAGATTTAGATGATTTATCTTCAACTTCAACACAACAAAAAGAAAAAAGTCTTCAACCCAGCAAAACGAAAAAAACAAAAAGATATTGCAAGTTTCAGCAGGATTGGTTTAAATTACCAGATATCCAGAGTTGGTTAAGAGTATGTCCTAATGATGAAATGAGTGCTTATTGTACTCTCTGCAAGCTTGTTTTTTCTATAAAATTTGAAGGCATTGCAATGGTGAAGAAGCATGCAACTTCTAATAAACATATACGAATTACAAATGCAATGAACGTGAATACTAAACTAACTAATTTTTTTACAAAGCCCAATACAATTGCTGAAAATGAAGCTATTATATCTGAAATAGCATTAACTTACCATAGTGTAATGCATAATCACAGCTATATGTCTCAAGATTGTGGTATAAAACTTGTAAAACAAATATTTAGTGATTCAAACAAAAGCCAGCGTATTCATTGCGGCCGAACGAAAGCAAAGGCAATTGTTGAAAATGTTTTAGCTCCATATTCCATCGAAAACGTTTTATCTGATGTTGGTGGTGGCCCAATTGCTATAGCCACAGACGCTTCCAACAAAGGAAATAAAAAATTGTTCCCTGTCGCTATTCGTTATTTTTCAAATAAGAAAGGACCAACAACATTTCTTCTTGATTTTTATGAAGACAACAACGAGACATCGGAAGCCATAGCTGGTAAGTTGATTGATTGCCTAGAAAAGACGGGATTGTTGGTTAATAATAAGCTAGTGGCATATGGAGCCGACAATGCTTCCGTAAATTACGGAAAATTTAATTCAGTATTTCAACATTTAAAAAGAATACTAAATGCAAAGAATTTAATTGCTGGACATTGCCATGCTCATATTTTGCATAATACTGCCAAACAAGCACTAAAAACATTATCTTTTAATGTCGAAAGCTTTGTTCTTGAGGTTTTTAGTGAGTTTTCCTCTAGAAATCTGGCAGAATTGAAAGATTTTTTCAACTTTATGGAATCCGAATATATAGAATTACTTGGACATTCACGTATTAGATTTTTGACTTTATTTCCAGCTGTTGATCGAATTTTGCAAGCTTGGCCTGTTTTAAAATCATATTTTATAAGCAAGGGAAAAGAAAATGCTTCCAAACTTATTTGGAAATTTGTTGCCTGTAATCAAGATTCGGAAGTACAATCAGTCGAGAATCAGTTGTCTGAAGTATACCTTTATTTTATTCATAATATTATGAGCATATTATCAGCACATATAAAACATTTAGAAAGTGAATACATTCAACCTACAGAAGTTTTTGGTATTTTTCAAAAAATAAAATTAGAATTTTCAAATAGATTGGAAAAGAATTTTTTTGGCTTTAAAACAAATCAAATTTTGCTGCAGTTAGATCAAAATAAAAAACAATATTTCACTAAAGAAGGAATTTCTGTTTATAACAAAATATTAAATTATTTAAATAAGTGGTTTGATTATTCAACTGAATCTTTTTTTTATAAATGCAAACAATTTAATTTGGATAATGAGTTGGAATACAATGATGTGGTTGAAATTGCAGATAAATTCGAAATACCTATAGATAAAGATGCTTTATTTTCAGAAATATGTTTTGTAAATTCTATTTTACCAAAACTGCAGATCACTATTGAAAAAGATAGTGCATCAACTTATGTGAGTACCGAAAACCCACCTTTCAATAAAATAATTCAAAAATGGTTAAAAATTATTGATAAAGGGGAAAATCCAAATTTATTTTTAATAGTGCAATATATTTTTATTGTACCCCCAACTAATTGCTATGTAGAGCGAGTTTTTAGTGTCATGAAAAATAAATGGCATGGCAATCGCTCTAGAATGCTCGTACCATTAGTTAAGGCTGAATTATTGGTACATTTTAATTTTAGTTTAAAATGTGCCGAATTTATAGACTTTATTTCTGCACATAAAGAGCTATTAAAAGCTGCTAAAAGCGACAACAAGTACAAATTTAAAATTAAAAACAAAAATACTTAAACTTTTTAATTATTTTTGTTTATTCCTATTAATGAATTTATTATCTAACTTTTTCAAATAGTGATCTGCAGTTTTAAAAAAACAGTATTAATGATTTTTTTTTTATATATATTTATGTTCCTGTTAATCAATGATTTTTTTGTTTTAATTATTTTTATGTTCCTGCTAATTAATAATTTTTTTGTTTTAGGTGTTTTTATGTTACTATTAATTAAAGAGTACAAATTTAAAACTAAAAAACAAAACTTATATTAATCAATTTATAGTGTAGTTATAATTTTATTATAGTTCTGTGGATTGTTATTTTCTGTTATAATAGCTTTTAATACATTAAGAAAATATAAATATATTTATAAACGATTTTTTTTTTGGTTTTTTTTTAATAGTGTCCCGTTTTGTAAATTTGAAAAGGTGGCAAGTCTAGGTATAGTAAATATTCTAAAGTTTTTTAAAGCTTTAAAATTGTTTTGGTTATTGTTTCTGTTTTAAATTAAAAATTTATTTTAGATAGGGAAATTTTTTAAAATTTAAACACAGTTAAAATTGGCTAAACACAATTTATTTTTCAATTAAGTACACATTTATTAAAGTAAAAAATTCTCTTTGGCATTGAGATAAAATACAACCTTAAAATAACATAATTCAATCTACCGCTTTACGCGGTTACAAATTATTAGGAACTAATTTAAAAAATATACTATTAAGTTTATATAACAAAAATAAAACATTAAACTACATAGATTAATTGGAACACATATTAACATAACAAGTAAAACAACGAACACATTAACACATAAAATAAAAATAAAATACTTCATTACAAAAATAAAAGAATGAGACTAGTTTGATAAAAATTGCACATCCCAAGTAATTTAAATGCAAAAAGGCATGACATTGACATCGTTCATAATTGTTTTTGGGTAATTTTGTAACTATTCAACACTTATTAAATAGACAAATGCATTTGCTTTTGTATAATGCTCTTCAGTTGATTTGCAGGAAGTTTGTTTATTGTTGTTATTATCAGAGATATTTATATCCTTTTCTTTTTCATTTATAAAAGTTTTCAATTCTTCTTCCAATTCGATATTTTCCTCTTCTAATTGTAAATAGTTAGAGTCATTTAATTCACTATTTACGTTTGTTGGGTTTGCATTATCATTTAAATATTCTGGAATGCTATCCATAGAATCAGTATCATAATCCAAATTATTTTCAAAATTATTTAATACATTCTCGGATATTATTTTTGTAGGAAAAACATTCTTTAGAAGTTTCTTTTTTCCAATATTTTGTGGATCGAAATGACTTTTACAAGCATACAAATGTTTTCGGGATTCGTTTTTCAAATTGAAGAAGTTCATCCATTTTTGTCTTTGTTCTGTATCAGAAGGAAAATTGAATAGACTTGTGCTATTTCCTGACTTGTTACAATTGGGAACACTACATTTTTTTCGATAATTTTTTAAATTGTTAGAAAAAAGTTCAATATCTTTGTTATGCCCAAGAAATTTTGTTGGTATTGCTTCTTTTAAAACTCTTCTTTTACCAATGAATTTTTCATCAAAGTGACGGCTACAAATTCTTAAGTTTCTTCTTATTACTTCATTACTAACATTAATTTGTAAATTGTAACACCATGAATTGAATAAATTTTTACCTTTTGGAAAACGATATAAATGTATATTAGTAGTAGTATTTTTTTTATTCTGACATTCTTTAACACAACAAATTTCACTCATACGACAAGACATTTTTATTGATAACAAATTAAGTAACACAAATATATTTACATTTTTTGTTATTTTTTCAACCTTTGTTTACAAATTTAATAAATGGTAAGAGAAAAAAAAGAAGGTAAAAAATAATGTAGGTTAAGAAATGTCAAGCCAATTTTTTATAAAAAAAAAGGAGTTACCATCGATTGAAAAAAATGAATATGACCATGAATATATAAAGTTGCTATCTATGACAAATAACACGTGTGGTTGGAGTTATAAAATTGAATTAGCGTACCTAGGCGTATCTCAATCGGACACGTAAAATTAAACAATTACCCAAAAAGTTAAAAGTGGCCTAAAATTTACGCTATTTGATATATACACATTAAGTGCAACACCTGTCGTTACATTTTAGTTCTTCCCTAGCATTATTTTATAAATATTTTTGTTTATTATAAATATAACTTTTGGAAAGTTCACGCTTCGGAAGAGTACGTATGTAAAAATGCTAAACATTTTTTTAATGTCAGTGTGTTATATCTAATCTATTATCGTTAAGCCTTAATATGTAATAAATCAAGAAAGTGATCTGCTTATATTTATAAATAAAAGATAAAGATTAGTTAGAAAGTAAAGCTTTTTAAAAGTCATTTATCTGTAGAATATGTATTCTAAATTCTAATTGAAAATGTTTAATATGGTTTAATAGTATTAAATAGTATAATTTCTTATCAATGAATTAAAATTATCGTTAAACTTATTTCAAACTGTTACAAATTTTCATAAATTGTTGTTATCACAAAATTGTGCTTAAAGTTCAAAAACTAAAAGGTAAATAAAATTTTATAAATTCTGTAAAAATAATCAATATCATAAATAATCAACTTAATGAAATAATATGTATATTAATACTAAATATTTGAAGTATTTTAATTAGTTTATTATTAGCTGTGAATCAAGTCGTAACATTAATAAGAAAATGAAAAAATTAATACTAAGTTATAATTCCATTTCTTTAATAATTTATATTGTCGGAATTTTGACTAAATCAACTGAATCTTCTGTAATTGATAATCGAATTGATACTTTTGATAGTAATTATGGAGATGGCAAATATAATGCTGAAGAATGTCGGTTACCGGCAAATTTAAAGAAAGAAATTGCTGGATATCAAAATGTTGTAAATACAATTATTGATGAAATAGTGAATGGACAATTTTCTGGTGATACATATAATAGTTTAAGAAATATGACCGATATTTGTGGTTCAAGATTAGCTGGTACGAAAAATTTAGAATCTGCAATTGATTACATGATTAATGAGTTTAAAAGCAATAATTTGGAGAATATACATACGGAAGGAGCTCCAGTACGACATTGGATTAGGGGATTTGAAAGTGTGGAAATGATTTTACCAAGAAAAGCCCATTTACAAGTTTTGGGACTAGGAACAACAATTGGAACTCCAAAAGATGGTATTATTGCGGATGTTGTAGCAGTTGAAAGTTTTGATGAATTAAGAAGCCTTCCTGATGACGAAGTAAAGGGAAAAATTGTTGTTTATGCACAAGCATGGAAAGGTTATGGTGCAACGGCTCAATACAGATCAAAAGGAGCTGTGGAAGCTGCTAAAAAAGGTGCTGTTGCAGCTTTAGTTAAAACCGTAGCACCTTTTTCAATTGGTTCGCCACATACAGGGTCACAAAGTTATCAAGATGGTGTTGAAAAGATCCCAGTTGGTTGCATAACAGTTGAAGATGCTAATATGATTTTAAGATTGACACGTCTTGGTAAAGTACGTCTACATTTTATAATGCATCATCAAAATTTACCAGATGTTGAATCAAGGAATTTAATTGGTGAATTTGTTGGGACAAATAATTTGCGTGATAAATCGGTTGTTGTATTGTCCGGTCACATAGATAGTTGGGATGTAGGAGTTGGTGCTATGGATGATGGTGGTGGCGCATTTATATCATGGAAATCATTACAATATTTAAAAGCACTTGGTTTACGACCTAAACGAACCTTACGTGCTATTTTATGGACTGGTGAAGAATTTGGTATATTAGGCGCTAGTCAATATGAAAAAAATCATAAGGAAACTGAAAAAGAGGAATTTAATTTTATGATGGAATCAGACAGTGGTACATTTACTCCATTGGGCTTAGGTGTTTCCGGAAACGCTCAAACCAAATGTATTTTAAAAGAAATTCTTAAACTGATGACAAATTTGAATGCAACACAATTTAGTGATGGAGCTGATACACCGGATTTAAATATGTGGTTAAATAGAGGATTTCCCGGGGCATCTTTGAAAAATGCAAATGAAAAATATTTTTGGTTCCATCATAGTGCAGGAGATACAATGGATGTGTTGAACTCAGAAGATCTTGATAAAGGAACCGCACTATTTGCAGCAACTGCTTACATTATTGCTGATTTGAGCATTGATATGCCAAAAACTTTAACTTAAAACAGGCAATTATTGAATAGTAATAAAAATCTGGATTTTTGTCAATGGATTATTTATAGTTAAATTTAATCTTTCCATAACAATCAATTAAATAGTAATACTAAATTGAACTAAAAATAAAAGCTTAACATAATTTATGAATTAAATCCGTAATAAATTTTTTTATCAGTAAACGGACTTAAATAGTCTAGATAAAATTGTTTTAATAAAATAGGTTTTAACGCAAATATTGTATGTTAATTTATTATATTTTATCTTGATTTGTAAAACTTTGGCATTGTTTCAATATTTTGTTTTTCATTCTAAACATTGAGGGGAAAAAAAATTAGCGTAACATCAATGGGTTTGAAATAAAAAATGACGTAGCAGAATATGTTAAGATTAAAATAAAAAAAAAACAAAGAATACATAAGAATAGAAATTTTCTTATTAAGTTAACTGGACAATAAGTTGGATGTTATTTATAAATTAAAGAACTTACCATTATGTTGGATATTTATCGTCATTCAGAGATATTTGTTAATAAACTATTAATTACGACATGCTTCACCTTTAAAATTTTGACTTTTTCAAAAACCTTGAAAACTTAAGATTTAAAATTGTCCTTAAAGCTAATTTTTTCGTTAGAAAGTTGAAATGTAGGAAGAAAAAATTAAAATTGTCAAATATTTTATTTTATAATTTATGTTTATATTTTTTTTTCATATTAAAATATTTAATTTTTTTTTAGATTTCATAGTCCTCTAATTAGTGGGCCGTTTTATTTTTACAAGAAATCGAAGGCATCGAAACAACGAGAGATGAAAGGTATTCCATTAGTAAACTTTCTTTTAGTAATTTTTTTTATCGGAACTTTTACTACATCAATTGAATCATCGATAATTGATAACAGAGTTGATACTTTAGAAGAAGACAACTTTGTTTTTATTTCTGATGAATGTCAATTAGAGGCAAATTTAAAGAAAGAAATAGCTGGGTACCAAAATGTTATAAATAAAATTATTAACGAAATAGTTAATGGAAAATTTGCTGGTGATACATACAACAGTTTAAGAAATATGACAGATATATGTGGGCCAAGATTAGCTGGTACTAAAAATTTAGAAAATGCAATTGATTATATGGTTAATGAATTTCGAAATAACAAATTGGAAAATATTCACACCGAAACAGCTCCTGTACGACACTGGGTAAGAGGATATGAAAGTGTTGAAATGATTTTACCGAGGAAAGCACATTTAAAAGTTTTAGGACTAGGAACAACAGTTGGAACTCCAAAAGAAGGTTTAATTGCGGATGTTGTAGCAGTTGAAAGTTTTGATGAATTAAGAAGTCTTCCGGATAATGAAGTAAGGGGAAAAATTGTTGTTTATGCTCAAAAATGGAAAAGTTATGGTGAAACTGTAATATATAGAGCAAAAGGAGCTGTGGAAGCAGCAAAAAAAGGTGCTGTTGCAGCTTTAGTTAAATCAATAACGCCGTTTTCAATTGGTTCACCACATACCGGGGGAACTGATTATGAGGATAATATTAAAAAAATTCCAATTGGCTGTTTAACAGTTGAAGATGCCGACATTATTTTAAGATTATCACGTTTTGGTAAAGTTCGTCTTCATTTGACAATGCATCATCAGAATTTACCAGATGTTGAATCAAGGAATTTGGTTGGAGAATTTGTAGGGACTAATAATTTGCCTGATAAATCTGTCGTTGTATTGTCGGGTCATATAGATAGTTGGGATGTAGGAGTCGGTGCTATGGATGATGGTGGTGGTGCATTTATATCATGGAAATCATTACAATATTTAAAAGCACTTGGTTTACGACCTAAACGAACTTTACGTGCTATTTTATGGACTGGTGAAGAATTTGGTATGTTAGGTGCCAGACAATATGAAAAAGATCATAAGAAAACTGAAAAAGAAGAATTTAATTTTATGATGGAATCAGATATGGGAACATTTACTCCATTAGGTTTAGGTGTTTCCGGTAACCCTCAAACTAAATGTATTTTGAAAGAAATTTTAAAATTAATGAAAAATTTGAATGCAACACAATTTACTGATGGGGCTGATACACCTGATTTAGAAATGTGGTTAAATAGAGGATTTCCTGGGGCTTCTTTGGAAAATGCAAATGAAAAATATTTTTGGTTCCATCATAGTGCAGGAGATACAATGGAAGTTTTGAATAGAGAGGATCTTGATAAAGCTACAGCTTTATTTGCAGCAACTGCTTATGTAATTGCTGATTTAAGCATTGATATGCCTAAAAATCTTGTCTAATTTGTAATTTATTTAAAATTCTTTTGAATAAAATATTATTTTTACTATTTATATTTGTTATAGCTTAATTTTTTATGGTATGTATTTATTAAAAAATACAATTATACTTTAAAAAATGAATAATTTAGTTTTAAGTATTTACAAGAAAATTGTTGAAATACTCTTTAAATAAAATCACAGTCATAAAGTTATTTTTTACATAAATTTTGTTTTTTATTTCTGTTTAATTGGTAAATAAGCTTCAAATCGATTTGGGAGCTGTCAGTACTGGTCAAAGTTTGGTATGACTAAGATTTAATTATAATTAAAAGATCATAGATGGAATAAAATAAAGCTTAATCGACCTTAAATAAAATTGCTATATATAATAAATAGGTTACTAGAATTAGAATTTGGAAAATCAAGGCTCGAAGTAAAAATTTCTAAAGAAAAACATCAATTTCGTTTTTTTTACAATTAATATTTATTTCATATGTATTTAAATTTCGTTATATATATACATATTTTTAGATTTTTATATACTATAAATATATTAATAATAATATGCTCTGCTGTTAATATTTTGTATTTTAAATTGTAGTTAGCATTTGTTTTTTTTTTATTTATTTTACAAATAAATTCATACATAAATTTATTATATTTTTTTTATATAAATTTTTTTTTTAATTTTGCTTTTCTTTTATATATAAAATTTTATTTTAATATTTATAACTTTTTTTTTTTAATTTTTTTTTTGTAATTTAATTTATATTATATATTATGTAAGAATATTTTTAATGTTATTATTACAATAGAAGAAAAATTAAAACAATAAATTGAAGACAAAATTGGAAATAAGAACAAATTTAATTAATTAAATTAAAAACTAAAATTAATTAATAAATTAATTTTATTTTAAATTATTTTTTTTATAAAAATATATATTATATAAAATGTAAATATGTTTTTAATAATTTGCTAATGTAAAAAAAAAAAATTAACAAACTTCTAATTGAAAAATATTAAAATACTAATAATTTATAATATATTAGGTATATTAAAAAAATATTTATTAAATAATACAGAAATTAATTATTTTTTTGGAAAATAAAATGTGCATTTTCTTTTAGAGCAAATAAAAATTAATAGTAAATAATATTAATAAATCAAGAATAAATTAAATCTGTTTTTAATTTTTAGGTTCTCAATATATGTATAAATAATAAAGTTTATAGCTTGGTTAACATTCTTTTGGCAGTTTGGCAGTATGTTCATAATATGTTAAATAAATATACATATTTAAATAAAGAAATAAAAATAATTGAAATAAAGTTAATTTGTACTGTGTGTCCGTATATTTGGGAGTGCTTAAAATAGTGTGAGAGATTTAAACCAATAAAATTGATTCTGAAAAGATGTGAGGGTTAAACTATTAATATATCTCATAAATATCATAATAATGGAGTTGTGGAGTTCAATTAAACATAATTGGAAATGAAATTGAAATTTATTTTATTATATGAGAGCCATTTAAAAAATAAAAATCACGAGTATTGTTTGGTTTTAATTTTTCCTGGCTGGATAATATTTCGTATATTGATTAATACAACAACAATGGAGCTGAGAGATATTTGTTTTAAAGAAGAAAAAATTTATCTAATTGTGCATCAAAATATTAAAAAAGTTGGTGAACAGAATTATAAATTTAAATATTTTTATTCTTTCAGTAATTCAATTTTTGTTAATTTATTTAAAATTTATTGTCATACTAATAATCGATTTATTTCCACAGATACATTTTTAGAAATATTTCTTAAATCCATGACTGGCAAGAGCTCTTATCAAATGAACAAATAATAAGGATTCGATTTTTTTTTTCATTTTATATAACTTATATATTACACAATTATTGTGTAATAATGTTTTTTGATGTTAAATTTGTGAAGTTAATATCCATTAAGAAGAATTTAGAATAATGTAGCTACAAATACATGAAATGTTAAGAGAGCAACTGACTTCTTCATATAAAAAATGATTGTTAAAAACCACCATATTTCGCCTTGTATTGTGTTAAGTCTAAAATTTATTTCAGAATTTATTAAAAGAAAAATATTAATAAAATAATAAAAAATATTAAGCAAAGGCATTTTGTAAATTACTGAGAAAATGTTAAGTAATTTCTTTTGTTTTTCCTATATATTCAAAAAGATATAAATATATTATATGCAATATTATATAAATATATAATTAATAATTATAGAAAAGGATTATCTACATACAAAAAAAAAAAAATGTGATTGTCAAACTAAATTTAAATATTAAATTGTGCTTAGATTAAGTAAATCCTATACATTGTAAGTTTAAATATTGTGAATAAAAAGGATCTTCAAAGGAATTATAAAATTATAGGAAATTTTAAGATTTCGAAAATGTTAAAAGAAGCTTAGAACCATATTTATCTAAAAAAAAAAACTTAATCGAATTTCCTTGCTATGGTTCTGTGTCCCTTGGTTTTTTTTATTGAGTTGAAATTTTCCAGATATAAGTGTTTATAATTTGAAGAGAAATATGAATAAAAAATCATTTTTTAAAAAGTGCTTCATTAAAGCTTGACAATCACTGGTACAGATATTTTCAAATATCTTGTTTTGTGGCTTTAAATTTTTTAATTATTTTTAAAAATTGGAAAAAATTACAAAATTAGTTTTTTTATTACAATATTTTGTGTTTTTTTTTTTTAATTTTATTTTCAATTTTACATGCGACTACCCATTTGTCAATTTTCTTTTTAATATATATAATATGTAATATATATATATATATATATTTAATAATTTTTAACTTTTAACTATAAAAATTTTTTTTCTTAAATTTTTAATATGAAAAAAAAAAAACTGATAAAGGAAAACATTTTTTTAAAAACTATTTATTTTTTTTTTTTTTTTTATTAAAAACTACAATTAATTTAATTTCTATGTTTTAATATTTTCATTTTGGTTTTGCTTTTTTTCAATAAAAAATTTTTTTAATTTTACTTATTTTTTTTTTTTCTTAATTATTTTTATAATTTTTAAAAATTTTGGAAAATCTTTTTTATGGTTTTCATTCTGTCTTTCAATTTCGAAAAATTTAAAGTTCAGAATGTGGTGTAAAATATTTGGAAAATTAAATAAATTTATTTAATTACTCTTCTTTGTTTTTTTTTTAATTATACCGTTATACGTGTACTAACGGTTATTTTAATTTTAAAATTAATTTAAATACGATTTATATAATTTAAATATTCAAAATGGTTTTTTAAATTAATTTCAAATAAAATATTCCAATTAGTACATGTGCATATGCATAAAAGAGGTTGAAAATCTCATCATAACCTCAATAATTTAAGTTCAGTTATAATTTTATACTTTTTTAACGGAATTTAAAATTGCTTTCGTAAATTTTCATAAAAACAACCTAGTGTGAAGAAGACTAATCAACAGAATTAAATATATCTTCTTCATCTTAATGAAGTTGTATTAAAAATTTACTGCCCAAATAATAGTTAAATATTTTCTATAAATCCTTTTGAATTCTATAGGATTACTTATTGGACCATATGTTGATTAAATGGACTCACTTCATTTTAAAGAAGTATTAAATGGGCTAAGGTTTTCTTTCAATTGTACTTTTTTTTAAAAAGGAAAGAAAGGAGATTAAAAAATTTGGAAGGATTAGGGGAAAATTTTAAAATAAGTTAAAAGTTAACTGTTCGTAGTTAGAATTTCTAAAAAAGTATCTTTTATAATACAAGAATATTGAATCTTCAAATATAATTGAATTTGTTTTATAATTGAATTGAATATTAGATTCGTTTTGAATTTAGATCAGATATTCTTACAATTAAAATTACTTTTTCAATTATTATTTCAGAAATTTAGCTCCATCCTTGATTATGTAGAATCCTAGATCGAATCGCAATTTTAAAGAAGTTAAAATTTTAAAATTTCATAAATTTCATATTTCCTTATTACAAATTTTTTTTAATTTAAAAAATTTTATAGGAAGATTCGTCTCATAACATAATCGATTGTTATTAATTAATTTTCTGTAATCTGTTGAATTATTTTGACATTTTTATTTCAGATTTCTTTGGTAAATTTGATTTGTCATAAAAAAAAAAATCGATTCATACTTCAAGTTTCGATTTTTTCGAGAATTTTTGATTTTTAACGATTGTGAATAAAATATCCTTCTTCTGATGCTCCAAGTTTTATTGTTTTTTGACAAAATTATGGTTTTATTGTTTTTTTTTTAAATCATATCCTTGTTAATTTAAATGTCCTTTTTTAAAATTTCATTGTATGTATATTTTGGAGGTATTTTTTTTTATTTTTTTTATGTAATTTAAATATAATTAATATTTGATTAATACATTTACAAAAAAAAACAAAAAAAAAAAAAAAATTAAAAGTCAAAGTTGACATTTTTTGTTAACCTAGCTATGTATGTATTTGTGTTTTATATAGAAGACTAATAATTGGATGTTTTTATTTTTCAAATGGACAAATTTCTTGTATAAAAACTCTATAAGAGCTGGTATTTTTTAGTTTTTTTTTTTTTTTTCGTGTAATAAGTTTATTATATATTTGTATATATATGTATATATATTTATACCTTTATATAAATGTTTTCTATATATGATTCTAAGGACTAGGCAATAATAATATTTTGGATAAAAAATATGCGTCTATATATTTTGATGGTATTAATTAATTAAATTAAATTAAATATATATATATATGTATATTTAAAAAATAAAATAATAATTTATATGTATAAAAAAAAAAAATTTAATATATGAAATATGTACTAATTATTATATATTTTTTTTTATTTTTACTTATATATTGTAGTTTATATGTATAGTTGATTATATGAAAATTTTATGTATGTAAAAAATGTATGATGTATAGAAAAAATTAAAAAAAAAAAATATTAAGAATGGAATGATCATTGATTTTTTATATAAAATAATTATTATTTTAAATATTAAATTAGGTGTACTAATAAACTTTTAAGAATTTGTTATTCTCAAGTAAATATTTGGTAGATTAATAGAAAAAAAAAAGTATGTCGGATTTAAATAAATCTGGTTTGAGTAAAGACAATCAATTGAAATTTCAAATTATAAAATTTAGAGTTTTCTTAAAATTAAAATTCTTGAGAATCGAAAATTTAAGTCATTATGATGTATAATTTAATAGTGATATTATTACAAGACAGTGTGTAGAACTTATATTATAGCTCCTCAACTTCATATAGTTCTTACTCATTTTTTTTTGGATATATTCAATTAAAAAATTCTAGTTTGCCAGATTATTGAATTATTGAAGGAACTTATTACTTGAATTGGTATTTTAATAACTTTTGTTAGATTTAAATAATTAAAATAAGTAAATTTTTTAATTATTAAACTTTTGATTTTGTATTAAAAAAGAATTTTCCTGTGTATGAATATTGTATAAAAATATAAGAGACTAAATTTAACATTGACTGTAAGTGATAATAAAATTTAATTACTTTAATTTAAAATATTTGAAAATAATTTGATATTATCTTATAAATCAAAGAAAATGTATAGGGTAAATATAAAATACAATTTAGCAAAGACTTTTATAATTCGATTTAACTAATAGTATACAATTATAAAAATATCTATAATAAAAATGATGTGTTTGATGATCAATTCTCTATTTAAAAAATATACAAAACAAAATACCATTAGAAATATCTATTATACTTTTTTAGTTGTGTGATAAGTTTTCGAATATAAAATCTACAAAGCTAAACATATAAAACATTTGTTATAAAACATCCAAAAATACATTTAAAAAACATTTAATTTGTATTATTAGATTATTTTGTAATTATCCAAATAGTAAATTGCATATTTTGTTTTTTGTTTTGTTTATATATAAATATGTAATGATTAGTTAATTAGTTTTGTTTTTATATGTGTGTACGTTTTTGTTTTTATTAAGAGTTGAAATTTTGTATAATTAAATTTTTAATTTGTCTTATTTGTTTCGAATTGTTAGTTTGTAAATTGTCCGAGATTTTGGGGTAATAATTATTACCAATGCATTATTTGTATTTTATCGATAATACGTTGTTTAATAAATGCACCTATCATTCCGAATATTGTTGATATTGCAGCTAATCCCATAATTGTTTGTAATAAACAATGAATACGTGTAAAATCTTCATGTATTAAACGATTATGACGATTTCTATAATGATGTTGTGTTGTAGCTGCTGATGCTAATGCAAATTCATTATGATAATGTTCTTGTTGTTGCATTTCAAATTCTTCATCAAAATGTGGTATTATTGCTAAATTAACAATATCATGTTTTGAGAATACATTATCAGGTATATTTTCATCATATTCATCATCATCATCATTATTATTATTATTATTATTTGAATCATTATTATCAGTATTGATTCCATTACTATTATCATTATTATGATAATTATTATTATAATGATTATTATTAGTATTACTATTGCTATTATCATTATTATTTTGATTATTTGAATTGTCTAAATTGCCTAAATTAGTAGAGTATTGATTTGATGAATCATAATTTGTAATTGGTGTCCTAGAACCTAACCAAAAATGTTTTTCAAATGATTTTGAATTTTGTAAAAATGTTTTTGAATTAATAAATGTTGTTGTTAATGGTAATTTTGTTGTTGTTGTTGTTGATTCAAATGATTGTGTTGGTGTTGTTTGTTCTAAATGTTCATCTTTTATACGAAATTGTTTAAATTGATATTTTTTAATACCTAAAACTTCTGATAATGGTCGATTTATATTTGGTAATGCTGTATTATTTGTAAAAATGATTGTTTCTTCAGGACTGTATGTTGATGATGAAATTGTTGTTGATATTGTTGTAGTAGATGATGATAATGATGAAGATGTTGAAATATATAATTGATCATGATTTTTATTATTATCTAATGTAGTTTGTTCATAATTTATATCTTTATTCATTTCAACATTATCATCATCTGTATCATCATTATCGTCATCGACATCATCATCATCATCATAACCTAAATCTTCTTCACTACTTTCATATAAAATTTGTTGTTTTCGTTTTGTTTCATAAATGGCACTTGTGTAGCTATTACTATTATTATTATCATTGTAATCATTATTGTTATTATTATTATTATTGTCTAAAATAGGATTTTTATTAAAATTTGGATTTAATGGTTCATATTTGATTGTTTCAGATGCACCACGATATAATAAAGCAATTTTACCATCTGGTGTTAATACTGGTGTTATTTTACTTTGTTGTTGTGGTGTTGAAGATGATCTTTTTGGATCATTATTATTTGTATTTATAATATCTGTGTCATCATCATTATTATCATTACTATCATCTGATTTTGGTTTTTCATAAACAATTCCAACTCTTCCATATGGAGTTGCAATTATTTTAATAGCATCATTAGTATTTTTACGAAAATAACGATTTTGTTGTTTATTGAATGATCTACTTTGTATTGTACCACTTTTACTATTGCTTTCATCCTCACTGTCATCATCATCATAATCATCATCATCATTATTATCATTATTATGTTTATTATTGTAACCATTTGTTTGTAATTTTTGTTTTGGTTCCAGGCCATCGTGATTATCTGAAATTTTTTTATCTAATCTTTTTGTATTTTTATAATAATTATCATATTTCTTACTAAAAATTTCACTATCTCCTATTGGGGGTGGTTCATCATTTAGAGTTTCATTAGAATTTGGAAATATAAATTTTTCAATATGTGTACCATCATCATTTTGATAATCTTCCGCATTATCATTTAAATTTGGAGCATCAGAAAGTATCAATTCTTCTTTATCATTTTCATCATAATTTTTATGTTTCAAGTCGTCTAAATCAGTATTCATTGGTTCATCTGATAAATAATCATAATCAGAACCTGAGAATATATCTTTATCATTTATTTCTTTGTCATTATTATTATTACCAGAAGAGGTATCTGTATTTATATAATCTCTATCATAGTAAAATTCTTTATATGTTAGATCTTCATTCTTTTCTTTACTATTTAAATTTTTATTTAAGAAATCTTCAGATTTTTCTTTTGTATCAGTTTTAATAATAATGTCTTCTCTATTAACATTAACATTATCATCATTATTACTATTATTTGTATTATTTTTATTACTAAATTTTTCATATCTACTTAATTGAATATTATGATTATAATTATTATTATTATTAATGCTTACAACTAAAGTTTTATTTAAATTATAATTACTAAATTTAGTTAAATTTAAATTATTATTATATTTAGTGTTAATTATATTATTATTTGTATAAATATTTATAACTTGGGTAGTCGCATCTTTCAGTCAGTAACATTTTTTTGAACAACCACACTTTCTTACTATATCTAAATTTTTAACATATTTTGTATTGTTGTTGCAAATCATTCGAACCTAAAATAAAAAGAGCGTATATTAGTTTAAATATAATTAAAATATAAATTAGTTAATGATCAAAAAGTAAAAGAAATTAAATTAATTAAAGTAATTTTGATTGAATAGACGAAGAAGTAGGCGAAGGTTGATGCTATTTAATTCTTTAGCTTGGGAAATTCAAGTTAAGTGTATTAATTTTCCTTACTTAGCAAAATTAGAAGTCTTTGAAGACTTTTGCTTCAACTGATCCCTAGAACTTAGCGCCGAAACAAGATTACATTTAATAAATGAATTTTAAATCAATTTGGAACTTAAACCTCAAGGCCTCATTAAATAATAATAATACTTATAATAAATGAATAATAAATTACCTTTCTTCGTCGAACAACTTTAGCTGCACAACATTGATTACCGCAACCACCAACACATTTTGCATATTTTAGAGGTTGTCTTGAACGGCAATCATTTTCTGTGTAATACTCTTTAACTTGTTCCTTGCGACAAGTTGAGGCAACTGTTGAATTAAATTAAAAATATGTAAATTTAATTAAATTAATTTAATAATCAAAATTAAAATATTAATAAATAAAATAAAAAAAACAATAAAATCAAAGTTGGTTTTTTGCAGTGGATCATAATGAGTGTAAAGCTGATGCATGCAAATAAATTTTTATGTATATGAAATATGTAAACTACTTTTTATGACTTTTGATATCTAAATACTTCACTTTAAAATTAAAATTTTTAAATTTGTATTCTTTAAAATAGAAAGATGTTAAAAATAAAAATTCTTAATTTTAATTAAAGTAATTAAAGCAAACAAATTTTAACTAAATACCACTACATTGCATAAATCAAAGTTTTATTTTTAGTGCGTTAAATGTAAATGTTAATTAAATGAATATTAGCAGTATGTACCAGTTGATGTGGGCGGCTCTGATGTAGTAGTCTCACCTTGATCGCAATATTTTCCTCTTGTTCCTTTATTACACTTACATGAATAGCCTTCTTTTGAATTATTATTTGGTACGCAACGGCTTCCACGACGGCATCGATTATTTTCGCATGGATCCACCTTAAAACAAAACCAAAAATTATTAAATTACCAATTTCCAAAAATAATTACTACTAATACTTCTTTTTCTGGCGGTTCATGCATTTCTTGCATTGCTTCCATAAGTTCTTCTTCATCGGTATCACCTTCCAATAGTGCACATCCTGGTGTTATTTTCTGTTGTTTTTTAGCATTCATAAAATCGACCAGTTTATGATTAATCCAAACTTCTCTCATACATCCCATAAAACTGGTTAAATTTCTTAAATGCCAATTTTTATAGGCTTGTAAACCTGGTTCAGCTGCTAAACCACCCAAATACATTGGTGTATTTAATTTTAAATAATCTTTTGATCCTTCATTTATTATCGATCTAGCTAGACCACCATCAACCCGTAATGTGAAGTTTTTCTTTATTGCCAACAGTTCCACTGTATGATATTTACCATCAGATACCATTTCAAAGCTGTACATTGTTGAAACTGGATAGTTGCCCACATCATAGCTAACTCTTATACGACCATTAAATAATTCTACAGCTAAATGTTCATTTTCACCATCATACATTAGTACACCATTCTCCTGAGTACTACTAAATATAATTGTAACATTAGCTTCTGGTTTGGTTCTTAGCGGTTCCATTTCAACAAATGAATTATTATGCATAAAACTAACACTTGTCAGATATTCACACCATTTACCAGAGAAACCATGATGACATTTGCATAAATAATCTGAACCGGATGGATTTGGTTGAAAACATACACCATGTTTACATTCATGATTTTGACACGGGGATGTTTGAGAATACATCATAGCTACTATTGGGGTTCCTTCACAATATTTGCCCGTGTATTCTGGTGGACATTTACATATGTAATCGTTGACACCATCAACACAAGTGCCACCATTTTGACACATATTATTTTGACAATCATCAATATCTTCAGTACAATTTGTGCCATGGAATCCTGGAGTACATTCACACGAATAATGCGTAAAATGATCTACACATTTTGCTGAATTTGCACATGGATTAAATTCATCGGAACAGAATTTGATTTTATCAGAACAGAATTCACCTAAAATAAAAATTCATATTAGATATTTAATAACGCAAAATATTTAACTATATAAAAAAATTAATCGCCGCAGACGGCCTCGAGTACTTCGCATGGGATTACCGAAGTTTATCTTACAATTTTGGATTTAATCTAAAATTTCATATGAAGAGTTTCTTAAACCATTGCAGAAGACTTTAACAAAGTCTTAGCAAATGAATGACGGTTAATAAATCATTTTAAATTAATAAACTATCAAAACTTAAAAAAATATTTTATTACATTGCTAAGCAATTTATTTTCAATTTAAAGAAAAGCAAAAATGAAAAATCCATTAAAAATTTAAAAACCTGATGGGACACGTGTACAATTTTGTAATAAATAGAAGAGTTTAAGACAAAACGAACGGAGACATTTAAAAAAAATACCATAAAATAAAATAAAAGTTAGAATCATTGACTTCCACACTGATATCACACTGTAGAACCACAAGATCCAGAGCCAGTTAAAAAAAAAACAGAAGAGACTTTAAAGTTTCATTTTATATTTTTTTGTACGAAATTTATGTCTCATTCTTGCAATTACTCCACTACATACCAAAGCATACCAAAGCATTATAATAAATTGTGACTTAAACATTGATTTATTCATTTGAAAATGTCCTTCAGACAGAATAGTTATATTGTATATAATAATAACTACTTTTTTTTTGCTGATCCTTTTAAGAATTTTTTAATAAATTTTACGTTATAATATTGACTGATGGTAATCCAAAGAAGATTTTTTTCGAAGGAAGCAAGGAGGTTTCAGAGGGGGGATGAGATGGTTTTTTATAAGATGTCCTTCCAATTTTGCTTTGTTTTTATGGTATTAACAATCAAAACCCAATTGGTATTTGGAATATTTGTAAAATATTATAGAAGAGCATATTAAAGTTTATGCTCAAGTATTTTTATTAGATCTTGAGACAGAGGCGGTTTAAACACACTTATTAAATATTACAAAGTGCTTAACATGGGTATAATTATGCAAATTTATTAACACGTTGATGCAAATTATTTAATGGACGTGGACTATTTTTTGAACTTCATAAATGATGATGAAATCTTAGGATCATTATGACCAAAGGAGTAGTGATTGAGACACCTTCTCTTCAATTGCATGGCCATGAAAATTCAAGCCGCGGAACACGGTCATGGCTTTTTAAAACATTATAAAATATGAATTATTGCATGCTTCGCCCGTATTTTATTTTAACATTCTTTGATTACTGTAGTTACTAATTTTTATTTGATATCGAAGCTTCGGAAGTTCGAACCTATGATCCGATTCGAACCTATCTTTCCAATTCCAATCGGCACCGTTTTTTGAAAGTAGAAGCGAATTATATTGATTTTACCTAATCTACTGTATTAAGATAGCTTGTGTGATTTTAAATTATTAAGTTAAAGCGTCAATTCCAACTAGGAAAATAGTTTCGAATCGGATCATAGCAAGTGACTGGTGAGGAATATATGTGCAGGTCCACATCTAACTTGCTTTCTAACTTACTATACCTTTGGTATAATGTATAAAAACCAAGGGAGATTTTCATTGAACGAATTTTAAAAACTATTTTCTCTTAATATCCTTGTTTTACCGTTACATTACATAAAAATAAGGAGTTAGAAATATCCTTAAGTTTTTTATATTTATTGTTGTTCTTTGTTACCAATATTCTTGAGTAAATAAAAAACAGGAAATTTATCAGCAAAATCCAAACTAAACAAAGAAGTTTGAAAATTATTATAGAAAATATTCTTGGTAAACGAACATTGGATTATAAAAAATGTGTAATGGTTTTATAGTTTAAAATAAAAACAAAATCAAAATATAAAAATTGTTATGGCATCAACTAGAATTTTTTTACTATCGATATATTATTTATGGGAATTAAAACATGCACAGTGACTTGAAAAAAAAATGGCTGAAGAAAGTGGCTAATCTTTGGGCATTTATATCGTATTGATCCTGCTTTCGAATTTATATTAAGGTCCGCTCTGATCAATGCTTAAGGAGTACGCTGTTTGTGGTCTTAGCATTCTTATGGAAGGGACAAGTTGTCTGTTAGAACTTGGCTACTTTAAGATATCAGAGCTATCAGACAACTTGGTATTGGGTTATTCGGTCTACGGGTCTGGGCAATAGACTAGTAAATGAGATTGCTCGGATGGTCGGTTACAAGGTTCTCAGACCTCTCTAAGGCCAAAGATATAATTCTGTTAAATTTTATATATTGATTTATATTTCCATATCTTTAACTTTAAATTTTCGATGTTCTATGTTTTAAACTTTTGTAAATTTATTTGTTTAAATTTTTAAGTTTAATGACAATTTTTCGGATAATAAGGAGTTTATGATCGTAATATAGAAACATTTAACACAGTATCAAATAACCGGACCGAAATATTTCAATGTTTTTATAATCTTTGTGATAGTTTTACTATTTCTTTTGTTTAAAATATTTTTTTTTAAACTGTGGAAGGTTTTAATGCTTAACCAGCTTCCATGGAAGTTATTAAAAATAAAAATCTATAAAATGTCCTGGACAGAATAACTACAGTGATTTATTTTTTAATTGAAATAAGGATTTATAGTATCACATTTTCTTTTATTAAGGGTCCTTTTTTTCAAAGTATTTGTAACGGTTTTTCCTTATTATCAAAAAGGGACGCAAGAGAGGTAAGAAGAAGTATAGCATTAGAAAAGAATTAAAAAAATTTACTATCTTTTGAATAGTAATAAAAGTTCTTAAGATAAAAAAAAGGATTTATTGTATATATGGCCTTCAGGAGTAATATAAAATAATTGTACTATAATGATATTTTTAAGTTCATCTTAGTACTCACTTGAAGTCTAAAGTATAATCTTGATGTGAAGTTCAAATTTATTAATTAAATATGTAAAATTTATGTTTTATCTATCTAGGTATCTTCCTCGGCAA
Source organism: Dolichopus griseipennis (assembly GCA_963082915.1). NCBI lineage: Eukaryota > Metazoa > Arthropoda > Insecta > Diptera > Dolichopodidae > Dolichopus > Dolichopus griseipennis. The sequence continues at coordinate 4,429,702 of OY720445.1, forward strand.
ACGAGTCTTTTAGAACCAAAGATGTGCCTAATTTCTTTATCTTTATTTTTTTTTTACGAAGGACATGGACAGTTTCGAAAGTTACCTATTGAAGATGTTAGTAGTTGCTATAGGTAGTGTCCAACTTTAACACACCAAAACCACAATTTTTGTTGAACCCATTTTACCACCAACCAATTTTGAACCAATTTGGATCCCTTAAAACCAGGGATACAAATGTACATCTTAATTTTGAGGTTAGAGATGTGCAATGATTTTCGGGAATCGGGTTTCAGCAAATATTATAAGATTCTAGAATTATGGGGAAGAAAGATGAAAAATTAAATTAGAAGATGTAAATGTTCTTAAACTTTTCTAAATCGTACACATTTGCATATAACTCATATAACCTTATTGACTAATTCAATGGAAATTCTTATAAGAATCGTGTAAGAAAACAGTTCCAATTCCATTTTATAAAGTAGGAAGCAAACAGCCTTGTTAATTAAAGGAAAATCATATTGATCAAAAACTAAGGTTCCAAGCATAGGGTTCCAAAAGTATTCGATATCATAGAAAAATTTCCAATATATAATTTACGATAAAACATTGTAATTAATTTACGATAAAACTAACATAAAGAACTATTTCATCTATAATATCTGTTAAAGAATAATTTTTCATTTTTTTCAAACTCCTCGAAAACTCGAATTAAATTTTTAATTGGTAAGATAAGAAAAAGTTAAATTTATAAAAAAAAATTATCTAAAGATTTTTATTTTTATATCCATAAAAATTTTCTATGACACTTTTGATGAAATTTTCAAATTAACCATGAAAATTATTGAATTACAACTGTATTATAACGTTAAATCCTTAAATAAATCCATATAATTCCTTGTAATAATTTTTATTTTTGTTTTTTTTTTTTTATAATTATCCTTACGCTTAATATGTCAGTATAATTTATACCCTTATCAATATAAAATTTATTTTGATTTTTTGTTATTTTTGTTTTTCGAATTTTATCCAAAAACGTTAGAAAAACTTTTTTAATTATAAAATTTTGTTGAGAAATTATTCGGGATATCCTCTGATATCCTTAGTTTATCATTTGGTTTTCTTGCTTTTTTTTTTTTTTTTGAGAATTTCCTTAAAAACTTATTGATGATGGTTTGTTAATTTTAGAATTGGTGGAGGAGTGAAAGAAAATAGTAAATTGTAAAAGATATTATTGAGTAAAGTTTGTTAATATTTTTAATATTATGTGAATTTATAAAGTGTTACCAGTTGTTTAGAACTAAAAACTTTTAAATTGCATTAGAGGACTTTGAAAGTTGTAAATTATGAGAAAACAGAGAGGGACTGGAGGCTAAAAAAAGTAAGAAAATATTGTAGGATTCTTTTATATTGGGGAATTTCTGATTTCTTTAATAATCTCTAATTCTTAAACTCTAACACTGTTTCTTATGACTCATGTTGTAAATCGGTGTTGAAAACTGGTTGTGCAGTTTTAGGGTATTTTTTTATTGAAACCTCATTGGATTTTTAATAACTTCAGGATTAATAAAATTGTTAGTAGAATCCTAAAACTGTTACAAAGACTATTTGGAATTTCCTTAATGGAAGGATGCTTCTTTATACAATGGGATTGGACAATTATCCAAAATTTTGTGTGTTCAATTTTTTATGTGTTCAATGCGCTTCCTAAAGTTGGTAATTCTTATGTGTACGACTTAATTAAATTTAAGAAGAATATTAACATCTTTCTCCTCAATATGCCTCCAAATTTTTTTCATCCCCCATAATCCTAAATTCCAAAAATAACTTCCCCACAACCCTAAAATACTTCGTATTCCCATCCCTGTACATAAACTGTACATTTGTATCACGGGTTCCTTCCTAAAGTTTGGTTCAAAAAGGGTGTGGTTTTAATGCGTTAAAGTCACACACTACCCAACGAAACACCGCACAGTTTCAATGGGTGGATTTCGAGCGTTCCATTCCCTTACCAAAAAAAAAAATCCTGAATCTGCATCATTATTGAACTGATTCATTAAGGTAGGTATAACTAATTATAAAATCTTGATGAAACTTTCTTAGGTATTGAAATGCCAAATCAAAAGAATTTTAAAAAGAGATTTTTTAATTCATTGTTTTTGTCACTTTCAGTGAAGTTTTTTAATTTTAATTTAAAAAGATGCGCTGAATAGAGGTTCAATTATTATCCCTTGTTTAATCCTTTTACTTTGATAATAAGATTCACGAGAACTTAAAATATTTTTATAGAAAACTCGTTTTATTGAAGTATTAAAGTTGATAAGAAGAAATTTTAATAGAAAATTGACAACGGATTATAGACAAAAGGTGGGATAAAATTATAGCGAAAATAGTTTATTAAACTTATTGGAGGATTTTCTTTGACTACTTTTCACCTTTCTCTTGATTATTAAAAGAAATTTTTAATTAATTTTAAGAAAAGTAAGAATTTTAATTTAAAAAAAGCAAGTTTTTTTCTTTAAGTGCTCATAAAAATGATAAGGAAAATATTTTTTATTTCATTCGTATAAGAAAATGTGTGATTAAAATGAGGAAAGACGAACTAAACGCTCATACACAAAAATCAATAAAATAATTGAAAATTGCATACTTATAGGCGAATACAATTTTTCAATGGTGTCTGACTTTATAAAGACTGCTTTAAGATAACTTCAAATTTATAAAAATTAGTTGTTCTAAAAATATTAAAAATAAAGTTATTTATTATTTATCAAATGATTTTTAACTAAAAATTAATAATAAATAATTAAAAAAAAAAAAGAATATCAAAATCAGTTAAAAATAAAATTAAATTTAAAACGACATTTTGGCGCATTTTTATCACCTTCAATTTATTCGTCCAAGTTTTCATTTTAAAAATATTTAAAAATATTTATTTTTTTTGTCAATTAATAAAAAAATTAAAAAAAAATGGACAAATTTTCAGAAAATACAAAAAATAATTTTTTTTTTTTTGTTTACCGTTAAATTTTCCCTGTCATGAACATTCAGATGAAAAACAATTAAAACGCGAATCAAAATGAAATATTTTCTTTCGCAGAATAAAAAATGTCAAAGAGAAAAATTAAAATTTTCTTTATAAATTTTTAATTGTCCAATTTCTTGCATTCCTGATTTTTTTGTTCCATTTTTCTGTTTTTGTTTTTTTTTAATATGAAAATTCTTTAAATTTATTCCTGAAATCAGATTCACCATCAGATTCACGTATATTTTGTTTTTTTCCATTAAAGGAACTTTAATTGAAATAAAACTTAATTTGAATTCTTTGTAATTTTATTGTCATTTTCAATTTATACCTTGTAAAATATTTTAATTGATATAGTTTTTAATATTTTATATAAATTGACTTTCAAATGAATTTTTTTTTTTTTTTAATTAATAAAAAATAAAAATAAAGAATAAGTATATAAATTTTTTTTTGTTAAATACAGGTATTGCATTCGAAATTTAAAGTTTTGGAAATCAAATGAAACGTTTTACAAATCAAATTGGAAAATTTTGGATTTAAATTTTGGATTAAACCGCATTAAGGAAGTTTATCATTGGGAATACTGTTCCAGAATATTGGAAAAATTCCTAAACTCTTCTTTATGAAAAAGAAGTATCAAAATATTTAAAAAGCTTTTATTTTCAAAATCTAGACGTTTCATTGGTACTGAAAATAGATTTTATTAAAATATTTTAATAGTTTGGCTTTTTAACGGAGGCGTGTTCGTTTTCCGTAATAGCCTGTCTACGATAACGCTCTCGTTTTGCTCTCATTACGTAGTCAACAAAGGAGTGTCTACAATGAAATGTACATGACAGCGTCTTTTGACATTATTTTGTTTACAAATTTCATGAATTAAAAAATATTCAATTCAGTACATTTAACTGCTTGACAAATCGCTACGTATAGAGAGTGAAAAGAGAGCGTTAATTGTAGATAGGCTATAAATGTTATGAAATATTTATTGGGAAAAAACTTGTTGAAAAATAATTTTTATTTACAAATATCCATGGTGACCAAATATATAGAGTAAAATATAAAAATATATGATATAAACAATATTAATAATTTTACTAATTAATTAAATTAATACATAGAAAAATCTGTCACACTCTGCGACGCCTGAGAAGGAAAGGCATGCGTCACATCAATTGACGTAAGGGCCGGTTTTACAAATAAATGAATAAATTAATAAATAAATAAAAAAAGAAGTAATAAAGGCTCTTTCCAATCGTTTTCAAAATCTATTTTTAAATTCGTTTTTAATCAAAGGAAGCTTTAACTTAGTTTAAATTTTTATTATTTTATATCAGCTGTTAGTTTTTGACGTTATGACAGTATAATTCATTTTAATTTTCATCTAATATTTTTATCTGTATAAAATAATTCAAATAACAAATAATTAATCTTATTAATTTGTTTTATATTCAAGTTATTTAAACTTTAACTCATTTTTTCAAAAATTTTACTTGGTTAAAGTTTTTTAAACAGGGACACCTATTCAAAATATTTGAAACAAGTATGAATGAAGTGACATTTTTGATAGTGTTACCGTTTATAATGACATAAGACAAATTTAGTTTCAAACAAGAGTTTTAAATTTTGGAAACTTATGTCACTCATAGTTTAAACCAATTTTAAGCTTTGACTTTGTCATATACATGAATTACAAGTTTCTATATCGATTCTATTTAGGCGTAATTTTCCCTAAATAGAATCGAAATAGAAACTTGTCATTAAGATTATTGGGCAAAAGTCACTTTATCAAATAAATCATCGAGGATAATAATGACAAAGATATTTTGTCATAAAATAGTTGAAAAAACTTAATTTTAAAAGAATGAAAAAAGATTTCATAAAAATCACGTTTTTTAATTTAGTTTTTTTATGAAGTTATATGTTTTAAAACAAAAACTTTCTTAGTTTTTTTATTTAAATATATTTATTATAGAGTTTTATTGAAAAAATTTAATATGCATATATATATATATATATATATAAGAGGAAATAAAATTTAATGTGTTTTAGTTTTCACGTGTTTTACCTTGAAAATTTATTACTGCCGCATTACTAATACCAAAAAATTTATATTTTTTATATATAAAATAAAAAAATTAAAAAATTTAATTTTCTTATTTTTTCCTCTAGTTATTTATTATATACAATTTCAGATTGAAATAATCTGAAAAAAACTAAGTTTTTATTAAAATAAAAAAAAAAAATCATATACTTGCAGAACTATACTAAAAGTTATTTTTCTTTTACTTTCCGGTCTCTTCTCAATTTTAGTTCTCAAATATTTTTTTTGTTATATATTTTTAAACTTCCACTATACCCAATATACAAAAAAGTTCATTGGAGTGGTATTGCAATCATAAATTTCATAGAAAAACTACAAAACAACATTCTATTGCGGCATAAAAAAATTTATAAATACAAAAATAAAATATAAGAGAAGTACAACTAGCGACATCTAAATCTAAAGAATAAGAAAAATGAAAATAATTTTAAATTGAATATGCAAAAAAAAAAAAGAGAAGGAAAATATGGTACTAAGGAAGCAAAACAAAACTTGTTAAAAACTTTTAACTAGAATCCCATATTTTTATTTCTGGGTTTTTTTTTTTAGTTACTACTGAAAAAAATAAAAAAAAATCACAAGAATTTGGAGAAATTTTTTTAAATTTATAAAAATATTCTAATAATTTTATCCCGATATAATCCCCGGATCCATAAAATCCTGTTATATGGTTAAAAAATTTTTGTAGAAATTTGTTACACTGTCTACATATTTTTTAGTTTTGGTTATTAGTTGCTTACTGAATTGTGGGCAAACGATGAACATGATTGTTGCAGGATACAGAGGTTATGTTGATTTTCAAAATGTCAACTCCCAAAATGTCGATTTTTTATTTTTATGTGGAAAATTGTGTATTTTAGCAAAAATAATTAGGAGAGATTTTAGAGTTGGTTGCAAAATCAGAGTATTCCCTTTTTCCAGAATATTTTAGAGTTTGATTTTAGAGTTGTTTGAAACATTTTATCTCAGTCGAGATTTTGGGAGGTGACTTTTTGAAAATCAACATAAATTTCGTGATCCGATTTTTAAAAAGTTTTCTGACACCTATAAGGTATACTTTTTCACGCAGAAAGTGTATTTGGAATTAATTAAGGTTATACCTAATTATAACATTTTAATATGGTCAGTAAAGTCCTTCTGTTACCGCATGTACCAGTTGTAAATAGACATGCTTGTTAGCCTAACAATAGAACAGTAAGCAGAACCTCTAGCTAGAACAAGCAGTTCTTTTAAATGAACTTTTAATATTTCTTTTATTTCAAAATTGGAAAACCTGTTGCTTTAGTATATTCATTTTGAAAATCTATCCCATAAGCTCCCTTTCTTAATTTTGATACTAATAACTAAATGGATAGAGTTCAAAACTATTCGTAAGAATTCTTGCATTTATTTTGAGAGGCTTTCAATGTTTTCCACCTAATACGATTGTATACATTAAATATAGTTCTCATATTAAATTGGGTTAAAAGAATAGCTTTACTTAACCGAAGGATTCGGGAGTGTGCAAGAGGATTAAGTGCATCTCTCAACATTTTGAAAACCGTTCAGTCCTTTTTTTGTAAGGGGGAAAGCTTCGAAATCCAACCGTTCGAGGCTAATTTGCGTTTTTAACACACAAAAACTACATTCTTTTAGACTTTCATCTTCAACTTAACCGAAGGATTCGGGAGTGTGCAAGAAGGATTCGGGAGTGTGCAAGAGGATTAAGTGCATCCCTCGACATTTTGAAAACCGTTCAGGCCTATTTTTGTAAGAGGGAAAGCTTCGAAATCCAACCGTTCGAGGCTAATTTGCGTCTTTAACACACAAAAACTACATTCTTTTAGACTTTCATCTTCAACTTAAGAGAGAGAGTTGTGATACAAATGTACAGTTTGGTTAAAACGATAGGAATTTGGAAAGATTTGGGATTCGGTTCGCCTTATCGTCGAGATTGTATACAACCGGCTGCACCTCACCTACTTCGACCAACCCTTTTTCAAATTCACTTTCTATGATGCCCCCATCTATGTTGAGTAATATTCTACTATTAAATGGATCTATCTAGAAAAAGAAGCTTTTTGATAAACCGATTGAATATCTTAAAAAATTGGACGTCTATTTCATAGAATCCATTATTCAACTGATAAATATTTAAAATTTTGTTAATAATATAGTAAAAACAACACTATGTTGTTATTTTTTAAGCTCAAAGATTTTTCCAAAAATCTGAAGAAACTGTGATAAGGAAAAATTAAAACGCTTGGGATAAATAACAACAAAGTTAATAATAATAAAAAAAAAACAACTTATAAAAAATTATATTAAAAAAAATTACTAATAAAAATTTTAGTTTTAAAATAGGATTTTAGAAAAAACCACTATTTTAGTACAAAAATATCTGAAGGAAACGGAAATAGTAAAACTATGAGTTTGTATCAGTTATACTAGGATTATATTTTGGTGATCTGCAAAAATTTTTACTTTGTATATTCAATAACAACAGGAAGTTGATGCCCTAAAGTCTAAAGCGTGTGGTACTATTAAACGAAACAACTGAAAATAAACTAAATTTAATTCAATTTTTGGAGATTTAAAAAATTTTTCATAAACAGGAAGTCATTGGAAATTTTTACCATTTATTTTCTAAGGCATTCTCATGAAATTACAAAAAACAAAAAATTGTAGTAAAATTATTAAGAGGATTTTTCAGAGGATTTCTATATTTACATACTTTGAGCTATTTGGGATTTTACCGAGGATTAATTTAATTTTTAATAACATGTTAAAAATAGAAAAAATTTTAAAAAAATTATAACAGTATGCAAGGAAAATTTTTGTAGTTTTTCATTTTTAAATTGAATTGATTTTTAAGCCACAAATAACGAAGGTCTTGTAAAATAAAAGGTCTAAAATTAGAAAATTTTAAAATAACAAAAAGGTAACATTAGTTATTCAGTAAAAATATTAAAATTAAGAAAATAATGTTAGAAAAATAGGAGGTGGAAGCTTCTGTAACAAGGCAATCGTTGTTTTGAAGAAAATTAACTACAGAAAAGGTTTTTTGAGTTTTCTCTTCCTCGTGGATTTTTTCCACTGGATAAATTGTAAGAAAACTTGGTTTTAAACTGTTTCAAATCTTATCTCTTAACATAAATAGAATAAATTCGTGGACTGATCCAATTGTTTTGGTTGAAAAAATGCTGTGCAATGCCTAGGATTCTTAAGCAGGAGTAGAAAATACTTTACATCTTCAAATCTACGTCAAGTATATAAAACTTATATTTCGTTGAGATTAGAGCATAATCCCCTTATTTTCTGAAGCACCCAACAAAGTTCTCCAATATCTGGATAAGAATACATTTGATATAAGTTATGAAAACGATATGTGAATAAGTCACAGCGATAGTTTAGTAGTTTAGAAGCTTGTCTGTTCTATAAATACCTGGTAAGTAATACTTCAGAAAAAATTAAATATTGTTTATGCCAAAAATCTTATCCTATTGCCGTAATACACCCCATTAGCTCGATTTCATTGGTATACTGTTGAGCTTTTTCGAACTAGAACTCTGAATGATTTGAAACTCTTATGATTTAAAAAAATCAAGAAAAAGTCAACTGATACCTGTGTTTCCCCTTTCAATTTGTAATGGACATTATATCTTATCGTTATTCTTCGGCCATTATACAGTGCAAGAAGGTTGAATGCTTATCCCGTTATTTTAGGTACGGGAGAGGTAAGTAGGAATCTCATACTATCGAGTGGTTTAATATTCCAGATGCCTTTTAAAGGTATTTTCTTCTCTTAAGGAAATGGAAAAAACCATCTAACATGTAGATCCCTTATCATAAAAATATCTTATTTCTTTCATAGACCCCCTATTCTTGGATTCATGAGCAATTTTTTTCTATTTATTTGATTTTATAATTTTGAAGATCTAGAACCAAATCGTCACTTTTAAGGAAGCTCAATTGAAATTTTTGAATTGATCCATACTGAAATCTTGATTCACACAAATTTAATTCAATTTTTTTTAAATATTTTTTTCTCATTTTTTATTTTAATATTTATTAAGTATTTTTTTTAAATTATTAGCACACTTAGTAAATAAATTTAGATAAGTAATAGTAATATAAAAAAAATAACCACATTTTTTTCCAATCTATATTCATAATAAAAAAAAAATTTGAATAATGTTCAAATTAAATCCAACAAATCCAACAAAACCCCAAGAATAGATAATCCAATAAAATACTCAAGTAACGAACAGATAATGTAAACTGAATGGAAGAAAAAGAAGAACAAAATACTTTTACATAGATTCATTCTTGATAAAATTCGCTCTTAATTTTCCGCTTCGCAACAAAAAAAAAAATTATTATTTAAGTGAGGAAAAACGGGAAAAACACAACTGTAGGAAAATTATTGGCATGAAAAAAAAAGGAAAAAAAAACTATAAAAGAGTTGGGAAAATGAGATTTTAATCCTTTGGGCAATTCGGGCAATTTTTAAAATTTTTTTATCTACTTATTCTTTGGCTCCTATTCAATCCAAACAATTATGCTGTGGACTTTTCGGAAGACAGAAGACGGGGATTTAGAACTGAGGTGGGAGAACGAGAATCTGAGTACAGAAGGAAAGCAAATTGCATTAGCGGTTATTTGCATGAGACCAGATTTATTGCATATGTATTATTATGCAATTTTAATGCAAGAGGAAAATAGGAAAATCTTTTTTTATTTTTTAATAATAGCATAGGAAAATTCGAGAAAAAAATGTAAAGAAATTAAAAATTTGCAATTTAATAAGAAAAAGGAGGAGGAATTAAAAAGAGACAGAGAATATTATGAGTAATATTTTTTATTCAATATTTTATTGAATCTTGTATTTGATTCACAGTTTTTCATTTTCTTCAAATTATTATTTGTTTATTTTTGAATTTTCTGTACAAACATACATATATATTTTTAAGTATATATACATATAAAAATTGTATATATACAAAAATTATAAAAAGGAATCAACGATAATAATCGAATTTGGATCAATAATGGTTAAAACAGAAAAAAAACGAATCATTGTAGCTATTAATAACTTTTTTATTACATTTCTAATTAAATTATATTTTTGAATTATTTCTTTTGTTTTTAGTAATTCAGTTTTTTAGTAAATTTATTCAGAATCTAATTTTTTATTTTAGAAATAAAGAAATCAAATTTCGAACTGGGTCTTTAATAAAATTATGTAATCGCTGGAAGTGTATTTATTTACTGTAGAAACGCAGAGACGCCTGTAATTGTTGACTTCAATATAAATCTATTTAATACCTAGAAGTTTCTAAAGTCATCCAAAAGTGTAGTCAAAGCATTATTTATTAAATTCCCAAGAGCTCTAACATTGCTATAGTATGAAGGAGAATGACAAATCTATGCCTAAGGAGTAAAAGTAATGAGTTTAAAATGTATCAGATGGTATCAATTCGCAGAATAATATGAAATCTGAATTTTATAATCAATATCTTCTTACAGGGTGGCGCAAAACGAACGATGATCAAAAATTACGAAAGGTTATGGAAAATGTACTGGGAAGAGCACGAATGTGCGAAGCCGAAAATTGTGGGTTATAATTTTTTTACTTAAGCTAAAAATATTCCACATTAATATACTGTATAACAAAAGAATAATAATAATAATTAACCATTAAAAAAAAAAGTTATTAAACATTCAAACCATATCGGCCACCCGGTATAAGATTAAAACAAATTGTAGTTCTTGATGTTATTGAATCCTTTATATATGATTAGGGCCCTATTTCGCACCAACATCTTATCACTAATCAAATAATCAAATTATAAATTTTTACCACATCAAAACCATATTTGAGATTTTGACACCATCCAATAAAGTTTGATTCGTAAAAAGCATCAACTTATCATAAAAATTAATATTTGAGTAGTGCTGGTGCAATAAGGCCCAGATTAATGCAAAAATCTTATCGCATATTACTATCGCGGTTCTCATAAAACATAATCCTTTAAAATATGAAAAAGTCTTCAATGTAATCTATTAATATAAAGAAGTTTTAGAATTGGTTTTCTATACTTTAGAATTTAGTATATGTGTACTTATAAGATTGATTTTATTTTAAGATTCAATCCATATTTATTTAGAAATTTTTTCTCCAATAACACTCTCTAATAACACTTTCATCATCTTCTAATTAATTCATCAATACCTTTGTTGAATTGGTTTTTTAAATAAGGGATTTGTTTGCATGATTTATGAACGTCTTAAATATTCAAAAATCTAACAAATTTTACTAGAATCTGTATAACAGTTTATAATAGTTGTTTATATATTACTTTAAAATATTCAAAATTATTATTTTTCAAAATTCAATATATTTATATACATAAGTATATAAATTTTTGTATATATATATATAGAAATATATATAATTATAAATAAAAAAATATATAAATACAACTTACCTTTAAAACCAAGTTGACAATTGCACGTATACGATTGAACACCATCAATACATGTTGCATTATTATCACATTTATTATCAATACAATCATCAATATTTTGTTCACAACGTGCACCATTATAACCTGGTAAACATTGACAACTAAAACGTCCTTCTTCAAGTACAGTACATGTACCATTATTACGGCATGGATTACCATAGCATGCATCAATCATTAATTCACAATGTTTACCATGTGTACCAGGTTTACATAAACATTTATAATCATGTTGAGTCATTGGTTGACATTGAGCATTATTTTGACATGGGAATGTATAGCATGCATTACATTTTGATAAAATTTCATTGTTAACTTTTTCTTTACATTCAAAATGATGTGATGGTGTTGATAGAATTAATTTATCTTTCATTGATTTTGGTTCAGCACAACGTGCTATACCCGGTTCAACATAATCCAATTTAATCCAATCAGAAAACCAACGTAATGAACAGTCACAATATAGTGGATTGCTACCTAAAGCACTGTATAATTTTTTTTTTTAATACAAGTATGTTTATATGTGTATGTCATATATATGTATGTATTTACAAGATATGACATTCGAAAATTTTTTTTTGTAAAAAGAAAATCCCCGAAAACAGAGAAGAAAAAAAAAAGAAAAAAAAAACATGAAATAAAATAAAAATAGTTAAAAAATATATAAAATCGAATATGAGTTTGTAAAGTTAATATTGGAAAGTCAGTTACAAAAAAAGAGTTAAATCAAGTTGGGAGTAAAAAAAAAAAATATTGTATGAAAAATATGAAAAGGATTCAACTTAAAGGATAAAAAGAAGAAAGGATAATAGAAAAAAAAGAAAAAAACAATTTACAGGATAAGAATAGAAGATAATTTTTATTGGCACTTTTAAAAGGGTATCTAATTGAATATAAGTCTGTTAAACTTTTTTTTTTTTCTAACGTTCTTTCTTTCTTTCAAAATATCTTTTACTTTACAATTGTACTAATTATATTCTTGGATATGAATTTGGTCTTAAAAAAAAAATTGGAACTCAATATATAAATAGACAACTGTAGTTAATATTATGGGGTTAATACATAATCTTGTCCAATAGTACAAAATGAGATTTAAATTCGATTTTTTTATTTTTTTAAAAATTCATGAATATTTTTTTGAATTTTTCATTCAATAATATTAAGTTCTTATATTTTTTGTTGTACTGTGTTTCTTATCAAATTAACCCTATTGTTGCTAATGTTATTCATTACTAAGATTTACAATATTTTGAAAAATTTAATAACAAAGCGTATTTTATTACCTCTTATTAACAAAATTTGACGATTTTGAAAAAATTCTACTAATTTTTCAGAAGAAATTTAACTGGCGCAGCCCATTTTGACACTAAAATTAAATAAATTTTACCAAATAAATATCAAAATTTATTTTACGTTTCCGCCGCAATAGGGTTAATATAATTCATTTTTTTTCTTCAATATTTTGATATCTTCTAGAAACGGAATTAGGTTTAGGTATCGACAATTGATTGGTAGTTTTTATTTGAAAAAAAAAAAATTACAATCAATTTGTAATATAGTTTTAGAGTATAGTTTTTTTTGATTCCCGAAAGATTTACAGAGTTGGATTTGATAATAATTTGAATTAGAAACGAAATAGAAAAGATGAATTTTGAAAGAAGTATTAAAGGACATAATCAGAAAATTGAGTAGGAAATAATCAAGTCAAAAGTAGAAGAAAAAAAAAATTGAATTTGAATGATTCAAAAGATCATATAGAAAAAGAAGAATAATATGGGTTTTAAGGAAGGAAGATATAGGTTTTCTATACTAAATTTAGCTAGTAGGTATTCATTTATATATATATATATATGTTATACTTACATGTGTGTTAGTGATTTCATATCATCAAATGTACCTTCTGGTATCATTGAAATTTGATTACCATGCAATGATAATACTTTAAGGTTAACCAAACCGGTCATTGCATGACGTTCGATGCATTGCAATTGATTGTAGGAAATTATTCTAAAAAAATTTAAAATTAAAATAAAATAAAAAATATAAGATTTGAATAAAAATTGTTATTAAAATGGTTTTTTATTTTTTTATATTAGTTTCACAGTACCTATATTTCAATTTAAAGTATCATCAAATATATCAATGATTGGAAATTGAAATTTATCATCTTTTATTGTATTACAGATATCAAATAGTAATAAAATAACTAATGTATTCAATTTTTTATTCTATAGTTTTATTTATACTTGGTGATTCTTGGAGTTCTTTATGCAATTACATACTATATAGTATATAAAATAATAATTTTGATTTGAATTTTAAATTAAATAAGCAGTTCTTAAGCAGAATAGTATATTTAAATAGGATTTCTTTAAGAAGATTAAAAAAAAACCAAATAGAATATTAGAATATAAGGGTGGGGGGTTTCTTTTAATATGAATATGAAATTTTTTAAAATAAAATAAACATGACTTTTTTGGATTGAAAATTTTAAATTGATTTTTAATGCGGTTTAAAAAAAAAATTGCATTTATAATATTAAATAATTTATTTTATAAATATCTTATATATTGATTTTAAATATCCATTTAAATTAATTCTGGAAATATATAATTTTTTTATTTAATATTTATATCAGTATTATCAATTTGATAGGATTTAAGATTTTATGAGAAACTTGGCTTCATAGATTAATTTCTAGTCACTTTATTTGCTTAGATTCATTTTTTTAAAAAGTTAAATATATTAGTTAGGGTAGATCTTATGGTTGCCTCATACTTTCAAGGTATTCACTGCTTAATTTTACAATTAAATAAGTCTTTCTGGGAATCTTCAATAATCTATTCTAACATGAGGAACCTATTCAACGTTTTATTGGTCTTGACTTTAAAACCTATACAAAAGACTTAAGTAACTTAATGCTGATAGGTTGTTTCAGAAATAAACAAATCTAATAACTTCTATTGGCTGTTTCTCAATAACCATATTTCTATGAATTTATAGTGATAATGGATTTATCAAGCCCTTTATTGAAAGCACAGCTTAAGGACAAAGAAGGCTGTTATCATAATATTTTTTATAAAATAAAATCCAAAGTCAGTGCAGTATATAACAGTTCAAAATCTGAAAATCTAACAATTAATAATTGTGGAATGGAAGAGGGGGAAGAGTTAATAACTCGAAATTTTGCGATAAAAAATGGTTTGCTACAAACATTGGGAATTCCCCCTGATCTGAAATAAATAATGATATAAAACAATTTCGTACATTCAATGAAATAATTCGAAATTTTGAGACAACAAATGGTTTTATATTATTTTAGAATTATAGAGCTATAAACATTGGAAGACCCCCTAATCTACAATAAATAAGGATATTAATCAACTTCTTGCATTCAATAAAAAGAATATTTTAAACCTAATTGAGTTTGGGAACTTCGAAAAGAAGTAATTTATATATATATACATATATAGTTCCAAATATATATATATATATATATTACATGTTGGTTAAAACAAAAGTACAAATTTCCTATTTCGCTTTTCCTCATATTTCTTAATGAATAAATCAAAAAATTAATAAACGCACAAAAGAAATATGAAAACTTCTTCATATACTTTGTAACTAATTTCAACATTTAGTATTTCCTTTTAAAAATTGTTTTTTTCTTTCCATAAGGAAAACTAAAATAAAAATTTTTACTACCTTTTCATTTAATTTGGAAATAAATTTTTAGTTGATTCAGCAAAAAAATTATATCGAACACTTTATTTGTAACTTTACTTTACCTTTTAACTTTACAATTCAATAGAAAATTGAACTTAATAACATCATCAGCATCTTTCATTTCTTTTATACCATTTGTTTTTGTAAAATTTTCTTAAGATATTATTTAAGAGGTTTATGAGTGGTCTTTCGATTTTTAAAGAGAGCTGGCAGTGAAATTCAATGGAAAATAAAAATTTTATAGAATTTTGCGATTCAATAATCGTAAAATTAAATATAATATAATTAATTATGGTAGCCTTCGAAAGAATTACATGTTGAAGCTGAACAATAGTCTTTTAGCTTTCCTTTTCCCTATGTAGAGGAATAAAACACCACTTCCTTCCCAAGATGAAACGTTAAGTTCCCACTAAAAAAAAATTTACCAGAAAATGCACTTCAAAGTCAAAATGCTTTTCAAAGTCATTATTTAAGGTTTTTGTAAAGCTAATTATAAGTTAATGTAAATATTCTATATGTCCATAAATCCATATGTGAGTTATAATTAATGAATGAAAATTTTTGTTCAGTAAATTGGATTTTAATCCTAATTTGAAACTTAATGGAGTTTTATTTACTTTAAAAAGTTTATTTAAGTAGCTTTTTATTTATGAGATACATATTTTAGAGTTACATTAGTTACAGATTAAAGTAGATCACCATAGTTACAAAAAAGTTCCTTCGAAGGTTGTCTACAAGTGTCTTGGGTCTTAATTAATAAAATGGACCGTGAGGATTTCAAACATTTTCTTTAACTTCTGAAAAACTTCCTTGAAAATTAGTTTTTTAACATTCATTTCTTAATTTTACACATAACCCTACAAAATCAGTGCTAGTTACACCCCTGTTTAAGTGCGTAAGTGCAAATTTAATACAGTTTCCATCCACTCCATCGCTGTTATTAAAGTTGAATTAAGAAAATCTTTATTTTGTTAAAAATTAAATCAAATGTATAAGAGTGAAATAATAAGTTTTTCAAAAAGGAGCCTCACAAGGAAGTAAAAATCAAACACATATACCAGAGTAGGAGTGAGTATAAGAATAAATATATGAACAACCTGTATATTATTAATAATTCTTTTATTTCAACCATCTTAAAAGTCCATATACTCGCATGCTTTTTTTGGTTTTGTTTTTACTTTTAATACAAATTGAATCTTAAAGATTCTTTCAAAAAAAAAAAAACAGGACCTAAAAGAAAAGCGTAGCAAAAGAAGAAGAAAAGTTAAATAAAAAAATATAAAAATAACTGATTTATCGCAATACATTAATGAAAGTCAATTGAATTGAAAATCATCAAAAAGGAAAAAATAGAATTTTCCATTCATAACTTAAAAAGTACAAAAAAACAAAAGGAAAACGAAAAATGAAAAACAAGGAAAATCTTAGTAAAAGTTAAGAACTTAAAAGAAAACTTCATTGGCTCTTATAAAGTGTGCTCATAAGTCTAAATGAGTGAAAGAGAAAGAAAAAAGTATAAAAATTATTATTATTATTTGATTTCAACTTAAACACGTTCATAAATGAATCGGAAATTGGAAAAAAAAAATTTCATATTTGTGTCAGTGGTATACACATTAGACGTTCAATAATTCCAAGTGTATCTTTTTATTTCGAATTATTTTATGAGGGCTACATATATGGTGTCAAATAACGTATTTACAATCTAAAAATGGAAGAAATGGTGAGGGAAAATGTTTTTCTTATTGTATTATTTTATGAACTAATAAGAATATTTTTAAACTCGGGATCTGTTTGATTGGGTTATTGATGTTATTTTAACATAGTACGTATATGTTTGTATAAATTATACAAATACAATACATTAAAGTGTTATCAAACATTTTATTTAGGTCTTAGAATTTTTATTAAACCATTGGCTGCCAAGACTTTGGGATTTTATAATTGAATAACTAGTAAGAAGTTGGTAAAACAGCTAGAAGATGCAGAGTAACTTTTCTCACGCATTATTTAAATTATAAATTTTTGATTAACCCATTAGCTGCCGTGGCTAAGAAGTTTTAATAATTGAATAATTAGTATAGGAAGTTGGTAAAACAGCTAGAAGGCACAGGATGTCTTTTCTCACATATTCTTTAGACCCATTGGCTGGCACGGCTATGAGATTTTATAATTGAAAAATTGGTGAGTAATTGGTTATATACAAGAATGCTTTTTCTCGCATATTTTTTTCATCTTAGATTTTTGATTAACCCATTAGCTGCCGTGGCTAAGAGTTTTTGTAATTGAATAACTAGTATAGGAAGTTGGTAAAATAGCTGGAAAATATAAAGTGTCTTTTTCCCACATATTATTTAGAAGAGCATGACATGACATGACATAGCATGACAATAAGTTTTTATAATTGAACAATTAGTATAGAAATTGGTAAAATAGCCAGAAGGCACAGGATGTCTTTTCTTACATATTATTTAGATCTAAGATTTTTGATTAACCCATTGGCTGCTGGGGCTAAGAAGTTTTTGTAATTGAATAATGGGTAGGAGGTGGGGTAGGGAAATAGCTTGAAAATATAGTGTGCTTAGTACTTCTCTTATAAGTTTTTATAGTAGAATAATTATTAGGGACGCGGTAAAATAATTTTAAGATATAGTGTTTCCAGTACTGCTCATATTTATAAAAGGTTGAGGAAATCTTAGTAAAATCAAATACCTCGTCTCTTATAAACTCCTAAAAGATTTTTTTAGTGCAATTTCTTAGATTTTGTTAAAGAAAGTGAAGGAGTTAAACGAATCGGACTTTTCGAAAGTTAGACAAATATTTAAAATTTTTTTTAATTTATAAAAATTAACCATCATGATTTGAAAACTTTAATTTAATTTTTTAATTCTTTAATTCAATAAAACTTGAACTTTAATTTTATTTAGAAAACTAATAAAACTTGTTTGAACTTTTTCATTAAATTTGTAGTAATTTTTTGTAAAAAGTTTTTAAAATTTTACATATGACTTTACAGGAAATTCCTTTAACTTTGAAATATTTATAATAATAGTAACTATTTGAACAATGCAACTTAAAAAAGTATAAAATTAAAAAAAAAACATTAAAAAGTCCATTAAAAAAATTAAAAGTTAAAACTGAATATTATTTATAATATAAATATATAATTTCGAATTCTATAGAGTAACATTTTTGTGAATATAAAGTATACTCATTCATTATTAAAGAAGATTCATTTCAGAAGTCCAAAAATGTTATAAAAATAGAATATTAAAATTAGGATTAAGGATATGCAACAGGTATTTAGTGTAAGAATTATGAACATCTTTCCAGTCAGTTTTTATAAGATGTAAATTCAATAAGAAGCTCTAAATGATCTATAAAAATTTCCATTGTGTAGAAATTAACATTTGAAGACTTTTTGAAGTTTAGAAAGTTTGAAACGGGGTTAAAAATTAGTGCCCTATAAAACTTCCCTATGGGTTTGATAATTGAGTAATTTCTTTTTTTTCCATTTAACCCATTAAAAGCTGCCCCAAAAAAATTACCAGCCTTATTTGAATATATTTTTAAAATTAAATGATTAGGTTTCAATCCTTGGGTTCGAAATAAAATGTCTCAGTAGTCGAGTATTTTGCAATTTAGTCAATTATCGAAACTCTACATGCACCGAACTAGTGTTCGTTTAACATAACTGAATAATATTAAGTCAAATTAAACGGCTTGATTACTTTCTGGGTTAAATTTTATTCTATTATTTAAACTTTGATAAAGAGGCTGGGGCAGCCCATGAGGATTAACATGAAGTTTAACATGAGTAATTTAGTGAAAAGGGTATGATTGTCGATATATTTATTGCAACAGACAAAATATAGAAAATTTTCAAAATTTTTTGACTCCTTCCCCATTTAAAGGAAATGGAAATGAGAGTTTTTAAAACTGTGTTTTAATGTTCAAAAAAAAATTAAATTCACAACTAAAATAATATTTATCTCAATAATAATAAATCTAAAACAAATAAAACTCAAAGTTTATAAAAACTATATATTATTATATAAAAATTTTTTTTTATAGTTTAAAAAAAAGTGCATTAAAAAAATGTTATATTTTATTTCTCCATTTTATATATATATATATATATATATATATATACATATATTAAATTCAATAAAATGTCGTGCAGTAAAAGAAATATTATGCTTAGAGCATTTTAATGGAATTTTATTGCACATCAAGCAAATTTTATGTCCTTTATATAATAACTTTTTGTATATCTATATATATATATGTGCATATGTAATATATATGTATTTAAACAGTTATACAACAGTTATACAACATTTAAAAAGTAATAGAATTTTCAATGATTTTTTATTTCATTCTTGTATTTTGAACTTTTTGTTATAAATTCCAACAGTATCTCCTCTATACCTTAATACCAGAGGTACATGTCCTCATCTTATATAGAACTTAAATATTTTAGAGTGTTTTGAAGATTTCTTTGGACGTAAGTTTGTCTTTTTGTATGTCCTTTTATATTACACAATAAAATAATAATATAGGAACACGTTTTTTTTATATAGATAGAGAACCTTTTGTTCAAAAATTATTTTAAAACTTTTTTAAAAATTTCATACAGGCCAGGGGTGACCTTAAATTTCAAATTGGAGTATTCAATGTTTGGTAAAAGAACTGTTTATGCCTGTTTGTTTTTGCCAGATGACGCGAGAGGTCAGAGTTTTCAAAAAATCTAAGAAGTTATTGGATTCTTTTATTAAGTATTAGATTGGGAATTGAAAAAACTAGCCCTCTTTGTTATTAAAAAATTGGGAATCCCCCTAATTATTTATGTTTTATGATTAGATGTACTGAATCTAAGATTTAGAAAAGGGGTAAGGATCACGAAAGCTCTTAGGTTTAAAATTTCAGGCTATTGCTCCTTCAACCTTCAACAAAAGAAACATAACAGTTATGTAGTTCAATAAATCTACCGTTATTTTTATAACTGTAAAAAATTTTCTTTTGTCATTTTTTTTTAAAAAAAAAATGCATTTTCATTATGTATTTATCCCTGCATGTACCCAGTAAAAATTATATATGACACATACATGTAATTATATTTTGTAAGTATTATTCTGTAATACTTTTAATGTCTCTTTAGGACAAAATTTGTTCTGGTCTGGGGTATGAGTCGTGTTCATGAACGTATGCATGCAGTAATAAAAAAAACTTTTATTTCATTTTTTCTTTTTTTTTGAATTGCTTTCTGTTTTATTTTTTTGATTTTTTGTGTTTTGTTTTAAAGAAATCACGAATCATTTTACCAACACATTTTACGACATGTGTGTTATTATTAGTATATGAAGGATTTTAATATTACTTAAATAGTTTTAAAGAATGTAGGTGAATTGAAACACAGGATGCTTAACAAAAAAAAATAATTTTTTTTATCATTGCTTTAAAAATGAAAGAAAAAAACAAAATGAAGAACATGATTTTAAATAGGTGGTAATAAAATAATATAATGTTAAAAAATTGTCAACTTGAGTTTAAAGTTGAGTCAAGATGACGATATATATATTAAAGAAAGAAGGAAATTGAATTGAAGTTTTCATTTTATAATTTTAAGAAATTGGGTAAATTTTGTTCCCCATGGTCCAGAGCCGCCACAATAATAATTGTGGCTGCTATAATAAAAATTGTGTATAAGATAGAATAATCCATTCACTGGCATTGCTATCGTTTATATTAAAGGCCATGGCTAGTTTAATGAGCCGTTGAATAATTGGTGGACGTTAATGCAATATTGTAGAACTGATTTTTATGTTATTGCCTTGTTTTTTTCAAGGCCATGATTAACTCAATGAATGGCTGAATAATTAGTGGGCAGTAAATACTGTTAGAAAAGGTATGGCTTACTAAATGAATTTGTGGTGGGCAATTAATTCATCAAACTACCTTTGTATTAGATACAAAGAAATAGAGTATCATAAATGCAGCCTAATGATTAAACAAACTCCGGACCGGTGCAAGTTAATTACATAATAGTCTTGAGTTACTTTAAAAACAAGGCCTCGAATGCCTCTCATGCGGGGATGCTAATTATTAGAAAACTTAATGTATTAGATTTAAAAGAATAAATTGAAGAATTTATTTAACAACCAAGAATATCACCAAGAATATCGTTTTAAGTATAAAAAATATTTTAGAATTTAAATATTAATCATTTATAATTTATACTTACAGTGTTGACAGTTTGGTCAAATTTGAAAATGTATAATTTGAAAGGAATTTAATTTGATTGTTGCTAAGGTCCCTATAAAATATAAAAACAAGAAAAAAATAGATTAAATTTTACTTTTATATTTAATTGAATATTGTAACTGTAATAATATCTTTTTATTTATTTATTTATTATTTATTATTTTTTTTATTTGTTTTAAAATAAAAAAAATATACACGTAAAAAAAAAAACAAAATTCATTCAATAAACTTACAGTCTTGTTAAATGTTTCAAATGACTTATTCGATCCATGTGAATCAATTTAATTTCATTTGATTCCAAATATAATTCAGATGTTTCTGTTGGTATACCCTTTGGTATATCATTTAATTTATTACGTGAACAACGTACAACAGTACCAGTACATGTGCATAATGGTGGACAATATCCTTCACCTAAACATCCTTCATTATTATCTGGTGAACATTTAAATTCATGATGTGCAATATCTTGTAATTGATTATCACGTACACGTGATGGTATCGCACAACGTGCACTACCACCTGAGAAATTTTTTTTACGTAACCAATCCGAAAACCATGATAAATGACAATTGCAATTGAATGGATTTAAATCTAGATTCCTGAAAGATATTAAAAAAAAAATAATATATATATTTTTTAAAATTATTTTATATTAACATTCCATACTAAAAAACTGAAAAAAAGTTTTTTAGTATTTAAAAAATTAAAAAGTAAAAATTTTTTAAAATTAAGTAGAGTTATGTAATGAGTGTTCATTCATATTTTTTTTTAATCACAGGCTGGTCAATCTGTGGGCAGCTGTATAAGATTATATTAGATCAAGACAAAATAAAAAATTAAAGTATGGAGGACTCGGATTAGTGTTAATCGTGTTAAGATTGACCCCGGATAGGTTAGGAAATTTATTTGAGTCATTTATTAAATGAACCTATTTATGAATGAATTGAAACTCTAAACTTTTGAATTGGATAAAAGATCCGTGTATTCGTTTGTAACATATCGATCTAGAAATGATAGACTTAGACCAAAGTGTATGAATCGGATCAGTGTCGAAAAGTAATAGGTTTACTTCTTTGCTTCCTTCTGTGTGTTAGGCCAATGTGAACCCGAGAATGCAATTCACTCAAGTTGTTTTTCACATTTTCGGGTAATCCCCTCACAAAGTTTATTAATATATATATTTTAAACCTCATCAAGGTTATGCAATATGTATTTTTATAAATGGGATTTTTTAGAACACAATTTGCATTTTTTTTGCACGAAGTATTTTGAATTTTTTTTTATTTTAAATTCTTCGAGCTTAATTTAAATTGAATAACTTTTAAACTAGATTTGAAGGTTACCAGATCATAATTGTTGTCCTATTAAATTTTAATGACTAAATAAACCAATTTAAATTTTAAAAATATTTTTAAAAAAATTATTAAAAATCTGAATAAATTTGTTTATATATTCCAATACACAATAAAAACGCATCTTTTATTTAAAGTTCTTTCGTAAATCTTGTTTATTGTGTCCTTCGAATCAATATTTAATTAAAGTATCTTCAGATATAATTTTATTCTGTCCTTTGTAATCAGTTTTATAAAAATTCCATTAAGAAATAATTCAATGTAATCAGTTTTTTAATACCTTTAGAGTTAACAATATATGATCAACGATGGTGGTATTCAATTGATTGTCTTTAAAAACAAAAAATGATTACTTTTGATGTAATGCAATTTGCTTAAACTATAAAATAATAATATTGATTACTTGATTTTTTTTTTTTTAAAATATAAATAAATTATGTTCAGAAGTTTATGTTTTATGCGTTTGGGAGAATTTTTTTTTATAGCTTTATTTTAAATAAAAGAATAAAACATTGTTTTATTTCCATGTTCATGAAGTTTTTAAGAACCTGCAAGATCTGTTCGAACTCGATTATTGAGTTTAAAAGATTTGAGACACTGTAATATAGAATTTATATTAGATTCTGAATGTAATTCTGAATTTTGAAAGTTTGTTGCTTTTTGTTATATGTTTTAAAATTCATATTATCTAGAGGTTTAGTTGGAGGAAGTGATCGTAGTACTTGTTTTAAAAATTTTAATAATAAATAATTTTTTTTTAAACCACAATTATGACCAAAAATGTATATTTTGATGGGTTTGTAGAATTTTTTTGCGGAACAAAAATATGTTGTGTGTTTATAGCTTTTTATTAACATGCAATTACATAAACATATTTTATCAGGGTCGGACTGTGAAAATAAAGTTTTATGAAAAAACAGTTTTAATCGAATAGTAGGTTTGAAATCACATATATTTGTTTAGGCGATGGTTGTTTTGATACAGAGCGATCGTTTTTCATTTAAAAAAAAAAATTTAATCTTAACCCTAGGTAATTTTATAATTAGTTTTGCTTTTTTAAACAACCCGGCTTCTATTGATATTACACAAGATCAAAAATTAGTCAGCTATTATTAATATTAATCAACAGTTAGATGGCATAATGGTTAGAGTGCTGACCTTTCATTTCAGAGGCCCGGCTTCGAATCCCAGTGAAAGTTAAAAAAACTTTTATCTAGTCTTTGATTCGACTCATCTTTCATTCGCCATTGGATTCAAATTAATGGCATGACAAATAATTCTATATATTTTAGAAAAGTTGATTGAATAATATAATTCGCAGATACAGAAATACCCTCTAATTCAAATATTAAATTGTAACAATAAATAAAAAATTAGAATATAAGATGTTTTTATATGCTATAACGCCTTGTACTATCTCATGTTTAAAAACTTATATGTGGAATTCTTTTAGATCAATTCTAATAACACGTATATAATATGAGCCCCTATTCCACCTATGGTGGCTCATTAGTCTAAGAGTTGAGCATTTAGTTCTTAAAACAATCAACTAAATGAAAAATTTTAAAATCCCCGAAATCAATGCTAACTCAAGCTACAAAAAAACCTTTATCCAACACTGTCTTTGTTTTACCCATCAATTCGTTATTCGTTTCTTTTTCTTTCCGAAAATTGGCTTAAAAGCAATCTTTATTGCTTTCTTTATGGTCATTCTTGATATGCAAATGCTTTTGTACCATTCATTCATCATAAGAACGCGTTACTTTGATTGTATCCCTTCATTATATGAAATATTCATCATAGATCATTTTTTTTTCCTATCTGTGAGGGAGATGATCTACGAGATGATCTATACATAAACTGTTGTTATGGATGTAGATCCATCAATTCATAATTCCATAAATTTTAGTGATCAGAAAGGAAAAAAAAAAAGAAAAATAAAAAATTGCGCAAAAAATACTGTAAGTTTTTAAAAATCTCGAGCCAAAAGTACGTATGATAATGCTAAAAAAAA
This sequence comes from Dolichopus griseipennis, assembly GCA_963082915.1. Classification (NCBI taxonomy): domain Eukaryota; kingdom Metazoa; phylum Arthropoda; class Insecta; order Diptera; family Dolichopodidae; genus Dolichopus; species Dolichopus griseipennis. The sequence continues at coordinate 4,454,675 of OY720445.1, forward strand.
AATAACCAAAGAAAGCAATAAACTGAAACTAAATAAATTGCATATAATTGGAATTTAACAAATAACCAGGGAATTTATTTTATTATTTGAATTTATGTGTTTTTATTTTGTTGCTGTTGCATTTGTTGTTGTTGTTGTATAATTTATATTTTTCCGTGACTTTTACATATGACTTTGATGTAAAAATGAAAATTTGATTTGGTGGCGCATCAAACTAAATCTTAAAATATACATTGAATTATTAATGCACATGAATATTATGTATATATATATATATGTAGAAATGGTCAGTTCAGTTCAATTCTCAATTTTTTTTAATTCAAGTGCACTGATGCAGAAAGATAAAAATTTGTAATGCAAAATTATTGCAACATTTTTTGTATTCTTCTAAAGAATTATTGCATTGTTGCTTGGTTTTTATTTCAGTTTTTTTTTTAGTTCTTATGATTCTTATGATAATCTTTTGCATAAATAGTAACTTTCATACAAATATTCACATTTTATTTCTGATTTTGATCTTTCTGGGTATGATGAAGATAAATTTTCATTCAAAGAATCACTATATATTAATTTCTAAAAGATGAGATATAGTATGTGGTGTAATTAATTGGTATTGGAATTATATAAATTGTTATGCCAATTTAGATAAATTGTTATGAATTATTGTAATATTGATTATAATAATAATTCAAAATATATATTTATAGTTTAAAGATAATGTATATTTAGAGATTTTATTATTAAGAAAATTTAATAAAAAGTACAAGTGATTTTTATTTGAAAAAAAAATAGACTGGAAAGATTCTAGAGTTCATAAATTGTTTAAATATAGTAAATTGAATTACGCCATAATCTTAAAAAATTTTTTTAAAAATAATTTTTAATACAGCATAGTTGGTCCTCGGCGTACTTATAACCAGTATTTATTTTAATTGAAAAGTAAATATTAAAATATAATTTCTCTTTACAAATCTCCAAGGTCACTAAATATAATTAAAAATATACAAATATATAATATTAACAAGTCTTGGATTCTAAGCCCTTCAATTTTATTTCTCCATAGTTCAATTCTAGTGCTTATATGGTTATTCTGTTAAGAAGTCAAAAGTTTTCAAATTTTTACCAAGCAAGTCTTGGATACAAAGACCTTCAATTTTATTTAAAATTAACAACTATTTAAAAAAATAGTTCTTAAAATCAATCCCACATTTAAAAGGATCATGTATTTTCAAATAATATAATGTCATACAAAATTATTAATATGCTTGCAATCTCTATATTTTGAAAAATAAAGATAATATTGAAAAAAAAAGTTCGTAATATTCTTATTTTACCTAGTATTTTTGAAAAATACAATATCTGTCAAAATATACACATCTCAAAATTTCATATTGTGAATATTAAACTTTATATTAAGTATCGCATCCCTGAAATATTAATTTTTTTATTCACAATTACAAAACTTTTACATAACCCTTTCTTTGTTTTCAATTATAACGGAATTGTAATTGTCATTTTTGAATTTGATATTTGGAAGTTGTTTTGGAAATTTAAATTTTTAAATCGAATTTTTATTCGAATTTTTTTTAATACGAAGTTAATTTAAAAAAAAAACAAAACTTACTGTTATAATTATTAGAACTTATTGCCAATGATAATTAATTAATTAAATTAAATTTATTTATTTGTAGTACTAGACAATAGTAAATATTGCCTGATAATATTAAGCCTCTGCCTATTCGAAATTTGGACTTCTTATTAAATTATTTTAATATACACTATAAAAGTTTCTTAGATATGATCCGACCTGGATTTGACCCAAAACTTTTCGATTGAAAAGCTGCCACTTTACCACTGAGCTATCGGTCAGATGAAATTTAATTTATTTTTTATAGAAAAACACTTTCCTTGTCATAACTTTAACAACCTTTTATGTTGATTTCCCAATTTTCTTACTACTTTAAGTTTTACAACCGTTGAATACTCTAAGCTTTACATTTGTATCCAAATCTGTCATAACAAATTTAAATTAATTTCAATGTTCTTTTATGTTTATTTTGAAATTTAATTGAAAAAATTTGGTATAGTTTATGTAAATTTTTTTATATTGTAAATTGTAATAATTAAATTCAATATATTTTTTTAAAATTTTTCACTTCCAATTAAATTAAATTCAACTAAAAAATTTAAAAATTTTTATTATCTACTAAATTTTTTTTAAATATTGTTTTTTTTTTTCCTTAAATTCAGTTTATATAACAAAAGAACTTAATTAAAGTCATAGGAATGATAAAAATGTAATTTAAATGTAAATATATATGTATATATATAAACATAAATAAAAATTTAATTTTAAATGAAAAATTTCATCAAAATAAATAGAAAATAAAAAATAATTGCTTTTATATATAAAAAAAAACAAATTGAAAAAATTTTAAAATAAATTTAAATTGAAAAAAAAAAAAGTGTTTAAATGTTTACACAACAAACAATTTTCAGGATTATAATTTCCTGTCTCCCTCACAATCATATATTATTTTACATTATCTATGTAAAGACGACTATATGTATAGACTAAAAAGTACATAATATATTATAAATTATTATTATTATTTTATTTTTTATACCCTATATGAAAATTGCATATCATTTTATTATTTGCATTCATTTCATTCGTGATGGCTTACAAAAATAACTAAAACAACAATGAAAAGCAACTTTAAATCAAATTTTTTTACTTTTCTATTTATACAACACATACATCACATTCAACACGCATCATAATCATCACCAACTATAATAACATTTTGTACACAATGCAAGCAACAATGTAAATTACACGTTTTACATTTTTGTTGTTTTTTTTTTCACATTATTTTTGGCGCCTTTATTGTTAGCCGTTTGTTTTTTGCGCGTTTTTTTTTTGTTTTTTTATTACAACTCATAAAAATTTTTTTTTTAAATTTTTTTTTTTATTAAATAATAAAAAATTAATTTTAAAATAAAAAAATATTTTTTAAACTTACAATGTTTGTAAATTTGAAACTGATTCAAATGATCCAGGCATAACGCATGATATTAAATTGTCACTTAGAGATCTGAAAAAAATTAATTAAAAAAATTTTAAATTTATTTTAGGTCCTGTTTGAAGAATGGAATTATTTGAAACGATTTGAAAAGGATGCAAAAGGATTTGAATTAGCTAATTAGATTCAATACTAAACTACTTACAAAGATTTTAGATTATGTAACCCTGGAAACATTTTATTATGCACTTGTTTGATTTTATTTTCACTCAATAATAAATCCGTTATTTTTGATGCACCTTCAAATGAATTCGGTTCAATTCCAGTTATTAAATTTCGTCTTAAATCTAATTTAATTAAATTTGGTAAACGGCCAAATAATCCATCAGATTTTATACGTCCCAATTCGTTATCATTTAAAAGTCTGAAAAAAGAAAAATTTTAAAAATTATGATTTATTAGTTTTCATAAGTATTTAATAAATATTATTGCATTCATGCAATAGTGGTAAGCAAGCTACTTATATACAGGGTGAGTGGTCTACCAAAGAAAAATTATGCCCCGGCCTTACATTTAAACCATGACTGAAGCAGTTATGTTATTTTTTTAAGTAAGCAAATTTCTAGATTAAATAATTGCCTACAAATTATTCGGTTATTATAATTTAGAAAGCCATGGCAGGTAATGAATATTATTGCCTACGAATTATTCGGCTATTATAATTTAGAAAGCCATGGCTTTATAACCATGACAGGTAATGAACATCATTGCCTACGAATTATTCGGCTATTAAAATTTAGAAAGCCATGGCTTTAAACAAATGATAGTCATGGCAGGTACTGGATTATTTGTCTCAACTTGTTAAGTCTTTTAAATTTAAATTAATATTAAAACTGATAAATTATACAAACTATTTAATACATTCTATAAAATTTTTTTTAATATAAAAACTATTTAAATAATTTTCAATAATAAATATTAGTTTGTAATTTAATTTAAATATTTTTTAAAATATTCTCATATTAATTGTTACATAATTTGCATTTTTTCCTACGCCATTGGAACCCACATAATATTAATTAAAAAATACTGATAAATTGAATACCAAAAAACAATACCAGTATCTTATTTTGTTGTTTTATTTTATTTTAATTAAGCATTAATCGCTTTAATCCAATGTAATCCACTTTACAACAAAACTTAAGCTATTTCTCAGTCCCTTCAAAAAAATATTGTGTAATCACTGATCACATTTTAACAAATTGATTTTTTGTTTTAAAATTTAAATAAAGAAAGCCTAATAATATTAATTTTATTGAATACTAAATCAATGAAAATAAATTATAAAAAAATTATTTAAATTTTATCTAATACCATCATTTAATTTGTTGTAAATTTTGTTTTAAACTACGCTTTGTCATAACTTTAAAGTTATTTTCGGAAAATTATTATTAAACACTTACAATTCTGTTGTATATAATGGAATATCACGTGGGATTTCTTTAAGACCTCTTGCTGAGCAATCAACTGTTGTACGATGACAATGACATGCTGCTGGACAATCTGCATCAATTTTACATTCACCAGCATTTTTAGTACGAAATTCTTCATTTGTACCTGAAATAGAAAAATTTTGTAAAAAATTAAATGTTTTTAAAATATTTTTAATTTATTAAATAATAATAAAGAGTTGTATTTTAATGCTAAATTGTTGAATAAAATAAATTAGGAAATATATTTGACAAATTATATATAGAACTTCTGTTCGAGCCTCATTAGTACATATAAGTATTAATTGGAAGTAATTTTAAGAAGAATCTGCACTAATTAAGTAAAGTGTATTGTAGACTCTTTTGAAGGTAGCCCTAAGTCATTAGCATTGATCAAAATCCTAAAATGTTTTAGTTGTAAAGCAGAGATAGGCAGCGCCAAAAATAAAAGTTAAGAAATCCATAGAGGCTGTGCATAACTTACAGGAGATATCAAAATATCAGTTAATTTCTGTAATAATATAAGGTCAAGTTGGGTTGGGTCTGAAATCTCGGTTTAGTAAATATGGTTTTCACAAAATCTTGTTTTTAGAAAATCCCTTTTTTTAATATTCTGGAAAAAGCTGATAATTTTGGTTTTGTATCCAACTCAAAAATCCTTAAAAACCAGATTTTTTCAATTAAAAAAGACATTTTTCTAAAAACCAGATTTTTCAATTAAAAAAGAGATTTTCTAAAACGAAATTTTCTAAAAACGAGATTTAAAAAAAAAGATTTCCTTAACCAAGATTATGGAACGCTCCCGGTCAAGTTACAAGTAATTACTGATTAGTTTTACAAAGTACATTAGATATTTATTTTACCTAAAATAAAATATTTAAATTTGATTTTATTTTAATTATTGAACTTTAGTATAGACGCTTGTTACCAATCATCAAAGAAAAATATATAAACTTTTAAATCGACTTTTTTATACCCCACCCAATAAACAATTATTTAAAATTTATTCTTAAATAAAAAATAAAATTCTCAAGGTTAAATCTCATACCTGCCATTTAAAAAAAAAATCCCTTAAAAAATTTCAAAGTAAATTTAAATTTTAAAACTTTTTTTTAAATATTTACACTTCAAAGAATTCACTTTCTTTTGATGTCATTTAAATGTTTGGTATTAATTTTAATTTCAAATAAATTAATTTTCTTCAGAAATAAAAACTCAAATGGTTTTTAAATGTCTATTGTTTGGTTACAAATTAACACTAATCTGTTAAATAAACATTTGTAAACGATTTGTTATAAAATTGTAAGTATAAATATTTACAAAATTTAAGTAATTATTTTCATAGTTAAATTATTTAAATAATATTTAAATTTGTATTTTAAAAACGATTTAAAAATTTTTTATAAATTCAATTAAAAAACTGTGTTAAAATAATATCAATATAATATATTGACCTGAAATTGGAATATTTTGCATATTTATAGGAGCAAAGAAGGAAATTATGATTAAATTAATGAGCCAATGTTTTTTTGAATAAATTAGTGATGTTCCTTGGAAATTTATTTTTATTTTGAAGTATGTATGATGACGATTCGAATTATTTGAAATTTTTAATTGATATATTCTATACCTTACTATAAAAACCTACATTTTAAGCTGCTTTAGCATTTCTTCGATTAATAATTATTTTATAAGATTAATATACGCTGGACCTAAGTTAAGATTTTAAAAAGCCACTTTTTCTAATAAAGCTGCTTTACAAAAACTCATTCCGAAAACATCCAAATATCAATGTCTAACTTCAAAAATTTAATATACGCATTTCCCAGAAAAAAAGGTATAACGGTATAACCTTGATTTGCTTACAACTCTGAAATCTCATTTTATATTAACATTTTTTCAATACATGTATCTTTACAAAAGTAAGGGCTAGCATATAGTTATTTAGAAGTTTACTCAATATTTTTTTACATGCTGAGTTAAAGTCTGAATCTGAGTTTATAAAGCACCCGTTACTTTTCAAAATTTAAAAAAAATTCTCTAAAATTTTTTGCATACTTTAAGGATACTATTGAATTATTTTTTTTTAAGCTAATCACAAGTCCAGCCCTGGCTTGTGTATAATTTTTACATTATTTTAATTCAAATAAATTTTAAATTATACAAATATTTATAAAAAATATTTAAAAAAAACTTTATTTAATTTAAATAAAAAAAAATTAATTAATTCAATAATTTAAAAAAAAAAACTTCTGACTATTGTTCATTGAAAAAAAAAAACCCCTAAAAATTACATTTGAATAATTTTGAAGCAAAAAAAAAATGACCAATTTAAAACGAATTCAACCACAAATAATTGTAACTACTAGTTATTTGTAATATGTATAATTAAAAAAAAAAATTTTGTTCAAATATTTAAATAATTTTGGCGTCTATTTCAACTTTTAATTATACAAATTTTATTTTTTTTTTTTAGAATAACCACTAGAAGTTTTAAAAACTTTCAAAAAAAAAAATAAATTAAATCAGCTAGACATGCTAATTCAAATATATAAATAATCTAATTATACAGAAAAATAGTCAAATAATGATTTTATGAATGATTCATATTATATATATTTAATATTTGTATATTGTCTATAAATTGGTTCTAATGAATGGGTTCAATATTTTTTATAAATTTAATTATTACACATTATAGTGGTAAAGTGCAAGAAATATTAAAAAAAAAATTCAATTTCCATTTTCATAATTTTTGAATCTAAAAAACAAAAAACACAAAATTTCAATTTAAATTTTTATCGACATTTAGGTGTCAGTGTATGTTGTAATCACTATCACCTGATGAAACAATGAAAAAAAATTTCTAATTGCTAGTAGGCAGGTACTTTTCACGTATAGACAATGAAAAATAATGATAAAAGCAATTCTCTGGAGACATTTTGTAAATTTAGATAAAGGAGGGATAGGAGGGTGAGGAGGGATACAAAAATATTATCAGAATTATTAAAATATATATATTTTGACCACCAAATGGCGCCTCAATAACTTTAGTAAATAAAGTATTTATAAAAAAGTTGTATTAAATAGTAGAACTATAGGATATTTATATTACATGCGTTTCTTTTGACAAAATAAGTAGAGAAAAGTAGAAGAGTAGCTGGGATTAGTTTGTAAATGGAACGTCAATTTTTGTTTCAGGAGTAGATAATACATATGCTAAAAAATTTTTAACTGTCATACATATATTTGTCATTTTAAAACTATCTTTCATTTGAGAAGTTTATTATTTTTAATATATTTAGATATTTTGAAAATACAGTGATAAATTTATTGGTGATATAATTTAATAATATTTTTTAAAATGAAAGAAGTAAGTGTTTATTGGTTATCAAATAAAAAATATGATTTAACATAACCTATAAATCCATCTATTATGAAAAATTTAAATTTAAGCCATCTGCCGGAAATTTTTTAATTATCTACATCTATTATCTACTTTTTCTCAATGGCTGTTGTAGTTGGTGTAGTAGCTGAGCGAGCATTCAAACATCTAGGAATCCTCTGCTAATAAATTTTCAAATTTAAGTTTATGCAAAAATCTGAAAATTGAAGATCGTATGATAAGCAGTAGACTCAGAAGAAATATCAAGAATTTTTTAAGGGTTGACTTACTGGTCATAAATTCCCTAAAGAGAATAGAGTTTTTGAAATCTTTATAACAACAGTGGAGAGCTTTTAATACAGAAATGTCTTCAACAGAACAACTAAGCAACTTATATCGCAACAAACAAGATTTTCTGAATAATCTTTTCTTGTGCTGTACTGTAAGCCCCTTTATCTTTTCTAATTAATAAGGAAGATCCTAAGACAAATTTAACCACTTGCGTAATCGAAACTTTTCATAGAATTATGGTCTTCTTGTGATAGATTGTTGGAACTCAAGTTAGGAAATAAGAACTCAAAGCCAAATATGCTTAAGCATTGACGTACTCAAAAAACTCATCACTTTGAATTAAGGTCTTCTTGTTTTATTTTACCAGCTCCACAAGTACAAATTAGCTAAAAAGCACCCAAGATAAAAATGATCAACACACGCATGCGCAACATTCTTAATTTGAATTATAAACGAAAAACCATATCTTAGCTTCGTATTTCAACACTTACACTACTCGTAGAATGTAATAATAAACTAATTTATGATAGTAATGTTATTCATATAAATTCTATATAATTTCGCATAATTTGTTGATCCATTTTACATAGTTTTAAAAAAAAAACTCAATGTTGCATTACTTAACATTTTTTTTACTTTTTTTTAGTATAGAGATAAAAATGACAATAAATTCGATACATAATGCCTTTAAAATTGTGATTAGAAGGTACAAAATCAGGATAAAAGCCTTAAAGTAAATTATTGAAAAAAAAAAAAAAAACAAAAATTTGAATTGCGTTTTTTAATGTGTTTAAAATAAAATAAAAAAATATGTATAAAAATATAATCACTTTTATGGTTTTGGGTACGCTCTCATTTTGTTCTTGTTTTTTTTTTTAGACAGCACATGAATCTTCCTAAAAATAAGAACTTTTTTGTTTTATATACATATATATATATTATATACATATATTCTATTGTCTAGACAATGGAAATCATAAAATGCCCACCGGGAATGTAAATTTTTTTATATTTTGATTATATTTTTCACTCAAATTTTGTTGTTGTTTTTTTTTTTATAATAAAAGTGTGTCTTTGGTTTTTGCGAAATAAATAATCATATAATAATAGAAATAAAAACAAAAAAATTCAATAAACATTAGTTTTTTTTATATATTTGTTACCTTTAAATTGTTTTTTATGAGTTTTTGATAAATTTTATAAAAAAAAAACTCAAAAAATCGCTCCTCAATGGTTAAAAATATAAGAACAAAAAAAAACAACAAAAGTAATAAAAAATGAAACGTTCGCGAAATGACTCAATTTAAAAAAAAATAAATAATTGCTTTTTTTTTGTTCTTGTTGTTGTTTTTTTTTTCCAAGAGGACAAAAATTATATTTACAAATGCATATCTATATGTATAGATATATATTTACCTGAGCGGTGCCTGACCACTTACTATGACATTGTTTTATCCACAAATAATAAAACATGTTTAACAGACGAGCTTATAAAATTTAAATGTAAAAAAAAAATACGTAAGAGTCAATCTTCTTCGTTATAACTGTTGACTATAAGATATTTTTAAAGTATTTGTGTATTTAAGGATTAATAAATTTTATCTGATTGCAAAATATTGTCAAAATCATTAAAACTTAGATGATTGATTCTTTTTATATGATAAAATAAAATTTTCTGAATTTTTAACCCATTAGCTGCCGTAGAAATTTTATTTGGATAAATAAGTTTCGGTTTAATTGATCTCCATTAGGAGAACAAAGCTTAGGATTTTCGATGCTTGTGTAAAAATTATACTTATATATGGTTTCGAAATATGACTGATATTTAACATAATAAGTGTTCATTAACAAATGTCTGATCATCATATGTGGAAAACTCTGGCCCGTCAGAATGAGCAACGAAAATTTATGGTGAGTTTCAGGAACAAAACCCATACTAAGGTGACAAAGAAAGGAAAAGTGAAGGTAGGTAGGCCATACGTTAAGAAAATATCACAACAACATAAGTCGCATGGTTTTGGAATGGAACTCCCATGGAAGTAAAGGATGCTAGGGTCCAAATAATACATGGAGTGGTTCAGTTCTAAATGAGATAAACCAGTGCTACCTCACATGGGAGAATGTTAAAGCAGAAGCAGAAAACCGCGTGAGTTAGAGATGCCAAATTGAAGCCCTATATTTCCTCGCGGAAATCTCTCACTTTGTTTGCTTATAGAATTAAGAAACTTTTAAAACTTGGATACATTGAAGTTTTAAAATAGTATTTTCGAATTTCGAAAAGTTCATAAGATCGTAATTTTTGAATTCTATAAATGAAAAAACAACTGGTAGATTCTGTTAGTTAGATTCTAGTAGATTCTAGAAGTTATATATACATAATATTTTAAAGGTACATGTGGGATGCATAAACTAATTACCAATCCTATAACGATAGTAAATAATTCAATAAAAATAACTCCAGCCTGCTATTAAAGAATTAATAAACAAATAATAAACAATTTTGCTATAGTAATTCTTTTTTCTATTTTTAGTTATAGTTGATACTATGGTTAATAAATACTTTAAACTATCTTTGTGGTATTTTTCCACGTTTTCCAAAATGTTAACATACATGCCATGTATATATAATTATACAGTATGTGTAAATAAGCTATAAAATTTATAACTTTATTTTAATTTAATATACCTATAGATGAAAATGCTAAAGAACTCGCATATAGATACGATGATACCAAATTTAAGTACTTATACTATACATAACATAATATAGAAAAAAAATTTATTAGTTTCTTTTTAGTTTTGGCCATTTTTAAGTCAATAATTTCGGGTCTTATAAAATGTGTTAATAAAAATTTTTTTTTTAATAATGGTTGAATCTTTATTTGTCCACCTACTCTTTATGACAATTTGTAATTGCAGAGCATCTAATTAATGTTATATTTATGTATAGTTTTTTAATATGGTCATCTGAAAATAAGCGCATAGTAATAATTTATTTTTTTTTAACGATTTTTAATACATATTTTAGCTTTTAATATGTAGTAAAATTTTATTTAAAAACTTTTAATTTGATCATTAACTACGGTACCTATATGAGATAAGTTATGGTTACTTAAAAATATGTTAAAGACTGAAAATAGGGTTTTTTTTTTATATTTGGTTTTGTTATATTGAAATTTAAAAAAATTTTAATTTGTTGTATGGCCATTTAGAGTATAAAATTTATTTTTAGATAACATCAAATTTATTGCCATCTTAAGATAAAAGAGCTCAAAATTAACAAGGGCATCATTTTAACCGGATTTTTTAATAAGAAAATTTTAAGAAAATTACAATAAAAGTCCATTAAGTAAATTTTTAAATTACAAATTGAACTTCTAATGTGCAAATTGAAGAAGGGGTTAATATTGTAATTATGGAAGTTACTATAAGATACGAATCTTAAAATTTGAAAGCCTAGTAATGTGAAGTCAATAATGAAGAACTATAGTAAATAACAAAAAAGCAACCTGTGATTGTGCAGTTAAGAAGACGAAAATGGCGATGGATTGTTTACCATAAGAAGACCTGCCCAAAAAACGGAGTTTCGGAAGCTTCTGCATAACATGGCGCAGTACGGTAGAAAAAGAAATATTAGATAGCGGGAAAACTTGGGTAGGTAACATATAGCAAAAAAAGCAGATAGGTAACAATAGGGTAAGATGGACAGGCTATGTGGAAACCCTATGCTCCCAAAGGAAAAAAAAATATTAATGTGAAAATAAATTTTAATTAGATTTTTAATTGAAATCAATTAATTGTATTCTAAATACGAATACTTATAAATTTGTAATTGAATATTCGAAGATCATCCTATCTTTGCAGCCAATAATACATTTGTAGGTTAAGTGTCTCATTGATCAGATGGTCATTTTTGTAAGGTGGCAACATTTATAAGACTTTACGTAATTTTGTTAAATTAATTTTGGTTCTGATCCTCCTTAAGATTTCCTATCCACAGAAATCCTGTGTTATTTTGGGAGCCTCCATAACTGCGATTTTGTAAATCCTGTTTTTAAAATCTCGTTTTTAGAAAATCTTGTTTTTTATTCAAAAACCTCTCTTTTTTTAGGATTTTAGTTTTGAATACAAAATCAGAATTATCAGCCTTTTACCGAATATAAAAAAGAGATTTATCTAAAACGAGATTTTCAGAAAAGTGACTTTATAAAACGAAATTTTTTAAAAACGATATTTTCTAAAAACAAAAGTTTTTGAAACGAGATTTTGTGAAAAAAGGATTTACTAAACCGATATTTTAAACCACAACCAGTTATTTAATCTGAAGGATTTTCAACAATTCTGATCGATCAAATATTTAATTAAACAACATTTTGTGGATGACATTTTAATTAGAAGGTCGAATTCAAAACTGGGGTTCATTACACTCTAACTAATAAATATATTTTAATATTGACAAATAGAATAACTCGTTATTTTCATATTCCTTTATGGAAACAGTTGGGATTAAAAAAAATATTTCACAATTTAATTTTTTTTTATAAAATTTATTTTTTTAAATTTAATTTTTATATTATTTTAAATGCTAATTAAATTTTTGACTCTAGAAACAAAAGTGTTATTAAAAAATGAAATAATTGTTATGTATTTTTTATCTTATGAATGTTTCATTGAATGTTTTAGGGTACGTATACAGTTCAGTAAATAAATGACCCAATTTAAAGTAACAAAACACAAAGAACGGTATTCCGTTACAATCGTCCTCGAAATAATTAAATTTTTATTTGACCTTTACTTGTGAAAGTATGGAGAATACAAAGTAAAAAATTTTGTAACAAAAAGGACCTTGTCAAGCTTAAGAGAAAATTAATTAAAAGTATCCTGCTAAGAATACATAATAAAAAAATAAAAAAAAAAAAACAAGAAAAAGAAGAATGAAGAAAAAAAAAGGTGCAAATTTCTAAAAATGTAATTAAAAAAATTTATTTCTCTTTATTTTTTTTTGAAAGAGAGAAACAAAATATTTCGTAAAAAAAGAGACAAAATGTAGCAATTAGTATTTATCATAATACAGAAGAATCTCGATATATTCTCAAAAATTTCTTTTGTCTTAATATATGCAAAACTTAGCTTTATCTATTAAAACTTTTGTGGGCCTCGGTGGTGTACTCCCGATAAGCAATTGGCTTTATAACCGAGGCGGAGGGGCTTCGATTTTATTTTAATATCCCCATGGTGACCAAATATAATAAAATATATAATAAAATATAATATGTATGATATAAACAAAAGAAACAATGTTACCACACACCTGCAAGGAAAGCTCCCCGTAAATTTGCAAAAGGCATTGTATGCACTTGTAAATATAAAGTACATAAATAAATAAATTTAATTTTTTATTAAAAGCAGGGCCGTAATTACACCAAGCAAATATCAGTTATTAAATAATCAAAAACCTTTTATTTAATGTTTTATGACTTTTAATTTGAATTTCTATGACTTTCAATAATTCCAGTAGTATTCAAATTAAATTTTTGCAAAATACTTGAATACTCACAAAATAATTGAATTCTTGATACTTAAGAATTACTTGGTACTTAATTACTCGAAAAAAACTAAAGTATTAAAAAAATAATTACAAAAGTAATTAAACTCAAAATGAAATTAATTTCTAAAAATTACAAGTATTTTTACTGGATTTTTATACTTACACTTAAATTTTTCTAGTATTAAAATCTAAACAACACTGGTACTGGACAATGCAATAAGTATTAGGTAATGGTACTTATACAACTGTATTTAAGTACTACTTTACTGCATAGAATGTCTTGATAGAACTAAAGGTATAAAACCAAAATCCGGACTCCATCCGGCATTTATTTATTTTTGACATACTCAAGTTTTATATTTTTATTATAAAATTTCAAAAATTTTCAGAGTAATTAAATTTTTGTAATTTTTAAATTTAAAATTGATTAAAATTATTTTCATTCATTTCAATTTTGTATTAATTTAAATTCCTAACATAAGGGTAAGGGTAAGCATTTGGCTTATTAAACAAGGTGGTCCGGGTTCGATTCCCGTTCAGGTCATACAATATTTAATTAAAAAATAATTTTTCTTTACAAATCCCCATGGTAACCAAATATATTATTTTTAAAATATAAATTATATAAATAATATTGTTGCCCTTCATCCGAAAGCAAAAGAGCCCATCAATTTGCTAAGGCATTGTATGTACTTGGAAATACATACTTAATAAATAAATAAATAATAATATTAAAGATAGCGATTTTTAGTATTAGTCTAATATATTATCTTTTCTGTCAAGGTTACTTTAAAAAAATTAATTTTTTCCAAACATAATTTTAAAATTAAATTTTATACAGTTTTCCCAATAGATATTTTTTGAATTTATTATTTTATTAGAAGCTGTCAAATACTTTACATTCTCATTTTATACATACATATTTACAACTGTTTCAAATTTTCTGATCAATATTTTTGCTCCCCTGATAATTTAAAATTTAATTTATTAGAGTGTTTAGTTCTATTTTCTTATTACTTCAAAATGAAGGAGTAACCTAGATTATGATGTACCTACATTTTAAGACTATTCTGTCAATTTTTATATCTTGTTATTCTAATAAATTTCAAATTTTTCTTTTGGAAAAAAATAAATAAAATAAAAAAAAAAAAAAAAAAAAAAATTAAAATATAGAACATAAAAGAAAATTTTCTAAAAAAAAAAATGTTGAATTTACTTCAGGTAAAAATGGAAAATGAAAAGGAAATTGTTAGCTAAACGTTTTGAATTTTTTATAAACTTTGAGAAATTCCTATGGGTTTACATTTATTAAAAAAAAATTTCTGGAATGGTATATCAAAATTCAGATCTCGTTTATACTGTATAAAAATTTTGAAATTTGATGCAAAGAACGTACGTTTCTTTGAAGCTATCCAAAAAATATTGAACCGATTAACTTGGAATACAATTTTGAATTAGATAAACACATTGTGAGCTAAATAAAGACTAAATGGAATCAAATCGCGTTTTGTGGGGTTTTAAATCCGAATTTTAGATCTTAAAATATTTTTTAAATAGAATTTAAAAACATGCTTTAAATGGAAAATTTAAAAGAAATATTGTGCTCCCGATATAAATTAAGAATAGAATGATATTCAAAATGTAAATACCTTAGAGTACACCTAATTATTTTAACAAATTTTTTACATTAGGCTTGAGGTTTTGTTTTATTCCGAATTCGACGGATGATAAGATAGAGTTAATTTTTTTTTTGTATTTTCTTTGTTATTAAATACAAAAAAAAAAAAATTTACTTTTGTAACTGTAAAGTTGAAAAGTAAAAAGTTAAATAAAACAAACCAATTGCCACCCGCACCAAATCCCAAAAAAAAGACGGATTTGACGAAAAAGATTGATAGAAAATGAATTATAATTTAAGCAAATTTATAATAATAAATAATTAGTTATGATTCTTTCGGAATATTTTTTAAATTTCATTTGAAAAATATGTTCGAGAAATGGAAGAAAAAGGTTTTAATGAAAAAAACTGTTAGAATGAATAAATTAATTACGGATGCGTGAGAATTAAGGGAAGATAATAGTAAATTTGAAAAATAAATTCTAATTGCTTTGAAAAAAAAGTCTTTAACTGAGGTGAACCGAAAATGACCAATAATTAATATTAATTATGTTATTTTATTTGGTTGGCAATTAATAAAAAGTTTTAGTAATTTCTAATTGGAGCAGGACTTAAATGCTCGTTACTAGGCGAAAAAGAATGATGTAACATTTCTTCCATTTTAGAAAATTATTTAAAAAGGGGTCCGGAACGAACGAACAATTGAAATGAATTCAAAATTAAAAAAACAGGTTTTTTCGGAATTATTCCGAGTAAAAATTTAAATAAAAATTCCAGCTCTCGTATATTCGGTGGCAGAAGTCATACAGACATATTAAAAAACCTAGTGCCCGAATTAGTGGCACAAATACTAAAAAAAGGGAAAATAATTTCCGAAACCAAAATTATTCCCGAATTTTTATTGGGTTTCTTTTCTATTCAAACTGAAATAGAAACATTTAAAAATTTTTTGAGGTTATGTTTTATTTTTAGTTAATGTTGGAAAAATACGAAAGAATAACATGACATTTTTGACGTAAAAATTGAACATAACGGTATAAAATATTAGCTGTCAATTATTTCATTTACACATATAAAAATGTATAATAAACTTAATAAACCTTTGTTTGATCCAAAAAATAGATCCTAAAATTTTTTAAAACTATAACTTTAAAAGAATTTTGAATATATATATATTTATTAAGGCCAAAAGTATAGTATATATATTTAATATAGCCAAATAATAGAATATATAGTTATATTAAATAATCAAATCATCAATTCAAAATAATAAATTGTAATTATAATTTTAAAAATCTAATTTACTAATTTTTACAGAACTAGACCTAATTTACAGAAAGTATTCAAATTTTTATATTGAAACGATTTTAATTAGTAAAAAGTAAAATATAAGTTTTAATTTAGCTTTAACCTAGAAAAATTTCTGATTTGACATTAATTTTCGGTTTTAAATCCAATTGTCATATTTGACATAATTGTAAATTTTATTTTGATCACTTCATGACTTTTGAATTTGTTTTTGTATTATTAGCATTTTGTATTAAGTAAATCAATTATTCATTTAAATGCTTATACTCCACTTATGAAGTAAGTTTTAAAATTTCAAATTAAATTTATGATGTTTTATTTAACTTAGCTTAATTATTATATAATTATATTCAGAAGTTATGGAAATTTATTATTTACAAATCCGATTAATTTTTATTTATCAAAAAATTTAACTTTTAATTAAAAAAATTTCAATTTAATTTTTGATTAGATCACAATGCACTCATAGATATCATTCGTTGATTTTTATTGTATTTTATTTAAAAATTACTTTCAAATAAAATGATTCCACGATCACTTGCGAATGATTAGAAACATTCATACATATGTACAGCGTTTACTTTTAATATTTTTCCACTCAGACAGAGCTTAAAATCTCATAAATCTTCGTTAACACTAATAAACTGTACTCCAATAACCGAATTTGTATTAAATGTTTCTTTGAAACAAGTTTTCCATTCAAAAGGGATTAACTTTGATGATTTAATTAATTTTGTTCATTTTGAATTATGGGTTTGTATAAGATTACTAGAAAACGCTTTATAGTGACATATAGTGACAGCGGTGGCGTTTTTCGTTTAGATGTGCAACAAAAACGTTTTGTAGCATTAATTTTATGGCAGTAATAAATTAAATTAAAAAAAAAGCAAACATTCATTTTGATTGCAATAGAATTAAAGAAAAAATTAATGATTTCGAAATGTGGAGGGAAAAATGTCATTTTAATTAATTTTACACTGGAACTATGCGACAAAAGTTTAGAGAATTTTTTTTTTGTGAAGGCGGCAACTATTTGCCAAGTGAGATTTGTATGACATATTTTGTGGAATTTTAAAAAAATATTTCTTCTGTCTGGTGCATCAATAAAATTTAAGTTGAAATTGTGAAAGCTTTATTTAAGTTAAAATTAGAGAATGGAACTGAAGTAGATTAAGTTAAATTAAAATTTTTTTAAATAATTAATTGTTGACAGGAAGTAATAGTTCATCATTAATCAAATGGTCTGTTGTCATTAAATGTCTTGCACACTTTCTTTTGCATTTAGAATGATCAAACTTTTGTTCAAAACTTTATTATAGGGTACGGAAACTGGAATTGAACACGTTGGTTGGAAAATTTTTAAAGCGAAAGTTGTTATCGGACGGGAAATATATTTTTACAATCAAAGTTTTAATTAGAATTTATGTTAATTTGAAATAAGATCAGCAGTTGTGTCTAAATGGATAGAATCAAATATTATTTTGAAAAAAGTTTAAGTTGAAGAAACAGTGTGATGAATTCTAACTTTTCTAACTTTGATCTACTCAGAACTATCTTAGTCTGACTATCTTAATAAATAGGTTGCAGAGGTACAAATCTCTCTAAATCGAAAATTTTAATTTTCAATTTAAACTGAAGTAAACATTAAAATAACTAGAGTATAATTAAGTAATAACTCAAATTTGAATGAGCAATTTATTATTAAAAATTCTAACTTTTCATTCTAGACAAAATTTAATTAGCAAAAGTTTTGATGATGAAGTTTTTGAAACATATTTCAAAGACTGATATTAGTTTAATTAGAAATATCTTCTAAATTTAAATTAATATTAAATTATTTTATACATCTGTTAAATACAAATTAAAAATTAATGTTTATGTCTCTTAAGAATGATAATTAAACTTATATTAAAATGATGTTATTTAATAATTAAAATAAAAAAAAAACTAAAAAAGTTTCAAATATATATGACAGGTTTCAGTTTTATGTTTATTACAGGAAAAAAAAAACTTTTCTAAGGGCTACTTGAAAAGAAAAAGTTTTTCCAAAAGAATTTTAATTTTTTTTTACTAAAAACTTATTTTTTTGTTTTTTGTGGTTGATCAGGGATGAGTTTTGAATATATGAAAGGTATTTGGGGTTATGTACATATATTAATCCTAAACAAAAGTAAATACTTTAAATATTTCAACCTTTTTTGGATCTATCAAAAATTTGATGTAAATTTTTAAAGGAATTTTAAAGTACTCACAAGTATAATTTTATGGTCTATTCATTTAATTTTTAAGCACTTATTAAAGCACTAATTAAATATTTCTCAATACTTTCAAATGAATCGGTAATCCAAAACTATGAAGCTTTCAGGTATCATTTAAATTTTTTGGAGAGCATTGCTCTCTTTTTCCAAATATTCAATGGGATTTTTTTTTCTGAGTGTGGAAAAATTTTTTTTTATAATTTCTATACGTTATTTGTTACAATTTTTAATGAACAGGGAACGCTTCATCACGTTTTGTCTATGTATATACACATTTATATATATATATATAATAACTTTTAGAAAATTGAATATACCTACTCTTAACGTCCAAAAGTAAAAAAAAAAAAGAGTTAGGATATAAAGAAAGTATATAGAAATGCAGAGAAAGTTTTCTTTAGAAATTACTTCTTTATTAAAGTTTCTCATTCTTTTACTTATATTTTAACTTTAGTGTTGTTTAAAAAAGCAACGCTTTCAAAAAAATGTGCTAGAACATTATGAAAGTTTAGTTGAACGCATATGTATATATGTAAAATGGGCTGCAAAAATACAGCACACTGTTGAAATAATAATATTTTCATAATTTCTTAGGAATTCAAATTTTTTTCAGTGTTTTAATAGATTTACATCCTGTAGTACAAACAACTAAAATTTAATTTTTAAATTTCGTGAATATTCAAACGTTATCATGTTATTTTAGTTAACGGCAATTTTATAGTCTCACATATGACATAATTAGTTTAGAGAATTGACAGAACAATGTCAAAGATGTCAAAATAAGTGTTATTCTTTTGGATGTTTTTGTTGATTGTGACTATTTTTAAATTAACTGTTGATTAAAAAATCAATTCTAATTGTAATAACAGTTATTCAAATCATTTTAAGGTTAAGTTTGAATTATAGATTATTAGTGAAAATTGCATTTGGCTGTCGGAAATAGGACTCTAGAAAATAGATAGAATTTGGGTAACAAATGGATTATATTGCATATTAAAAATATTCCTGGCATTTCACAATTATTAATGCATTCGAAAATATATTATTAAAAATCTGAATTTTTTTTTTTTTTAATTTCAAAAAGTAATATTTATACAAAACGTAATTTAAAATAGTCAAAGTATTAACAAATTACCTGAAGTAATCGGTATTGCAAAGTATTTAAAAATGACAGTATAAATGTTAGAAGAAATAAAATTTTTTGCAAAAATGCCTGTGAAAAACTGTGCAATTTCAGATGGGTTTTACTAGTTATTATTGAATATTTTCGAGATTTTTTTTGGACGAAGAGTTTCTCAATAAGCTTTACAGTGCATTAATGCATTAATAAATGACAGTTAAATTGATTATTAACTTAGGTATGTTCTTTTATTGAAAATACAAAAAGTACCGTTAGAATTAACATTTTTAGCTGTGAAGTATAAATTTGAAATAAAAAAGGTGAAGATATTATATCGTCCTATACATCTGTTGATGCCCTCATTTTTTTGCACACCAGTGTAAAACTGACTGAAAAATATTATATTTTCATATCCAAAAATAGAAAATAGTAAATATATATACCTACATACATACATATATAATATGTTTTACAAATCGTATGCAGTCATAAAGTTTTGCTGACTAATATTTGCAAAATAAACTGTAAGATGGTGTTACTGTTCATGATGAAGAAAATAAACTTAAAAAAAAACAAATTTTTTTTATTTTAATTTTTGTTATTGTTGTTGTTTGTGTTGTTGTTTTTTAACCCCAAGTTTATGTACTCGGAAAGCCAATTAAATGACATGAAAGAATAACACAAAAACAATAATGCTAGACACATTTAATACGTGAATATGTGCTTAAATGTATAATATATATATATATATATATACATATATATATAGCAAAAAATTTCAAATTATCCTGGCAATTAATATCCTTTGAATTTTTATTTTTGTGTTAATTTTGTTTTTTTTTTTAGTTTTTGTTTATAATTTTAAGTATGAAATTTGTTTTATTCATTGGAGAATAAATACGAATAAGTCTGGATGTAAGAAAGAGATAAAAAATAAAAAATAAGGAGAAGTATATATGTATATACAAATTGATGGAGGTGAAAATTTATAAGTATACAGTTTTGAAGAAAAGAAAGGATAAGAAAAGGATTCTTTTGAATAAATTGATAACAAATTGTACTACTCTAGAAATGTAAGAGTGGATTAAGTATCGAAATTAGAATTAGTATTGAGTATTTGAAAAAAATATCAAGTAAAGTGTTTTCTTATTAAAAAATTTTTAGAATAAATTGTTCTAAGTTTTGTCTGTTGGGTTAATGAATGAATACCAAATTATCGAAGAATATTAAACTTATTAGATTTTAGTCTGTAGAACCTGTTACTCTGTTTGATAATTATACAGTTGGTTTTATTTTTCTTTACTGAAGAATTTGCTATGGTCTTCACCCTAGTTGAGACCCCAAATGAGAATTAAGGACTCCATAGTACTTAGAAAATTTATGAGTTTTAGTCTAGTTGAGACCCTAAATAAGAATTAAGGACTCCATAGAAGAAACCTTGTTTAAAAGAAGGTGTAGAAAGCCTTCTTAACTAATTGATTTAAGAGTTACATATGTAAAATGTAAATTAAATGATTTGTATCTGTGAGTTTTATTCTTAAATTAAATTATTTGTTTATATTTTAAATTTGTTTATATATTTTGTTATTGATATAGAAATACTAGATATCCTTGTGTAATTAGATTTAGCCCAGTGATGAATAGTAGTTGACTAAAGTCGAAACCGAGATGGAAGTCTCTTATTAAAAACCAGGTGACTAGAACAGGAGATCGACATTCGAACTGTGCCAGAAATATTGGATATTGGATATCCTTGTTTTATTAGCTTTGGCCCAATGATGAATGATAGTTGACCAAAGTCGAAGCCCAGGTGGAAATCTTTTATTCGAAACCAGGGGACGGGAACTAAAGATCAATATTCGAATTGTGCCACTCTACCGTAAAATGTTTTACTAAAATATATTTAAAGATTACACAGGAGTGTAGGGAAATACAGGATGTAAATCAATGTACTGCAATCCCATTTGCAATATTATTTTTAATTTGAATCTTTAATAGTTTATAATAGAAAAAAAGATTTTATTGCTTATAAAATGCATTTGGATTTCATTCTAATAAAAATAAATTTTTTTTTTTCAAAATATTGAAGATTTTTATTTAATGCTGATTCAGGATGAACTTGATGTTTTTCATATTATATGAATAGAAGTCCCTTTTTTCTAGTAATTACTTTTGTGCGTGATTACGATACATTTATAATTAGAAAATATTTTTTTTTTTTTTATTTATTTGTTTGCGTTTCGAATTGTAAATGAAGTGTCCAGCAATCGAATTTGTATCTACATGTATATAAGAGGTATCTGTTTATTATGATAAACAATCCCATTAAGAAGTCTATACTTCTATCATATATGCAACTCCCTTTTACCTATTTTATATTTGATTATTACATACATGGGAGATGGGAATTTTATATAATTTTCTATATATTATATCATGTAGTATATATACATAGTGTAGGATGTGTGGGTGTCCAGATAATTATTTATCTCTTATTCTTGGGAAGGACTTGTTTGTTATATATATATATATATGTTTACTTCTCTTATGCATGAAATGACTGCACATTTTACATGTTACAACAAACTTTGATTGATAATAGCTATTTAACAATCATTCAAAATATAAAAATAGAAAAGTTAAATTGGAGTTTGGAAGGGAGCTGAGTTTTCATTTGAGAATTGTGTTTTTCTCAAATACTGGGGGTTTTTTTGTTTTTTTTGGGGTGAAAATAATTTATAAATTGTATATTGAAATAGAATGATAAAAGATACTATATCCAATTTAGAATTGAGGCAGAATAATTGTTGATGGGATGTTTATTGAATATTTAATAAAACTTTGGAATACAAAATAAAATGCTGGATAATTAAAATGATTGTTTTCGTAAAATATCTATTTAATCATTAAGAGTTGTACTGTAATACATTAAAGTTGGAGGAAGTTATTTAAAGTTAAGAAATTAAAAGTATAATTTAATGTTAATGAAAAAAAATGTGGTTAAAATTAGGAATGAAACTAAAGGGTTATTTTAATAAAATGTTGACTAGCAAATTGATTATTTAGGATTAATTATCAAGGATTTCATTAAAATATGTTCCATCAAGCAGTTGCGAATCATCTGGAGGTCTTCAAAGATTATTGAGGAAGTTTAAAAAAGACTTCGAATTGCCGAATTTGTACTAATTTCGTGGGCCTAAGTAAATGTTATTAAAATCCAAAGAGATTTGGGTTATTCTGAATTTTAGACAAGTCAAAACTATTGTACTAGATTAGAAATATGTTTCGTATTCCTGAGGAATTCTCTTATGGGTAGGACTTGAAGAAGCCTTTATTGAATTAAATAAATAAGAGATAAATTTATTTTGAAGTAATTCGTTCTATAATACTCCTGGGCTCATTAGGCTATAGTTGTTACATTGCTTATGCAAACTCCTGATTAAATTTTGATTGATTTTTATAACTTATATGAAATTTTGTAAATATATTCTGTCATCTGTGAGTTATAAGATTTAATTAAAAAAAATTTTGTATTTTGTAAAAATTTAAATTTTTTGAGGAAATAATAAAAAGCGAAGAATAAAAAAATTCTTACAAAATTAAAATAGAAAAAAATTTATTTTACTTACATTTAAACTTCTCATCTCTCAACAACTCAATTCGTCTTCTATGCATTCGTTTGGGTGCATCACAACGAGCTCCACTGGTTTCAATTGGATTTTTATGCAAATAATCAGCCAACCATCTTAAATTACAATCGCAAATAAATGGATTTCTAGCAAGATGCCTGTAATGAAAAAAATTAAGATTAAAAATTAAAGAATTTTGATAAGATTAAAGCAAAAAATTAAAGAAAAATTTTATATTGTTTTGTATTTTATTTCGTATGAATTAATTCAACTTAAGTTGTACATTTTAATATTCTTAATTCGTTTTATAGTAATGAGCTTATCAGAGGAACTCTCTGCTGGTACTTAGATCTAAATTTACTAAGCTTATAACTCTAGCTATCAATTTGGCTTTTTGTTCAAACTAGATATGACCTCCTTAAAAATACGTTCACACCAACTTGCTTCGGGGTTTCTAATTAACGAAATATTGAGTCTCTTAAAATAATTATAAAAGAAGCATAAGGTCCTTCTAAATATACAGATTATAAAGAAATGTAGAACAGTGTAAAAATGAGAATTCTTACAGTAGCAAATTAATGGACGAATTAAAATAAATATATAATAGGTAACTCAAATAATTTATAAAAGTCAAGTAAGTCTTCGGTCTTCTATCAGGGTTTCCCCTGACTTCTACCTGATCAGGTATAGTAAATCAAGTAAATATTCAAATTTGAATCCATGGAAAAATTAACAAAATATTTTTAAGCGAGGCCTCGGTTGGGTAGTGGGTAATGGTTTATTAACCGAGGTAGTAAATAACTAGTCTTTCCAAATCTCCATGGTAACCAAATATAAACAAAATTATAAATAAAACTCATAAAGTTAATAAATAGTATAACCTGCTTACGCCACCAAAGAAAGACATGCTGCGCTCCCTTAACACGTCGTATGAGGTAAGGGACTGTTTAAGAAAAAATAAATAAAAATTTTAAGCAAAAATCCAAAAAAAAAAAAAAAACTTATAAACTTTTGTATTGACAAAATTTGAATGCAACAAAACTTGCATAATAAAATAAAAGTTACTAATAGTAAAATTAAAAAAAAAAAAAATAAAAACAAAAAAAAAAAATTTAAGGAAACCAGTAAAGTTTAAACTTGTAAATTAAAAACTTCACTGGAAAAACTTCTCTAAACAAAAAATAAAATTTTTTTTTACAGAAATATTTTTTAAATTACAAAGTTTTTATTTTATTGTATTTATTGTTTGTAATAAAACTCTACTACGAATAGTACCTTACCTACATTACTTTTTTTTTTGTATAGTTTCACCTGTATTTTCACCTGATTTTTTTTACTTTTTATTTTAATATTTTGTTTTATTAAAAACTTCTTTTTTTTACAACTTTTATTATTAAAAAACTTTAAAGCTTTGAAAATAAAAAAAAAAAAAAAACAAAATTACTTTAACCAAAAGAATAATAAAATTGAATATAAAAAAAACTAAATAATAGGTAAAATAAAGTAATTAAAATAAATTTTAATTAATTTTAAATTAATATTGTATGCAAAATAAAAAAAAATGGAAAATTAGAAAAGAAAAAATATTTTTAAGGAAACAAATCTTATTTCTAGTTAAGTTTTGTATTCTTAGATTTTTTAATTTAGTTTTTAGTGAAATAAATTGAGAATTTAACGACTTTATGTAAAATAAGACTTGATGTTAAGAACCTAAAAGTTGTAGTATCCAATTGTACCTGGTTACTTTAAAAATATATTTTTTTATCAAAGGTATTAATTTAAAGTTTTGGAGTTTCCAAACTATACAAACTATTTTTTGGGTGTCACGCTTTGATCTTTATTATGCGAACATGCTCTGATTATTATTGGGCTTACAAAATAAATATAAATGAAATTTAAGTTTTTAAAACTTAACGATTAATTTTATTGTATTAAATAATGGAAGGTGCATGTATAAACACCTTTATTTTAGAGATATTTATAGATTTCATGAATTCCGATGAATTTGAAAATTTTATTAAACTCCTCTTAGGAAGCTTTTAGGAGTTTTTCGTCTTTGAATACTACTGGGCTCTTAAGTAGGTTTTCGTTGTTAACACTGGATTCGTTATTAGGTTTACATTGCCTAGACAAATTCCTGATTAAATGTGGATTAATTATTAAATGAATTAAGTGGATTTTACGATAATATTCTGTGAGTTAAAAAAATCAATCAAAAATTTTCTATATTTTTAAAGGTAATTAATATTTTTATTTGAATTAAATTTATGAAAATCCGAAATTTCTCATTATATGGATTTGTTTAGGATCAAAAACTATTCTATCCCACTGAAGTTGTACTGAAAGTTTAAGGCTTCTTACAGCTGGGTGGCACAGCTGAGTTAGAGTGCCGACCTTTTATACGTAAGTCCTAGTTCAAATCCCAGTGAAAGTGAAAAAACTTTTCTGGTTTTCGTCTCGACTCAGCTCAGCAATGACTATTCGCCATTGCGTTTAAATTAATGGCTTAATCAATAATTAATAATTATGTATCTTTTATAAAAAATACATTAATATAACAATTTAAACAAATAGTTTAATTGAATTATATAACTCACAGATATAGAATACCAATTGATTAATATCAAATATGAAACATTACAATATAAACAAAATAGAATTGTTCTACGTGTTTTAAGGCCTAGTACTATTTCATGTTTGAATTGTATGTGGAATTAATTAAGATCAGTTCTAATAACACGAATATAATATGACCCCCTGTTTCAACATGTACCTATGGAATATGACAGATATAATATACTTAGTTTTAATTAGTAAAATATCGTAAAATGATTCATTTCAAGTCTGTGACTCATTAAAAGCCTTCTAATATATTAAGTTTTAATTTCTTAAATAAACAGTAAAAGAGTTCATTTATAGTTAGTGACTCATTATTATCCGAAGACATCTATTGTTTGAGTACTTTGAAAAAACCCTTTTGTCTACTAAAGTTTTAAAAAAAGTAGATATTTAAAAAATCACTTAACATAAGTGATTAAAATTATGTTCACAACAAATATGTTGATAGACAGGCAAATACTACAGAATTAAAATAATCTTATTTAATAGCTAGCAACTATTTGTACAAAATATAATTAAAAGATGAAAAGATTTTTATTTTTTTTAGAATTAAAAAATTCTTTACTATTTTTTTTTTCTAGTATTTATACTTGAGCTATTTTAAAATGAGAATTGAACATTGAAGATTATTGAATTGAGAATATAATTTTTTCTATTAAATCTATTTTAAGTACAATTCAATAAATATTTTGAAACTTTATTTTTGAAGGATCATTCATTTTAAACAAGTATAAAGATTTATATAATATGTATACATTAATTTTTTGAATGTATTGTTAAAAGTTAACAAATATTTGAAAAAAAATTCCATTTACAGTTAGGATATTAAGTAAAATACTAAAATTACAAGTTACACAATGTCTTTTTAATAATAAATAAGTATGTATGATGTATTAAAATAACCATAGTGACTAGAAGCTTATACATTTCTATTATAGTTTTTTTTTAAATTAAATACTCATTTCTCAATATTGCGTTTGTATTTGTATTTAAGATTTATAATTTTTTTTATTTTGTATTTTTCTAAATTCTGAAAAAATATTATATATGATTTATTTGCAATTTCTATTAATTTTTAAACAATTCTACTTAAAATGAAATGTACATAATACACTTTTCATTTTATAAGTGTTTGTTATTAAATGCAATTCAAGAAATATATATATATATAAATTATATATATATATGTATTTTCTTTTATATTTATATGGAAAATCCTCTTATATGCATACTATGAATTTTTTTTAATTCAAGAATTGAAAATTCTTCTTGAGAAAAAAAAAACAAAGTTGCTTTTAATCACTTTTTTTTGTTCTAATTTTTTTTTTATTCCACTCAATTTTTTTTTTTTTTTTATTTCACTCAATTCAATATAAGGATATTGATAACCCTTGAACTTCAATCAGGAAATCTATTGTGTAAAAAAAAAATTTATATAATAATATCCTTGATTGAATAGATTTATAACAGCAATAACAACAACAACAATTAGTAAATAGGATGAAAATATGAAGTTGAAGATAGAAATTTTTTTAATAGAGAATTGATTATTTGATTTTGATATGTTTGCCTGTCTGTCAATTTAATTAAATGGTGAACTGGGATGAAGCTAAACTATCGACAGAAGGCTTTAATTATTTTATTTTGAACTTTGAATAAAGTTAAATTTTATTTGGAACTCCTTAGAATTTTTTGATTAATGTGAGGTATTCCCCTATTCTGTTTCACTAAGTACGGTTTTTTAAAATTAATTGAAGCTTATAATTTTACTGCTACAGTGTATTAAAACAAAATTGGCTAAGTCAAGAAGGCGAATCGAATACGGATTTTGGGACATTGTTTTAATAATGGTTTATCCAAATGAACCTATTTTGGATGAGTTTGTCCAAAGAAACCTATGAAATAAAACCAAGTTTTGACTTTTCAATACATTGTACGTTTTTACACCCTACAATCTACACCTAAAATAGGTATAGGGGTATATTAACTTTGGTACGGTGTTTGTAATCACCAAAAAGAAACAAGTTATATATAGAATATATTTTTACTTAGCGACACCCCCTGACTCGATTTAATGACGTCCGCCTGTCCGTCCTGTCAAAAATAATGATGATGAATTTTCATGAAATTTGTGCTGTAAGTTAAAAAAGACAAAAGTAGGTTGGAGATTAAAAATGAGCGAAACCAAACCATGGGTTCGGATCCTAAAACCTTTTGATTGAATCAAGATCAAACAAGCATATCTCCGAAACGAATAAAGATATAGAACTTTCAAATTTGATACAAAAATGTTCGTTCTTATTTTTCTTGCTTCCCTAAAATTTAAGATCAATTAGAGAGGAGGTTCGAGTAATTTTCTGATACAATTAAAAGTATTTTAATTTAGTAAATTAAA
This sequence comes from Dolichopus griseipennis, assembly GCA_963082915.1. Lineage (NCBI taxonomy): Eukaryota > Metazoa > Arthropoda > Insecta > Diptera > Dolichopodidae > Dolichopus > Dolichopus griseipennis. Next base: position 4,483,362 of record OY720445.1, read on the forward strand.
TTTTCAAATATCAAAAAATGTATATATATATGTAAGTCGTTTGCAGTTTGATTAATCATTTTCGAATATCTAGAGATATAACGTATTTTCCGGGTTAAGTAGGTACATATTAAGTGTAGATTAAGTATATTACATTGAAAAAATTACTACGCATTGCTGATTAGAGAACCTCCTCTGAACTTTTTTGATGCCAATAATTTTCAAGTTCTATTCGAAATCTCATTTCAATGTCTGTATTTCTTTCAGTTGGTTAAGGATCAAGATTTGCTTTATAACACATAAAAACAACAACAACATAACTCATATATTTATGTCAGTCAGGGTTTATGGATCTATATGAAAAACTTTGCATACAATTGTAAAAGATGGCGCAGACTTTGTTTTTAATAAACAAAACCTACCTTAAAAAAATATGTACCTCTGATTTCAAATTTGACAATTTATATTTGACATTTAACATTTGATATTCAAATTTTTAAAAATAAGGTAGCCAATATAACAAATTAAATTTTTTTTTTTTGGAGTGACCCACAATCGGTTTTTTCAAATCTTGATATTGACCCGGATGAAAAAAACAGAGCTAATTTTACATTTTTTTATCACGTGCGTGGCACTCTGTATAATGAATTAAATATTTAATTTTCTTATTAAGCAAAAATTATGAGATAAAAAGTTAAATTTTTTTTAACTATTTTACTTTCTTATATTTTTTTTGTAATATTTATAATAGCATAGGGGAAATAAATAACGGTTAGTGGGTATGCACGGGTATCTAAAAGTTGACAAGGGCAACTATAATCTTCCTCGTTTTTATTATAACTCTTAAGAGCATTTTTCAATTCATTTTTATTTTATTTACTTGTATTTAAATGTAATAAAAATCAAAAAATCAAAAAAAAAAAACAAAAAAATTGAGCAATCTTTAGAAAATTATTTATAAATTCATTTTCATATTGTATACAAATATGACAGGAAGCAAGGGTATATTTACTGTTATATATAACGGTAAAAAAAAGGGATATTTATTTTTTTACTTTACAATATTTTTTATTTATTCTTACAATCTTTTGTTTTAACATATAATTACTGTTTATTTGTATATGCATATTTATATATTTATACACATACATATACGTGTATAAGTTGAATACAATCATAAAAAAGTAGTAAAAAATGATAATCAGATTTAAAAAAAAAATTTGAAGTAATTTTTGTTCTTTTACAGACATCAGTCTGTAATTTTGCCTGTATTTATTAAAGAAATAACGGTACTTTTTACTGTGTACTTTTGTATAGGAACTTAATATTTGTTTTGTTTTATTTTTGTGTGTGTAAATTACATGATTTTTCTTTTAAACATATTTAGTTTTTTTTTTTTGTATTAAATACTCCCGGTAGAATTACAGAGTTACTTGTGTCTCTTTTTTGTTCATTTTGTTTATCTTTTGGAGTTAAGAGTCTTGTACAGGGTATTAAAGGAGAATTAGAAACAGGATAGGATAAAAGTAAACAAAAAATAAAACAATTTTTTAGGTAAATATGAAAAAAACAGAATAAGAATTTAAGTCAACAGCAGATTTAGTGTTTTTTTTTTTTATATTTTCGTTAAACAATTATACAAATAATAGAAAAAAAACAAAAAACTGTTATACTTGTTAACAATGTTTAAATGAACCTAAATGTATGTATTCTGGAAAGTTATTAGTTCCTATTATAGGATTATATTTTTAGACACAGTGAAAAAGTATTATAATTGAGCACTTTTAAAAATATTTTGATTCACAGGCCCTTCATGTCTTCAGGACGATAGTTTAAAAAGATCCATAATATAATCCTTACCGATCAGGGCTAATTTAGAATGCGACGCAATGCAAAGCTATACAATGTATATACTGACACTGATGTTGTGACATTCATCAAGCTATAAGTTCTTAGGTGGGCGGCTCATATAGAACGTATGCCAGATTCCCGTATTTAAAAGAAAGTATTGAATGGGAAAATAGATAGAAAAACCACAGTAGGGAAGCTGAGAATTCGATGGATTGATTCTGACGAGTTAAACGCTGTGTCAATGCTCCAAGAGAAAAACTGGAAACTGTTGCTCAAGATCGAGTGAAATGGAAGAGAATGATTAAGAAGGCAAAGGTTCGACAACGGACTGTAGCGCCATAGAGGAAGAAGAAGATAATGTAATCCTTTATGGACGTTTACACTTACAAAGTTCACTTTTATTTTGACCTTCGGGAAATGTAAAATGTCGTTAACTCGGCTAATATTTATTAACTTATTAGAAAATAATCAATTAGATAAATAAGATTGAGCAGATGGATTTTTTTCTAATTTTTACAAGTGCAGAAAAAAGAGGCGGTCCCTGCTAATTTTCCTGTGCTTTTAAGCTCTAAAAAAGCTGCTTTTATTTTTTTTTAATAAGAGTCGGTTCAGTAAAAAAAGGAGTATGGAAATTTATATGGTTTGGAGTTTTTAAAAAATTTGAAGGGTAGTATTAAAGAAATAAAGGAATGTCCATTTAGAACTAGATGAGAACTAAATGAGAATTTCCCTAAAAATCTGGTTGATAAAGAAATTTGTTTTCAAGGGGCGAAACTTAAAGCTGACTTTAAAATCAATTTCATTAACGGTATAATATACCTTTCAATAATAAAAGAATATTATTACATAGGTTTAAAATTGATTATTATAAACGTTCAGTTAAAAGATTTTCTAGATTTACAAAATTTAACCAATAACAAGCTTCTTTTTTTATTAAAATACTTGTAACTTTTACAAGTCCATTTTTTGTTCTACCATTTTTTAGTACAAATTACGTAAGTTTAGATGTAATTTTATTATGCAATTTATTTAAAAAAAAAAAAAATAAAGAATTTATATAAGTAAGAGTGCATTTGTAAAGAAGTAAAAAAAAAAAATAAATTTATTTATACTTACAATGTTTGTATACTTTTCATAGCATCAAAAGTACCATTTGCCATTGACTGTATATTATTATCATACAATGATAGTAGGCTCAAGCTATGTAAATCTTTAAATGAATCTTTACGTATACAAGATATTTCATTAGCATTCAACAGTAACAATTGTAATGATGTTAATCCTTTAAATATACCAGAGGGTAAATCCTTTATTTTGTTACCATAAAGGACTCTGAAATAAAATAAAAAAAAAAAAATATCAAAATTCAAGAAATAAAAAGAAATTCCATATTTATTTAGCCTTGGATAAAGAAATTAATTATTGATTATGAGGGCTAATTTTGTGTAAAATATTTTGTGGTAAGTACTAAAATCGATTTTCAACGGATAGGTTTAGCGAATTCAAGACCTTGAAGATCTTTCAATATTAAAATTAAAGATGCAGTGTGATGCAGATGCATAAAAAGATGCAGACATGAGTGCGTACTTAAAAGTCTACTCAAATTGCAAAGTATAAGAAGGTTACTAAATATATCAATACTATTGTTCACTAAATCTGTTATTTCTGAAAGAAGTGTTGCACAAATTTCACTATTAAAAATGTCCTAGAACCTGTTACTTCCTGTATATGTTGAGAAGTGCTTTATTTGCACTTATTTTATTATTGAACATGTCCTAGAAATTGTTCCTTCCGAAAAAGTGCTGCATTTTTGAAAAATTAAGATTAGAGATTCCTTATTTGAACCTAGAATTTTACTATTATAAATTCCCTAGATAAAATAAAGACTTAAAAAGTCGAAGTCTTATATTACTGTATCCTTTACCAGAATCTAATGAAAATATTTAAATCATCTGTTTTAAAGACTTATCAAATTTGACCTTACTCCCAAATTTAGGAATACTCCAGCAATATAATGTAAAAGGCGTTAGTTCTAAACTATTAATTTTTGATATCTAATATTTGAAAATTAATAATATTACATTAAATAATCAAACGACTTGTATCTTAATTACAAAGAAAGTCATGAATTGGAAATAAATTAATTTATTTCATAGTAATTATTTGGATTTCCCATTAAATTTTCAATAAAACTTGAATAAATTAAAAAAAAAACATTGTATTTCTTTATTAAATTTAAATTCAATAAATTTCCCAATCATTTTAATTTTCTTTTAATAGCAACAAATTTAAAAAGAAAACTTAAATCAACTTTCATTAATAAGTTAATAAACTTCTGCGTCTATTTCATTTTATTTTATTACAATATTTTCATATTTTCCTACAATTTTCCATTCTTTCAAAAAAGGAAAATCATTTCCATTAGTTATAACGGTATATTAAAATTTATTCCAATTTTTAAATTTAAAAAAAAAGTAAGAACAAAAATCAATTTTTTTTTTTGTATACTTACAATGTTGTTAGAGCCTTTAATCCAGCAAATGCATCATGAGCAACTCTTGAAATATTATTATTTGATAAATCAATACGTCTGAGACGGCGGAAATTTGCAAAAGCTTTTGGCGGAAGTTCTGTTATATAATTGTTTTCTAAACGTCTGGAAATTTTTGTATAATAAAAAAAAATAAATGTTAAAAAAATAAAAATTAATTTTCAAGATTATTAAAGTTCTGATAACTACAAAAAGAAACAGCAAGTTTTCATTTTCCCAATTTAAATATTTTGCCTTTTTCTCAAGGAATAAAATTTGTATGGTTATATTTTCTAAAGAAGAGAAGGGGGAGCGGGAAAGGGGTTAGACAAGAGAAGGTGGAAAAAGTACTTATCAAACAAGTTAATCTTGAAATAAAAAAAATTTAAGTAAAACATTTTATATTTGAAGAAAAATTGAGTATTGATTGAAGCAAAAAATTATTAGGAAAAAAAAGGAAAAATAGTTAAAAAAGTAACAAAATATAAAGAAAGCAAAAATATTACATTACCGTTATACTAGAAACGGATTTTCTGAAAGGACATCATCTATTAAAATTTTAGTTTTTCTGGGAAATTAAAACTAGGCGTTGTAAAAAGCCTAAGGGTATGCAATATTTTGCTTTGTGTTTTTTTTAATTTCTAAAGTTGTATTAAATAAGGGGTCCTAGTAGCCGAGAATAATGCTAACATTACTTAAAACTCTTATGTAATATTAGAAACCTAAATAAATAAATAAAATTAATAAGGAGTCTTGGTAGCATTAAGTTTAATACTTGCCATTGTAGGCGAGAATGCGATCTAGAAAAATCATTTTGCAGTTGTATTTACCGGTAAATTGCAAGTAAAACAACAAACAGATATATAGACTGTTATAAAAATAATTCAAAACCATTTTTCAAAAATTTTTCAAAAACTTAGAATAAATAAAAAAATACACAAAATAGTGTATTGAAATGTATAAATGATGAAATAATAGTTGAAAAAAAAAATACCAAAAAGAAATCGATAACTATATAAACTTGAGAAATATGAAGAACAGCTTTACTAAAAAATACAAAAAAAAAAAAAGAGTCTGAAATAAATAAAAAAATCTTACAATTCTGCTGTATCGTCTGGTAATGATGTTGGAACATTGGTTAAACTCTTTTCACGACAATCAACAATACCATCAGCACAACGACACGGATGAGGACAATTATTTGATACGCCACATTCAATTGGTGCATTTTCAGTAAGACCTGTTGCAAAAATAAAAAAAAATATATATTTATGTATTATATAAAATTATTTAAAAAATCAATAAATTTGATATTAAAAAAAAATTTTTATTTAAGAGAATTTTAAAGTTTTTCAAGAAATATTTTAAGTTTTAAAGATGATTTTAAGTGTAGAACATTATGATTTGAATTTAATTTAATAATCTTATTAAAAAATTTATTTATTCAATTCTATTGATTATTAAATTTTTAATAATATTATTTGAATAAAATTCTTAAATAAAATTTGATTTTTAATAATTGATTTTTTTTTTAAATCACATTGAATGAGATAAATTCCAGTATTGAATTATATTAAATATAAAAATCATATATCACCCAAAAGTATGCAATATTTTTCAAAAGCATTTGATTTTTATTTTTAAATTTTTAATACGCGAATTTTTTTGTTATTGTGAATTAAAAATTTGCAAAAAAGGTTTAAAGCATTTTGGATCAATAAGTTTTAAAAAAACTAAATACCTACTAAATAAATTTAATTTAGAAAAACCTAAAAGTATGCAATATTTTTGATTTCTAAAATTTTTAAATACTAGTACGAAAAAAAAAAATTTTAAACTAATTATTTTTACGAATTAATGAAATAAAATTTTAAAATTAGTTATTTTGATTAAAAAATAACTGTAAATATAAATGATATTATATAGTTTTTGAAATTTTTATTAAAATTCTGAATATAATGAAATCTTTTATAAAATAATTCCATTTTTCTAAAATTAAATATTTTTGTATTTTCAAAATTTCTGTGATAGAAAAATAACTTAACTGTAAAACATTTCATAAAATACTCAGTTGTATTTGGAAAAATATTTTGAATATTAATTTCAAAAAATTATGAATAAAATGTATCTGAAGTGATATTTGAATTTTTTAACAAAATTTTAATTTTCGAAACATTATCTGTTATTTTATAATAAAAGTGTTGTATTATATACAGTTTTAAATCGCATTGCAATTATAAAACACATCATACATTTGTTAAAAGAATATTTTCATATCAAAGTATAAATGGAAACAATACATTGTTTTTGATACTCACGAGTATAGAATAAACACTCAATTTAAAAAGTAAGTAAATTTTTTAAAATATTAGTTAAAAATAGGCAAATTTTGGTTTCTTAAATTTATCTTGATTTTGAATTAAAATATTAAATGTGCTTAACAATGAATTTGCCTCAACATTTGAGTCAGCTTAAGTTGGAGTACTTGCAACCTATGAGTTGATTTCAACCTATGACATGAATTAAAATATTAAATGTGCTTAACATTGAATTCAGCTCAACATTCAAGCCGGCTTAGGTTGGAGTAGTTGCAACCTATGAGTTGAGTGAAAATTTGAGTCGTAATTTGAGCTTATATAATTTATCTTTGAATCTGAGTTATTTTGTGTAGAGCCGTTTCATTTTTTGATATTATTTGACTTATTCTTGTTTTGCATAATTATAGGCGCAAATTCAGAGCCTACGAGCTTTTACAATATAAATAACTTCTATGGTAAGAAAGTAAGTCTGACAAAAGACTACCAGACGGATAATATTAAATTAAAATCACAAATATGAACTAAAAAATGTCTCAAATTGAATAATAAAAACTTTATTGTTTTATAGTTGTGTAGTTTAAAGTCTAAGCAATTATCCGAATTATTCATACGTATTTTTGAGATACAGTCAAAATATAAAATCAAATAAAACAAGTATTCAAATTAAACTGACATTGTTTTGTTCTTGGAGTTTTCCAGAGAGAAAAATTTTTCGATTTTTGAAAATTTTTTTTTGTAACATTTTAGTTTTTTAGAAACTCTGGCATGGCTACTACCCAGTACCATTGGAATGAATTTTAAAACAATAAAGTTTTAAAAACTTGTATCCATAAAATTCATAAATTCAAAAAAAGATTTAAAAGTTTGTTGTTTTAGTTTTATTATGGAGGATATATGAATAATTGTTGGATAAACTAACATTCACTTATTTTTAGTTGGCCAGGGCACAGATTTATTATCACAAACAATTTTTTTTAAAATTGTGCACATTACCTAAAATTGTTATTGTCTCGAATTGGTCGTATTTTGAAAAAATTTAATGAAAAAAAAACTAGAAATTTGGTAACGTTTATGTTGAAAAACAAGAGAACTAACAAACAAACAATTTAAAAAATAAATTTTCGAAAGGTTCAAAATAAAATACAAAAAACTATATTAGAACTTCATTAAATCATAAAGTGGACATATTGTAGTAATATTATAGTTATAAAAATTCTAAGGATGACAAAGGTTTTTGTCAGACTGTTTTTTTCAAATTCCTTTTTTATTCTAAGGGCTTTTACAATTCTCATTTTGAGAGTTGAGACACACTGTGTGCATCTTTTGACTATTCGAATCTGAAGCAGTTTAGAAGATTGGGTTTTTAAAAAAAGTAAAAAATTCAGCAGATAAAGCAGTCTGTTGTAATGAGATTTAGTTTTTTATATCAAGTATGTCTAGTGATTTTCAAAACTTTTACCGCCATATTTCCTTTGTGTATTCGATTTATAGATCTCCGGCAAATATTTGATAGAATATTTTATAATATTAAATTGGAAGGAACGTGTACCGTTTGAGAAGCTTCGTGAAGCTTCGTGATTTTAATAAATAATTTTATTAAACATATTTCTAAAGTTAAGACTGAAATTTTGGGGAAATGTCCTTTTTGCAATTCATTAAAAATATTAAAGAATTTGTAGTAAATTGCTGGATTATCATACGGGTCATAAAAATTAACTCCTGATTTTGGATTTCTTTGTTACAACAATCAAAAAAAATTGTACGTACTTCAGCGTTTTTGTAGTGTAGTGATTTAATAGAAAAGCAGAGGACAATAAAATTTAAATATACTAAACATATTTTTTGCTGGAAGGTTATACGTATATAGGGTGGGGTCCGGAACTCAGACCTTAAAAAGAGGTGAAGTGATAGAAAAGTTTATAACGAACAAAAAATTGTTTTGAAGAAGGAATGGCCTTCAAATAGTTTCCGTAATCCGTAGTAATAAAAAAACCGTTATTTAAGTACCAATTTTATTTCATTTTTAAAATCTCCTATGCCTCAGCTTCAATTTAAGGGCTGATATTAATTCCAAATGTGAGAATTTAAAAAATTTTGTTCCCAGTTGTTGGGACCCCAATAAATTTTAATAATTTTTTTTTTGGAAACTTGCCTGCGCATATTTTTCTGAGGCTTTGTTCGATTGTGAAATTTTATTTTCACATAAACAGTTTTACAGCACTTAGGTGCTCTTCTATTTTAATAAAAATCATTTCCATGTAGATTAGGATTTTCACTTTAAAATTTGAGAAAGTTAAAGAGAAGGATATACACTAATTTTTTAAAAACAATTTTTTCTAAATAATTCAGACTCTAAAATTTGTCTGTTGTAATACGTTCTTTATTTCCAATTTAAATTTATAAAGTTCCATCTTTTCTGAAAATCAACCAGAAAACGAAGAATTTTCCATTTAAATTTTACTGCATAAATAAGTGATACCACTAAACACCATTAATTTACATCAATGTATATGGTGAATACATTATATACATACGTGTCCCTGTCAGGTTGAAACATTGGTTTTACTAATAAAAAAAAACTCTTAGGAAATTTTACGAAGGATACTTGAAAAATAAAGGGATTTTAGTAATTTTGAAAGCTTAACATTTTATTTTTCGAAAATATAGTGTATTCCTAAATGTTAAATAAAATTTTGAAGTTTTAAGAGAAGTGAGTACGATGTCAGTATGAGGTACGCACAATTGGCTGAAAAAATATTTTACAGTATTCCGTCATAAAAAGTCATAAAGTAATTAATACATAAAGTAACTAAAAATTTTTGTAATCAATTGACGTAATCTTTGAATTAAAAGCTTAGGTGAATAGATTGTATAAGTATATTAGTTGAAGAATGCATCATTTGATTACAGGACTGATTTCGAATAGATCAAAGTAAGTAAAAAATTGAGCTTAAAAGTAAATGTGTTGTCATGGCAATGAATTACTCGAGGAATTATTGTATAAGGGAAACTTGAGAAGATTAAAACTACTTTCAGTCTTATATTAGACAAATCCTATATAATCAAATTCAATACTTGGAAAACTTATTATTTTTATCTGAATACAATAATAGTTTATATTTTCATTTGGAAATCATTCTTTCAAGTACTTTTAGTTGCAATTTAATAGATTCAGTTGTAACGTTTAATTTCATGTTTAGACGTTAGGGTTTTTTTTCTCCATTTTTTTATTGCAGTATATTGTGGTTTTGCACTCTGGTTTTAATAATTGTTTAAACATACACTTATCTATGTAGATATAATATATAAGTGTATTTGTTTCTGCTATATTGTTTAAGTAAATGTCAAATAGTTCCACCATTTTTTTCCCTCTATTGTTTTGTTGTTTTGTCTAGGATTCATTTTTTTTTGTATTATAGAAAATAGGAACTCCACTGTGGACTTTATGCGATTGCAATTTCAAAATTGTGATAATTGTTTATTGTTGAGGTTTTTAATATTGATGGTGAAAACTAATTTAAAATTTTGTTGAATTTAATGGAAAGGTAAACGAAACAGTAAATTAAAATAAAATAAAAATAAAATAAAAAACAGAAGCGAATGATGATGATATAATGTATCAACCATTAGAAATTCTGCTGCATCAGCAAATTTTACAACGCTAAAGTGTTCACTTTAAAATTTAATTGTATTGTGAATTTGATATGAATAAATAATTTTATTGTGAATAGTGCAAGTCCATATTTTAATAGAAGATTTTATAAAGTTAATTTATATATTGATTATTAATGAAATTTAATTTAAAATATTATGTTTAATTTACATATTACTAAATTTAATCTGAAACTTACTTGGTAGAAGACTTTTGTAATTAAAGATTTTAAAATTGTTAATTTTAAAAAATTTTCAAATGAAATAATACTTAGCTATGGGTAAGTCTTTTGCATCATTGATTTATCTGAAATCATTCTCAATAAGCCTATGTGGTTGTACGGCATACAACTTTGGGGCTGTGCCAAACGAACACATATATTCAGAGAATTCAAACATTTCAAAACAAAGTGCTACGTAACATGGTGAGTACAAAATTTAGTATGTACAAAATTTCGGCTTACGTAGGGATCTAAAGATTGCTAATGTTACTTATGGAATTAAAAAAAATGCACCAAAATATAAGATCCGCTTAGAAGCATACATAAACATAGAAGCTTCAAAAAAGCGTTGAAACTCCTACTATCTTTGACTATCAATAGGAGACTTAAAATAATTAGGCGCTTCGAATTAAAAAAATATTCAGATCATCTTAACGAAAGTCTGTAATTTCAGTAGATCATAAACAGTTAGCGAAAAATCAATGGTTTGCCTTAAAGGCAAGTTTTAAAATTTTAAAACAGGGCTGGTATAGTTGCAATTTAATAGATTCAGTGGTAACGTTCAAATTCATGTTTAGACGTTAGGGTTTCTTTCTCCATTTTGTTATTGCAGTATATTGTGGTTTTGCACTCTGGTTTTAATAATTGTTTAAATATACAATTATCTTATGTACATATAGTATATAAGTGTAATTGTTTAATTGGCTGGTAAGTCTCACAAAAAATGAGGTTGTGCGGAGAATCTTTCGACGATTTCCATTCCACCAACCTAACCCAAAAAAAAAAGGATTCTCAATAATACGGTAAATGATATACAAATAAATTAATTAATATAATGTAGTTCCTTAGATAGTAGGATTAGTTGTTAGAACTAAATAGTAAGCTTAATAAAAGCTAGGAGAAGATTTTGAAAGATTTACATTAATTTCGGAAGAACAAAATTCTTAAGATTTATAATACCATTCACGAATATAGAAAGACTTGGAATTCAAATGAAAAGAACGCTAAATCAAATAGTTTTAAATGAAGTTGATTTCAAGAGGGTTCAAAGACTATCTTAAATATTATATAAGATAGCTACCCTGGATAAAACTATGTCAATATCGCTATACCAAAGCTCTTTTTAGAATAAATTTTATTCGAAAACTTACTACTAATTAAATATTTTATTCCCTTAATTTAGTATTTTATTAAAAAAACTAAATATAAATTAATTTTACTATTTATATATATAAAGTTAAATGAATACCTATTTAGTTTATAATAAAATTTATTCCATATTTAAATATTTAAAAAAAAAAATACAAATTATACAAATTAAACATATATTATAAAAATTAATTATTCATTTTGCAAATTAATTATTTCTAGTTCAATTTATAAATAAAATAATTAATTAAATTTTCACAAAAATTATTATTCACTTTTATTTGTAATAGATAATGGAAATATAGTTTATTTCTATAAAAGTGGCAAAATATTTAAAATTATTCAAAATATAATTTAATTATATTTAAAATACAAAAAAAATAAAAAAACATTTTATTTGTAAAATTGTATCTAAATTGTTGACTAAATAATATATAATTATTATTTTTGAATATAAAATATATATTATAAATTAGAATCATTATAAAAGTTATTTTTAGTATAATTTTAAAATAATTTCTAATAAAAATTTAATATTCATATATATTTTAATTAACTCTTTGGGTTCCAGCGGTATTAATATATTACCTACAGTATCTGATTTACAGAATGTCATATTAAATTACATTAGGTGTTTTCCAAAGGTTCACAACACCTCAAATAACACAAATCGATTTACAATTTAAATCTCGACCTCATAATTGAAATTGATAAGGTATCATATCTGATACTAGTATAATAATATGGCAGCTTCAGTCAAATAAAAAACTCTTTTACATTTGGTAACTGTAAAAATAATTGTTTTATGGACTTGAGCTTAAAAGAGTCTTTTTTAGGCTTCAGTGCGAGCACAGCTGATGTGCGATTTTTAATAATCGATTTATTAATAGATTAAAAATAATTGATTTTAAACTTCAAAATTGCATTGCTCGCAATCTAGACCTAACTATTATTTAAGTTTTAATATAAATTCTATTCTTTTATTAATTTATGAATCAAAAATGCTATTTAGATATGAAAGGTTTAATTTAATAACGAATCATTTTGAATAATTCGAAAAAAAAAATAAACAAAATTGTTTCAAAGTAAAATCAAAATTCAAATCGATTTAATTAAATTTTAAAATTTTAGAAATTGGTTTTTTTTTTGATTTTTCAAAATCATTTTGTATATTACCAATTGAATAAAATTTTGTACAATATTTTTGAATTTGTAATAAATACGCACAAAACATTTAAAATAGAAATCAAAAAATATTGATAGGTACTACAAGTACATGAAATGGATACAAATCTGAATATATAGAAATATTCATAATCCTGTATATCTATTGCATAAGTGAATATGCATTCTGTTTCATTCTGTTTTTGTTTTTCTTTTATAATTTTTAATTTTTAGTCATCAAAATATAATAACCATCATTGAAAATAATCATGGTAATAATATGAATCGATACATTTCATATATTCGATACTTGAATACTACAACTGACCTTTGATTTAAAACAAAAAAAATCATAAATTGATCGGGTATAATATTTTAAAATTTATAATATCGTATTTGGAATTGTCAAAAATATAAAAAAAGAAGATTAGTATTTTGTAAACATTTTTGAAATAATGTTGATAAGTTTGTTTAAAAATTTGTATAGTTTCGATTTAGGATGGCTAGGTTCGATATTCGGCGGTTGAATGATTTTTTAATAAACATGAATTGCAATTACCGTTATTCGGAAAAACTATTGTTTTGAAAGGGAAAAAATAGAATATAGGGGCTTGATGAGTCATATATTATGCAGTTGATTTAGAAAAGTGTCTATTTCTATAACTACAAACTACACTATTTAGGTGATTACCCCTTTTATTACCCAGGGAAATGTTTCATTTAAGAGCCATAAGTTATTTTCCAAGTTTATGACACCAAGACGGACAATCACAATTAACTAAAAATATAATAATATGAATAAGACTAATATTTGCACTTTTTATTAAAGACAAATAAAAAAAAAAATGAAATGAAAATTAATTGAAATGCAAATAAATATGAAACCAAAAAATTATATACATATGTATTTTACTTTTTTATTTTTCCTTGTTTTATGTTGAAACCAATTTTCAGACTCAAAAACTAATTTGCAGAGACATCATAGCAAATACTTAAAACCCCAATTTTTTATATGCAAATCAAATAACAAAAAAATTAAATAAAAAAAAAAAATGTTATGTACTTAAATTTTTTAACCACATAGTAGTCAGTCACCATATCACTAACATTCGGTCAATATCTATTAACAGTAGGTTTGTATATACATATATATATAAACATGTTTATAAAAAGTATCCTTGTATAATTACTATTTTTTGGTTCTCATCATATCCTTCATACCTATCCTTTTTCAATACATATTTATTTATACACAATTTTAAAATTAATATACATTTACACATGCACAATTTCCTGGACTCTAATTAAATTTTGGATTTTTGATTTTTATGAAATGTGATGAATTAAATTTTGTTTTTTTAATAACAGTTGAAAAAATTCTGATTTTTCATAGGGAAATTTTGAGAATTTCGAATTTTAAGCGTACAATAAAAAGCTGAAACGTTGTTTTCACTGCTAGGTTTTTAGAAGCTGCCTTTAGAAGGATTATCCTAAGCCTTCTTCTTCTTCTATGGCGCTACAGTCCGTTGTCGAACCTTGGCCTCCTGAATCATCCTCTTCCAGTTCACGCGATCTTGGGCAGCAGTTATCCAATTTTGCTCTTGCAGCATTGACACAGCGTCTGACTCGACTGCATCAACCCATCGATTTCTCGGCTTTCCCACTGGTCTTTTTCTATCTATTTTCCCGTTTAATACCTTTTTTGGAATGCGGGAATCTGGCATACGTTGTATGTGACCGGCCCACCTAAGGCGTTGTAGCTTGATGTATGTCACAACATCGCTGTCGGTGTATGCATTGTATAGCTCTGCGTTGCGTCGCATTCTAAATTGGCCCTGATCGATAATTGGCCCGATAATTTTACGCAGTTTTATCCTAAGCCTAGGCTTCAAAAATTAAAATACATATGCCTATTTGCTTTAAAACGAACCTAACTTTACAAAAATGAACTGTGTAGGTAAATTAGAAAAATTAATGAAAAGATTTTGGAATTTTGAAGCAGAGAAGTTGCTAACAGTCTCTGCCAAGAACACTGATTTAATACAGAAACTGAAAACTGAATTTGAGATTGGGTACGTCCCCATTCTATAAATTATTTAAAATAGCACAGCTTGAAGTATCGTTCTTTTAAGTATTTTCGTTTTAAAAATTGCATTTACCATAGTAACAAATAACTAAAGTAAAATCAAATTTTGTAAAATAAAATATAAGTACTAGCTATATGCAATAGAAATAAAACACCCTAGGTTTGATGTCAAATAAAGGGAACACAACTTAATTGTTTTTAGTTGTGTTAATTTAAAATAATAACTGTAGGAACTCATGTGATGTTTTTATTTAATTAAATAAGGTTGTAATTTAATATCATAGATATTTATTTATTCAATTAAATAATTAGATGTAGAAGAAATAATAGAGGTTGTTTTGAAGTATTTAAGATTTTATTATATTGTTAAAATATCATTAGCTAACCCGACAACCTCTATTTTTAAGAAATCAATTGTCCATGAATTGATTTTACCTAAATTTCTATATTTCTACATAAATTGCATATTTAAAGGAGTAAAATCGGTTTTTTAATTATTCATTTCTCAGTGGGGTTTTTAAATGTTTTTTTTTTATATTGTTATGTGGGTACAATAAAGAAATACAATTTTATTTATATTTTTTTTACAATGTCATTGATTTGAATTATATATTTTATTAGTAAATAAAATGGTAATATGAGTGAGTTGAGAGTTGAAGGCACTGAAATTGATTTTAAAAAATAATATAAACAAATTGAAAGTAAAAAAAAAGAATAAAATTTAAAAATTAAATAATAATATAAAATTTTCATTAACAGTTCAAGTACTTTGATTGAATACACATATTGGTATGGTGATTGAAATCTAATGGTTCTGGAAGTGTTTTGAAGGGCGATTGTGTGAATAGACAACTGTTTTATATTCATTTTATACTAATTTTTTTTTTGTCCGTGAAAAGCCATTTATAGGTTCTCATTAATAAGTTCTTCTTGATATACGTATATATATGTATATTATGAAATATATAAAATTTACATATTTTATATAAAATAAAAAGATATGTGGTCAGTATATATTTATTTATTAAGTATACATACAAATAAAATGAATTGGTTTGAATATTGAAGAGTAATGAATGATTAATTCAGAATAAATAAAAAAAAATCTTTTCAATTTTTTTTTAATTACTATTCGGCTTAAAGGTATAAAATTGGATTTACCACTTGATGGTAGACATTTGACTAAATTGATTAGTAAGGGAGAACTCATATATAGCATTTCACCCATTGAAATTGAGATTACAAATGGAAATCGTTGGATTTTAAACAGTGTTTTAATAAATGCAAATTACATATACTAATTATAAAATGTATAATATTTAAATTTACTTAAATATTATTTAAGATTTTGTTTTTAAGCGCTAACTGTTCAACTTTTAGGGTAACAAACCTATCTATACCATTGGTAATTACTGTAACAGAGTGTCATATTTTGTTCGTTTTATTAGAATTGATCTTAATGAATTCCACATACAATTTACACATGAGATAGTACGAGGCCTTATAATATGTAGAAACGTCTTAGATTTCCAAAAATTACAATTCTACTCTTGTTTATATTGTAATATTTAGTATTTGAGTTGTATGGTATTCTATATCTGTGAGTTATATTATTGAGTTAAATTATTTGTTTTCAATTTTGCATTTGTTTATATTGTTATATTAATGTATTTTTTTTAATTAAAGATAGGTATATAATTATTAATTATTGATTCAGCCATTAGTCGTAGTCGAAGTCGAAAACTAGAAAAGTTTTTTTCACTTTCACTGCGATTCGAACCCGATCACTTTAACCACTGCGGCACTTAGCCGTTAAGCCGTTATATTATTCTAAACTTAATTTAAAGAGTGGTACACAAGATTTTTTGATAAGTATTTGTTAATGTAAATTATCTTGTTACGCATATAATCCAAGAGACTGTAATAACTTATTAATTAAATGTTATTCAAATAAAACAAATTATGTTAATTTTTAATTGATTATCACATTATCAATTCAAAATAAACCCATTAAAAGTTTAAGTTAGTTCAATTTCATTATTATCAATTATCACCAAAAATAATATATTATTTTGTAATCGTATATGCTCTGTAATCTATTCTTTAATTCTGAATTACAAAACAAGTGGATTTAAATTTATAAACTAAGATTTTACTCTCTGAGTTATTGCTTTATGAGTAATTTCTTTATTTAGTAATTGAACTGTAAATAAACTGATTTCTTAATTTACGTTGCAAAAGAGAGAAGAATGGAATTCCAATGAGAAGAATCGATTGAAGTTATTTGATTTAACTAAACCAAATGTCACTCAAATAATTATAATTTTTTAATTATGGAACTCAATTCCAGGAAAAAAAAATCTCTGAGCTACAGAAATTATGAATCGTGTGTTATTTATGTCACGTTATAAAGTCAAGGTCTATTATTTGTAAATAATTTTGATTTTGAGTCTATTACTTGTAAATAATCTCACATTCAGTTTGTTTTAATTGTTCCGACGGAACGTTAGTTCCCACATAATTAAATTTTAAAAAATTTTCTTAATTTTGTATTAAAAAAAAGTAATAATTAAAATGTTTAAAGTATTTTTAATATTTTTATTTCTCGGATTAGAAATTACAATCGGTTCAACAGAATTTGAATTTGATTTTTTAAAATTATATGAAATTGAAAAATTGAAACAAACAAATGAATTTGATGGTGAATTTTATAGACTGACTAAAGAGTTTAATTTAAAAAATTTAACATTAAATTATGGTGAAACTTTGAGAGATGATGAAGAAATTTTTTATGAAATAATTTTTCGAATAAATGTTGATTTTATTGATAAAATTATTGCGCCAATTGCTATAAATCATAATTTTAATGTGATATTTTATAATTTTATTCAAAGCAACTTGGTAATTTCAATTAAAAATCCAAAATATCAAGAAGTTGAAGAATTTAAAACTCCAAAGGTAAGGTGTTACAATATAAATTTCACCAAATATCCGAATATCTTATGAAAACTTTCATTGTAGGAATTTTTTTCAACTGGTAAATGGCATAAATTCAAAATATCACTGTCCAATGAATATATAAAAGTGTGGCTAGATTGTACACTTGTAGGGAAAGAACCAAACACAATAAGAGATTTTATTTCAGGACTATTTAGTGGTACAAAAACACAATCACACAGTTTATTCTTTGGTCGATCTCCATATCAACGCGAGGGAAATTGGGTACGAATTTTCAATAAAAAACTAATCAAATATTAAACTTAAGTTACTAATCAGCTACTTATTTTAAGGTTGATCTGAAAGATTATAAACTTGTGAAGCAAAAACAATCTGATAATGAAACCGGATATCTTTGTAAAGATCTAAGCATTCTTAACCAGAACATAAATTCACCATTGGATTTGATTAAGATTTTTGAAAATGAAGTTCCAGAAAATGTTAATAAACTTATCGATTTAAATAATCGACATTATTGTCGTTTTGATAAACCACTTGTACGAGACATTCGTATTCCCAGTACTTTTACCGAACAGGAGAATATGAAAAATTTTACATTTGATATTGTGTTGAGACATAAGGGACCAATTGAAGGACAAATGACATTATTTCAATTTAAAAATTTTGTAGAGGATGACGTTCAATCAATTAATATTAATTCAGGAAAAGTATTGACATATATTTGGATTTATTCATGGTCGGTACAACATGCCAGAGGAGTTATTAAAAATATAAATGTAAATATATTTTAATTTTATAGAATCAAATTTAAGATTTATTAAATGTAAATGGTTTTTAGATATATGATGGGAATTGGCATCGTATTCAAGTGAAAATTATTATGTCAAAAAGAGCCAATATGTTTGGAGATGAATATGATAATAAAAATATAAAATTTTATTTAGATTGTGAGTTATTGGGCGAAGATGATCTAGGCGGGCCAATACCATTTAAAACTGAACAAGTAGTTGGAACATTTTTTAAAACTAATGTAGCTGAATCATTTACAGAGGTAAAAACTAAAATAAAATTTAGATTTCAATTAGAAATTATGAGGAATACTTTTGTTTTTAGTTTGATGTATTGTCAATGGAAATGAAAGATAATTATCAAGAAACACCATGTCAAAAACCTTGATAACAAATTAATAACAATCGAATTATAATTATTAATTCTTGTAATTCGAATAACTATATGTAATTTTAAATAAATCTAAGCTGATAATCTAAAATAGGTACTGGGTGAATTTTTTTTTTTTTTTTTTAAGAGGGAATGAAAATCTCGAAAGCTACTCATTGAAACTGTGCGATTTTAACACAACAAAACTACACCCATTTTGAGCCAAACTTTAGGAAGGAACCTGTGGTATAAATGTTTAGTTTGGCTAGAGTAATAGGGATATGGTATTTTAAATAAATGTAAGCGAATATGATGAAATACTAGATGAATTTTCTGAAAATTTTTCCGACGAATTGTTGGGATTTTAATAAAATATTATTTTGTAATCGTATATGCCCTGTAATCTATTCTTTAATTTATAATTACAAAACAAGAGTATTTCAAAATATAAACTTGAACTGATCTGATTGTTTCTAATTAAATGAATCTAAATTAAAATTATCGAGAAGTAAAAAATTGATTTTAAATAAACTAAAAGATAACTCTATGAGTAATTTCTTTAATTAGTAATTGAATTGTAAATAAACTGATTTCTTAATTTACTTTACAAAAGAGAGAAGAATCGAATTTAAATGAGAGGAATCGATTAAAGTAATTTTATTTAATTAAACCAAACGTCACTCAAAGAATTACAATTTTTTAATTATGGAACTCAATTCCAGGGGAAAAAAAGCTCTGAGCTACGGAAATTATGAATTGTGGGTTATTTATATCAAATTATAAAGTCAAGGTCTATTACTTGTAAATAATCTTGATTTTTGAATCTATTACTTGTAAATAATATCGAATTCAGTTTGTTTTAATTATTCTGAAGGAATGTTAGTGCCAACATAATTGAATTTAAAATAAAAATTCTTAATTTTGTATTAAAAAAAAGTAATAAATAAAATGTTAAAAATATTTTTAATATTTTTATTTCTCGGATTAGAAATTACAATCGGTTCAACAGAATTTGAATTTGATTTTTTAAAATTATATGAGATTGAAAAATTGAAACAAACAAATGAATTTGATGGTGAATTTTATAGACTGACTAAAGAGTTTAATTTAAAAAATTTAACATTAAATTATGGTGAAACTTTGAGAGATGATGAAGAAATTTTTTATGAAATAATTTTTCGATTAAATGTTGATTTTATTGATAAAATTATTGCGCCAATTGCTATAAATCGTAATTTTAATGTGATATTTTATAATTTTATTCAAAGCAAATTAGCAATTTCAATTCAAAATCCAGAATATCAAAAAGTTGTAGAATTTAAAACTCCAAAGGTAAGGTGTTACAATATAATATTTCTCCAAATATCCGAATATCATATGAATACTTTCATTATAGAAAATTTTTTCAGCTGCTAAATGGCATAAATTCAAAATATCACTGTCCAATGAATATATAAAAGTGTGGCTAGATTGTACACTTCTACATAAAGAACCAAACACAATAAAAGATTTAATTTCAGTACTTTTCAGTGGTACAAAAACACAATCACACAGTTTATTCTTTGGTCAATCTACATATCAACGCGAGGGACATTGGGTACGAATTTTCAATAAAAAACTAATCAAATATTAAACTTAAATTACTAATCAGCTACTTATTTTAAGGTTGATCTGAAAGATTATAAACTTGTGAAGCAAAAACAATCTGATAATGAAACCGAATATCTTTGTAAAGATCTAAGCATTCTTAACCAGAACATAAAATCACCATTGGATTTGATTCAGATTTTTCAAAATGAAGTTCCAGAAAATGTTAATAAACTTATCGATTTAAATAATCGACCTTATTATCGTTTCAATAAACCACTTGTACGAGACATTCGTATTCCCAGTACTTTTACCGAAAAGGAGGCTTTGAAAAATTTTACATTTGATATTGTGTTGAGACATAAGGGAGCAATTGAAGGACAAATGACATTATTTCAATTTAAAAATTATGTAGAGGATGACGTTCAATCAATTAATATTAATTCAGGAAAAGTATTGACTTATATTTGGACTTCTACATGGTCGGTACAACATACCAGAGGAGTTATTAAAAATATAAATGTAAATATATTTTAATTTTCTAGAAATAAATTTAAGTTTTATTAAATACAAATGGTTTTTTAGATATATGATGGGGATTGGCATCGTATTCAAGTGAAAATTATTATGTCAAAAAGAGCCAGTATGTTTGGAGATGAATATGATAATAAAAATATAAAATTTTATTTAGATTGTGAGTTATTGGGCGAAGATGATCTAGGCGGTCCAATACCATTTAAAACTGAACAAGTAATTGGAACATTTTTTAAAACTAATGTAGCTGAATCATTTACAGAGGTAAAACTTTAAAAAAATTCAGGGTTTTAATTAGAAATTAGTATATGAGGAATTCTTTTGGTTTTTTTGTAGTTTGATGTATTGTCAATGGAAATGAAAGATAATTATCAAGAAACACCATGTCAAAAACCTTAACAAATTAACAAATTAATAACAATCGAATAATAATTATTAATTCTTGTAATTCGAATAACTATATGTAATTGTATTTTAAATAAATTTAAGCTGATATGCTGAAATACTGGGTGAATTTTTTTTTTTTTTTTTTTTCGAGGAAATGGAAAGCTAGAAAGCCACTTATTGTGCGATTTTAGGAGGAAACCAGTGATACAAATGTACAGTTTGGCTTCAGTAATGGGGATATGGTATTTAAAATAAATTTAAGCTGATATGCTGAAATACTGGCTGAATTTTATGAAACTTTTCCCTACAAATTGTTGGAATTATATTAAAATATTGTTGAAACATTGCTTGGTAATGTGCAAAAAGTACGGCCTCGAGTTTTGAAGCTGAAGTTACAATAGTTATGTGATGTTTAAAAATATTTTCATTCTGCAATGACATTCAATATTTGCGATAAGCAGGTGCGTAACGAGCGAATTTTAAACCATTTTTCAATTTGCGAATTTCTAGAATTAAATGAAGACAGGACATTGCATTACTGTATTTCATCCAAAGAAAATTTAAGGGCTAAAATTATTGATCATTGAATATGTTGTGATGGCGAAGGAGTAGAAGTTAACTAATTTAAATAACAGTTTATCTTAGGGATTCAAGGGAGTATTATTCCACTATCCACTATTTCGAATATTACTGTATGTTTAGATAAATTTCTTTGTTTTGAACAGTCAATTACTCAGTCACTTTTTAAACTTATAGACATTAACGCCGAGATAGATTTCTGACATTTGACATATATATATGTATGTATAGTCTTTTTTAGTTCATTATTTTCTTATTTACAACTTAAATCATTAAATCAAAAGTATTAAAAAAGTTGAACTAAGCAAAAAAAAAACTAGGTTTAAATTTTAAAATACTCGTATTCAGTATATAGGACTTTTTTTTTAAAATCTCTTGAGGCATTGATTTATTCCACTTAACATTTCAACTCTGTATATTTTTTATTTTTACAAGTTTTTTTAAAAGCATTTTTTGTTTTTAGAAAGATTTATTAAATAGATTGTAAAATTAATTAATATATAAAATTGCAAAATACAAAAAAATATAAAAAAAATCTAACTAATATATAAAAAAATATTTTTATTTTTATTTAAAAGTAAAAAAAAAAAAAATAAAATTATTAAATGGCTATTAGTTGTTTTTTTAACAAGGAAGGAAGGAGATAAGTATTTTATTTTATTAAATTTTGCAAAATAAAAATAAAATATATAATAAAAAAAAAATTGGATAAATTAACTGTTAGATAGTTGTAAAATAACAGTTAACTAAATTTAAAACAAACATTAAATTGTTATCGTAACAATCTTTTTCAATACCTATATAATATATTTGTAAATTATATGAAATATTTTTATTTTCGTCGTCATTGTAATAGCGGTTTAAGTTTTATTTTACTTGAATGTCAGTTGAAGCTGAATTGCAAAATGTCAGTAACAGCTGTCATTGAAATTCATAAAAAAACCGTTTAATTGACAACTTACATTCTTTGACAGATAAATTAGCTGTTATTGACAGTTTAAATTCAAAGGTGAGGTATTCTATGACAAACTGAAATTACTAGAAATGAAACATATGTCATCGGAACAATGTTATTTCCTTTTTTGGAACTCGGAACAATCTTATTTAATTCTTTATTGAAAAATAATATTAGATTAATTTAGATTAAGAATTAGGGGTTTCGGTGGTAAAGTGGGTTGTAGTTTTTGTCATATTAATCGAGTGAGCGCGGGTTCGATTCTCTTTGTAGGTTATATTTTCCCTGATTTTTATAAAAGCTATAAGTGACTTTCAAAGAGGAGATGAGTATCTTTTAAAGAATTTTCGTTCAAAAACACGTTTAATTACACCTTAGCGTTTACTAAATATTATGTTTGTTAAATCTGCCTATAAAAGAAGGCCCTGTAAAAGGAGACAGGACAAGCCAGTTTAAGTAGTGTTGAACTATTGCTAATATGTTAATATATGGAATCACGAAGCTCATGTAACTTTTTGAATTTTTTTTCAAAGTTTATTTGAAAAACTAAATGCTATGCAAGTATCACTCCTTTGGGAGGTGCTTAAAAAATTGTAGATATTGTAGGTAGAGCATATCCTCTAACATTGGTCGGGACCTTTCACTCTTAACTAAAAAACTGAAATTAAGAAAAAATTTCAATTGGGTTGGAGTAAACATTACAATTTCACTAAAATTTTTTTTTTAAATTAATAGTTAGATAAAAGAATTTGTTGAATTCGTATGTAGCATATCAGACAGTGAAATCAATTAAAAAAATTTAATGTATTTTTTTATATTTTACAGATAGCTATCTAAATTATAAATAAGTTTTTTTTTATAATTTATTGGTCTTTAGTTGGGGTTTTTTTTGTTTTTTTAAATACGTCTAATTATGGTGTTGGAAACACTTATCTATTTTTAAATATGTTTTATATAAATTTTGTTAATATCATATGTTAGATATGGTTTTATATTTAAAAAAATATCTGAGTGTTTCACTTGGATTTCATGATCGTTAACAGATCATTCAATAATTGAGCAGCCAGAATGTCAGAATAATTGCTTTGGTATGAAGTTATTGAAACACTAACTTATATTTGAGATTTGATTTAATTGATGTGATAGAAATTAACTGCTAATGGTTCAAAAGATATTGAAAGAGCCAAAGGCAAAGCAAAAAAAAACTAAGTCAGTCGATAGGTTGAAATATCACTCCAAATGTCAAATGTCATGGAAATGTCATCAAATGTCAAATGACATATATAAAGTAAGAGAGGTTTGCAAAGGTTAATTACATATAGCAGATGCCATTGGTTTCATTTATCAAAAAGAATCCAAAGTTTGCTGGGAAATTAGAAAGTTTGAATTGAATTGAAGAATTTTTAATTAGATTTAACTGTTAATAGATCACCGTTGACTTGAAACAGTTTTCATTGAATTGCGCGCATTAATTTATTTTTTCTATTGTGAATTGTGCAATTTAACAAAGTTAAAGCAATTTTACAAAAACAACACAAATTACAGTTAATTTTTGATTTTTAATTTTTTTGTGTATTTGTATATATAGCTTCAAGTTAAAAAATTAATTTCTATAACTATGTATATGTGTGTGGTAGCTATATCTATACCAATTTAGTTATAGATCATTAAAAAGAGTTATAGTTTGTACACGTATATTTTAAATGTTAGTTATTTTTTTAATTCAACAGCATAATTTAGAAGCTTGTAAATACGTTTTATAGCTTTATATATATTTATATATATATATTTTTACGTATATATATTGACTTACCTCTTTGTGATAATATTGAAAAGTTCACAAAATAGGTAATAGTGAAAAAAAAATTTATTAACGAGTGAGCGATATCAATCGCATCGCTAGTAATACTGAATACGACGAATCTTATGTATTCACAATGGAATCAGAGTCATAGATAGTTACCCTGATTTAAAAATATATATATTCGAAAACTACAAGTAAAAATAAAACATGTTAATAATAATGGTTAACTGCTTTTGTTGCTTTTGAATGCTTGTGTTGTTTTTAATAAAGACCACCACCATGGATAATTGATGATGAGAACGTTTAATATTTTTTTTAAGTTAAAAAAAAAATGTTGATTAACAATTATTATGGATGTTGTGATAATTTTCGATAAATTCGAACATAATTCGAAACAAAAGAAAAAAAACTGTGTATAAAAAAAAACGAAAGACTAGTTTATACTCGTAATGCTCATAGATATGAGATTTTTGATATTCTGCGATTAAAAGTAATTATTAAGGAACAAAAAAAAAGTTTTGAAAACAATTTAATCTTAAAGGTTAAATCAAAAAAATTTAGTTTTTTTAGGTAATTTACTAGTAAATGGCGTGTAAAATTTTTTAATCTATAATTAAAAATTTAAAGATCTTAAGTTACAATTTTGTAATTGGTGGAATTTAATCAGAAATGAATCAGTTATTATTTAAAATGTAAGGATATAGTAATTACAAATTAATCATAGTTTCGATTGGTAATAAGAATTTAGAGATTAAATCAATGGATTTTCCTTTAATTTAATAGTTTTTAATAGGGTTGCCAATGATGTAGGAATTAAAATGATGGCATATCCTGGATTTAAATTCAGGCCATGTCATTTCGAATTTTCTTAAATGAGATAATGGCAAGTTGGGTATAAATGTAGTATTTGTATTTTCGAGACTAGGATAAAGGAAAAGTGTGTACAATAGATGCAGTCTAGTAATCATAATTTAGGAGAAAGATTTTGTCTTACACTTCAGTCTAATGTAGCTTTTTAGGTACCCTATGCTCATGATTGGAGTGAAAAATAATTAAAAAACGATGTTGGAAATTGAAAAACTCTGGAACGTTCAATGTAAAGAAAATATTAAATAATTACTGCGCTATCTTTCCAATTATAACTTTACGCTTAGCCAAGCAAGTAATAATAATTTTCTTTAAGCAGGAGCAATTATATCAAATCAAGGCCTGCTTAGACTTCATAATCATTTTTGAAATTATTATAAGTATGAAAATTTTAAAATATTTCTCTTTCTAGATACAGTACTTAAAATATAAAAGATGAAAAGATGGATGGATATAACATATATATAATTAATTTCTAACTCTATTTAATTTAACAATTCATCTCAAAAGTCTTTACTTCAATAACGAATCATGAGATTATAACTTATACCAAACCTTAATTATTCAAACTGCACTTCAGATTAACAAAATTAAAAGAAAGTATCTCAAGATAAAAAAAATTAAGTTCTTCATTTAATTAAACTACCGTTAATCTGAAATGTGGGAGACTACAAAAAAAAAAAAAAATTAAATTTGGATAAAACCTTAAGTACAGTTATACAAGCTTTAATTAGTGAAAGGCAACCAAAAGTAGAACTCAAATAAGATACAAAATAACTGTATTTTAAATTAATCATCATTTACCTAATCCAGTAGATAAAAAAAAAAATCAAAAACTTTCATAAAATAACTTATATGTGTACCTTTCTTTTATAGTTTGTATGAACTTTAAAAAAAACAGAATACCATCACTTCTTATTTTTCACTGACCTTTTCTTGTACTTATACTTATAACTTATTAGTATTACTAACAAATTGTAAAAAATTTCATATGATATTTGAAAAACTGAAGAAGTACAGTACAATGATAGAAGTGAGATTTGATAAAACTTATTTAAAAAAAAAAGAGCCCATAAATGACCCAACCATATTAAATTTTTTTATTTCTTCACCCAAAAAAAAGATGCAGTGCTGCACGTGAAAAATGGAGAAACCCAACCAAAAATGGAAAATTATCTTTGACCTTTTGTATAATAATTTTTCATTATTTTTTGTTTTTCTTATAAAAATGCAATTACAAAAAAAAAAGTTCAAACTATCTTGAAGATACTATTTATTTTTTTTTTTCAACATTTACAACAATGAAAAATTTTTAACCAACAAATTAACAAAAGTAATACAGAAAAAAAAAAACAAAAGAAAAACTGCATTGAAGCTTAGTTACAAAACAAAACTTACTGCTTTTTTTTGAAAAGTTAAGTAAAAAAGTTCGTGGAGTCAATAATAACCAATTTAAGAAAATGAAGAAGAAGTTGAAGTTTGAACTTAACTGACCTTCTGTTACAAAAAGAAAAAAAGATACATTAATCGAATGTACCACCATTATCCTCATTGAGTCATGATTTTGACTTCTTGATGTTTTTCTCCTAATTTTTTAAAAATTTGAAAAAAATTTAAAAAATTTTTTTAGTTTTTATTCATTTTTGAAAATTTTTTGAAAAAAAATTGCGTTCAATTTTTGTATAATTGTGGGAAAAGGTTGCCATTGATGAATTTTATAAAATGCGATGACATGCATATTAACGCATAAGAGTAACTCAGTAAACGCACATATATGCTGTCACATATGTATTAGAGAGTTTCCTATAGTTCAACTATATCTGCATCTTTAATTTATTTTAAAGTTTAAAAAATAATTTGGATTTGATGAAAATTATTGAAGCAGCCGCAACATCTGATCGGAGGTTTAGACTAGATTTTTTGAATAGCGGATGGCAGTATAGCTTCCATTGAAAGGCAATTAAATGGAACACAGTTCTTCTAATCTTTAACCATTAGAAATTTAACCATCAGTTCAGTTAAAATTTGAATAAAGCAAAAAAAAAATGTTAGATTGCATTAAAAAGAGGATGTGGTTAAAATTCCATATTAATTACAGAATATTACAAAATATACGTAATATGCATAAAATGTTCGATACAATTCAGCAGAATAGCTTCCGTAGCTAAAAATTCAAAAATTTAGAAAATCTTAAGCAGATACAGTTATTAAAATGGTTTCATAAAACGAACCAAAGCCTTGGCGCGTAATCATCTATGGCTTACAATAAAGTTCGACACCTATTAAATTGATTTCATATGAGTGACTTGCAATTAATTAAATATCTGATGAAATTGACTGATCTAACGAAGATGCGTTCTAAAAAAGCTATCTAGAATTTCAAGTAATTTTGCAAGAAAATTTAATTGTTTTTTATACTTTAACCCTTTTATTCCCGTAGTGGTTAATAAGATACCAATTAGAAAAATGACAATATTAATACATCCAATTTGTATTTATTATTATAATATCTAATATTTAAAAATAAGTATTTTTTGTTTCTTTGTTTTGATATGGAGGATAGCATGTGCAAAACTAAATATATAGGCCTTGCGGCGCGTTGTGCACTCATTTTCAAAAGTTCCTATCAATTTATAAGTAATATTATTTATTTTGTTTATATTATAGGGATTTATTTTTCAATAATTTTTTTCAATTAAAAAATTCATGACCCATACGGGAAACGAACCCGCACCCCCTCGGTTAATAAGCCAAATGCTTACCCACTAACCCACCGAGGCCCCCATTCTAAGCATTACTTTTATATTTTTTTTAAGATCAATTAAAAAACTTTATTTAATTTTTAAAATTAAACTATGAACTATGAAGGTTTTTTTAATGAATTGTTTTGCTGTCATCTTTAGTAAAAAATAATTACTAAAATATAAAAATAGATTTAATTCTTTTAAATATATAGATAAAATACTAAAAAAAAATTACAATGAAGTACAGTTGAATCGTGATTATATAAAATAAGTTTTTTTTTTTTTTTTGGATTTTATCTTAAAATTTCAATTGTATTACGTATTGATTGAAAGATTGATGATTAGACTAAAAACAGAAATATTAAATATAATTGAAAATTGATGCAACAACAACAACAACAACAACAACATCTCATTTTCAACTCAACAACATTTCAGCAAAGTGATTTTAGTTAAGGAAACGTGTTGGAATTTTTTTTTTTAGAAAATCCATTGATTGGAAGAAGATGGAATCATTATGATTAAAATGAATTAACTTTGTGTTCAATATTATTTCTTCAATATTGTATCTATCAAGAACAAAGAAACAACAAAAACAAAAACAAGAAAAAAAAAATACAAAAAATGATGAATAGTACATGTCATAAAATTACTATAGATACCATGTTACTGTCATTTTGTGGTTATTATTGCAATACAATTAAAGTTTATAGGTTATGGTTAATTTTGTGGTTTGTCAGTTTTTTTTTAAACTTTGATTGTTTTGGTGAGGATTTTTTTATTACAGTTTTTTTAGTTTTTCAATTAAAAAGTTAACAGTTATTAAAATATTTCAATTTAAGTTATTAACTTGTACTTTAGTAATAAATAATTTATCTGCAAAATTAATAGAAATTTTTTAATAATGCATATATAAATAAATTATTGGGAAAAATTATGGGTTACCTCCCAAGATAATTAATTAGAAATTTTCTTAATTAAAAAAATACCGTTATTCAGAATAAATTGTGCGGGAAAAGTTTTGCTGTCCGTACTTGTTTGTAGGTTGTTTATAGTTTACACGTTTTAACATTTCACCAATTCATCAATATTTAAAAACTAAGTCTTCTCTTGTAAAATTTATTTATTTATTTAAAAACAGTTCTAGATTTTTTTTCCAATTAAATATTTCATGACCTGTACGGGAATAGAAACCGTATCCCTCCGATAATATGCCAAATGCTTACTCACTATACAGTCGAGGCAACTCCTTTGCAAAATGTGGACAACTTTCAATAAAAGAAAATATTTATTATTAAAATTTAAAAAAAGATGCCAACCCTTGTACCAGTTACCCTAAGTAATTTAGTTTGTTTCATATAAATTTTTACTCTTTAGTAAATGTTAAGTTTAGGTTGCGCAGAAGTGGTTCCTGACACGAGCACTAATGTGTTTAATGAAATTTAAAGCTTGTTCAACATCCACATGTCAAGGATTAAATGTTTTTTAAAGAAAATAATTCATAATGAGGTACGGAAAGCCAAATTTCTTAAAAAAGACATATTCAAGTATTCGTGGGTATTTTGTTCAGTTTTAAAGATGTAGTTCTCATAAATAGTGTAACACAATTAGAATATCCTGGCAACATTATTTTTGGCACAACAACAGATTTAAGTTGTCGTTAATCTGTCCTATAAATTATATTTTAATATATAAGAAATGTAATTGGCAGATTGTATACAAGTCTAACAACAAGTGAAAATAATTTTACTTTGTCTTAAACAAACTTACAAGTTGTTTAATATTTATGGAGTTAATGTTATTATACTTGAATAATTTAAAAATGATTAGTTTGTAAAAAGATGTAAATTGTTTCTACTTAACTTGTTAAATTATAATTTCTTGTTAGTAATTGCAATTATCTTGTAACAATGTTTTTTTTTTATCCTGTAAAGTTGTTTTAAATTTAACAAGTTATAAATAAATCATTAACATAAGTTAATTAACAACTAAGTTTAATTAAGTTAATAAGTATGTTTATTTCCCATTTTAAAAATATAATGAATTCATTAACTGTACTATGACTTATTTTTAATTTAACTTATTTTACACGAACCTGCAATGAGAGTTACAATACTTTACGCTTTAAGATGCGATCTTGTAAACCAGATTGATTTTTATTAAGATATTTGTAGTTCTTATATTCATAATTTCTTAATAATTTTCTAGGCTTCAAAAAAACCCGTATTTCCAGTAGTTAGGATCTTCAACACAATTTTAAAAATTATTAGATAGCATTGATAGCAGCCTTTAATAAATCTTAAATAACTTTACCTTATACTTCGCCTCCATATCACAGCTAAATTATATACAAATATGTAATTTTAAACAAAAGCACTTAAAAGCAAAGAAGCTGCGCTAAATTTCTTCCTAATTAGTTCCCCAAAATAATCTGTGACAATTTTATCAGATCTATTCACTACAAAAAGAGTAGGAATAAGGTTCTTTTAACGTGCTCATTTCTAGATGTAGTTTGGACTATTTGAAAAACACCTGTGGCCTTCTTTGCTCACTTGGAGTTTTAAAATTATTACTGAAAACCTTCACTTGCACACACTACATGTTAAGTGAACTTATATTAATGAAAGTTATCAATCCATTGAACTTATCATCTTATCAATGAAAAACCAAATAAAGTAATCAATGAATTTATAAAAGATGTGTACCTTTGAAAAATAACGTCTTGGTTGGTCACAATTATCTTTTATTGCAACAAATTCCCCTACAAAAGACGCGGTGGTCATTCGCATACAACAACTTTGTTCAACAAATTAACATAATAATTTAAAACTATTTTTGCATCAAATTTATTAAAGCTTGTGCCAATATTTACATAATTTTATTTAAATAGTTTTAAAAATTGATGGTAGTCACATAGTCGCAAAGATATTGAAGTCAATATTACAAGATTCATAAATAAAAACATCAACTTTCAACATAAGATAATTATAAAATAAAGAAAACACATCATATGTATGATATTCTGATCTATAAGTTCAAAATATAAGAAAAGATAGTTTTTAGTTGTATACGAGTATAGTTTTAAAAGATAAATTATAACTAGAAGCACTACAACACTATATTGTAAATAAAATGGCATTCCAGTTCATTTAAAACTAGTGGAAATAGTTGTCTAACATTAAATACTATGTTCTTCTATGTAATTGGATAATTGTTGGGCAATTATAATATCAAAGCAATGTGAAAAGACAACATCTTAAATGAAGAAAAAAAAATGTGTGCCAACATATTCAACACAGCTCTAAGTGTAGTCAATTATATTTGAGATGGGGAATATATTAAAACGCGGTGCGGCGCTTATTTAAACAGAATAAAAAAAACATTGGCTTCCATTTAATGGTCAGAATTATTTTTCATTTTTACATTTCATTGAAGATGTGATAATAATAGAGTATTTAAATAAAAAAGCGCCTAGTGCAATATATTTCGTTCTGTATATACTAATTATTCCAATTGACTATAACATAAATCATTTTAATATTGTAATTTTGAATGAATAACTTAATTATTATGTTTGGATAAATTCAACTTCTTGTTACATTTTAAAACAAATGAATTTATTTCAGAAAATAAACAAGGTTATGTTAATTTGATCCAACAAAGGAAAAGTAAATTAAGTCTTCAATAAATGACAATCAACGACTTCAGTGAACTGAAATCGGTTATGTTCCTAAGTTATTGTCTGAGTAGTGCTTATTTTGTTTGAAATACGTAGAAGTAGCTCTGATTTACTTCACTTGCGCTAAGTTTTGAAGTGCACTTTTTAGACGAAATTTAAGCTGCACGCTTCAGACGCATTAAAGTCGTACTGTGGTTTGATAATGTTCATTATAAATAAAATTAGATTTTTTTAAAAATATATTAGCTCCCTTTATTTTATGATTACTTATGAACAATTTGCTTTTTTGACAGCTCAAGTAGGAGGAGCATGTGTAATTGTCAATTTATGAAAATACATATGAAAGGTCAAAAAAAATTTCAATTGCACAAATGTCAAATCGTAATAGTGTTGGGACTTTTGCTAACGAATACATTACAGGTTTCATAATACTTACATTATATGAACGCTAATTGAAGAAATTTCAACGACTTGAAATAATTTTAATAAAACATATTTCGAAGATGGAGTCTGATACTATGTTTAATATTTTTAACCCTTTAAGGGATAGACAGAATTAAAGCTACATATCCATTAATCTGATTTGTCAATTACTTAAGGAGTAATTACTCAAAATAAGAGAGGAAAAACAGATTCCATTACAAAAGAAATACTTTTCCCAAACAAGTTGAAATTTTTTTTTAAACGGAAACTAGAAGCAAAAAATATTTAAAAAAATATTCCATGAAAAAATATCAAATTACTAAATTATAAATGAAATTAAAACTCTTATCAAAATTTTGTATTTCATGATATATGCATTTAACATTAAAATTAACATATCCATCTCTTCAAAATGTATTAAAGTATTAAATTTCGCAAAAAATAAAAAACTAATACGGAAAACTTATATAAGTGTTTACATCTGCATGTATATACAAACATATGTAAAATATGTATATATAAACAAAAATATTTAAATGCCAATCAAATGTCCATTAACATTCTTAAATATATTCATTACATTGAACTGACACATTTTCCATAATATAAGAGAAGATTATAAAAAGAATAAGTACAACACAACACACCCTCCTTACATATTACAATATTGATATAATCATTAAAGATTAAGAAATACTTCAAAACTATTAGTATATGATAAAAACTGTAAATACTTAAATTAGATATATATATATAGAACTTCTTGTTTGAAAGATTTAGAACAAATAATGATGATGTTATATCCAACTTATTGATACGATTAACAGGGTGATTCAAAATAAGTTGAAAAATTGCGGACGCGTGTAAATGGTTGAACAAAGTGATTCGCGTGACATTCAAATGTCATTTATTTCTAATGGTTTTGGAACTAATAATCCTGAAGAATTCATATTTAGGTATCAATATAAAGTATTAGTAGGAAGTATGACATTTCGAATATTTGATATTTAGACACTATAATTTTTGATAATGACAGCAAGTCATTTGGAGGAGTGAATATTATAACTGTGTTCAAAATAACAATTCTATAGAATTTATAATCAGATATTAATATAAAGAATTACTAAGAAATATGACATTTAGAATATTTGACATTTAAAATATTAACACTATGACACTATAATTTTTGAAAATGACAGCAAGTCGTTTAGAGAAGTAAATATAAAATCAAATTTAAAATTCCCTTAAAATATTATCTTTATTTTATTTATAGAGGTTTCCAGCTCAAGTTTTATAATTAGAAGTAGTTCTAGCTCATGTTGGATTATTTTAAAAGTTTTGAAATGCAGTGGAAGACTCTAACAAAGAGTTATTTCCTTCAGTTTAAGAACCCTTTTGATAAGTGCTAATATTTGAGACTCTTAACCAGTTGCTATCATAGTTCCTACCAATTTTGGAACACTCTGTGTTCTAGTCTTTTTTCCACTGCACTCAATTTTAATTTATTACATAAAAGTTAAATCCAAAAACCAAAAAAAAATTGAAAATTTCAATTTCGAAAGGATGTCAAATTTAACCAAAGAAAATAAATAGTGAAAGATATATGGTACAAGTTAATTCTGAACTGAAATTAATGTGTGTGTGTTGTGTGTTCTGTATTTGTTTACTTGTACTTATATACAAAATATACTTTGTACTTTAAATAAGAAGTTTTTATCCGGATCAAAATATTGTTATATTGAACACAGTTTGACCTCTAATGTATAACATTTAAAATGTATCTAAAAGATAAAAACTGTTTTTTTTTTATTTTTTTTGCATCTATTTTTGGAAATTTGAAACTTTGAAAAATCGTAAAAATAAAAATTGTATAAAATAAAGAAAACAACAACAACTATACACGAATATAAGACTGACCTAAATTGTAGAAAGCTTTGACTACTTTAAGTACTTAGTTATTTTTTTTAAATAAAACTGAAATTCCATATTGATTCCAGGATTTAATATAAATATGTAATCAATAATCATATAGCTATGAATGATATTGATTGGTTAAAATAATGAAAGAATCTATAAGATATTATTTATATGTATATGTGAATTTATAGATTGATTTATATATACTTATATGCATAATATTTTCAGAGAAATTCGATTGTTTCTGAAGTGTTTACTTTTTTTTAGACTTTCTTTCTCTTTCCTTTTCGAAAATTCTAATTAATAAAAAGTTGGAATGAAAATGATTTTAATAAATGAAAGAGACAGAAAATATACACATATTTATAGACATATTACTGGTAGAAGTGAATAACAAATGATTATTGGTAATCAAAGAAAAATGTTGATCAGATTAATGTTATAATTATCAAAGTAATCAATCGGTTTTTATATTTGAGAATTGAAATGATATTTAAAATTATTGAAGATATTGAAATCAAATATTTGCTATTTTAATGGATGGTAATTTTTATTTTTTAAGATTTTGATAGATTTTATATAGTCTTTGAAGTATGGTTAAGGATCGAAATGGTTTAAGATAGTGATTACTATCAAAAGGTGTTTTAGATCAAAGCAATGATGAGTTAATGTTTTTAATTCTTGATTCCAATGTTAAGTTTTAATTACAAGCGATATTTTCTGTACATTTTAACATTGACATTTTAAAAAAACTGAAAACAAAGTTGGGTCATTGGTCGAAACAGTCTTTGACATAGTTCTTCGGGTATACTTGATAGACGAAACAAGATGTATATGAAAGAAAATGCCCTACAATATTGTAAGATGTTGGTAGGGCATGATACAGGTAAAATATAACATTTTAATTAAAATACTACAAATGCATTTTTCTACCACTAGATGGCGGCAACGCCACTAATAATTTATATATTCGGAAATCTTGAGATATAATGTACCTTTATGTGATGACGTCATCTTGATAGCTCACAACCGCTTTGCGGACGTCTCTCCGGTTTTTCTACTAGGAAAGACGTAAAGAACATGTATCTATAGCACAGGGTGTTACCATGTTGCTGAGTAAAAAAAAGTGTCTTTAAGAAACGCATAAGAGGGAGTAATATGGACACTTATCGTTATAGTATTAAGCCATTTGTTCTTTTACAGCTTCTAGAATGTTCCAAATGCAAGAGGTACTTTTGTTTAAAAATCTTCAACCCAAAACTATTACACAAATCGAAAACTATTCAAAGATAAAAAGAAACATATCTTCAAAATAATTTTGTAATAAAATATTTATTTCATTTTGTTTGTTATTTTATCTAAAAATCTAAAGATGTTTTCTCATCCACCACTTTATTCGGACATTGTACATATTTCATTATATGATTTAATCATTAGATAAATTGGTTGATAAGTTTATTGCCGTATCCAAAAATACAACAACAATAAAATACAAAAATACCACTTATATGCGTTTTAACTACTAACTATATTAGATTATATGGGGAAAAAACAACCTACTAATGAAAAAGTTAGACAGAAAACAGCTAAAATCAGAAATAAAAAATAAAGAATGAAATCAAAAACTGGTCGATTATTACTCCCCAATGAATTAATAAATGTTTATTGAAGAATTGTGTACACAATATATACTTGTACATAGTATAAATTAAGAGAGCTCAAAAATGATTTTGTATCAGTTTTTATTTTTTTGCCCATTAGCTCTTATTATAAACATTTTTTGATCAAAAGTTTTTTATGAAGAATTGAAAATATACATTTGCAGAAATAGTGTTTAGTTTCTAGATAATAATGATTATAAAATAGTGATGATGATAATGATAATATTAGTTTATTATCCAGAATATCAGATAGTTGTATATAAATTGTCCTTTACATCCTTCTATACATTTATTTACACTAGTGTGCAAAATTACGTAATGTGGTATTAAACTGAAAAAATTGAGTACTTGCTACGAAATTACAACTCTGATTTTTGAATAGTTGCAATAGACTAGATTTAAATAATTCCAATCGTTCTTTTAAATAATTCTTTTTTCTAGCAACCATTTTTAATGCCAAAAAACAGTATGTTTATAGAATATTTAAAAAATTAACTAAGACAAGTCAGACTTTCAATGAGCACTCTGAATGAACTGGGACTAGTGTTAGTGGTCAGTTTTGGTATAAAGCTTAAAGTTTAAAAGTTATAAAATTTCATAAGATATCTTAGGTAATAAAAATTAAATAAAATAAAAGTTTTTTTATATTTTTATGCTCCTCAGTGTATGTATGATTCAGCCCTTTTTCATAAGACAAGCCAAAAATAAAAAATAAAACATAAATTATTCTGGCTATTTAATACTGTATATGTATATATGGTGCTTCTAGATACATTTTTTTTTTGTACATCATCTTTTATTTTGAGGGTAAATTATTGGATAGTCTTTAATTATACGCCTTATAAACATCATTTATTAGCTATCAGTTTGAAAAAAAAAATATATATATATATATACAACAAATTTTATATATAATACATTATATAATAAATATATATGTACAAAATATGTTGATATTTTTGAAAATTGTAACATATAATATTCGGATATGCATAATTTCCTTAATCATTTGCATTAGTTTTGCTTGTTTGTATTATAAAATGTATATATACATGTGTATACACAATAGATACAATGACGTGTCTTAAAATGATGTTACTTAGTAGTCAATCTATATATATAGATATATATGTATATTAAATAATCACTTTACTTTACAATTAGTAAATTATTCTCTAAGTAACTTTATCTGAAAGAATAAAGAAGTTACATATAGCAGAACTAATACATATCGCCTTATTATATGCAATATTTCAATATAAAAAATATTGCATATAAGAAGGCGCTTTACTTAATATTAAATTAATAATAGTCTATCATATTCTTATTCTTTTTCGGTCTTATAGAAGTTATTCGTGTCTTATAAGAGTTTAAGTTTCACTATGATTACAATTAAAATTGGAATTGAATTTAAAATGTTATGTATGGTAATATGTTAGCTGGACTACATTAAAAATTTATTAAAAGGAATTTCAAAATTTATTTTGGATATAAAAGTTCTTTAAATATTAAATCGATTTAATAATATTGTAATATTAAAAATTAATTAAATATATATTTGATATATATTAACTTATTTCAGAATTGCATAATTATTTTATAAAAATGTTATTTTGATACATTTGAATTTATTTTCACATTTAAATTTATTGTGAATGATTGGTGATGCATCTTGTATGTATTGATTATCAATGCAATATATATGGCATTCATAGAAATTGTAATATGTCGTAATTAGTAAAAATTAATTTTTAAAATATATGTATTAGTGCTGTCAAATAAACTGAAAGCTTCAGGTGTGTTGTATTTCCTTATTACTAATATACATCTTTGTTAATTGGAACTATAGCGCCTAAATATATGCAAGAAATGCTTGATATCAATATTGTGGCAATTGGTTTAGTTTTCTCATATAATGTAAACATGTTGGTTTAGGATATTTTAGAATAATTTAGGACAGAGGTTTTAAATGATTCATAAATATTGAATTACAGTATTTTGAGTGGTTTTCGCAAACGTTGTCTAATAGGCAGATATTCATTTATCGAGAGGTTAAATTATGCCACATTTGATACATTTTGTAATTAAATATTATTTTACAGCAACTTTAAATTAAAATAGAAGGTGCTATTTAAAGGTTTTTTCAATTTTTAATTTATTATTGTATATATAATTTCATGATTACTATTTAATTGGATTCAACTTTCAAGTAGCAAATACCTAATAAACAATTTGTCATTTTAATATTCATTAACACTTTCAATCTCAATTTTCCAAAAGTCATGATTCATGAACTTGATATTTGCTCTTGACCATCATATTGTATTACATGCAATATGAAACCCAATTGATTAATTGATTATTTAATAAAATTAAACAGTTGACTGGCAATGAAATTAAAAATATTTTCTTTATTATTTCAAAAAAGAAAAAATTTAATTAAAGGGACACACAATCAATTTATCAAAATATTGTTATATTTCTAAAAATTATGAATTAATAACAATTTAATATCATTGAAGCGGTGGTCTTTTACATTGAAAGATGTTAAAATAATTAAAATTGATTATTAGAGATACAGTTTGGGTTGAGTTCAATTTGTTTTTAATAGAAAGAGTTGGACACATATGTAGCATCTTAGAATACAATGAAAGTTTGTGGAATGAGAGTGCATGGAAGCATTTAATAGTATTTAAAAGTAAAGAAAGAGAATTATAAAAAAACTTTATATTACAAAAATGCATCACTAGACCTAGATATACTTCTATTTAACTTCTTTAAATATTCTTTTAAATGCATAGAATATGTTCCAAAGTTAAAAATTGATGAAATTAGTTACAAAAGGAATGACTGTGAAATAAACAATGGGATATTTGTAAGCCCTACAAAAAAAAATTAAACTGATATCCTGCAGGGATTTATTTTGAAAATTTTTGATGCTGCAATAAGAAAACAGTAAATATTAGTCAAATACTCAATACTATAAATTTAACTTTATTTATAATGCAGAATGACGCTGTTGAAGGAATTAAACATTTATCACATCTTTCTTTTTTTCTTCACGCAATTTTCAATTTTCTGATTGATTTGTTTGTTATTTTATAATCAGTCAATTGGTTGGAGATCAGTTTGTTGGAGCTGGGTGTGAGGTCATTGCATTTTTAAACTCTTATTACCCATGAATTAGGAATAAAGAATTAAAAGGAATACATGCTGAACTGCTTTTAATTGAATTATTTGTATAGATAAATGAAAATTAATCAAAAAAATGTTATAGGAATTAAAAAAGTAATTTGATAATTTGAATGGCAGCAAAGGGTTAATAAAATTAATTACAATTTAATATTAATAATTGATTGGGTTTTTTGATGAAATAAATGAAGGTGTTCTTATCAAAAGATATTCTTTAAGTTTTTTTGGAATGTTTGTGTGTAAATTTAATTTGAGCGAAAAAAGATTTTAAAAAAAAGCTTTGCTCCCCTTCTTTGTTTTGTGCAGATCCGAAGCTATTTGGAAGCAGAAATAATCATTTGCACTGCATTCATATTTTGTATTTGATTATTGTACTGTAATTTGTATTTTAATAAAAAATTCGCTACTCTTGAAAAAAATTAGAAGACAGAGCAGCATATGCCGTTATTATTCATTTACTTATATCTCTTACTCCTAATAGTAATTTTACCTTATTTTGGAGTTCAATAAAGTTTTTAAAATCTTTTTAATACTTCCTCCTGCAATAAGATTTGATAATTACAATACTTTTATAATTAAAGGAAGCACTTTTTAATTAATTTAACTAATTGTGATAATATTAAAAAAATTTTTTGGTCATTCTTTTATTACAACACGATTTACTGGGTGTGTACTTTACAATCATTACTCCCGTTTAAATTTTTATTAATTCCAGTATTTAAAATACCAAAAATCAAATCGTTTAATTAATAGTCAATTTAAAACATGTACAATTCAGTACGTGAGTAATAAATTAAGACTTATATAGTAGCGAATTCTTTTGAACTGAATGTAATTAATTTTAATGCAAAAGGTTTCTTCGAAATATGCCTTACATAGCAGAATATTGCTACTATAAATTAAAAACAATTACTAACAATAGGTCAACTAAAGGATCACTAGTAGCAGTAATGGTAGTTTAAATAAATTTTGCAAAATTTTCAAAAACAAATTTACAATGACAAAGTTTGAATTTCATTCGTAAGTTTTTTATGAATTGTAAAAAAAAATGTAAGAAATACAAAAAAAAAAAAAACAATTTAGTTCAATGTACTCACCTGAACATTTAAAATCTTGATCGTGAAGATCAGCCACGTTTTGACCTTTTAGTTGACTTGGTGAATGACATCTTGTATATAAGGCTAAACGTGGTGCACTGCGTAAAAATTTTGACATCCATGCTAAATGACAATCACATGAAAATGGATTTTCAGATAAACGTAATGCTCTTAAACGACCCAATCCTTTGAATATATGATGTGGTAAACTTGTTAAATTGTTGTTATTTAAAGTTCTGTAAAAAAATTATAAAAGAATATAATATAAAAATTAAAAATGAAGTTTAGAAAAATTTTATTAGAATTTTAAATTGTTTTTAGCACATTTTTAGAAATATTTTAGAAAATGGGCCTGTATAGTTTCACTCAGTCCGTCTATCCGTATGTTTATCTTATTGATTTCATGGAAGAACTCTTTTTTACAGCCCCCCAAATTCCGAAAAAGCTTTTTTCCCCTCCAAATTTCGGAAACATCCAAATTTTTAATGCAAGTCACAATTTGATTTCTTTTACCTGAATTTTTTCTATTCAAACTTATGCTGATTCTTAAGGATCTAATCCTCCCTAGAGATCAACTAAAGGATTCATAAGAATCAGCATAAGTTTACATAGAGAAAATTTCAAAGCCTTTCCGATGCAAGGGCTATTAGGACTTAAAAATTTTTTTCTCTAAAATCATTATGACACATTGTGTAGTTTTGGAATTGAGCTTTTTTAAAAACTCTTGATTTTTTTCAACACTTGTTTAAAATGGTGTTAAAGATTCATTCACTATTCAAGTAGTCTAGCACCTGATGTTAACTCGTAATCATAGATTTTGATGAACTCTTTTTACTTCTTTTAAATTTAAAAAATCAGTTTTATTTTTTGGTTATTATAATTTCCTTTGGTTGTTTAAATTGAAGTTTAGATGAGGCGCAGTTGAAGTGGATTTTAAAATGCTTTGACTACTATCCAAACTTTAGTAATTATAACTTAATTGGTTCTTAATATCAAATTCTTTTCAGCTGAAATCTTTTAACCTTTTACTTCTTTGATTGTCCTTTAAGAAATTAGGGAAGTTCTGGGAAATTTTAAGAACTTAGAATCCTCAATTGAAATTAACGTCTAATACAGATGTCTATAGACTCTCAGATCTTTTATTCACTAAAATCAAAGGTATTCTTTTCTTTAGTAGCCGCCAACTCTAGTTCTCAATTCTCCGCCCCCTTTTAGTAGCCCTTGAATAAAAATATAGTAATCTAAAATCTAAAAAAACCAACTATCATAATATAAAGGGGACTTTTGATTAAATTTTCATTATTTTTTATCTAAACTTTGAATCTTGTCCAATATCCACCATCAAACAATAATGTTATATGACAGGTTCTACTGTGTTCTATTTTTTCATTGTATTTAAATTTATTCCTCTAAAATTTTTTTTTTTTTTTGAAGATTGCACTGCAGTACCCACACTTTGTATTCCTCTTTGTCCAGCAGTTTTTATGCAGTTTTTTTTTGATTCAACACAACAGATAAAGAATCATACATAAAAGAGTTTTAAATCATTTGAAGAGAGTATTGGAAGTTTGAATCTTATCATCTGATCAAAAAAAAATGTTTTTTTTCCTGGCTTTGTTGCAAAATCAACAGACAATTCATGACAATGAAAATGAATCTAGTGGATGATTGCTTATTCTTCAAACAGAATAACAATGAGATACAAATGAAGTAAATTTCAAATAGAAATTTTTTTTTTAGATCAGATCATACATGTACTGATGAAAATCAGAGTATATCACGAATTGTCATATGGGTGTAATTTGCAACCATTTTTGATTATAAATTTGTCAATTCTGAATTTTTGAATTTTTTTAATCTGATTTGGTGCAGGTTTTGGATTGAAATTTGGACAGGGAATTAAAGATTGAGTTTAGAGAAATTAAGAAGTTAAGATTTAATTTATAAGTACTTTACTAACTTAATAATGGGTTTAAAAGTAATTTGATTTTTATACTTAACATTTTTTTATTCCTGGCCTGGAATACAATTGCAGTTCTAAGTTAATCTGATATTCAATTCTTAGAATTGAAACTGGATTCCGAGAGGATATTGAAAAGATATTTTAATAAGGTTTTATGTACTATATTTTTAGTTTCCTAAGAAATGAGAAACGTCACTTTGAATTGTAGTAAGATTGGTAATAACAATATAAATGCTTGACCGATTTAAGACATGGAAGAAATTAGGTAGCGGAGGAGTTCAAAATAATCAAAAACTCGAAGTGAGAAGTTTGGACTCAATATTTTTCCCCAGATTATTACAATTAATTCTTTAAAATATCAAAATGTCATGAAATATTATAATAAAGATCTCATGATGGTAAGAGGAGGTAATTTATTTAAATTTAATCCTCTCACAATTGAATAAATGAGGACGTAATAAAGTTCTTAGGTAAACCCTTAGTTTTAATTATTTAATTCCTAATAAAATTAACTAAGGTCACTCTCACGACCGGTTCATTTAAAAAAAAATCTTTAAAAATCCTTGATTTTTATTTAAGTTATGTAGAATATGAAAAGACTTCAGATTTTTGCACGACTTCACCATGAAAACAATTCAAGTTCATGGTATAATCGTAAATCTATTATGAAGGTTGCAAAATTTTAATTCTTTTGTTATTCTTCTCCTTTGTTTTCCCCAAAATTTTATTAAAATGGACTAAAATTTATTTATTATTCTTTTGTATTATTATATATATATATATATGTAATATATATACTCAATTTATACTTACAATATTTCCAAATCGGCAAGACCTTTAAATGCTTGCTCATCCAGGCACATAATTTGATTATTATCCAATTGAAGACTACGTAATGATGGTGCACCTTTAAATATACGTCTTGGTATTGCTGTCATTTCATTGTGTGATAAATCTCTGAGATTTTTTTTATTTGAAGTGGTTGTTGTTGTTGTAATTTTTATTATTTAATTTACGAATAAAAATTAAACATATATCGGATACACATGTGTGTGTGTGAGTTACATTTCATTTAAAATTGGCGTTCAATTCACAATTGTTTTTTGTTTATTACAAACACACACCCATTCAAATACATATTGTTAAAGGTAAAATCCAAGTTG
The DNA here is from genome assembly GCA_963082915.1 of Dolichopus griseipennis. Lineage (NCBI taxonomy): Eukaryota > Metazoa > Arthropoda > Insecta > Diptera > Dolichopodidae > Dolichopus > Dolichopus griseipennis. The sequence goes on from OY720445.1 coordinate 4,526,979, forward strand.
ATTCCAAGAAAAAAAAAATAAAAAAAAAAACAAAAATTAGTTATAAATAAATTTAATTCAAACAATCAACTATACATAAGGATATTCAAGCTTATTAAAGGATTTTTTGTTTTTTTTTTTTGACAGAGAGATGCAAAAAATAGAAAGAGATAGGGAGAATAAAGTATACATATAATATATAAATAGAAATACAAGTTTAATAATTAAAAGATTGAAAAAAAAAATAAAAACAACAATAATAAAAATGTTTTTTTTTTGTTTTTGTTGTCATTGTTTGTTATCAAAATATCGAAATTGTTTAGTGTTTATTCAACGACTTAAAAATTTAACAAGGATGTATCTGTTTTGATTTTTTTTGTTGTTGTTTTTATTTTTACTTTTTATTTATTGTTTGTAAGGATTTAAAATTAACTGAGCGTTAGATGCGAACGTAAAAATGGTGATTACTTTAAACAAAGAGATATAATAAGAATAAAAGGGGAGGCAAATAGAAGGATTGGACAGGAGTACTTTTTTTGTATTAAAAAAATGTCCTTGCAAAAAAAGGTTCACTGCACTCTCTCGAATAAATAATATATGACATGACTATAAACGTCACCAAAATACATTTTGAAAACACGGCTTTTAATTTCATTTTGACACAGTTTGACATTTCATTTTGACATTTTAATCATAATATAATAATAGCAGTACGGCTGTCATTACAATTAAATTGCAATGGTATTATTGCATGCTTTCTTTTTAACAAAAAAAGTAACTGAAGAGTTGACGGGAGTACGTTGTAAATGGAACGCTAAGTTTTGTTTCACTGATAATTGTTAGCCTAGTTGTCATATATATATTTGAAGTTTTAAAACCTTCTGTCATTTGACAAGTTTATTATTTTTAATATATTTAGATATTGAACATGAAGTAAATAAATTAAGGTTTATTGTTGATATACTCGTGTATATTTATATATATAAGATTTTTTAAAAAGGAGATAAGTTAGTAGCAGTTATCTAATAAAAAATGCGATTAAACATAACCTCAATTCGCTATTTGTCGGATATTTTTTAATTATCTTTTCCTATTGTTCTCTCTTTCTCAAAGGTAGCTGGGAGTAGCTGAGAGTAGAAAAGACTAATTCACTCTTGCTAAAGGAATACAAGCATTAAAAAAAAATAAAATATCGTACCCATTAAACTTGCTTTGTGACATTCTACGTCAACAATCTAGAGCAACTATGTTGTCTCATATTTATTGTCTTTCGTGCTTTAAAAATACCTTTTATTTAAAAAAAGGAATTATAGATATTCCATTTGCATTTTATTTAATTGAATACCTTAATAATTTTTGACACAAACATGACAATTATTAGAATTAAATTTTTTGAAAAAGATGAAATGTTTTAAACAAATTTTCTTAGAGAGATACTCTTTTCTAAATCGGAAGGGTTTTTAGATTTCATTAACGATTTAATAAGAATTCTGGGAGATTTCTGAACTATACTGGCATTGCCTTCTACTACAAGACTGCCTTCCCTTTTCGAGGTTTTAACTTTCTACATTTTATTGAGAGACTTTTAAATTTAATGATTTCCTTAAAAATTCAAAAAAAAAAGAAGAATTCCAGATTTAACCCTTTTTTTTGTTGGTACCATGAAAATTGTTATAAAAGTATGTCCTGCTTCTTGTTTGTTTTTTTTATTTTCCTTTTTTTTCAAATATTTGTCAAGGAAGTCAATTGTTATTTTGGACGTCTGGACATTTTTCAGATTGTTTTTGTTGTGTTCAACGTTTGTCTATAGCGGGTGTTAATGGAAGGTATGGTAGTTGTGGCAAAATAGAAGAGTTTTTTTCTAAATAAAAAGTTTTTGATCATTATACGAGTACTGCATTGATGAATAACAGCATAATGTTACTTTATTTAACTGTACGTTAATCAGGATATCAAAATAAAAAATCAGGATCTGTTAAAAGGTTTTGTTTTGTTTTCAAAAAAAAAAACAAGAATTAAAAAAAGAAACGGAATGGGGTATCATAAATATTGAAATTTGTTATAAAAATACAAATGATAGAAAAAATAACAAAAAGTTCTTTAGGAGATAAAAATAAAACCTGAAATTGGATTAATAACGACTTTGTTATGTTTTAATAATGGAAAAAAATACATAAAATTGAATTTAATTAAAAAAAAAAAGGATTAAATGAGTAAAAATGAAAATAAATGAACAAGGGACAACTGATTGATCGGCATGTTTTAGAATTCATCTCATTTTTTGTTTTTTTTTTTTTTTTTAAGGAGGGTGATTTTAAGTTTTCTTGGAGTTCATTGTTTTTATTTAATTATAAGTAATGCAATATGTCTGCTTAACGGATAATAACGGTATCTTCTATTATGTAATTTCGAAAGTTTGTTTAAAATTTGATGAGATGACATTTAGTATAGGTTTCATTTTTGTATAAAATGTGTGATGAGGAGATTTGATGCAAGAAATAAATTAATAAGAGTTTATAATTAAAAAGTAAATATATGTATATTTATTTTGAGATATTATACTTATTGTAATTATTGATAAGTATAGTATGAGTCAAAGTATTCATGACTAGTGTGCTTAATAAAGTTAAATATAAAAAAGTCTTTTGTAGGAGAACACGGTAAAAGCAGCAGTAGAACAAGGCTGAAAAGCAGCAGAGAAGTTATGCAATAGGCGTAATTGTGCTTAATGAAAAATTTCAAAAAAAACTAATGAGCATTTTTTGGATATTTTTTTCTTCTTTGCATTGTTCAAACAGCCCTTAAACCTACATTTTGTACTTATATCTATCTTTGGGTTAAAATTTTATATCACGTGTTAGGTTTCTTGAACTTGTGTTCGATCCTTTTATCATTTTAGTATTTAAACATATATTTTGCTGTACCCTCAAATCCGAAGTGCAGTTTACATTAGGATTTACCCTATTACTATACCGCTTGGGGATTTATATCAATTACAATTTTTGTTCACATTTACAAATTTCACTGTAGGTGTTTTATGAGATGTGGTTGATAACCCCATAAGCTTATGTTTGCAGGTGCACTTGGCTTTTGGATTGTCAGACACATATTTTACACCTATATAATGATATATAATGATCAAATTTTATAGCGGGCCGATTATTTCAAGACAGACACCCGCACGGAGCAGCCAATCCTTGGTATATACACCCCTAAATCAAACATGTGTTTTTATTAAATAAGACTCCACCCGCTAAAATCTCGTTGGGTTGCCGATTCTACATGCCCCAGCAGGAGATCGAGTAAGTATAATTGAGCTATGATAGAAAGTAATTTTCAGAATTTTTGGAAGCAAAAAAATTGACATTAAGTCTCTTGCATCTGCACATTCATCAAGGTATCATTTGCCTGAGCAATTATCATAACTATTCTTGCTCTATCAGCTATAAATCTAAAACTTTGTGTTAGCTCTAGCACCTAATACTATTTCGGTTGAAGACGTAGGTGTCTCATTATCAATAGACCATTGACACTCAGTCTTTAGTTAGTATTTAATTAAATATAATTTATGATTTAATAACTTTATTTAGTACAAAATATTCTTTTAACAAAGAACCATAAAGCAAATGTTGATATATATATATAAAATATTTTTTAAATCAGCTTATATTTTTAAACTATTTGTTTTTAAATTAATTTATTAAACTAAGGACCAGCGTGGAGAAGCATAATAGGAAGAAAAATTTCGAAAAAGAAGATATAAGATAACGAAATGAATTTAGAATAAAGAGAAATAGAGTGTAAAGGAAAATTATAAAAATATATATAAATTATTCAAAAAATAACTTAAAATCGTTATCTTAAAGATATATTTTGCATTTTTTTACCTTTTTAAATACCTGCCATTAATAATCATTTTTTTCATATTTCATATTCTTAAATTTGAACCATCTTTATCATAAGATGGTTTTTAAATAATCAAATTCTTTTCAAAACATTTTAATATTTAAAAATTAAAATATTTTTGTTTAACGGAATTATTGTGGCACTTAAAATATTCGAGTAAAATTTGGGATGGAACTTCGGGAACAGCTAGACTAGGGGAGGTAAGTTATCATATCTCGAAAAGCTATAGAAACCTTTAGGGTTCTTTTGCTGAAAGAATTAAGTTATTATATTTTAGGAGCTCAATTGAAACCACTAATGATTTTATATTTCTTCTAGAGGAATTTGTCTATTACTGAAGAAATTAACTACTTGAAAGACAGTTACAAATTGGTGAATTCCAGTGTCTTTACCTACGTATCACATTTCTAAATATTTGGTAAAATGTGAAAGAAGATCCCCCTATGCACAAAATATTTAATCAGGAGATCAAAATAAAATGAGGATAAACAGCAGGACATTTTATGAAAATTGAAGCCTTAATTGATTCATATATAAAACATTCGCGTTTTTAAGTTGGAAAATTTGAATATTTTTCAGATTCAATTCCTTTGCCGCCAAAATTTAAAAAACAAATTCCTAAAAACTCAAAAGGAACCTTAAATAATATTTTTCAGATTGGATAAAAATCTAAATTTTAGGGGGTTAAAAAACTAATTTCCTTAAAAAAATACGAAATATGCAAAAATATTAACTACAATTCTAATAATAATGATAAATTACGCAAAATAACGATTTTTTAAGCATTTTATAGAAAAAATTTTACTAAACAGCAAAAATTTAAGCGATTTACAAAAAAACAGCAAATAAAAACGCAAAACAAAATATAAATTTAAAAATAAATAAAAAATTTTTTGACTGTAAATATGTGATTAATTTATTTTTCCTTTTACTTACAATCGTAATAAATTGGTTAAATTTGTCACAAATTGATCAGGTATTGCTTTCAAATGATTGCTGTTCAAACGCCTGATGATTTTTATAATAATAAATGATGATGACACGATAAATGAGTAATTTTGTTGTTTTTGATATTGATTGCAGTTGTAGTTGTTGTAAATGTTGAATTTAAAAACCAAAAATTTTTAATGCATATCCAAAATTAAATGCAAAATAACGGAAAAAATTTTTTTACAATGAAAACCAACCAACGTGCATAATTAAGCAGTTAAGTTATAGAAGTATAAAATAAAAAAAAAATTATAATACAAAATTAAAATAAATTAATATTAATATATATTTTTATATTTAATTAGCAAAATTATAAATTATCTACAAATTTAATATAAGTTTTAAAGTATAGTTATAATTGAAAATGCTTAAGAGAATTTAAGTTTAAAAGATTTCCTAAATTTCCTAAAAATTACTTAGATCGGTGGATTAAAGAAGTGTCAGATTTTTAAATGTCAAAGTTTGACAAGTTTTATTATTTAGTTCATAATTTTTGATTATTTTTAGAATTTAGAATTTAGAATGAGAAACATTTAGAATTTTTCAGCAACAATTTTAGAAAATCAATCCTATTACTTTAACAAAAAAAAACCATGCGTTTAATGCAAGCGCAATGCATAATTTCTGCCTGCAGAAAAAATTTAATAATAAGAAGCTTCTTTTAAAAAAAATTACGCTGCATTAAATCATCAAAGTTGCTTTGGTTCTATTTAAATATTAGTTTTGAAAATGTCAATAAATTTTAATTATAATAATTTAGATTAGTTTTAATTAATTCATTTTAAAATTCTGCATTTCAATTCATTCTGCTTCAATTATTAAAATTCGCTCAATTATAATTAATTAATAAAATTCGCTGAAATCTTTGAATCTCAAAATTATTTTTGATAAATTACGAAATAAAATTTTTTTTATAATCAAAAATTAGCCTAATTTTAATTTTCCAATTGATTTCATATCTTAATACATTATAAATTATATTAAAATTAATCAATTCAAACGTAAAATACTTCCCAAAGATTCTCTTAAGCATTTTTATTAAATTTTTTTACAATCTAAAATCTACTTTTATTTTAAAATTATATATAAAGTTGTCCAAATAAATTAATATTGATATTTTAATCTAATTTTATTTAACTTAATAATAATTAATTTATTCAATATATATTAAATATATTTATTTAATAATACTACAAAAAAAAAAACAAGAGTTTATTTAAGTGTTTTTTTTATTTCGTAATTGATTATTTGATTAATTACGATATTTTATATTTAAAGTTTATATTAAAAAACAAAAATAGTTGATTTTAAATAGATAATTTATCTTTCGATAATCGATTTTTTTTTAAGATATGTATTAATATATCGATCGAACTTTGTTTTTTTGATTATTTTTATATTAAAATTTTGTAAAATGTAATAATCAATATTAAATCGTTTACTTACAGCCTTTCCAATGATTGAAGTTCAGATAGTGCATCCTTTTCTATCGTATGTATTTGATTATCTGTCAATTGGCTGTCAAATAAAAAAAAAGATTTAAAATTAATTTTATTAGATAAAAAAATTTATGTATATTTTTTTTTTTTTTTTTTTTTTAATTATTTTTTTAAATTGCTTAATTTAATACAACAATTTAATAATAAAACAAGATAATAAATTTGTCAGTTTAATCAAAACAAGTAGTTTAAGATTAAAATAAGATTTACGAAATAATGAAACAACAGTCAGTCGATGTAACCAACTTAGTAATACCCGAAACCTGAAAAATTCAATTGACAGTTACATCAATCCCACTGCAATTCAGAAAACAAGATAAACTACCTTGTACAAAATATCAATTTCAGATTTTGAGAGATGTGTAGTAGACATCCGAACCACCACACCAATTTTTCCCAAATTTCGGTGATAAAATGAAAAGATGGCAGAACACGCCTCTACGAAATTTCAAGTTTTATATTGTTATAAATTTCAAAGAAAAATATTCTTGCAAGATCATGGGAGGTGCATGGGAAGTACCTGAATAACCACTTGAATTCATCTTAAATCTTAAGAACATAATTCAAGCAGGGCACAACTATCTTATACCAAATTTGAAGATTCATTGCCTAATAATTTCGAAAATTAGCTTGTTAGATCTTGGAAGGAGTGTGAGAGGTACTGAAACAAATACTCTATTTAATTCTCAATTTTAGGAAAATAATGGCAACAGAACAAAACACTTTATTTTATTTTATTCCTCAACAATTACCACAAATCTTAATTTTGGAATTTGATTTCCTTTTGTTTAAAGCTATAATACAATTTTTCAGATTTTATACTAATTATCTCTAATTTTTAATTATTCTTACATAAAACGATATTTCTACAATTTCCAATCAAATTTCCGCTCTAAAAAAAAAATATCCAAATAACAAAAATATAATTGAATTATCATGACACTGAATAGCACTTAACCACTCAATAATTCAATATTCAATCGTTTCAATCTACGAATGTCATATTGAAATTTTTTTACCTGTATCTTAATTTGTTTTTAGATATGAAAATGTGCATTCATTTTGTCTTCTGAATATCATTTTTCACAGAAGTTACTCATATATCAAATTGAAACTCGTAAATCGTAATAAAAATCGCCCATTTAAATTTTTTGTTCATAGAAACGCTTATTCATACATACACATCCTATCTAATAATTCATTATTTCAAAAATAAAAAAACAAAATTGTCTTTAGTTTTTCATTCTGTGTTTACCTTCCAGCTAAATCAATAAAAAATCCAAAATAAAATTATATTTAGGATTGTTCAATAAAGTGTATTTACTATGGTTAATATTCATGAGAATTTGGTAGATTACCATAGTGATTTTGACCATTAAATCATTCATTTTATCTGCAAGTACGTTTACCTATTCCATATAGAGTAGGTTTATGTAGTAGGTTTTATGTATACTCGTATTTTCCTCAAAACATAATTTATTGATTTCTTTAATTAGCTTGGAAATTATACTCTCATCAGTCAAAACCATATTAAATACTTATAACTAGTCAATAATTAAAAAATAATGTCAGTTATGTATATACAGCATATATATGTATATGACAGTTTATCTGTTTTTAATCAATGGGTAAATTACATTTTTGTTTTTCTGAATTTTACTTCCCGAAATTAATGAAGAAAGCGTAATAATTTATTGATGATAATTTTGATATATCTGTCTACTCGTGAGTATACTCTTTTCACATGAACTTGGTCCTCTTTCAAATAAAACTTTTAAAAGAATTCGGTCTTTTTCCGAATATTATTTTCCAAATAAATTGGCTTTATTTTTATTCAGTACTATTTCTTGTAATTCAGCACTTGGCTATATTGGTAAAAGGGTACTTACAGATTTTACAGTTAGACCCAAATACAATTAGAAAGATAAAAAAAATTCGACTTTGCAGCTTGCCCTAATTAATAGCCCCCCAAATATTTAGGTCCAATATGCTTCGATATTTAGCTTAATTTTTTCCAGCTTCTACTATAGAGAATGGTGAAATAGGTTTTTAAAATTATGTCTTTTCCACTTCTGGGCCACAAAGTACGTGGGCGTTTTTAAAAGACATCATCTTCTGATTCATTTACTTTCATTAATAGTGTTTCTATTACAATAATTTCCTGATATACTAAATTGATTTGAAAATAAATAAAATTTCATGTGAGAAAAGAACAAATTCACTGGAAAAGAGTATATTATATGCCAGAATCAATTTGAATGGACGTACCAGATGTACATGTATATATAAAGCATTTATAATTGTTATTTCATGAAATGTTTGAAATAGAAACACTAAATAATGAAACTATTGAATCAGAAGATAACGCCATGCCATATGCACGCTAAAATTCTTGTGGTTTTTTGTTTAACTGATGCAATTTTAAGTCATATGTGGATTTTGTATATGAAGAGTTTTAATTAGTATAAAAAAACAAATAGGAAAATTGAAATATTTTTTTTTTGTTCTATTTTATGGTATTTAAAAATTATTACGTCTGTTTTTAGTTTCTACAATTGTACATTCTTTCATTACTGTATATTTACGAATTGAAATTTAGGTATTGAAATTGTAAAACAAAACAAAATTATCATTATAGATTAATTTAAGAACTAGTCAAATCGCGTATGTATATCGCCAGGTAAGTGGCAACCATCACCAGCCAATGATCTGTAGGCATTCATGCAGAAGAATTAGGAATTTCTTACAAAACTTCAGGCAGGAGCTGTTAAGAAGAAAACCAAAATGAAAATATTTATTTGCAGATGTCCGACTCTATCTAAATCCAGAGTTTTATCAAGTCAACCGCTCTTCCAAACCTTAACGAGTTTTCCAAAAACACAAAATTCAATAACTGAGTTCGTATTCGAACTCTTCAAGTTGGATATAAATCCGAAATACTAAAACGCAGGTAACAAGAGTGCTGTAGGATAAAAATGGCACAATTTTGTGGTAATTGAGGCTTTCATAACATTTGCCATTCTTTACGACATCTCATTCGAATCTAGTATACTTCCCATAATAACGTTGTCAACTTACAGCTTTTGGACAAGTTATCTCGAAAAATTTAATACTGCTTGAAAAACTTTCTAAATATCGAACTGCCAAAACTGGATATTTTACCCTAATCAGAAAAGATTTTATTTTTAAACCAGAAGTAAACTTCGTAAAATTATAACTTTAGTTCTAAAAATTCTTAAGGAGAAGGGACAAAAGAGCTGGAGTCAAAAGTTCCCAAGGACTTTTAGCTTATTCTTTGAGTCATAAGTCCTGGGGGGGAGGGGGGCGCATTTGAGTCTAAAACCAGATAAAAGTTTTTTTTTTTTCACTTTCACTGGAATTCGAACCCGGGACTTTTGCTAAATGATCGGAACTCTAACGACTGTGTCACCCAATTTTATACTTAAGATATCAGTCCCAGTTCCCATGATTTCAGTCTAAGATTAAGTCAAAGGGAGGACAATTCTTCTCAAATATATGTCAATTGTCCAATTTTGTACTCCCTATATTTTGTAGCTTCATATTTTTTCCACTTTTATATTAATTTTGCGTTGGAAATTGCGTTCGCAATTTTTTTTTTTTTTTTTTTTTTTTATTTCAAAACTCTCATTAAATTTTATTTCAAGTATTGCTAAAGCGGATTCTAATGAAATACAAAAATGATAAGAGATTTTTTTTTTTTGAATTTCTAGTTTTGACTGTAATGAAAAGCAATTCAACAATTTCAACACAAAAAAAAAAAAAACCAGCAACAGCAACAACAGCAGCAGCAGTAGAGAAAATGTTAATTAACATTAAATAAAAAAAAAAAATGAATTAATTTTATGGTTCTATAGAACGTTTGTTGCTTTTGTTCTTTTAAAAGATAAATTTATTTTATTTTTAAATTCTTTCTTTTGTTTTTACCTACTTATTTCGAAAATACATAATATACACATATTACATATATTATATATATATATATATATATATATATATATACATTTATTTTAAAATATCTATAGATTTAGAAATAATTGTATTTATGTATAAGAATTCATGGAATTCATTTACAAATAATTATATATATATATATATATCAAAGTTGATTACATTTAGCTTAAAGGCACCCTAGGGCCATATGTGTACTTTACATTATCTAAAAGTATCTATCATATTCATACATACATTACATACATTACATACATACATACATACATACTTACACACAATTTTATGCCTTTAATATACAAGAAACATAAATGTTAAATTATATTCATGCTTAAGACTAATTACATCTAGAAGATGAGTTATTTATTATATTTTATTTAATGTGTAAATGTGTGTATGTGTGTGTGTGTACGTATGTGCATTAAAGTCTGCTGCAGTCAAAAGAAAAGAATCGAGATAATCTTAAAAAAAAATAACTTAAAAATTATAATAATAATTATTATTATTACTAACAACTATAAATAAGTTTAAATTAATGTTTTATTTATTTTTTTATTTTAAATGTTGAGAAGGAAAAATAAAAAAAATAAATATAATTTCTTTAGGAAATAAATTATAATGCGTTTAATACCTAATATTTTATTTTAAAAAAAAAATTATTACATGCGTTTAAAATTGTACAATTGCATAATTTTTTTTCAAAATAATAAATTATACTTTAAAACAATTAATATGACGTTTTTTTTATTATTTTATTAAAGAAGATATAAATTATTTCTATTATGTTTAAATTGAAGTTTAAAAGTGCTGTTTATAGGAAATGTTACCCTATCCCACATAATTTGAATGAGTGAAGAGCGATTAAAATCACATTAATATTAAATGCATTCGGGAAAAAAATAGTTGATGTTGAACATTGAAAGAGTTCTACAAGGAGAGGGGAAATAGAGACTGGGTATTTTAATTTGAAATTAAAAGATAATTCAGCTATAAAATATACGGATTTTAATTACTAATTAAATAAGAAAAATTTAATTGTGAATCGATGTTTAATTTGATTTTTGTAAAACTAAGTATTCTAGTTTCTTAGATGGAATTCAATAGGAGTTCTAAAATCAACCTTGGAACTTTTGAATGCTTTCATAATGCAATTGGCTGCTTTCTTCAAAGGAAGAGATTGTTTTCCTTAATAATGCAGGGACTATTTTAAAAATTTAGGCTAATCCTAATTGGAAATTTTTTTCGGAGATTCCTGCATCTTCAAAACTTTTAAAGACATAAATTTAAGATTTCAAGTCATGTCGGTATATAAAGTGTTGATCCATAAACAGAGTCAGTGTAAAAGGTGCTTCAATATATTCATAGGCCTGCAAAATAAAAAAATAAATTAATGGAAGAACTGTAAGAATAGTCCCTGAGGGGTTTGAGAGCGATTTCCTTTTATTAATCTATGATTAGCTCATGTAAAAGTTACTCAAGAGGCTAATAAAATTGCGGTATTTAAAAGGGATTAAAGGGCACATCAAAATTTTTTGAGACTTTATTTTTCGATCATAGCAGCACTTCGCAAAAACTGGACAAAATTCTGTTAAATTTTTTATTTACAATGTAATAATGGTTGTGCCGTCATGGGTTAACAAACTCCAAGTTAGGTAATAGAGTAAATTTCATTGTCAAAGAGTAAGACGTATACAAAATTTAAAGTCATTCGGTCAAACAGTTTTTATTTAAGATAAAAAAAAGTTTAAATATTTGTACCACATTTTCAACTTGACGGTATGTTAGAGCAAAATGGTTAACTCAGACGAACTCCCCGTACCAAAATTTTCATGATAAACAGTTTAGGAGCCTATAAGTCTAATACAAAAAAAATAAGGTATGCTTCACAGGAACATTTCTGTAGTAAGTCTTCATTATTTTCAGTGAAAATTTGAAACAACGGCGAAGGCCTAATGTACGCTTTGTTGAGTTGCTTGATTTGTTTCGAAAAGCAAATAAACCAAACATTACATTAAAAAAAACATTTGATAATGCAAATCTCAAGTCAAAACTCAACATTTATTAAATAGAATTTTATTTTCATATAAATAGGTACATGATTAAGCATGTTTAGTAGACATTGTCGAATGTTGGCAACAAATAAGTATTTCAATTTGAATCAAAACAAAGGTTGTGAAACAATATACATAGTTTAGCAACATATTTTTAGCACATTTTCAAAAAATTTTGTAAAAATGTGCCTATATAGTTTCACTCTGTCCGTCCGTCTGTCTGTCTGTCTGTCTGTCTGTCTGTCCGTATGTTTACAAAAACTTTTACATCGTCTGAAATAGAGAAAAGAAATTTTAACCACGAGTAGGTATTACAAAAAAAATAATTTCGTAGAAGAATTTTTTTCTGTAGCCCCACCCGTTACGGAGCTGCAGCCCACCTAAGTTGGGAAAAGCCTTATATTCAAATTGTTATAACAAGAGTTCTATTAGGTGTATTTTCAATCTGAAAACGGCAAAAGATAGCTGGTGTTATAAACTTTATAAATTTTTAAAAGACAAATGTTTAGGGTTGCCATACGGTACTAAAATTTACCATTATGCAAAACTCAATTTTTGCCAAATTTTTGGCTACACATATCTTTTATACGGGCCAAGCTAGGGTCTTGAAATTTTGGGAGTAGTTAGATCCTCAGAAATAAGTAGAAGTCGGTTAACAAATTTTTTTTGTCACGTCCCCTGTTTTGCAGCTACAAGGGCCCAAAAATTGAAATTTTGCTATTTTTAAACACTTGTAACTTGAATACCTGTTCAAATTTTTTTTTTGTGATTTACAAAATTGAAAGCTCTTTAAATATATTTCAACATGTGTCAAAGGTTTTTCTGAATTTTGAAGGGTGACGAAGCTATAGCCCCCGCAAATTCCAAAAAAGCCCTATATTTAAATTGATATAATAAGAGTTCTGTTAGCTATATTTTCAATCTAAAAACGGCAAAAAAGAGCTGCTTTCTTAGGCTTTACAAAAATATATCACTAAGATGAACAGGGTTGCCATACGGTACTAAAATTTACCATTATGCAAAACTCAATTTTTGCAAAATTTTTGGCCCCACATGTCTGTTAAACGGTTCCAGCTGGGGTCTTGAAATTTTGGGAGAAGTTAGAACTTCAGAAATTAGTAGGAGTCGGTTAACAAAATTTTTTTGTCACGTCCCCTGTTCAGCAGCTATAAGAGCTCGAAAATTGAAATTTTGCTATTTTTAAACACCTGTAACTTGAATACCTGTTCAAATTTTTTTTTGTTAATACACAAAATTTTAAGGTCCAACATTATACTTTAACATATGTTAAAAGATTTTCTTATAAATTTAAAAGCGGTTCTTTAAATTGAAGAAAGTGTCTCCCAGTTTTAACCATTTTTGCCTATATAGTAAAATTCTAAATAAAATTCCAAATTTTGCTAGAATTCACAATTTAATTCCTTGAACCTAAAAAAGTTTGGAGAAGGGGAGTAGTGAGGATTATATCCTTGAAAAATTGGGCAACCTTCCCCATAGAGGGGCTATTAGAACTTAAAAATTAAACGGTTTTTATAAGTAAGTAGTAACTTAGTCACCAACGTATATATTTAATAAATTAAACGTTAACATTGAAGCTTCAACATTATATTCCGATAAAATATTCAGTATGAAACACTATATTATTATGAAAATGTGCTTTTTTAAAAACCCTTGGTTTTTTTCATCACTTGTTTAAATTATGGTCTTGCTAAACTTTAAAGTCAATTTTAAGGCACTTAGAAGCATTTTAGAGCGATTTTATACTTAATTAAATTTTTATTATTTTTGTCATGGAATTCTTTAAACTCAATTTTAAGGCACTTAGAAGCGTCTTAGAGCGATTCTAGCTTTAATTCGTGATCATTACTAAAATTTCCATGTAACCAAAATTTTGTTTTTTAAATTATGGTCTTGCTAAACTTTAAAGTCAATTTTAAGGCACTTAGAAGCATTTTAGAGCGATTTTATATTAAATTAAGTTTTTATAATTTTTGTCATGGAATTCTTTAAACTCAATTTTAAGGCACTTAGAAGCGTCTTAGAGCGATTCTAGCTTTAATTCGTGATCATTACTAAAATTTCCATGTAACCAAAATTTTGTTTTTTAAATTATGGTCTTGCTAAACTTCAAACTCAATTTTAAGGCACTTAGAAGCGTCTTAGAGCGATTCTAGCTTTAATTCGTGATCATTACTAAAATTTCCATGTAACCAAAATTTTGTTTTTTAAATTATGGTCTTGTTAAACTTTAAAGTCAATTTTAAGGCACTTAGAAGCATTTTAAGTGGAATTCTTTAAACTCAATTTTAAGGCACTTAGAAGCGTCTTAGAGCGATTCTAGCTTTAATTCGTGATCATTACTAATATTTCCATGTAACCAACATTTTGTTTTTTAAATTATGGTCTTGCTAAACTTTAAAGTCAATTTTAAGGCACTTAGAAGCATTTTAGAGCGATTTTATATTTAATTAAGTTTTTATAATTTTTGTCATGGAATTCTTTAAACTCGATTTTAAGGCACTTAGAAGCGTCTTAGAGCGATTCTAGCTTTAATTCGTGATCATTACTAAAATTTCCATGTAACCAAAATTTTGTTTTTTAAATTATGGTCTTGCTAAACTTTAAAGTCAATTTTAAGGCACTTAGAAGCATTTTAGAGCGATTTTATATTTAATTAAGTTTTTATAATTTTTGTCATGGAATTCTTTAAACTCAATTTTAAGGCACTTAGAAGCGTCTTAGAGCGATTCTAGCTTTAATTCGTGATCATTACTAAAATTTCCATGTAACCAAAATTTTGTTTTTTAAATTATGGTCTTGCTAAACTTCAAACTCAATTTTAAGGCACTTAGAAGCGTCTTAGAGCGATTCTAGCTTTAATTCGTGATCATTACTAAAATTTCCATGTAACCAAAATTTTGTTTTTTAAATTATGGTCTTGTTAAACTTTAAAGTCAATTTTAAGGCACTTAGAAGCATTTTAAGTGGAATTCTTTAAACTAAATTTTAAGGCACTTAGAAGCGTCTTAGAGCGATTCTAGCTTTAATTCGTGATCATTACTAAAATTTCCATGTAACCAAAATTTTGTTTTTTAAATTATGGTCTTGCTAAACTTTAAAGTCAATTTTAAGGCACTTAGAAGCATTTTAGAGCGATTTTATACTTAATTAAATTTTTATAATTTTCGTCATGGAATTCTTTAAACTCAGTTTTAAGGCACTTAGAAGCGTCTTAGAGCGATTCTAGCTTTATTCGTGATCATTACTAAAATTTCCATGTAACCAAAATTTTGTTTTTTAAATTATGGTCTTGCTAAACTTCAAACTCAATTTTAAGGCACTTAGAAGCGTCTTAGAGCGATTCTAGCTTTAATTCGTGATCATTACTAAAATTTCCATGTAACCAAAATTTTGTTTTTTAAATTATGGTCTTGCTAAACTTTAAAGTCAATTTTAAGGCACTTAGAAGCATTTTAGAGCGATTTTATATTTAATTAAGTTTTTATAATTTTTGTCATGGAATTCTTTAAACTCGATTTTAAGGCACTTAGAAGCGTCTTAGAGCGATTCTAGCTTTAATTCGTGATCATTACTAAAATTTCCATGTAACCAAAATTTTGTTTTTTAAATTATGGTCTTGCTAAACTTTAAAGTCAATTTTAAGGCACTTAGAAGCATTTTAGAGCGATTTTATATTAAATTAAGTTTTTATAATTATCGTCTTGCTAAACTTTAAAGTCAATTTTAAGGCACTTAGAAGCGTCTTAGAGCGATTCTAGCTTTAATTCGTGATCATTACTAAAATTTCCATGTAACCAAAATTTTGTTTTTTAAATTATGGTCTTGCTAAACTTCAAACTCAATTTTAAGGCACTTAGAAGCATCTTAGAGCGATTCTAGCTTTAATTCGTGATCATTACTAAAATTTCCATGTAACCAAAATTTTGTTTTTTAAATTATGGTCGTGCTAAACTTTGAAGTCAATTTTAAGGCACTTAGAAGCATTTTAGAGCGATTTTATATTTGATTAAATTTTTATAATTTTTGTCATGGAATTCTTTAAACTCAATTTTAAGGCACTTAGAAGCGTCTTAGAGCGATTCTAGCTTTAATTCGTGATCATTACTAAAATTTCCATGTAACCAAAATTTTGTTTTTTAAATTATGGTCTTGCTAAACTTTAAAGTCAATTTTAAGGCACTTAGAAGCATTTTAGAGCGATTTTATACTTAATTAAATTTTTATAATTTTTGTCATGGAAGTCTTTAAACTCAATTTTAAGGCACTTAGAAGCGTCTTAGAGCGATTCTAGCTTTAATTCGTGATCATTACTAAAATTTCCATGTAACCAAAATTTTGTTTTTTAAATTATGGTCTTGCTAAACTTCAAACTCAATTTTAAGGCACTTAGAAGCATCTTAGAGCGATTCTAGCTTTAATTCGTGATCATTACTAAAATTTCCATGTAACCAAAATTTTGTTTTTTAAATTATGGTCTTGCTAAACTTTAAAGTCAATTTTAAGGCACTTAGAAGCATTTTAGAGCGATTTTATACTTAATTAAATTTTTATAATTTTTGTCATGGAAGTCTTTAAACTCAATTTTAAGGCACTTAGAAGCGTCTTAGAGCGATTCTAGTTTTAATTCGTGATCATTACTAAAATTTCCATGTAACCCAAATTTTGTTTTTTAAATTATGGTCTTGCTAAACTTTAAAGTAAATTTTAAGGCACTTAGAAGCATTTTAGAGCGATTTTATACTTAATTAAATTTTTATAATTTTTGTCATGGAAGTCTTTAAACTCAATTTTAAGGCACTTAGAAGCGTCTTAGAGCGATTCTAGTTTTAATTCGTGATCATTACTAAAATTTCCATGTAACCCAAATTTTGTTTTTTAAATTATGGTCTTGCTAAACTTTAAAGTAAATTTTAAGGCACTTAGAAGCATTTTAGAGCGATTTTATACTTAATTAAATTTTTATAATTTTTGTCATGGAAGTCTTTAAACTCAATTTTAAGGCACTTAGAAGCGTCTTAGAGCGATTCTAGCTTTAATTCGTGATCATTACTATAATTTCCATGTAACCAAAATTTTGTTTTGTAAATTATGGTCTTGCTAAACTTTAAAGTCAATTTTAAGGCACTTAGAAGCATTTTAGAGCGATTTTATATTTAATTAAATTTTTATAATTTTTGTCATGGAATTCTTTAAACTCAATTTTAAGGCACTTAGAAGCGTCTTAGAGCGATTCTAGCGTTAATTCGTGATCATTACTAAAATTTCCATGTAACCAAAATTTTGTTTTTTAAATTATGGTCTTGCTAAACTTTAAACTCAATTTTAAGGCACTTAGAAGCGTCTTAGAGCGATTCTAGCGTTAATTCGTGATCATTACTAAAATTTCCATGTAACCCAAATTTTGTTTTTTAAATTATGGTCTTGCTAAACTTTAAAGTAAATTTTAAGGCACTTAGAAGCATTTTAGAGCGATTTTATATTTAATTAAATTTTTATAATTTTTGTCATGGAATTCTTTAAACTCAATTTTAAGGCACTTAGAAGCGTCTTAGAGCGATTCTAGCTTTAATTCGTGATCATTACTAAAATTTCCATGTAACCCAAATTTCGTTTTTTAAATTATGGTCTTGCTAAAATTGAAAGTCAATTTTAAAGCACTTAGAAGCATTTTAGCGCGATTTTATGTTTAATTAAGTTTATATCATTTTTTTCATGGAATTCTTTAAACTCAATTTTAAGGCACTTAGAAGCGTCTTAGAGCGATTCTAGCTTTAATTCGTGATCATTACTAAAATTTCCATGTAACCAAAATTTTGTTTTTTAAATTATGGTCTTGCTAAACTTTAAAGTCAATTTTAAGGCACTTAGAAGCATTTTAGAGCGTCATGGAATTCTTTAAACTCAATTTTAAGGCACTTAGAAGCGTCTTAGAGCGATTCTAGCTTTAATTCGTGATCATTACAAAAATTTCCATGTAACCAAAATTTTGTTTTTTAAATTATGGTCTTGCTAAACTTTAAAGTCAATTTTAAGGCACTTAGAAGCATTTTAGAGCGATTTTATATTTAATTAAGTTTTTATAATTTTTGTCATGGAATTTTTTAAACTCAATTTTAAGGCACTTAGAAGCGTCTTAGAGCGATTCTAGCTTTAATTCGTGATCATTACTAAAATTTCCATGTAACCAAAATTTTGTTTTTTAAATTTTGGTCTTGCTAAACTTTAAAGTCAATTTTAAGGCACTTAGAAGCATTTTAGAGCGATTTTATTTTTAATTAAATTTTTATAATTTTTGTCATGGAATTCTTTAAACTCAATTTTAAGGCACTTAGAAGCATATTAGAGCGATTCTAGATTTAATTCGTGATCATTACTAAAATTTCCATGTAACCCAAATTTCGTTTTTTAAATTATGGTCTTGCTAAAATTGAAAGTCAATTTTAAAGCACTTAGAAGCATTTTAGCGCGATTTTATGTTTAATTAAGTTTATATAATTTTTTTCATGGAAGTCTTTAAACTCAATTTTAAGGCACTTAGAAGCGTCTTAGAGCGATTCTAGCTTTAATTCGTGATCATTACTAAAATTTCCATGTAACCCAAATTTCGTTTTTTAAATTATGGTCTTGCTAAAATTGAAAGTCAATTTTAAAGCACTTAGAAGCATTTTAGCGCGATTTTATGTTTAATTAAGTTTATATAATTTTTTTCATGGAATTCTTTAAACTCAATTTTAAGGCACTTAGAAGCGTCTTAGAGCGATTCTAGCTTTAATTCGTGATCATTACTAAAATTTCCATGTAACCAAAATTTTGTTTTTTAAATTATGGTCTTGCTAAACTTCAAACTCAATTTTAAGGCACTTAGAAGCGTCTTAGAGCGATTCTAGCTTTAATTCGTGATCATTACTAAAATTTCCATGTAACCAAAATTTTGTTTTTTAAATTATGGTCTTGCTAAACTTTAAAGTCAATTTTAAGGCACTTAGAAGCATTTTAGAGCGATTTTATATTTAATTAACTTTTTATAATTTTTGTCATGGAATTCTTTAAACTCGATTTTAAGGCACTTAGAAGCGTCTTAGAGCGATTCTAGCTTTAATTCGTGATCATTACTAAAATTTCCATGTAACCAAAATTTTGTTTTTTAAATTATGGTCTTGCTAAACTTTAAAGTCAATTTTAAGGCACTTAGAAGCATTTTAGAGCGATTTTATATTTAATTAAGTTTTTATAATTATGGTCTTGCTAAACTTTAAAGTCAATTTTAAGGCACTTAGAAGCGTCTTAGAGCGATTCTAGCTTTAATTCGTGATCATTACTAAAATTTCCATGTAACCAAAATTTTGTTTTTTAAATTATGGTCTTGCTAAACTTCAAACTCAATTTTAAGGCACTTAGAAGCATCTTAGAGCGATTCTAGCTTTAATTCGTGATCATTACTAAAATTTCCATGTAACCAAAATTTTGTTTTTTAAATTATGGTCGTGCTAAACTTTGAAGTCAATTTTAAGGCACTTAGAAGCATTTTAGAGCGATTTTATATTTGATTAAATTTTTATAATTTTTGTCATGGAATTCTTTAAACTCAATTTTAAGGCACTTAGAAGCGTCTTAGAGCGATTCTAGCTTTAATTCGTGATCATTACTAAAATTTCCATGTAACCAAAATTTTGTTTTTTAAATTATGGTCTTGCTAAACTTTAAAGTCAATTTTAAGGCACTTAGAAGCATTTTAGAGCGATTTTATACTTAATTAAATTTTTATAATTTTTGTCATGGAAGTCTTTAAACTCAATTTTAAGGCACTTAGAAGCGTCTTAGAGCGATTCTAGCTTTAATTCGTGATCATTACTAAAATTTCCATGTAACCAAAATTTTGTTTTTTAAATTATGGTCTTGCTAAACTTTAAAGTCAATTTTAAGGCACTTAGAAGCATTTTAGAGCGATTTTATACTTAATTAAATTTTTATAATTTTTGTCATGGAAGTCTTTAAACTCAATGTTAAGGCACTTAGAAGCGTCTTAGAGCGATTCTAGCGTTAATTCGTGATCATTACTAAAATTTCCATGTAACCAAAATTTTGTTTTTTAAATTATGGTCTTGCTAAACTTTAAAGTCAATTTTAAGGCACTTAGAAGCATTTTAGAGCGATTTTATATTTGATTAAATTTTTATAATTTTTGTCATGGAATTCTTTAAACTCAATTTTAAGGCACTTAGAAGCGTCTTAGAGCGATTCTAGTTTTAATTCGTGATCATTACTAAAATTTCCATGTAACCCAAATTTTGTTTTTTAAATTATGGTCTTGCTAAACTTTAAAGTAAATTTTAAGGCACTTAGAAGCATTTTAGAGCGATTTTATACTTAATTAAATTTTTATAATTTTTGTCATGGAAGTCTTTAAACTCAATTTTAAGGCACTTAGAAGCGTCTTAGAGCGATTCTAGTTTTAATTCGTGATCATTACTAAAATTTCCATGTAACCCAAATTTTGTTTTTTAAATTATGGTCTTGCTAAACTTTAAAGTAAATTTTAAGGCACTTAGAAGCATTTTAGAGCGATTTTATACTTAATTAAATTTTTATAATTTTTGTCATGGAAGTCTTTAAACTCAATTTTAAGGCACTTAGAAGCGTCTTAGAGCGATTCTAGCTTTAATTCGTGATCATTACTAAAATTTCCATGTAACCCAAATTTCGTTTTTTAAATTATGGTCTTGCTAAAATTGAAAGTCAATTTTAAAGCACTTAGAAGCATTTTAGCGCGATTTTATGTTTAATTAAGTTTATATCATTTTTTTCATGGAATTCTTTAAACTCAATTCTAAGTCACTTAGAAGCGTCTTAGAGCGATTCTAGCTTTAATTCGTGATCATTACTATAATTTCCATGTAACCAAAATTTTGTTTTGTAAATTATGGTCTTGCTAAACTTTAAAGTCAATTTTAAGGCACTTAGAAGCATTTTAGAGCGATTTTATATTTAATTAAATTTTTATAATTTTTGTCATGGAATTCTTTAAACTCAATTTTAAGGCACTTAGAAGCGTCTTAGAGCGATTCTAGCGTTAATTCGTGATCATTACTAAAATTTCCATGTAACCAAAATTTTGTTTTTTAAATTATGGTCTTGCTAAACTTTAAACTCAATTTTAAGGCACTTAGAAGCGTCTTAGAGCGATTCTAGTTTTAATTCGTGATCATTACTAAAATTTCCATGTAACCCAAATTTTGTTTTTTAAATTATGGTCTTGCTAAACTTTAAAGTAAATTTTAAGGCACTTAGAAGCATTTTAGAGCGATTTTATATTTAATTAAATTTTTATAATTTTTGTCATGGAATTCTTTAAACTCAATTTTAAGGCACTTAGAAGCGTCTTAGAGCGATTCTAGCTTTAATTCGTGATCATTACTAAAATTTCCATGTAACCCAAATTTCGTTTTTTAAATTATGGTCTTGCTAAAATTGAAAGTCAATTTTAAAGCACTTAGAAGCATTTTAGCGCGATTTTATGTTTAATTAAGTTTATATCATTTTTTTCATGGAATTCTTTAAACTCAATTTTAAGGCACTTAGAAGCGTCTTAGAGCGATTCTAGCTTTAATTCGTGATCATTACTAAAATTTCCATGTAACCAAAATTTTGTTTTTTAAATTATGGTCTTGCTAAACTTTAAAGTCAATTTTAAGGCACTTAGAAGCATTTTAGAGCGTCATGGAATTCTTTAAACTCAATTTTAAGGCACTTAGAAGCGTCTTAGAGCGATTCTAGCTTTAATTCGTGATCATTACTAAAATTTCCATGTAACCAAAATTTTGTTTTTTAAATTTTGGTCTTGCTAAACTTTAAAGTCAATTTTAAGGCACTTAGAAGCATTTTAGAGCGATTTTATTTTTAATTAAATTTTTATAATTTTTGTCATGGAATTCTTTAAACTCAATTTTAAGGCACTTAGAAGCATATTAGAGCGATTCTAGATTTAATTCGTGATCATTACTAAAATTTCCATGTAACCCAAATTTCGTTTTTTAAATTATGGTCTTGCTAAAATTGAAAGTCAATTTTAAAGCACTTAGAAGCATTTTAGCGCGATTTTATGTTTAATTAAGTTTATATAATTTTTTTCATGGAAGTCTTTAAACTCAATTTTAAGGCACTTAGAAGCGTCTTAGAGCGATTCTAGCTTTAATTCGTGATCATTACTAAAATTTCCATGTAACCCAAATTTCGTTTTTTAAATTATGGTCTTGCTAAAATTGAAAGTCAATTTTAAAGCACTTAGAAGCATTTTAGCGCGATTTTATGTTTAATTAAGTTTATATAATTTTTTTCATGGAATTCTTTAAACTCAATTTTAAGGCACTTAGAAGCGTCTTAGAGCGATTCTAGCTTTAATTCGTGATCATTACTAAAATTTCCATGTAACCAAAATTTTGTTTTGTAAATTATGGTCTTGCTAAACTTTAAAGTCAATTTTAAGGCACTTAGAAGCATTTTAGAGCGATTTTATATTTAATTAAATTTTTATAATTTTTGTCATGGAATTCTTTAAACTCAATTTTAAGGCACTTAGAAGCGTCTTAGAGCGATTCTAGCGTTAATTCGTGATCATTACTAAAATTTCCATGTAACCAAAATTTTGTTTTTTAAATTATGGTCTTGCTAAACTTTAAAGTCAATTTTAAGGCACTTAGAAGCATTTTAGAGCGATTTTACACTTAATTAAATTTTTATAATTTTTGTCATGGAATTCTTTAAACTCAATTTTAAGGCACTTAGAAGCGTCTTAGAGCGATTCTAGCTTTAATTCGTGATCATTACTAAAATTTCCATGTAACCAAAATTTTGTTTTTTAAATTATGGTCTTGCTAAACTTTAAAGTCAATTTTAAGGCACTTAGAAGCATTTTAGAGCGATTTTATATTTAATTAAATTTTTATAATTTTTGTCATGGAATTCTTTAAACTCAATTTTAAGGCACTTAGAAGCGTCTTAGAGCGATTCTAGCTTTAATTCGTGATCATTACTAAAATTTCCATGTAACCCAAATTTCGTTTTTTAAATTATGGTCTTGCTAAAATTGAAAGTCAATTTTAAAGCACTTAGAAGCATTTTAGCGCGATTTTATGTTTAATTAAGTTTATATCATTTTTTTCATGGAATTCTTTAAACTCAATTTTAAGGCACTTAGAAGCGTCTTAGAGCGATTCTAGCTTTAATTCGTGATCATTACTAAAATTTCCATGTAACCAAAATTTTGTTTTTTAAATTATGGTCTTGCTAAACTTTAAAGTCAATTTTAAGGCACTTAGAAGCATTTTAGAGCGATTTTATATTTAATTAAATTTTTATAAGTTTTGTCATGGAATTCTTTAAACTCAATTTTAAGGCACTTAGAAGCGTCTTAGAGCGATTCTAGCTTTAATTCGTGATCATTACTAAAATTTCCATGTAACCAAAATTTTGTTTTTTAAATTATGGTCTTGCTAAACTTTAAAGTCCATTTTAAGGCACTTAGAAGCATTTTAGAGCGATTTTATATTTAATTTAGTTTTATAATTTTTGTCATGGAATTCTTTAAACTCAATTTTAAGGCACTTAGAAGCGTCTTAGAGCGATTCTAGCTTTAATTCGTGATCATTACTAAAATTTCCATGTAACCAAAATTTTGTTTTTTAAATTATGGTCTTGCTAAACTTTAAAGTCAATTTTAAGGCACTTAGAAGCATTTTAGAGCGATTTTATATTTAATTAAATTTTTATAATTTTTGTCATGGAATTCTTTAAACTCAATTTTAAGGCACTTAGAAGCGTCTTAGAGCGATTCTAGCGTTAATTCGTGATCATTACTAAAATTTCCATGTAACCAAAATTTTGTTTTTTAAATTATGGTCTTGCTAAACTTTAAAGTCAATTTTAAGGCACTTAGAAGCATTTTAGAGCGATTTTATACTTAATTAAATTTTTATAAATTTTGTCATGGAATTCTTTAAACTCAATTTTAAGGCACTTAGAAGCGTCTTAGAGCGATTCTAGCTTTGATTCGTGATCATTACTAAAATTTCCATGTAACCAAAATTTTGTTTTTAGCACATTTTCAAAAAATTTTGTAAAAATGTGCCTATATAGCTTCACTCTGTCCGTCCGTCCGTCCGTCCGTCCCTTTTTACCTATGATTGACAAAAAAATATCAGGAATGGGTAGGTATTGAAATAAAAATAATTTAATGTTAAAACCTTTTTTTGTAGCCCCCCCCCCGTTACGGAGCTACAGCCCCACAAAGTTGAAAAAAGCCCCATATTTAAACAGTTATAATTAGAGTTCTATAAGGTATATCTCCAACCTGAAAACGGTAACAGACAGCTGTTTTTATAAGCTTTACAAGTTTTTAAAAGCCAATTGTATAGGGTTACCATACGGTACTAAAATTTACCGTTATTCAAAACTAAGTTTTACAAAATTTTTGGTCCTTCATAACTTCGGAACGGCAAAAACTAGAAACTTGAAATTTTGGGAGAAGTTAGATCCTTAGAAATAAGTAAGGGTCAGCTAACAAATTTTTTTTGTCACGCCCCCTCTTTAGGAGCTGTAAGGGGTCGAAAATTGAAATTTTGCTAAAAATTTAGCTTTTAAACACCTATAACTTGAATACCTGTCAAAATTTTTTTTTATTTGTATACAAAATTGAAAGCTCCAAAACGAAAGTTTCAATAAGTGTCAAAGGTTTTTCTTAATTTTGACTTTGTCCGTCCGTCCGTATGTTTACAAAAACTTTTACACCGTTTGAAATAGAGTAATGATATTTTAACCACGGGTAGATATTACAAAAAAATTAATTTCGTAGAAGAATTTTTTTCAGTAGCCCCACCCGTTACGGAGCTACAGCCCTTCAAATTTGGAAAAAGCCCTATTTTTAAATTATTATAACAAGAGTTTTGTTAAGTGTATTTTCCATCTGAAAAGGGCAAAAGATAGCTGGTTTTATAAGCTTCACAAAAATGTAAGGTTAAAATGTATAGGGTTACCATACGGTACTAAAATTTACCATTAAGCTAAACTCAACTTTTGCAAAATTTTTGGCCCCATATATCTTCTAAACGGTTCAACCTAAGCTCTTGATATTTTGGGAGAAGTTAGGTTCTCCAAAGTTAATAGGAGTCGGTTAACAAAATTTTTTTGTCACGCCCCCTGTTTAGGAGCTATAAGGGCTCGAAAATTGAAATTTTGCTATTTTCAACCACCTGTAACTTTAACACCTGTTCAAATTTTTTTTTACAAATATGCAAAATTTACAGCTGCAGCATTATATTTCAACATACGTTAAAGGTTTTTCTTAAATTTGAAAGAGTCTCTTTAAATTGAAGAAATTTTTTCTTAGTCTTAACCATTTTTGGTTAGATAATAATATTCTAGGTAAAAT
Source organism: Dolichopus griseipennis (assembly GCA_963082915.1). NCBI lineage: Eukaryota > Metazoa > Arthropoda > Insecta > Diptera > Dolichopodidae > Dolichopus > Dolichopus griseipennis. Next base: position 4,552,817 of record OY720445.1, read on the forward strand.
TCCAAATTAATTTCCTAAAACCGGAAAAAAATGGAAGGGTAAACACAGGAGGGGGGTGAGCAGATCCATCATAAGTTTGCTAAGCAAAAATTTAGGAACCTTCCCCATTGAAGGGCTAAAGGGGTCTTCAAAATTTAAAGTTTAATGTTCTTATAAAACAGTAACTTATTCACCAGTGTAAGTTTTTCCAAAATTAAACGTTAACATTGAAGCTCCAACATTATATTTTGCACTTATTAACAGGTTTTCTTGAATGCATTGGGGTTGTATTCTAAGTATTTTACTATTAGTCATATAATTAATTATTAATGAAATAACAAAATTATAATATTATCATAATATATATTTTTATAAAAATAAATGATAAAATACTCAGTAAGAAACCGTATATAATTTTGAAAATCTGCTTTTTAAAAACCCTTGGTTTTTTTCCCTCACTTGTTTATTTTTATGTAGACTTATTTTGTGCATCTCTTGAACATGAGTTTTAACATTAATATATTATTAGTGAATCTCCTCATTTACTTCATCCATCTTTTGAACTCATTGATACTTGATATTAAAAGTCTGGTAAAAGTCTTACAAAAGTCTGGTTTATTTCCCAATGCTCAAAAGCCCAAAAGTTTATTTAAATTTATACATTTAAAATAAAACCACTTATTTAAATACTAAATTTAAAATTTATATGAATGCAAGAGAAACACAAAGGAAGAACACATTAAAAATTTGGAATACGAAAAAAACTCAATATTTAAATATTATGCTAACTATAAAACAGTAGAATACAAGAGGACAAAATAGGGAAGATACCGGAAAAAAGTGGTACAAAATATGGAGCTCAGAAAAAATCTCAAAAAAAAAATTAAAACAAACATCACTCCAATTACATATCAAAATACTTATTTAAAAGTTTAGCAATATAATGTGATGATGACGGAAGCTAATAAAAGTTTTTTTTAAAAACGATTATCTTTTTTTCTTGATTTAATTTGAAATTTAAATTAAAAATTAATTTTAAATAAAATTGTCTGCCACGCGTCTACCAAGTTTTTGGGTATTTAAATATATTAAATATATTAAAAATGTATGAGTATCTGTACTACATGTACCTAAAGTAATCGTTATAGAAAGGGACGAAAAATCACAAAAAGTATTTTTTATGACTTATAGAAATTATAGGTACACATTTTTATAGTAAAGGACATTCTTCAAGGATCCGTATATCACTAAACTATTATATTCAAATTTTTGTTCTTATCTTTATGCAAATTTGAAAAAATTTGGTGGGACAGCTAATCAGCTAATCATTCTGATTATAATATTATCTCTAGTTCTAATTTAAGTTTATCTTTAATAAAAACTAATGATTTGAAGACCAGACAAACTAAAGATCCATTCATCCGTAATAATATGCACATAAATATGGATAAATTATTCGGTGGGGCCGGTATAAATGGAAATTAAGAAGGAGAAGGATACCAATGGTAATAAAGAAAAGAGGAATAAAAATATGAATAAAAATCAAAAGAAATGAATACAACATTTTTTGGACGGTAGAATTTGAAATTTAAAGTTTTGATTCTGTTTTTTTGGACTGTGTCTTGCTTTTGCCTCATCATTATTCATTTGTTAAAAGAACAAGTTTTTGTTTGTACTAATTTTGAATTTTGTTTTTTTTTTTGGTATTCTGTTGGTATTATTGTGGATTTCCTTAAGTTATTTGAGGTCGCTTACCTATAGATGTACCACTAAAACAATGGCTGGTTTTTTTTTTGAAGGATCTATCAAACGATAAAGACAAAACAAAATCTTAAATAAAATAAGTAGTTATTATTATTATCTCTTTTTAGTTGCCTTTGATATGCAAATGATGATAAGTTACAGTACCTAGCCATTTTATTTGGAAATAAGTTTTTTGTTTATCATATTAAATTTATTTTAATTTTCCTATTAAGGTACTCAGTGGAAGAAGTTCAGATTGTATTAATAAACTGGCAAAACAGCTGGGAGAACAGATCTTCGAACAAACATATATAAAGCTAAGTGCATGACAATTCGAAAACTAATATTCATAATACCCAATTGAATAGATATCAGAATTTGAATCTTCCCAAGTATATATTTACAACAGATAGTGGCACCATTAGAGATATAGGACACAGAATAGTAAAAGCCAGGATTGCCTATGGAAGGCTGCAGTCGACATGGAAATCAACACAATTCCGCACGCGGAACGAAAATTAGAATCAGCGAGACGTATGCCAAATCGGTGTTGCTTTTTGGAAGCTAAACATGGCTTGTTTTAAGAAACAATGTACAGAAACTACGAGTCTTTGTATATAATTGTCTGATAATTCTTTTTCGCATATTCTGGCCAAGGGGAGTTGTGAACAAAGAGCTTTGGGCAATGTAGAAAAAACAGCTGATAATGGTCCAAAACTTTTTCATTTATAAACGCATTTTGGCAATTGTCTTGTCATTTCAAGCGAAGTTACCAATCATATTCTTAGGCGATCAACAGCATTTGTAACATGCCAAGGCTTAGAATGCAACTTCCAGGACATAAGAAATATATGCAAACCAACAACCACCTGTGGGAGGACAAAGCAAAGAGAATGTGACCTATCTGGAAAATCATGCCCCAAAAAGAAAGAATTGCGAAAAATTTAAATAATTGGAGGGACTATGTGGAAGTCCCATGTTCTCTAAGGGAATAGTAAGGAAAACAACCAAAAAATTAAAATTCAAACAGTTAATTTTGGAGATGGGCACGTTTGAATATAGGTAATGCCCAAAGTTTTGATCATATTACCACCTACAGTCAAAAAAAACTCAGTAAAAACTTAATGCTTTGTGAAAAATTTATTCAGCCCATTGATAAAGACTTCATTTAAAAAATTTTCATTTTACATTTTCATTACTCTTAACTTAAGCACTATGCATATATTTTTTTTTCTAAACTTAAAAGTATCTATTAAATTTATGTTGAAAAAATCCAACTTGCTTTTTTAAGAGTGCTCACAAAGTATCTTTTAGATACAATTTTCAATTTTTTTTTTTTTTCTAACAATTTTTTTTCAAAATTTTTTTTTCCATCTTTTTCTGCTTTCATTTTAAATTTTACTTTAGGGTTGAAGATAAACGTTTTACGATATTTTGGCGTTGTTATTCAATATAATAATAATAATACAGGTAAGGTACAGGTAAGTAGCAATTTTTCTATTAAAAAAAAAAAACAAAAATGGAAAAAGAAATAACAATTTAACTGTTAGTTAATTTTTTTTTTTAAAGTTTTCATCAATTTGCAAAACAAAAAAAAAACAGAAACTTGTTAAAAAAAAATGAGTAGCAATTTAAAGTATGGGTATAGGTTAAAAGAATTAAACTTATATAGTTAAGATATAATAAAGCGGTTTTTATCCCCCAAAGATTAGATACATACTGTAAAAATATACAAAAATAAAAAATACAATTTCCAATAGGTAGTATACCTAATACGGAAGCTTCTTCTTTTGCTACTACTGATTTTTATAAGTATATACTCTTACTATCAACTGCTGCTGCTGCTGCTGCTGCCTGCTATTGCACTTGATTATTTTGAAATTTTTTCATTATATAAATTTTTGTAAGTGGAATTTAGTAGGAAACTGATTGGCGATGGGTTGCTGGGTTATAATTCAATTTTATCAAAAAAAAACAACGAGCACGAAAACTTTAAAACTTTTATAATTTTTTTTTGAATATTCATAGTAAATCAATTGAATTTAGACATGGAGTAAATTCAAAAGAGGTCATTGCCTTAAGGAATTTTTCGGAATAAAAACAGTTTTAAAGGAAAAATTTTCATGTGGAAATTGTTAGAAATAAAAATTATATTTAATAATATTTAATTCCGCTGCTTGGTTTTTTTTTAATTTAAAGATTTTATCTAATAAAACTTTTGGTCAGGTAATTCATGTTTATTCAAAAATACAATTAGACTAGTAATATTGTTTGTTTTAAGGTAATTTATCAAATAAATTTAGAAAATATCTTAAGATTATGATGAAAATTAGTTTATGGAAAATAGGTGGATATTGATCAAAATAATGATTTTATTAGAGTTTAGTAGAAATTGGAATATAACTTTTGTAGAGTTTATTTTGAAAGAGTTTGTTTTTATAGTTAAAATTTTTTAGGTTTTTAATGAATTTTGTTTTGTAAAATATAGAATATTTATTTTTATTAAATATACTTACAGAATTCGTAGTTTCGGAAGATTTTGAAAATCCGATTCAAATATAACTGTAATGTTATTGCCTTGCAGATCTCTGAAAAAATAGAAAAAAAATTTTAAATGAATTAAAATACAACTTTATAAATACAATTAATTTAATAAATATATTAATTTTTTAAAATATTAAATTAAATAATTATTAGCACTTGCAATATTTTTTTTTAGAGTAAATTCAAAATTGCAAAAGCGGTTTTTGTTTTTTAAGATTTTACTCCAGTTTCAAGTTCCTAACTCAAACCGATTGGAAGCGGGACCAAAACTTTTTCAAAAACTTGAGTTTAGCATAATGGTAAATTTTAGTACGGTATGGCAGCCCTTTATATTTGCCTTTCAAAAATTTATTAAGATTTTAAAAATAGCTGTCTTTTTCAGATTGAAAATATACCTAACATTTGTTCTAACAATTTAAATATAGGGTTTTTCAACTTATGGGGCTGTAATGGGTGGGGCTACAGAAAAAAGTTCTTCCATTAAATTATTTTTTTTGCATTTAAAATTTCTTTTCTCTATTTGAAACGATGTTAAAGATTTTGTAAATCTACGGACGAACGGACCGACGGACAGAGTGAAAATAAGCACATTTTGAAAATGTGCTAAAAAACAGTTATGGCGTTTGAAAATTGAAAATACAACTTTAAAACTTTTGTTATAAAAATTTAAATATGACACTTTTGTGGAAATAGTGAAGCGGTCTTAGCAATCAGAGTAAATTACCTGTCAAAAATCTTGCTATTTTAAAATATCGCCTTTTCCAAAATTTTTTGCTCTTAAAAATGTCGTTTTTGGGTTAAAATTGAAAAGTGAAATTTTTATTTATCATTTCACTATCATTAATTTAATTATTTTGAATTCAACTATCGATTTTTTATTAATATTATTTAATTTCCATTTTGTACCAATAATAATAATATAGTTTAAATTCCATATTTTAAATTTGATTATCAATAATAATAAATTTCAGAACTTAATAAATTAAGTATAAAAATTAAAATTTTTAAAATCAATTTTTTTTCAATATTTGGAATTAAAAAGATTAATTAATTTTGTATAACAATTATATTTAATAATAATATTTACTAATATTATTTAAAAACGAGGAAGATTATAGTTTCCCTTGTCAACTTTTAGATACACGTGAATACCCACTATGATGTATAATATAAATAATAAGCATTTCTCATAATATAAAAATTTAATTTACAAAAAGAATAAATAAAAAAAAAAAAAATTAAAAAAAATATGATCTGACTGATGTTCTAACCGACACTTTTCGATTAAAAGTCCGATAACTTAAAAACTAAGCCAATAAAAAGAAAATGAATTTAAAAAAAAAAATTAGATTTGACGTGGATTTAAACCGAGGCTGGGATTTCAACTACACCAAGAAGCGATTAATAATCTATTTAATTATTAGCTTTGAAGATATTCTTATAGGTTCAAAAATTTGTATGGCAGCTACCCGAAGCTCTGTCCGATTTTTACTAAAAACAATAGGGAACCTAGAAATTTTTTTTAAAAATTTTTTTATGTAAGTTTAGAAACTGTAGCTTCTTTAGTTTTTGAGTTATCGTGCTGACAGACGGCCGAACGGACGGACACACAGCAAGATTGATTTACTTTTCGATACTGATCCGATAAGTACCTTTGACACTATATATAGTTCGCCTAGATCGTTGCGTTACAAACGGAGGAGTAATTTTAATATACACATGGCCTTATTTGTATGCATGGGTATAAATATTTATTATGCATATTCATTTTAAATTTAATTATTTGTTTATAGGTTAATGGAATGCATTAAAAAATAAATATTTTTATAAAATAATTTTTAAGTTATTAAATAAAGTCAATATTTAATTTTAATTATATTTTAATTTAAAAATTTATCGAATAGTTTGAAAACAAAACCACAAACTATAACAATTAGTATTATAGTAGTTGGATTTATTAACTTGTCCTTCAAAAATTTAAAATTAATTAGTAATTATAAAAAATAAATTGGTTTGAATTCTTTATTGATGACTCAGTAGTTTGGAATTTATTAATTGGAGCTTAAAAAATGTGTTTCTAGGACAAAAGGATTAGGTATCATAAAATTTTAATACTAAAAACTCCTTTGCAAGAAAACTTACTGTAACCCTTAAATACAAATAAAAGGGTTTTTTAAAAGCCAAACCTTTTTTGAAATTTGATATCTAACCAAATGGTTTAAGAATTAAAAATATGTCATGATTTTATTAAATAAAAATAAAAAATCCCAAAATGAACTCTTTATAAACCAATTTTTAGTTTGAGAATTACAAGCGCTATTGAACAGTAAAAGAAGAGTTATTACAATCACTTTTAGTAATTTCTTAAAGTTTCTTCTTTTCAGGATGAAGCCTTATGAGCCTACTGCAATTGTAAAGAAACCGTTGCAAAAACCAATTAATATAGCGCCTTCAAATATGACAAAATCTCAAATTGCTTCTGAGAATCAGAACATACAGTCAGGACAGTCAAACATTAAAATACAAAAGCAAATCATAAAACAAAAAACAAAAACTTATTTAAGAAATCAAAGATTAAAATGAAAAACCATTAAATCTATTATGGAATGCATTCAATAGTAATGAACTGAAAATACGATATTGAATTCACAAATATAATCCCTTAAAAGTTATGGAGTTCAAAATTCAAATTGGTACTCCTTAAAAGAAATTGATTCCTCAAATGTTTAAATACAATAGGATTTAAAGATTAAACTACACAAGAAAAACCCCTTACTAATGATAAAGGGTTTGAATAAAGGGTTCTGTATTTTTGAATTAATTAAAGCAATGAAAAAAATGTTCTAATGAACTGATGAAGCATTTACTAATACGAATTGTCTTTTATTTTGCTTTATCTGTAGTTAGACCTTCTGTATAATTTTTTTTCTAAAAGATTCAATTTCATTTAATAATCTTAGAGACCATAGTTCAATTGGAACTATTTGATCTCCGAAAATGAATTATTGAACAAAGAATAATAGATCAATATTATTTTGATGCATTTAATTGTTTTGTATAAATTCGATTTGAAAGGAATGAAAGGAATTATGAAGAAAGGATTTTTAATCCTTTGATGGAAAAATCTTTGAATACATATCAAATTTTGTGTATGGGTGGTGTATGTGTTAAAATACATAAAAGGATCTTTTCATTGAATTAAACACTTGATCCTAATTTTGACCTTCCCCAAAATTTTTTAAATTTAAGCATCTTGGGAATTAACTTTTATTTAAAATTATAAAAATGCAATAAAAGGAATGTGGAAACTAATACTGTATTTTAAAATTTTTTAAAAATAGTATAAAATATGTTTAGTATATGAATGGATTTTTAACTAAATTTTCAATATCCCAGTTTTGGTGTGATTAAGAACATGGCTTCTAAAGTGAAGCAGTGCGGGTTCGAGCCCAATTCATATTGATTTTTAAAAATTTTGTTTGAGTGAGGCTTTTAATACCGAACATGTTCCAAAGTATTTTTTAGATCATATCAGAGTATCTTTCGAGATATACAACAGGTCCATAATCTACTGATTATTGAGGTGCTTTCTTAGCTTTAACCAGAGTCATTTAAAATTCGTGAAATGAAATTACAACAGAGAACAACTCCGAACTCTTTCTTTACTGAGTAATAAAATAAGCATTATATTGTATCATTCAAGCCTGGTAGGATTTCATTTTAAATATTAATCATTTTGAAAAATCACCAAACTTACAACTTTACCAAAAATAATTTTCAAAAATTTTCTCAATAAAAGTCAAATTTTAAAACCACAAAACTTAAATATTTCTTGAAGCATATTTTAATATTTTAAGGAAAGCTATCAATTACAAAGAATTTATAAAATAAATGTCTAAAATTTAATATTGGGAGTGATTAATTAGGTGGTAAAACAATTTTGAAAACTAATTAAAATATTAACCTCCAATATTAACCACCATTTTCAAATAAAATTAAAATATAAGTTAAAATAATTAAACATTTTAAAAATTCAAATTTTATAGTTTTTTTTTCATATTGAAGATTGTTGTAATGGCATCACCAATCAGAAGACTCTACGTTCGTCGTTGCTGGAATCTAGAATTATTTAACTCTAACTCTATGAACCGTGGACCTGTTAAACAAGTCATTAAAACTCATTTTGCAAGATGGGAACTTCTCCAGTTGAGATGTTGTAGGAATGACAGGCAAAGTAAAGCAAAAGCCGAAGGGCACACGACTGAAGAACTTATTATTTTACAAAATGAGTACTTTTTCACTGAAGAGTGAGTACATTTTCATACTGTGCTTCGCTGAAGATCTAGTCGGCCCGCAAAATTTCGTATTCTGCTTAACCTTATGTGATCACGAAAAAATTGCCAAGGTATTTACATTAAATGCTAACTCATTCTTAAAGAAAAATATAGAGTCTAATGTTCTTGAGTCTTGGAGATTTGTTAAAATTGTCAAACCAAATCTAGATACTTTCTTGGATCCTGTATTAATTAGCCAACAATCCCATCTTAGTTAGCTTCTTATTTTTAATAACCAACAATAATAGGAAAGTTTATTCTGTAGTAGTATTTGAATAATATTAAATTTTTGGAATCGGTACTCTATTAGGTCCCTCTTGTACTAACTAATTTAAGTACAAAAGCTTCGAATTAATCGTCAGAAGATAAACCTGGTTTAAAAGCTATACTGGGTGCCCCCAATTATATCGATCGAACATAATATTTTTTTAAAAAAAAAAGGAGTAAGTAAAAATCAACGGCAGATAATTCATCTGTTATCAATTGTCATGATTCTTAACAAATTATATTTCCATTACATATTCATATAAATAAATTAATATGTAAATATATGTTATATTTCGAAATATAATAATTGTGTATCTTTGTATTAAAATCTTTTTTTTTTCACACCAACTCCCAATAATTTACACATGCTTGTATTATTTGTTCCATTGTATTGTGTTACGCTTATATAGATGCTAGGATCTGATTATATAAAAAAAAAATGTAAAGGTGGTGGGAGATAAAAAGTTGTTAGGTATAGATGTTGGTTGCTTGGTTGATGTAACAAAATTATTATCATAAAAAAACCATATCATTATTACATTACAATTTACAATTTATATTGGATTAAGATTTTCTGTTTTTTTTTGTTGAAAGCATTTTATTCAACGTGAAATTTCCGTTAGGGCTTTTTTTTTTAGAAGGGAAGAAGACGAAAAGAGGTAAGTAGGAATAGAGGTACCTTGAATGTTGACACATTTTCCACATTCATTCATTCATCATTTAAAATAAAATAAAATGTAATCAACACTTTTTTTAAGGTGTTCTGTGAAATTTTTTGAAATCTCATTACTAAAATAATATATAATGGGATTGTAAAATATTCTTCAGAATCTTCGGTTTTCCAGTCCGTTCGTAGGTTTTAAAATTATTTTATAAAAATTTGATTTGCAGATCAAAATTCGAACATAGTGGTCGTAAATCCGATTGTGTTATCCGATTTAATTAGTTTAGAGAAATTTTATAAATAGCAAGGTTTATTTCTTAAGATCCTTCAGATTCACAAAAATTCCTGTGCCTCCGTTTCTTTAAAACATCCTGTTGTCAACTAAATAACTTTATTTAAAAATTTGTGCCAGAAGAATAATTCCATAATTTTGTTCTTAAACAAAATGTTTGAAAAATTTAAGGTTCGGGGGATTGGAGAGCTAAATAAAAGGTATAATATAAAGTAGTTTAGTTGAGAGACTTCGAGATCTAGAATAGAACACTCTTACTTTCTTGAATTTAAATTTATTTTAACCAAACCCTTTGATTTTCATGAAACCCTTTGGCAAAATTTTGAAGCTTTCATTAGTGATTTGTTTACAATAAAACGTGAACAGCGTTCTCATTCGCTATTGACGCCAGAAAAAATATAGCTTTGGCGACGACAATAGGATCAGCACTGTCGGCGACTGACAGGCTAAATTTTAATTAAATTGAAGTGAGAGTGATCAATATTTAGGAAACAACCAACACTATCAGAAAATTGTTAGTGATTTCAGAATTAATAATTAAAACAGGGCCTCAGAATGAAATATACTGGGAAACCTCATGGGAAGTCTCATACTGGAGAATAGATTGGAGAAAAGAATTTATAACTGTTACATAGTTGTTAAGTTTAGGACATAGAAGGAATCCGAATGAACTGACGTCCCATTTAGGATGAATAAGAATAATATAGAAAGGAAATGTGTTGCAAACTGTAATTCCATTAACGTTTAAATATTTAATTATTAAATATTATTAAATTCTTATTTTGTATCTACCCTCTGGTTGTTAAGATATTATAACAGTAATAATATTTTCTGTTCTGTTTAAATATGCACGTACGTACATTTCCTATGTGGGAGTATTTAAATTGTGTTGTTTTTGTTTTTTTTTTACAAATATTAAGTTTTTTAACAAATTATCAGAAAAAAAAAGTTTTATACCTTATCTTTTGCTTCAATTTAAAAAAAAAAACCAAATAATAACAAAAAGTTGTAAAAATTCATGTTTTAAGTACACTTTCACTTTAAAATCTTTAAAATTTTTTATTTTTGTTTTAAATTAAAACTTTTATTTTTTTTTTTATTATCAGATGATTTTTGGAAAAAAAACAGAATTACAAAGTTGTTAAATATTAAAAAATCTTATCATATACAGTAACTTTGTTTTTTCCTTAAATTATTCTTATAGGAATTCTTATGATCATATAAGTAAAAGTGTGAAATTGAAAAATTTGTGAATGAGTGAGAGTGAAAGAAAAAGAAAGAAAATTGAATAACAGAGATATCAGTATTATATTGATTTTGGAAACATAATTGCTTTTTTTTTTTTTTTTTTTTAATGTGATAGAAATTACGTTGGGAATAAAAGGTGTTAATATTTAATGGAATTATCATGTTATGTACGAAATTTAATTAAAAACGATTAATATTTTAATACACATTTTAATTATCCCTTTAGTTTTATTGTATATATATACATATGTGCACACATTTTTCACACCTACTGATTAATTGATTAACGAATTTGTTCTAATTGAAAATATCTTTAAGATATAAAATCTATCAGTTGGAAAAATTTATTGAAGCAAATATTTAGATATTGGATTTTTTAAGAAATTTGGAACTTTACTGATAATTTACATAAGTTTTAAAAGTGTTGAAGTTCTTGAAGCTTTAGAAATGATCAACATGAAGTACAAGTTGAGTGTGAGAGGCTTAAATTCCCCCATCACAATTTCCACTAAAACAAAGCCTTCAAATTTTAGATTTTCAAAGCCAAAATCCCTAAAGCTAAAACCCACAAGAATCATGGACCATATCCCACTAAGATGAAAATCTGATAGGGTATTTTGAAAGGAAATTTGCTGTTTCCATTTTCAATGGAGTTTGGAAACAGCGACACAATCGCGAGCTGTATGAGCTGAACGACGATAATGATCTCGTAACTTTGATTAAAATCCAACGATAACGCTGGTAAGGTCACGTAGTAAGGATGAACGATGATACTCCAGCAAAAGCGGTTGTTGACTCCAATCCGGAGGGTAGACGCAAAAGAGGTCGACCACATCTTCGATAGAAAGACGGTGTTCAGTCAGACGTAGGAATGCTGAATATTGTTGGAAGTTGGAGTGATGCTGCGTAAGACAGAATCCAATGGAGGAAGGTTTTGGACTCGGCTCAAAAATAATAACTTGTTATGCCGATAAAGTAAGTAAGTAAGTAAAATTCCCAAAAACTCTAAAGCTGAAATCAAGATTTTCCGCTTTTCCTTAACTTTGTTTAGGTGAATTTGCCTTTTGGGGACATTATCTCGAGAATTTTATATTCAACCCAAGTTTAATTATTATGAAATTAAAGCTTGAAGATTCCTACTTCCTGAGCATTTCTTAAAAACGTTCATATCGATACATTATAAAGGACTTATCAGCAGGTATAAAAACTTATTGGATGTATTTTTCAAAAAACTACTCCAAATAATGACTCACTACTCTATAATGATTTGAATTCAATTTAATAAAAGATTTTTGCAAAGTTTTAAAAATTTTTTAAACAAATAAGTAACTTAATACATATAATATAATCATTCCACAATTTCAATTACTTAATATGTTTTAAGTTTCATGCATACGATAACTTGATATTCCCTTAAGGGGACAATTATTAAAATAAGTGATCTAGTTAATTTTTTAAAATTAATTTTTCTTTTTTTTTTTGAATTACAATTGCAAATTAATTACAATTTACAATTAAAAAACAAGATATTGAAACATTGATTACTCAATAGTATATATAGTCAATAGTGAGTAAAAACTTGCATAATTTTTTTTTACTTTATTAACTTACAAACATATATCAGTTATAATTATAGTAATTTTAAAACTTATTATCATCTTGTTAGTAATTTTTTATTACATATTTTGATTTTGATTTTATTTTTTATACCCGTATGACTATATAGGCAAAGGGTATAATAAATTTGCCATTACGTTTGTAACGCAGAGAAGGAGGGGGGGTAGATATAGACTCAAGTGTATGGATCGGATCAGAATCGAAAAAAAAATCGATTTAGCTATGTATGTCCGTCCGTCCGTCCGTCCGTCCGCACGATAACTCAAAAACTAAAGGAGCTAGGATCTTGAAATTTTCGCAAATTCGTTTTTTTGCAATAGCCGTCATCGCTATTTAAATCCAGCCATTTTGGTCCATGGGTTCGGGTGGCTGCCATACAACTTCTTTTTTTATATGAGTATTTCTTTGTACCTATTACAGCTACGTGTCTGAAATTTTGGCAAAAGTAGTTTAGTTCTATGGCCAAAGTTTCTGCAAAATTTGGTTGGTCTGTTGCAGTGAGTTCGAGTAGCTGCCATACAACTTCTTATTTTATATGAGCATTACTCTATACCTATTGAAGTTGGGTGTCTGAAATTTTGCCAAAAATAGTTTAGTGTAATGGCCAAAGTTACTGCAAAATTTGGTTGGTCTACTGCAGAGGGTTCGAGTAGCTGCCATACAACTCCTTCTTTTATATGAGCATTATATTTCACCTAATAAAGCTGGTATGTTTGAAATTTTGCCAAAAGTAATTAATGTTTATAATAATAATGATATAATGTTTATATAACGGTCATACGGGTATCCCAGAGTTGACACAGTCTACTCTACTACACTCTTCCTCGTTTTTTTTTTATTTTTGCAATTAAAAATTATTACATATTTTACGTCCCCATTTTTCATTTCACTCTTAATAAAATCAAAATATCATTTTAGTTTCATTCAACTTGCTAATAACTGGGTATATGTATATAATGTATATATATATTTTACTTTTATGATCTATAATTATCGAATTCGCAATAATCGAATTGAATCGATTAAAAAAATTGAAAATAATGTAATAAACTTTCGATATATCAATAAATTGCAAATGATTTTTCAGTTCAGTGTTTTTTTTTTTGTATAAAGACCTATAATAATAATTAATTGTAATCATCAGAAGATGGAGTGTTTTTATTTACTTTCAAACATATACGAATTGTTACATTCGATTGCAAAACAAGTTTAATTTTGTTTTGTTTTTAATTTAAATTTTTCTGAACAAAAGTTTAATTTGTTTTTAACTTATTTAATTATTTTTTAGATGTTTGTTCAATAGTCTGCTACAGTACAGTAGTCAAGTACTTGTTAAGTACTTTAATTTTTTAATCGCAAAGGAAGCTTAGAATGTAGGTAAGTGTTCCTAAGTTTAAAGTTAGAGCACTAGAAATGATTCAAAAAGAGTGGGTTTCTATGGTTTTCTTGGGTTGGTTTAAAACTCCGCTTCTGAGAAAAGTGGTGGGTTTTTTTTTCACAGTATCGTTAGGAAAAGTACTCATATGATTCAGTCAGTTCATCTTCAAACTTATATTCTTTAAGAAATGATAATACTTAGATTTCTAAACATAATGCATGACTGGCTACTCTTTATTTTAACATTCACAGGAATACCGACACATCCTTTTTTATATTGACTGCAGAAACTTAGAGTACGTTTATGTTGGAGCTGCGATAAGTGATAAGAGCGACTATAAGAGCATAGCGTAGAAATTTTTTATTGTTTATCGATTATCAAAGCGATTCTCCAATATAAACACCTCTATTTAAAGCATGTATATGGTTTTCTAAGCTATTCTCTTATCGACGCTCTTATCACTTATGACAGCTCCAACATAAACGCACCCTAAAGCATGATTCTAACAATTTGTTCAATTTTAATATCTATACTTCGTCAAGAAAGTAATTGATTACTTTGTATACAAAAGCAACTTCAAACAAAATAAAGTAACTGATATTAAAATAACGGTAAAAAAATGTTCCCACTCCAACAAAAGTATTCAGTACTTTGGTAAAATAAATCCATTTTTTTTTTTTAAACGTAATATTAAAAGTGTTTTAATTTTTTTAAAAAGTTTTTTTCAAATTAAAAATAGCTTGGATGGAGTGCTCTGCAAATCGATATGACGTACGATGTGAAAAATTAATTATAGTTTTTATCTTAAGAATTTCACTAAGGTAAATATAGTTTTGTTATTGTGTTTTTCACATTTCTTCTTGTTTTTAATTACAATTTTATTGCGAAAAAATGGAAAAACGCAAAAAAAAAAAAAACAAACCAAAATGAAAAGCCGACATACATCTGGTCTTATTTCCTGTAATTGTATTCATATATTAAATATGTTAAAAGACTTAAAATATCTGAAGTCAATTTAATGATTGCATTGAATTATACTTAGAGGAATTAAAGTGTATATAACGGGAATCACAATGTGTGGTGGAAATTAAATCAAAATTGATTTCGCCTTTTTTTCCTTTTTAATATCAAATTAATTTTTAAAGTGTAAACTATTATTTAAAAAAGAGATTAATAATGTTGAAAACTATTAATTAATTTTGATTACAAACTACTAGAATATTGAATTGTTTTCAATTTCCGCATTGGATCATGTAAGAAACTAAGTATTCAATTAAGTTTAAAAAATTGAACTTAGAACATGCAATTTAGATAATATTGGTAATTTAATCTAATGATTTATATATAGAAGTTTTAATTTTATAGTTGGAGTGTCTATTGAAAAGATCATTTAACTTCGTAATTAATTTAAAACTAAAATTTAGAAACAAATACTAGTTATTGAATTTCATTAACTGCTCTTAGTTGTAGTTTTTATGTTGTTAGTTTAATATTACAATTTTTTTAATAATACAGTCTTTCCTCAAAGTCTTTATTTTTAATAATGTTGCAGTGTTCTTTAAATATTTATTTTTTTTCTCCTGGTACCCTACTTTGAAGCATAGGGCTTTAACTTGAAGTTTCCATTCATTTCTATTCATAGCTTTTTCTACTATTTTGTTTCAGGATATTTCGTGTCTCCTTAATTCATCAAGCACTTTTCTTCTCCACGTTGCTCTGGTTCTAACTCTTGTTGACCTGGACCCAACTAGAGAACTCCAGGTAAGCGCCATTCTTGTTATGCTTCATTTTTCCTAAGTATATATATGACCAATCCACCTCATTTTCCTTTTGGTGATTTGCTTCACTATTGGTTCTACATCTGTTAGAGTCCTCCAGTCTGCATTTCTTATTAGTGAGCAACCATATGGTTCGACGCCATATGTTAATGCAGATTTTGTGTACAAATTGAATATTGTTAGTTTGGTTCGTTTTTATATTGCGAGCTGTTTCATATGGAGCAAAGTCCACTGGAAGCTGTTCTAGCTTTACTGATTCTGTTTTGTACATCTTCATTGGTGCCGTCTGAAGGCGAGTCGATATTTTCCAGATATAGTGGACCTATCAGTAGGCATTGCAGTATTAAAATTAGACAATTCTGTCTAGGATAATAATTTTTAAAGTTCTTCAATTTTAAAAAGGTGTATTTCTAAGGTTCTCAAGTTCGAAAATGAAACTCTGATCAGCAGACAGACTTTTGCAATAATTTTTAAAAATACTAAATGAAGCAAGAATTAATATGAAACCCATTGGTAATTAATGTAAACAACAAAATTCATGAATTCATTATTATCAACTTTTAAAAATCATTTCCATCATTATCAACAACTTTATTGGAATTAATAACATATGGCGCTTTTTTTTTTTGAGGTTTAAAATAAATTTTTTTTTTATTTTTTTTCGCTGGACCAATTTTATTTTAAGTTGTTTCTATCTCATTCTAACATATGTAGTATATTAATATTGAAAATATGGTATTGTATGGTGTTAATGACTATATTTGTATTTTTTTTAACCCTGCCTGTGTTTTTGTTTTTTTTTTTTTAAATTCATGTTACCAGGTCATATCCTTTTTTTTATTGTTCTTTTTCTTGTTTTCTTGGTTTGATTTTTGAATTGGGATGAGGATTTGTTGTGTTGGTGTGTTGTATGTACAGCATGATGCAGTCATTAATTATTTAAGAAAAAAACAACAACAAAAATTTTAAATCGTATATAATGCAAAAAAAAAAAATAAAACAATAAAAGAGAGAGGGTGGACCAAAAATGGATTATAAAAAAATTTATAATAAAACATATTAAAGGAAAGTGGAAACCTATCATGCTGTGGTGATTTGATTTATGCCTTTCATTGAGTTCATTCTTCGAATCAAACCTTTTTTTTTAATTTTATGTGTGCCTTTCATCTTTTGTTTTTCTGATGCCAATACATTGTTTTGTTGTCTTGTCATCTTTGTATATGATGAAGATGATGATGGTGATGCAAGTGATGAAAGTTATTATAAGTTTACCTATATTGTAGTTATTTTAAAAACAAGAACAATGAGGACACTTTTATCTTCAGATTTTTATTATTTTTAATAGCATTTATTTTCACTCAATCCAAAATTGGTATTTTTAAACACATATAAATTTTAAACACAGGTTTGGGTTCATGCAGGATCAAAAGACAAAAGGACCAGAGGAACAAAGAGTATAGAGCAAAATATAATAAGTATTTAAAATATATTATTGGTACTATATGTTATATTGAGTAAAACCTATTTAACACGCCTTCTCAATTACAATTTTTTAATTGCCGAAAAGGGAATTTTGAATTTATTGCATAAGGTTGAAGAAAAGTTTTCATTTCAGATTGTACCGACAGTTAAAAACCCACTATTACTACACAACATTTAATTATATATACTAATAAGTATATGTATAAGTGTGTACGTGCTTATACCTTACTATACAATCATTTAAAAGGAAATAAGGGCAGAAGTTGAGTTTCATTTAAAAAATAAAAACAGAGGAAGTGGGTTTGGGGGAAATACCATTTAAAATAAATCAACAAAATCGAAGTTGGAAGAAGTGCAACATATAATATATATAAAAATCACAAAGCTTAGAGCGTTAATTAATTACCGCCTTACTCTTGTTAGAAGTCAACAAGAAAGCTGTCGAATAAATTTATTGGAAGGCAAAAATAAAAAAAAAACTCAAATAATATTTTTAAGGTTTTCCTAAGGCGATTATATTGTTCTTTTGATTTTATTTTTTAAATATTTGGTTTTAATTTAAAAAAAAACATAAGAAAAATCTAAAATCAATAACAAACAAAATTAACCTTAAGGTTTGCTTTAACTTTTTTAATCTTTATTATTAGATGAAATCATCATTTAGAATGTTTTTTTTTTGGAAATGTTTTATGTTTTGAGAAAAAAATGGTTTTGAGTGAAAAAAATTAAAACAAATATGTAACAGGTTGCATTTTGTAATGAATTCAAAGAATTGCTTTTTATTTTTATAAAAGAAAAAGGGACTGAATTTTTGCCTGGAAGGACAATCAATTGTATATGAAATAAATCAGAAATAACATTCTTTCAGATGGTTTGGTTTTTGGAAATTAATGCATTTTGCAAGAAAAGAAAAAAATCCCTCTATAAATAATGCGGCGCTATAATGTTAAAATAACAGACTTTATAAATTTTTAAGTGTTTACTTGTTTACACTTTTATAAATGAGTTTTTTGTTTTTTTTTTTTGGGTGTATAGTGATTGAGTGTTTCTTAGAATTGAATTAAAATTTCTTAATATTGTTGAGTTGTTAATTATTATGTTTTGTATATTATAATTAAGATTTTGCTTTAAAATGATGTGAAGGTTTTATATAAATTTGTTATATGTTTGATTATAATCGATAAATGAAGTCATTAATGCTATGCAACCCTTTTAAGAAAACATTCGTTTAGTTGTTGCATGAACTATTAGAGAAGACTTGGGAGATCATTTGTCAAGTTATGACATAAAGTAAGAACCTAATAGTATCTAACTTGTCATAAGTAGAGTACAGCTAGTAAGATCCTTAGAAACTCTTATTTGAACTAAACCAAAGCGAACCTCTGGGTTACATCCGAAATTTTATCTTTTAAGAACACATTTTGAAGTATTTAAAGTGTTTTTTGAAATGATGATGCTATAGAGAGTTTTTAAAATTAATTGTCTTAAATTTCCCGCCTTTTTTCATAAAGAAGCCAAGATCAAATGGAAAAATAATAAAAAAAGGTAGTAGGAGAGTTTAACCAACAACGTTGATAAGGATTGTATTTATAATATCGAAACAGTCCGTTTTTACAAAAAAAATTATGTAAAAATATACAGTGATATGCTATTTACTTTTTGGATCCTAGAACCCCTGGTGGGACATAGTGCGTCAACAAATCCTCTTCATCTTTCACAATCCTTAGCAATTTATTTTAGCTGTAACCACGTTTTGCGTTGCGGTTCCGCCGCTTTCAAAACAGTACTTCTCCATGTTTTCCTTGATCTATCAACTCGTCGTTTGCCTTGTGGATTCCACTAAAAACATTGCTTTACAATTTTTTCTTCTGGTTTCTTCAAGGTATGTCCGATCCATCGGCATTTTCTCTCTCGGATCTCGACTTCAATCATCTTTTGGTTCGTTTATATACGTCTGCAACTTTTTGGTGATATTGGTGATAATTTGCTGATGCGCTGTGTGTTCTGTACGCATGATTTTAGTTAGCAATGTTAGCTGTGTTTATTTTTAGACCAGCTCGTTTGTCATTTGTGTTTTGTCACATTTTGTTCAGACCACTTCTTGTGTGTGCCACGGAACTACATCATCAGCATAATCTAAGGAGCTTAAATGTTTTCCTAGTCGCCACTGAATGCCATACCTTCTTTGATTACCACTTTGTAAAATGGATATAACTAATTTTAGGGTAGTTAAAGTAGATTTTTTTTAAGTTAAAAAAAAAGTGGTACAAAACTATAGCTAAATATATTTTTAATATATTAATATATATTATTTTACACCAACAATTTAAAACATGTCAGTGTTCATTTATTAATTAGTCATACATTACAAAATTAATATTTTAAATAAATATAATTTTTATTCCATAATATTAATGTGCAATATACTGAATAAAAAATGATATAGTTAATTATGACAACACTTCACTTGTTAAGTTATATCACTCATAATGTTTACTTTTAACATTTTTTACAATTTTACAATTTTTTACAATTTCAAAAAAAAATTTTTAAATCAAATAATATAAAAAATAACTTTGAAATGAAATCTACAGTAAAGTAAGTAGCATTCAGTTTTACTATCAATTGCAAGTGATGTAACAACTATTAAAAATGTTAATTTAATTGGATTTCAGTTCATTCTACTGTAACAGATTAAAGTAATATTAAAATTATGTTTTTAGAATCAGCAAATTTTCAATAGCTACAAATTATTAATATTTTAATACCTTTATTAGACATGAAGTCATATTCTTTAGAAATCGTTCAGCAAGCTGATCCAAAATAATTCTGTTTGAATTCTTTCTGAAAATTTCATTTAAGCTTACCAAAAGGATTCTAAGCAAGAGTTGGCGAATTCTGGAAAGTATTTAGTTCAACTGTTAGGCTTTTCAAATAATCTGCATAATAGATACGAGTTTGAGCAAGAGGACAGAGGCGTATTGGAAATAATAATATTCTTTAAATTTATCACATGTATAATGTTTTAGATTCCATTCTTGTATATACAATTTTGTTTTTCATATTTGTTGTAATAATGTTGTATTTCTATATATAGTAACTTAAACTCAATTCTGAACTGCAGCTTAATGAACTAGAAAATTAAATTAAATTTTTTATAACTTAATCCACTGTGCCTCATAGCCGTTTATTTAATAATTAAGGATACTGGGATAACATAAAGTTTTTGGACAATGTCAACCATTTTAATGGGCTTGATAGCTTAAAAAAACACCAGACAGCCGAACCAATTTGAAAACATAGAACTTAAGAATATTTTATTAAAGCAAAACCACTACAAATCAGGATGTTGTCATATTTTATATGAAAAAAATAAAATAATGGTAGTTATTCATATTATTAATATGTTATGCATGTTAATAACTTCTTAATCAGTCTCCTGGTTTGTGTTTTATTGTTTTGTTATACCCTACACCTATAGAATAGGTAAAGGGGTATATTAACTTTGGTATGGTGTTTGTAACCACCTAAAGGAAGCGAGCTAGATATGGAAAAGTATATATATTTGTGATCAGCGTGACCGCCTTAGTCGATATAGCCATGTCCGTCCGTCCGTCCGTCCGTCCGTAGGCACGATAACTCAAAAAATAATGGAGCTATCTTGATGAAATTTTAACTGAAGGTTACTAGGACTGAAAGTACGGCGGGGATTGCATATGGGCGAAATCGGCCTATGGGTTCGGATTCTGGACCTTTTAATCGGTTTCAGGGCTAACGAACAAATATAAAAAATCACGATAACTCAACAACTAATGACGCTATCTTCATCAAATTTGTGCTGTAGGTTACTAGTAATGAAACTACTTCGGGAATTGCGTAAGGTCGGGATTGGACCATGGGTTCGGAACCTAGAACTTTTTGATCGAATTTAGGCCAAACGAGCATAATTCCGAAACCAATGAAGATAGAACCTCCAAATTTAGTATCAGGGTGTCCCTTCCTATTTCCTAAGTGTCTTGTGAATTTGGGTCCCATTGGAGTAGTGGGTCGGGGACCAGCCACACATTTCCGAAGACCTTAAAGCATATCTTTAAAATTAATAAAGATAACAACTTGAAAAAATGTAGAAGCTTCCAATTTGTCACAAGGGTGTTCTTTACTATCTCTTGCGTGTTCCCCTAATTTGGGATCAATTGGAGTGGTGGTTCTGTACCCCTCTCAGACCTCCCAAGTTTTAAAGGCTTATAATCGAAATTACTAAAAATAGTTACTTAAAATTAGGATAGACCGTTCAAATTGTGTACAAGGGTTAACTAGTACTATAAGTACAGCGCGGACTATATAAGGGCGAAATCAGCCCAACGGTTCGGATTCCGGACCTTTTAATCGATGTCAGGGCTAAGGAACATATATAAAAAATCACGATAACTCAACAACTAATGAGTCTATCTTCATGAAATTTGTGCTGTAGGTTATTGGCAGCGAAACTACGGCGGTGATTACGTACGGTGAGGATTGGACAATGGGTTCGGAACTTAGAACTTTTTGATCGAATTTAGGCCAAACGAGCATAATTCCGAAACCAATGAAGATAGAACCCCCAAATTTGGTATCAGGGTGTCCCTTCCTATTTCGTAAGTGTCTTTGAAATTTGGGCCCCATTGGAGTAGTGGATCGGGGACCAGCCACTCAGTTCTTAGGCCCTTAAAGCATATTTTCGAAATTAATAAAGATAGTAACTTGAAATAAATGTAGAAGCTTCCAATTTGGCCCAGGGTGTTCTTTACTATTTCTTGCGTGCCCCCCTAATTTGGGATCAATTGGAGTAGTGGTTCAGAACCTCTCTTATACCCCCCAATGTGTAAAAGCTTATCATCGAAATTAATAAAACTAGTAACTTAAAATTAAGATAGAGCGTTCCAATTGTGTACAAGGGTTAACTAGTATTGAAAGTATGACGGGACTGCATATGGGCGAAATCGTACCATAATTTCGGGTCCTGGAACCCTTGAAAAGTTCAAGGACTAACAAACATATATCTTACAAACACCATAACTCAAAAAATAATGCCGGTATTTTGATGAAATTTAACAGTAGGTTACTAGTAATGAAAGTACCATGGGAGTTGGTTGTGGTCGAGTTTAATTTGGAAGCCAAAGAATATATTTCCTATGTTCTATGTGTCTCCGAAATCTAGACTTAATTGTAGTGGTTCAGCTATGTTCAATGGTACTTGCTGCATTTATGTAAAATTTATTTTTATATTTAAATGAATTATATGAAAAGGTGTAAACTTTTAATTGTATTTTAGAAATACATTTATTGCATATTTTGCGTTTATAAGCTTTTCTATTAGGTATATAAACTAACCATTTAAAATAATTGCAATTTTTAAAAATTTGTATTATTAAATATATTATGCTTTGATTATCTTTTTATCACAAAATTTAATAATTAGAATTTTTTCATTTTGTAATTGAATTGGAATAAATATATTTTCATTTATTTCAAGTTTGTTTGTTTTTTAATATTTTTAAATAGATAAATTAGTAAGAATTTGTAGTATTTTTTAATAGATAGGGTAATTAGAAAATGTTTTTAGTATTATACAGTTAATTTGGTTAGCTATGTCTTACGATCAAATTAATAACAGCTTCTATGGTGTTAAAATGACTTATGGATATGTCCTTAAATTTCAACCAAATAGGTGTAGGGTATTTCTAAGTCGGTTGCACCGACTGACTGTTTCTTTACTTGTTTTCTTTTCAAGTCTTCACAAAATTTTTTTTTTTTCAAACAATCCAACAGTGAACCATATTTTAATTTAAAATTACTTCCGATATACTTCTGTCCTCTATCAAATACAAAAATAAAACGATTCAAAATGTTTTAATTCCATTTTTTCCATTTTCTCTCTCTTCAATTTCTTCTATTTCTTTCTCATAATTCTGAAATACTTTTACAGCTATCATTTCATTTCATCTCTTCTTGGTAACTGTATTTTTAAAATTTTATCCTTTCTGATAATTCACAAATTAAGCAATGTAAATACTTGTATAGGAAAAAAAAGTCCCAAATGAAATAAAACCCATGAGGATGGTAAGAAAAAATTACAAAATATGGGAAAAAAAGAAACTTGCAATAATGAGCGGGTTTAAAAAAAAAAAAAACAATTCTTATGTAATTCTGTTTCTACATCAGATCGTCTTTTAAATGGACATATTATATATAAGTATATATAACATGTACTTATTATGTATACAAATAATATAATACATGCATTCCATCAGGTTTCCTTTCAAAACTAATGTTAAATTAGCTCATCATCAGAAAAGATTAGATAGGAAAGGATAAGAGAAAATTAAAAAAAAAAAACAAAAAACAAACTAGAACATGACAAATTCCAAGTTCCAACTGACTGCAGTAGGAAGAAATAGCTAAAAAAAAAAAAAAGAAATGTAGAAATGTTGTAAAAATTGTTGAAGAGTTTTGATAGATAGATTAGATGCATGACAGTTAACAACCATCATTTCCATTTAGATTTATTTTTTTTTTTTTTTTGTAATTTCGTTTGTCAAATAGAATTGAAATGTGTGTGTGTGTAGATGTTGTTATATAATTACTTTAAAACATATTATTGCAAATTCTTATTAAAAACATTTTTAATGTTGCACATTGCTGCAAATAACAAAAAGACGGAAATACATACGAGTATCAATTGAAAAATTTAAAGTTTGTGGAAGTTTTAAAATGATTTTAAAAGAAAATTTAGAAAAAAAGTAAAAAGATAGAAAAGAGTAAAAAAGATAGAAAAGATATTTAAAAAATAATTTCATATGTTAAAAGTTATATGACCTGGTTACTGTTTTGAAAGCCTCTTTGATTTAATAACTCCAATTTTAGATTTCTTCAATATTAACACAAAATAGAAGAAAAGGTTATTAGGACATCGATGATAAAACCAAAATGAGTTTGTTCTGACGAAAGTTGTTCTATTTTGCCGGAAACGCGTAAATTCTACAATTTGTGTGTGTGTCTGTGCGTGCATGTGTGCCTAAGAGTACGATAACGCGCATAAATTACCAATGACTTTGATGAAATTTAGTTTGCATTGAAAAAATCGCCCTGATCCAAATTAGACCACGTGATCAGGGGACTTCGATGTAAAATAATCAGACTTTAGAAAAAAACTCGGGCTTTAGCTATCAGAATGAGCTAAAATTTGGTGCTAAAAATTAGTAGTTACCATGACGAGTCCATATCATAAATAGTTCCAATGTTATTTCAAGAGGGAATTTTTTTTTTTTTTTTTATGAAGGTTGATGGAAAAAATCGGAAGCCTTCCAGAATCACTGTACTGGATTCATCTGGATTGCATTCGACTTTACCCAACTAAAACTACCCCCCTTTTTTAAAACCAAACTTGTAATGGACCTTAAATATATATGCATTTAAATATTGGTTTTGAGTTCCAGGAATTTCAAACTGGAATAAGTAAAACTATGTTTTCAAGTTTAATTCAAATTGTTTAAGTTTAGAAATTATAGAACTCAAAGAGACGGTAACTCAAAATGACTCAGAAGAATTAAACTTTTAGAATAAGCCATAAATCCAGATCATCTGCACGCAGTAGATCTGCTATTCTAAATAGTAGAGTCAAAGTTAGCGCAAAATTAATGGTTAGTTTTTCAGTACTTTTAAATATGACTGGTGTTTTAAGTGTGTTAAAGTCTGACATAACTGCAACCACAATTATGTGGTTTGATAATTTTGACCATCTTAATCCCAAGAATCAGATTCATCTTTTTAACCATTGGTCTGTTTCATGTTTAACCATTGGTCTGTTTCACTTTAAGATGAAAACTAAAATTGAATAAAGGTGGATATCCCCCTGATATACCCCCTAATATTGACCATTTAATTTAGATCATTCAGCTAAAATATAATCATATTTAATGAGTTTCGACTCATATTTAATGAGTTTTTTAGGCTCACAAGAAAACTTCACTTAGAATATCAATCTTATATATATACACACTTTATGAAATAATATTTCTCATTTAATCTCAGTTAATAAACCAAAAACAATTGCTGAAGCTAAGCTTTTAATCCAAATGTTTTGTAAATAACAGATTTAATTAAAAATGAAAATATAAAGTAAGCGCATTAATTTTAAATAATATTTAATTAAACTCTTTGTACTTTGTATACATAAAGATTAAAGATTTAATATACCGTTATTAATCAGTATTGACTTTTAATTGATAATTAAAAGGTAAATTCAATTCAACAAAAGTCAAGTTCAATAACAACTGTATTGGACATTCTATTCTATCTTTTATATCATCTCGATCCAACGGTTTCAACTTAAATTTCAATAAAAAAAAAAATATTTTAACAAATTAAATAATCTTTTCTTACAATATTCAAAAATCTTTTTAATTAAATAAAATACTTTAAAAATATTTACAGTTATTTTAATCCCGATATTTTAAAAAAGATATTCTTATTATTTTTTAAACGGGACAAATCGTTTTAAGACGGTTTTTTTAAGATTTAAAACCATTTACAGTATGCCCAGCTACAAAAGAAAAGTGGTGAATTAAATCCATTAAATTGATTTTTTTTCTTAACTTTAATTCTTATTTAAAAAGAATTGGTTTTTTTAACAATATCAAGATTTAAAAAATATTCTACAGGAAATATTATATTATAAAATTGTATGTACTTGTATCTATATATACATATATATATATGTACTCGTATATACTTATAGATATTCAATAAAATGGCAACAGGAGTACCATAACAAAACAAATTAGTAAAAATTCAAATTAAAATTGAAATACAAATTGAAGATTATTTGCACGGAATTCTGTAATTATTTGGATTTGAACAAAGTGTGTGAGAGAGAGGGAGATAGAGTGACAAAGAGAGATAGAGAAAAATATATTTAAGAAAGAAAATAATGAACACGCAAAAATCGATAATCTTATTTGCTGACTACTTCTTTTATTATTTTCATCATTTTTTTTATATTATTTTTATTTTTAATTTTTATTTTAATTTTTGTTTTTTTCAATCATATTGTTAAGCTTCTGAATTTCATTTTAGATTTGCATAGTTTGCAAAATAAAAGATTTGATGATACCTTTCATGGTTTCTTCAAAAAAAAAACAACTTAAACATAAAAAGGAAACTATATAAAATGAAAAAAAAAAAAGACTTTTTAGTTTTGCGGTATTTTTTCAAAAAGATAAACAACCTTAAGGTCTTAATTCTCAATTATTTTTTTTTGCTTGTAGTTTTGTCTGTTGTTTTTTTTTTTTTTGATGTTCTGCTGTTCTTGATTTTGATTACTTATGGAAAGAATCTAAAAATGCGTTACGTGCTTTTAAAAAAGTAATTGAAAAAAACTAAAAACGAATAGTGCTATCAAATTAATTCAGAAATAATGAAAATGTAATATGAAAATTTATACCGCTTTATGAATTGTAGTAGTTTGACAAAATGTAACTTTTGTTAATTGTTGAGTTCAATATTGGATTTAAGTGAAATTAAAGCAGCCATGAAATAAGACCTTGCGCAATAAAGCCCTCGTGGTGTTATTTCTAATATGTAATAACACCGCAAATTTTGAGGGAAATAACACCGCAGGGTTCCAATTTTAATACATTTGTAGATATTTAAAATCTTTAATTTAGTAAGAATTTTATAATTGTATTCAAAATTAGAGTTATACATATATGTGTAGATGAGATTCTGAATTAGGAGAAATTTTAAAGTTGCTCTTAAAATTTTTTGAAAAGGGGAATATTTACCCTGTTTATGAATCTAGCTCTAAGATCTGTTGGAGGGGTCTTCTGCAGTATCTATATATGAAAATTAAGACTCTGTGGTTTTATTTCCTAATAGATCAAAGATTAGGAATAACACCCCGGGGCTGGTACCGTTTTTCATGGCCCCAAAATTAAATTGTGATGTTATAAAGATCAAGGCTGATTATAGGGATCTCTTCTAACAGATCAGTTGCTCTTAAATACTTAGTTTGGTAGATGAGCGGTACCACAGACTTTATATACAATACTTTACTCCTTCTTTTTAATAATTCGACAGACTTTCTCACAATAAGTATCTAGAACTTTTGTTCTATTCTAAAAATAAAACTTACAAATTCTTAACTTTTTTATTCAATCTATTGTGAATATTGTTGTATGCATTTGTTATTTTCTGAAAACAATAAGAAACAGATAATTTGATAGGAACTTAAAATTATAGGATACCTTATTGAAAATTATTTATTTGTAATTCGAAAAAAATTGACCATGAAATTAAAAAATTTTTGTTCAATTCAAAAAACCTAAAAAGATTTTTTTTTTTTTTGTGAATTAATGTTTGTGGTCACAGAGATTTAAAGTTTCACCTTTAAGGTAAAATTAAGGTGTATTCATTCCAATTTATAATAATGCTATAATACAATATTGAATTAAAAGAAAAATTACTTTGAAAATAATGCTGAGTGGTATTTTTTATATTTTAAATAAAAATCTTGATATAAAAAATTCTTTAAAGACGGTATTTTGTCTTTTGGATTCTTTACATTTCAACAAATTTATTTTTTTAATGAGAAATTTGTACAATATAGATACATTTTGTTTTGAATTGATTTTGAATTGGTTTATTTAATTTTTAATCTTTGCAAAGAAACGAGGAAAGACCCAGAAAATCTATGGTAGGATATAATGAAACTTGAATAACCTATAACCTTCCTATGAGCTTAAGGAGGCTTATAGAATACATTATGAAATATGGGAAGATATGCTGAAGCTTGAATGACTTATGATCTTCCTATGATCTTTTTGAGGCTTATAGAAGACTTAATGACCTATTGAAGGATATGATGAAGCTTGAAGTGGTTGTATAATAACCTACCATGAATTATTAGCTGTTAGCATAAGTAGTACATGATTAAAAAAATTGTTTACTTTAGGTTTAACAATGCTCTCATTAAAATTATTTAAGAAACTGTGTGGGCTGCTGTTATTTACTAAGTTGCAAAAATACAAGAAGTGTGCAATACATATTTAGCTTAATTCATTAAGTGTTATTTGCACACGATACCATATTAATTCAAATTAATAATCCACGGCCGCCTGTGGGTTGTCTTAGACTTTAACCGACCACAACCAATCCCTTTTTAATATCAAATATTGTAATATAACACATAATAAAAATGCTTGACTTCCAGTTTGCTTTAAATGTAAGCGAATTATCTTATAGTAAAATCTAAATTTCAAAAAAACTAAAATTTAAAACTTTTTTAAATTTTATTTGTATCTAAAAAATTTTTCCTAATTTTAAATTCCAAAAATGAAAATTTAACTTTAACTTTTAAATTTTTTAAAATAACACCTATTTCAAAAACAGAATTGAGTTTATTGTATTTTGACACTTAAGCGTCTGTTAAAATACAAAAAAAAAAAAAAAAATTGAGTTCAGGTAAAAATCAATTTTTTACAAGTCAATAAATCATAAACAACTCCTTTTTTTCATTTTTTTAAAAAAATTCTTTACTTTCAAAATTAAGTTTTTTTTTTATAGAGTCCTCCCCACCCAAATATATATGTACAACGGTATGTTTCTTTTATTCCAATAAAACTCCAACTTCATAAAATTGAAAAAAAAAAAAACAAAAAATCCAATTCAATTCCTTTTATACCTTTACAAACTATTGAATTGAATCCTATTAAAAATATTGCGTCTGTATCCATAGATATAAAATGTGTATCTATAGATACATATATATATATATATATATATATATATTTTAGTATAATATATTAGTATAGTGTATCTATAAATTGAGTAGATAAACATGAAAAGAATCATCATCATCAATATAATCATCATCATTATCAAAATCAAACATACATATATATGATCCACTTCCTGTGATAACATATCATACATACTTGAATTAGTTTGTTTGTTTGTTTGTTTATTTATTTATTTATTTATTGTTAGATTGTTTGTGTTTTGATTTTTCCTTTTTTATTATTTTTTTTTTATCACACATTGGAAAAATCATTTCCTATTTTTCTCATTTTTTTTTTTTGTAGTTTTCCCGATTTTTATTACATGTCTTTTTTTTATGTGTTGTTTTTCAAATCGATTCATTCCGGCCTATTTTTTATTTATATATATATATATAAATGTATATATATATATATATATATGTGTGATTTTTAAATTTTTTTATTGTAGTGATTTGGCAAAAAAAAAATGGTTTTCTATTATATGAGTATGTGTGGGTGATATAGGTATTCACTCAAAAGAATAAAAAATTTGACAGGGATGGGGGACAAATAAAAAAGGATGCCACACGAACAAAAGTCAATTTTTAATTTAAAAAAAAAAATAAAAAAAAAAGGAAAAGAGGAAAAAAAAAGATTTGTTTTGAGCCTTTAATACACTGATTAAATTCTTATAATAAATTTAATATTATAAATCCTATCATTTATTTCATCTTTTACCGTTATATAAATCAAAAAAAAAAAATACTAACGGATAAAAAAATTATAAAGATATGAAATAATGACAGAATTTAGTATTTGTTATTTTTATATAGAATTTAATAAATATATGCATGTGTATGTATGTTTATGTAATTGAGCTTAGAAGAGTCTACTTATATGCTAAGGTCTAATAATAAAAGGTTTGTTTTCTTAAAAATTTTATATTAATATTTTAAATGCTAACTGTAGTTTTAGTTGAGAAATCTGATCTATCCATTATATTTTTCGAATCCTATAACTGTAAAACTTGAAGATTATTTTAAGAATTACTAAATCTTAGGCCTACTTGTAATATTTATTCTTTACTACTCATAACTTACTACTTCTTTCGAATGTATTGGAAAATCATGAAACTCTAAGCATTCGGACTTTTCCGATTTTCTTAGTTTTAGACTTAAAATTGAACATTTGATTGTAAAAATTATATAAAACTTAATCGAATAGGTATTGCTTTTCAAGAATTTAGAGAAATAAAATAAAACCAAAACTTCACATGGACTGTGTATTGTTTAATTTTTTAGGTGCAATGAGCGTACCTATGTCATATTATTGAAGTTGCAATATGTCAAAAAATGTAGCTTATAAATTTTTCAAGCAAAATGTCAAACGTTGATAGTGTTGAAGTAAATGTAAATTGTAAACAAATGAAATAAATAAACAGAATCAATTTTTTGATTAGTGAATATAAAGTAAAATAAAAATTTATTTATTATTCTTCAAATTTCAAGCTAAAAATTAATAATAAATATAAATGGCTGCTAGAAATAATTAGCTGTCAATGTAGCGTAAAATTTGAGCATTTTTTGCTTCAAAGCTGCATTGAAACCTTGTTGTTATTTTTATTGTGTGTTTCATTTGTATTGTTTTCCATATTTTCAACTTTTGTAATAGTATTTTATTTAAATGTTTCAAGAGGGGAAGTCATACAGATCTAAAAATATTTTATCTGTGAAAATGGTTAGAGATTCGACATACCTATATAAAATTTCGTAAAATTTTATAACGGTAATATAAAAAAAATTTATACCGAACAAAAAATACTATATCTTAGATTATTATTTAGATCTTAGATTACATATCTTACATAGATCAAATACCAAGTTGAATTTGAGTTTAACTTATACATTACTATGTAGTTGTACTGTAGGTATGTAAGCTGCAGATCTTTTTAAATATGGTTTTTTGCATAAATTGGAAACTTGGATTGAATTAGTAGAAAAAATTAATTTTTTGAATTCTTACAAAATGTTTAGAAGTTTTATAGGCTAAACAGCCTGACTATATTATGTGCATGTCGGAACAGGGGGTCATATTATATTCGTGTTAATAAAATTGATCTTAATGAATTCCACATACTACGACTTATAACATATAGGAATGTCTATGTCAATTCTATTTTTGTTTATGTTGTAATATTCTGTATTTGAGATATAGATTCTATATCTGTGAGTTATATTATTCAATTAAATTATTGATTAAGTCATTCAATTATAATTATTGATTAACTCATTAATTTTAACCCAATTACAAATGGTAGTTGAGTTGAGTCGAAAACCATATAGTAATTTTAACTTTCACTGGGATTCAAACCCGGGCCTTTCGCCTGGAAGGTCGGCATGCTAACCACTGTGCCATCCAGCCGTTAACATACTTGTCATCCCTGAATTTAATATTAAAGTTCCTATTGGAGATTAAAATTCAACTGTTATTTGCAAATAAAAGTTATGAAACTATTGTAAAATTCATAAAATTTAATTAATTTTATAAAATTAAAGTACTTACAATTATTTTTTTTATTTAAAAGAGTTAACTTTAACTTTCATTACATAAATATCGTATTACTGTGAAATTGAGTCACGCTCATCTTAAAGTACAAACATCAATTCATAAAAGTGTTAACAATAAATTCTTAAAAGTAATTAAAAAAGTAATAAAACCAACCAATTTAATAGCAAAGTGTAATATTAAAGTCGTTTGAAGAAAAAATTGTAATTTTTTTTTTTGTATTTTTTATGGCATTAAAGTTTTCAGATAAAACGAGAGAGAAAATAAAGAATAAACCAAATTTTACCATTAACACCGAGTTTTTTATTTTTAATATATTTATATATATTTATATATAATATATTCTTTAATTTTATTTTTGTAATACAATTTATTCGCACATAATATAAACAACGTATCCTAATTTAATCTAACCATCTAATTTACCTTAACTGCAAAATATAACCAAAATATATCATGTTAATAGCTTATAATATGAATAAAAATTCAATAAATAAGACTGTAAGTATAATACTTAAAATATTAATATAGTATAACTTGAAATAACTTGAGTAAGAGTTCTTACAAAAAAATTTATGATTATCGAATAAAATGGTGTGGAGTAATTCCCCAAATTTTAAACTTAATATTTTACTTTAACAACAAATTATTGTAAATTGTGATTAGATTATAAGATGCTTTCAAGAGTTTAGTTGATTAAAAATTACAATATAGGTGGTTTCCTATTGTATATAATGTAAGCTAATAACCGGTGCGCGTTGCTGCGCCTCTCAATGGAGGTTTAATTGAAGTTGATGTTACTGCAAAAAGTTAACACAAAAATTACACACGGTTATCACATGTAAATTTTAAAATGTATGAAAGCAATCTTTTAAAACGATTTTCTAGGATTATTCTAGTAATTTTTGAAACTTTCTGTAATTCAAAGCAGTACAAACTACTTTCCAAAATTTGACGTAATTTACTTCCAAAAAAATTTTTTTGGCCAAACGTAGGACCGACTATTAACAAACTCAACTCCATTTTCAAGTTGCTTCACACATATAAAACTTGAGGTCAACTGGTCAAATCGTTTCTAATTTAGAGTTAAGTATTGAAAAAACCTATAAAAAGCTGTTGAGCCGCAATGGGTTAATGCAACTCAACAAAACTTTTTTAGGGCGTTCTTTTAAGCCAAAGCAGAATTTCGTAAAATCGGACAAAATTTGAACCCAAAATTTTTTTTGACCACCCGTCGGCTCGACAGATTCATTAAAATGTGGTTAACAAATTCCAAAACTGTTAATAATGTCAACTCAATTCTCAAAGAGCATGACGTATACAAAATTTGAAGTCAATCGGTCAAACCGTTTTCATTTTAGAACAAAGAAGTTTAAATACTTGCACCACAGCCCCAACTTGGCGGTCCGTCAGAGCAAAATTTTTGGGCCACGATTTCTTTCCGTACCCAAAAACCTCTATATACAAATTTTCATGAAAATTGGCTGGGCAGTTTAGGAGCCAACTCGTTACATATAAAGAAACAAACAAACAAACAAACAAACAAACAAATAAACAAACTTTCGCTTTTATATATATAGATTTCCTTCATTTTAAAAGCCTCTGGTAATTAAGATAATCTTAAAAACACGATATATTTGACTTTGAGGAGCAATGCTCCCCTTAAATTTAGAAAAGTGAAAAAAATCTTGTTAAACATCACAAAATTGTCTCGAAATCTTAAAATTCATTCAAAATCTTAAAAAAGCAATCTTAAAGCAGCCCTGTTTATTTTTGCTGATTATAATTTCGTGAAATAGTTTAAGGGATGCTCCCCTTGTATACTAAGTTATTTTTTTTTTAATTGACGGAAATAAATAGGTGTTGTATTAAGTTACAATATAAAATTATTAAAATTATTTAATCACTTTCAAATATTTTTATCTTATCTTAAAGACAGGATTTTAAGGTCTGTCCAACTGAATCAGAGAGGTGACGAAAAATTTGATGATCTAAAACAAATGTCCGCAATTATAGTTTATAGGTATTTTAGCCCTATCCCTATGCCTGGTTACTTCATGATATTTTTACAAATCTAATCATTCCACTTTTCAATAACCACAGCTAGGTAGGTAGCGTTGAGTCCGTCAATTGATTTAAATGGGAATAATATTGAAATCCTTTAAACTAAATTCAATGGATTAATTCTCATTACGGTACTGACTCGTAATTGGAGCTTAAACATAAAAATCCTGTAAATCAAATATTTAGATAAATCCTTATAAGTAATTTAGGTAACATCTACTTCCTAAAAAAACATTGATAACTTTATTATATTACCACTTGATTATCCTGAACATTAAATGAATCAGTTTCTGTGCTTTATTTTACCTTTAATATATATATAATATGATATTCTATATTTAGTTAATGTTAAAATTTTCTTGTAAATGTGTCATAAAAGTTTGAACCAAAAATAGGAAAAAATAAAAACCAAAGAATCTAAAAGAATCTAAAACTATTAAAACTATAACAATGTTTCAAAAATAATGAAAAAAATAGAAGAAGACTTTAACTTAAGTATCATAAAAAACAGCACATATATAAAAAATAAAAATACATATTTGTTACAACATATCTACATACAATGTAATCAACACATATTATTATTACCTACACAATGTTATGTGACATTTAAAGCATGTTCTTAAAAAAAAATCAAAACCAAAATCTTATGTTAAAAAGTAACTTAAAGTTAATATCTAATAGATATTTTGTATATGATAACATTAAAAAAAAAAAAAAGGAAACCAAATCAGTTAATATTGAAAATTAAGTGAGGCAACGGTGATTGTGTGGTGGTATTTTTAAAAGATACTAGATATAAGATATTATAACACGCGAAATTATTTCTAGGTTTTTTTTTTTTTATTTTATAACAAAATCGATAACTAAAAATTAGTAGGGAATTACAGGGCAAATATGTATATATATATGTTATATATATAATATCTCTATATGTGTATATTTTTATTTTATGTATTGAAAGGTGTTTATATGCATAAAAATATATCTTTTGGATGAGTGTATATATTTATATCTTAGTTGTTCCATGTTTAATGGCGAACATGGAAAATGTGTTGACATTAAGCGTTAAATATTGGTTTTTTTTTAACCTCCCACCCATTAAATTTGTTTTTGTTTTTTTGTTCGTTTTGGAAATCAACAAATAGACAGTTACAATTTGTGTTGCTTAATACTGTTGTAGTTGTCCGGGTTCGCAAAAAAAAAAAACCAAATATTTATGGGTAAGAGTCAAAGGATATTTTGAACATTGCGTTGCGACGCGAAAAAAAATGTACGCTGATAGAAAAACTATAGAACCTTAAAAATTTTGACGTAAACACAATGACAGTTGTTTGAAAAGTTTATTTGGAATTGTCAAATTTAGTCAATATCATTTTAAAAATCTTGAAGGAATTACCGTTATTTGCAATTTAATAAATGAAAGGGAATCAGTCAAGTTGGTGGATATTGTTTTAAATGTCTGTGAAGCCTCGAATACAACTAAAGTCATTTAAATAAAAGTTGGGGAGTGTTTTGAAGTGGTGAGGAATTGGCAGACTCAAAACAATTATTTCAAATTAATTCCTAAAAAAAATTTAAAGAATTGGTTCTTAAAAGTACCTGCTTACTAAATCTTGATTTTAAATCTAAGAGTTTGTTTCACAATTCACCTACAGACATTTTACTGTATTACCAAAAAACTATAAATCTATTAAAATGTTTATTAAACAAATAGACAAATAAAATTTTGAATAATGTTTCATTTCCATTCTATTAAAAAACAAAACAAAACAAAAAAGAAAATCTAGGGAAATTTATGACTATTCCAGTTTTTACTTTTTATACTTTAGCAATAATCGTGGCATGGTCTGGTGTACACTACACTATACCTGCAACAGGTTGATATAATCTTAAAACAAAATGCTTGAATAGGAATTACCTATACTTTTGGTATTACCAAATGTATTAGCGTTGGATTATAGTGCACAATATGAGGTCATTTGAAGATAGTTTTATTTTTCACATTTTTATTCTGTTCTTTCTGTTTTGTTTTTAAATTTTTACTAGTCGTTACGATTTGGGTGTTTTTTACATGAAAATTTTGTAGGTGAAAAGGCTAAGCATACAATATGTGTATATAAATATAGGATAAACGTAATTTAATATCTTCTGGCAATGACTTTAAATTGGTTTTTCTTTTTTTATTTGTTTGTTTTTTTTTTTTTTTGAATTTTATATTAACAGTTAACATAATTACATTCATGAAAACATGATCTAAATAACGATAATTATAAAATATTGAAATGATGTGTTCGTGCAAACTATAAGATTATATAAAGGTTATATGGTTAGTTGGAAAACTATATTCTTTGGTAAAAGATAGAATCTGTTTAATAATACATTGGAAATTTAATTATTTTATTAGAAGAAAATGAATCTGGCATAGTGTAATAAATGGTGGATAAAATATGTGTTTTATATGATAGATATAATACAGCGAGTATTCTTTTGTTGAGAAAATAATTTGTGGAGCATCTACAATCTATTGCAGGATTTGTTTCGGAAAAATATATCTACTAGAAAAAGGAGGGACAGTTTTTAACTTTTTTCAATCATTACAACGAAAATTGTAGGCTTATTACAGTGAAATATTGAAAATAACGGCATTTCCTATTACTAGTTAGATAACAAGAATTCAAAGTTTTATAAGAATTTAGAAAAACTCGTTAGTGTATTATTTTCTCCTTTTCAACTTTAACTATGATGTTGAGAAATTAAATGGATAAAGAAGTGTCCCTACGATTTATTCAAGGATATGTTTTGAAAAAATACATTTAGCACAAAAAATAGTATCCGTTTTCAAATTCTTTCAATCATTGCAGTCATATCTGTAAGCTAATTACCCGAAATATGTAAAATAACGGCTTTTCCTCTTTCTTATTAATATATGCAAGATCAAAGTTTAAGAAGAATTTAAAGTAGTAAACTTATACTTATTTCATATAAGAAAATTTCCTAATTGGCACAAAGGTTTCTATGTAACTGAGCCGTTTTTTAATTAAACCACATCAGATACTTAATTAAAATATGTCTTCAAAAATATTCTCTTCTCTCCTATGTAGAATATAGTAGTTACATATTGTAATCAAATCTTGTTTAAATGAAATTTTAAACGGAAAATCAATATTTTATTTTAAATAAAATTTGAAGAAATTAATAAAAAAATTCAAAATTATATTAGCTTTAGAAAAAAAATGAATAAACTTAAAAAAAATGTTTAATTGACGAAATGACTTTTTCTGTTTTTTATTAGAAACGGTAATAAATTTAAAATAAATGACAAGTTCGGTTAATATTTGACATATTGTTATAATAGAGTCAATAAATCAATAAAAAAAATACTTTAAAACTTAAACTAACAAAGTTGTACGAATAAAAAATCAAAATAATGAACAAGATAAAATTTTTAACTTATGGCAAAAAAAATTTAAACTCTTAATTTTTGTTTAAAGGAAAAAACAAACATTCAGTAAATTTTAATTTAACATTTTAAACCTTTGCTGCAAGGTATATGATCTGTTTGTTATTTAACTATAAAGTTGATAACAGTATTATTGAAAATACGCTAAAGTTTTTGGTTCTCCTTAATAAATAATAACTCAAAAATGAGTTGAATATGATATTACATTTAACTCAATAATTAATTTGAGCACATTTCGTATTAATTTGACACTTATGAGAAGAACTTCATTAAAACTTTAGTTTTGAGTGGAAATCGTCTTCGTATATATTAATCGGCTTATTCGGCCACAAAATTGCCAGTCACGGTTCAATTATTTATTTATAAATTCAAAAATCGCTCAAATTTTGAGCTCTTCTCGACACTTTATATATTTTTCGGCGTATTCAGTGCAAAATTGCCGATCGCGGCTGGACTGTTTGTTTAAAATGTAAATAAATAAAAGTTTGATCGATTGAATTTTGAGCGCTTCATGACACTAATAATCTCTTAAAGGATATGAACAAGTTCTACTCATAGATAAAACATAGGCTGAATTTGAGTGAGTGAATGAGTTTCATATTATTTAACTCATACCTATAATAAAATGCCTTCAACGTAATACTAACAATGTTCATATATGAAATAAATTTATAATTTATTAAACTAATAAATAAATTTCAAAGTAAATAGGTATACCATTATT
This sequence comes from Dolichopus griseipennis, assembly GCA_963082915.1. NCBI lineage: Eukaryota > Metazoa > Arthropoda > Insecta > Diptera > Dolichopodidae > Dolichopus > Dolichopus griseipennis. The sequence goes on from OY720445.1 coordinate 4,590,754, forward strand.
TATTTTATTTTAAAATTTTTTAATAAAAATATTTCCTATGTTGAAAAGCTGTAGAGTTTTTTATTGTACATAGTGTAAAATATTACATTTTTATTTTTATTACCAAATGAGTTTTTTATTAATTTGATTGGTTTTTTTATTGAGTTTTAATTTTTTTAAAACAAAAAAAAAAAAAAATTATTATAAAGTAATAAAAATAAAATCAACTTAGAAAAAAGTCATTGCCATTCAAATAAACTTTATTTGACTTTTTAACTAGGTTTATATTGGTATAGACTTGAAAATAAATTAATAAATAATAACTGAGATCTTAATTTAAATTAAAGCTGATTAAAAATGTAATTATGTAATTAAAAGATATATATTAAAATATATAATGAGCTTAATTAGATCTAACAGGCCATTTGAAGGTTTTTACATTAAAACAGGCCATGATCATGTATACAGAATTACAAATCAATATTTTTTAGAATTACAACTAGTATTGGATTACTTGGAAACAGGTTTATCTATAACATTCTTCAGTAAGTGCTGAGCTCCATAAAATCTCTAATGATTAGATAAATCTCAAAATAAATTTAGAAGACTCCTTAGGATATTGATTAAGAATCTTTATTCTATAAGCACAATGTGAAATTAACCGTATAAAACGATTTAAACTTATCGATTAGTGATTACTTATCAATTTTACAGAAAGTTTTTAGCTTCCATCAGTTTAAATGCCCTTTTAGTTCCTTTTAAAATTCCAAAACCCAAATCATTTAAATTTTATTTGCCTCCCTCCATATTTTTTAATGTATCATTAAACATTCGGTCCAATCTGGTTATAAAATGATTCGCTTTTTAAAATAAATGAACCATCAATCAAATCTTTTAAAAATCATTTAAAATTTATTTTATTCAATGAAAATTTTCCTATTTTCCCCAAAAAAAAATTTCCTAATTCTGAAAGAACAAAAGATGAGAAATAAACTGGGAAAATTACATGAGGTATTAACTTTATTCTTCGTATGATTTGGGATTTGTTTAAGTGACAATTTATGGGATTTTTAAATGTTTTTTTATACCATCATTTTACCTTGGCATTGAAAAATTATCCAAAATCCAATCTATAGATACAAAAATAAAAAATAATGTAAAGTTGCCACTATGGATTTTACTTTAAGTTTTTGGCTATATAGTTTCAAATTTACCATTGGGATATATGACTTAAGAATTGCTTTCTTGCAATTTGGGGTCCAATCAATTGGTTTTGAGAATGGAAAGAAAAAACATGGAAATAAAAGGACATTGCAGAAAATCCCAAGGAATTTTGTAAATTGTAAGCTATCCTATAAATTGAATAGAATGATTGATTATATTTCTTTTAATATCAAACATTATACATTTATCTATATGGTGGGTCAAATTGAAGATGTCTAATAAAATGTAAAGTGATTCCAAGACTGCGGCTAGTAGAGTAGGATGTGAACATTTTTTCAATGGTATTTAAAAGATAAGGGGATGCCATTGATCTGGGGAAACTTATTTCCTTACATTTAATATTTTGCAATAAATAATAATATTTTATTTAATTGGAAAACTTATTGTCAATTATTGAAAATTAAAACAGGGTGTTCAATTAGTGTAAGTGTTATAAATTATCATGTCTTGTTGGAGTAATCAAAATGTCTTACAAAACTTATTTTAAATTTGAAAAACAAATCGTTTCACAATTTCTATGACTGCTATTGGTTTCAAAGGTTTGTATTTAAATAAGTTTCTGAATCAAAAGAATAAAGATCCTAGTGATCCTGAATTTTTAAAATATTTAAAAGTTCTTTTTTATTATCACGAGGGAATGTAAAGCTTTGAAAGCTTCCCATTGGAACTGTATCATATTCCTTTAGGATAGGTAGTAAGCGATTTTATTACACCAAAACCACACCCTTTTTGAACCAAACTTTAGGGAGAGACTTGTCATATATTTTTTCAGTTTAGTTAATGAGGATATGGATTTGGAAGGTTTAGCTGTAGGGTACTTGAGATTGCCGCAATATGTGGCATGAGCAACTTTGATGGGATATTAAGAATGTGTATCAAAATTTACTTCTGACAATTGATTTTAAAAGTTACTATGACATCTTCTAATGTAAGTACCTAGTAATATTTGATTAATTATATTTCAAGATCCAAATGGGCATTCTTACTTCCATTATTTGCTAGAAGATTGGTTAAATGATTTGGTGCAATGCAACTCTCTTATGGTAAATGGTAGCTAAATTAATACTCCTGAAGTATACAATATAATGAAATATAATTGGCATGGAATACACTATAATACTCTTTTTTGATTACTCCAAGTTCCCCTTACATTAAATTTCTTACTCAACTTAATTAATAATAAGCAAATCCGAACTTTTACTACCTTTTATAAAGCACAACACATTAAGTATAAAATATTATTTCCATTACCACCACTGTTCATTTGTATGCCAAAAATCGATTGTTAATGTCAAAAAACAATTTTCAAGTCGATAAATTAATGAGAATCATTAGTTATTTATGTTTTGTATCAATATCTAGTATTTACTAGTATATAAGTATTAAAGGGGAGATTATATATTACATGGTAATATTAATATATTACCAATTCTTTTGTATAGGACTAAAATGTACATTAACTTTTATTCTTTCATTCTATTCAGTATCTAATGAATAATTTGTAATTTGTAAATTGTAATAAAAAATAATTTATTTCATTTATAATATAGAAATGCAATTCTTGTTTAATCGATTTTTTTTATGGTAGGTATAAAAGAATTGGAAAAAATTAATTTTTTTGACAAATATGATTCAAAGTCTATAACTAGAGTATTCTCTAAGGATTTGACTTAATTATTATATGTTTCAATTTAATATCATTAATCAATACTTTGATAGAACATACACATGTATATAAATATGAATAGAAAGAGAAAACCAATTGATTCCATACAAATATTTAATAACTGGGGTAAATTTGCAAGCTTTAAGTATTAATTTTACTCTGATATAATATTGTAATAATTATTGAGAGCTCAGATATTAAAGACAATTTTGTATCAATGATTAATTCTTAAAAAAATGCAAAAAAAAGATTATTACTATCTGAGTAATGCATTTTTAAAGCTTTTTAATGCCATGAGACTGTATTTAATGGAAATTTAGTTAATATAATGGCAATGGATTATCATTTTTGAATAACTCCAAAATTTCAAATTTCAAATTCAGTGGCATTTGAATACCTTAATAAAAATACAGTCATATTATAAATATCTAATAATGTAGATCCAATTAGAATAGTGATATAGTGACTTTGCTAGAGATTTGAAATGTTGTTGTTGTTTGTTATTGAAGATTTCATGTGCCATCCTAACATCCAACCTTACAGTGCATCCAATTTCCAAACTTTTTATTAATTTATAAGTAATATTATTTAATTAGGGGCCTCGGTGGTGTAGTGGATAAGCATTTGACTTACTAACCAAGGGGTTTCTGATTCCAATCCCGTTCAGATCATACAATATTTAATTAAAAAAAAATTACATCACCGAGGCCTCAATAAAAAAAAGCTATGATTAGGAAAAGTATCATTAAGGCACCTTTAAGGTATAGCATTTATGTCGAAAGTGCGTAAGCTAAGGAGCTGGGAAATTAAAACACACTTTTAACAGAGAATTAATTCAAAAAAAAGGAACCGAAACTGAAGGGCTGTGAAACAGTAAAAAATTTGTTAAACATTACTGTAAAATTTTTAACAAAAAAAGTTTAGCCCTGGAACTCTTGTTAAAATTTTAATATTTTAATTAACAAAATAAATTAAAAAAAGCCTTGCTTTAAATTTTTATAAAACCATTTTAGAAATATTTGAAATTTTTTTTAATTTTTCACTTGAAATAATCGAACATTTTAAAGATTAAATAAAAATTTTTTAACTGTGCCATAGAGAAATTCCCCTGAAGAAGATCATAAAAACTAGGTTGACATAAATTCTAAAAAAATTTATAATTGAAATATGTATTAAATAATTTTTATTTGAATTTTTTTTACGAGATTTTCCTTCAATAAAAAAATCAAATCCAATATTTTAATAGGATTTGATGTTCGATAAATTGACTCAAAGGACCAACAACAGCAACAAACATACTTTAATACCATTTTTTATATTGGAAAAAAAAGTTCAATAAAAATAAAAAAACTTTTTCGTGTGCTTCGACCTAGAATAAATTTTATTAGTTAGTTTTTCCAAAGAAAAATATTGTAATCCACAAAACCAATTAAATTCGTTATCAGTCGTTTTTTTGAAATATTTTTTTTAGCTAGTATGAAGTTTGAAAAAAAGTTTTGATTTTATACAATTTATACGAATATACATGAAATATCTCATGTGTAATAAACTAATTAACTCTAAGAATCAATATAAATTTCAATTTGTTTGGTTGTTAAGAGGAATCGTTGAAGATAGTTTCCTACGACAGATTTCTAAATCTGACAGCTACCAATTTTTGCAGCGACTACAATATGAAAAATAGTAGGCCTTAAATATCTATAATTGTTGCTAACTTTTTGATTTAATGTTAGGTACTGTACTGCTTAAAAAGTCTTATTAGAAGTTTAAAGTTAATAAAAGGACTCCAAAATTTAGAGGGCGATTCACAAACGATTATTCAAGTTAATTATTACAAAAAGTATTCTTAAATGTCATATCGTAATTTAAATTAAGATTATATAGTAAAAAAATATATATATAACTCCTGTTTAATTAACATTTGTGTATTCATAATCTTATTTAATAGTTACATCCGAGTAATAGTGGTTTAGTGAATATAACGGTTAAAGAAACTGAATCCAAGTTTAAGTGACAGGGCGAACGAATCGCTTTAGTTATACTCAAATCCAAACATTAACAGAACTTTTAAACCTTTTTGACATATGCTTCAATATGTCATGATTAGACATTTTGAACCAAAAACCCGCTATCATTACGTACAATTGGACTGACATTTCAATTAAACCAAATGACCTTAATTAATTGGTCTAATAAACTTTCAATATCCTAATAAAATATTTTCAAATATTTTTATCTCCCAAATACCTTAATTTATTAAAAAAATTTTATTTAAAATAAAAACAATCTCCAGGAGAACTAATCAATAAATGAACACTCAACATTTTTTTGAGTTGTCAAAATCAAAATATAATAATATATAAGTCGGGTTGAATGGGCTACATGTACATCACTAGTACAAAAAAATAGAGAAGAATCTCATATTAAAACAAAAAAAAATTGTACTAAATTTATAACATGATTTGAAAAGGAATCATAATTCTCTCAAATAGACCTTTGCAAAACAAAAAAACTGAACGCATTCATAGTTTTTAGTTTTCAAATATTTATGATTTTTTTTTGCAATAAATCTTTAAATCATTCATCATTTCAATTCAGAAATCAGATGCAGCTCTAAATGAATTCAGTTCATCAAAATCATTGATTAAAATTTTTTTTTTTTTTTTTTGAAATATTTATAACGAATTTTTCAAATTAGTCTTTTGTTAGATTTTTAATTTTCAGTTTTTTGAAAAACAAAAGTTCTTCAGTTTTTTTTTTGGCGGGAAAAGTTTGAAGTTTGTTGAGATTGAATGCAGTGTTCCTACTCTATGTCATTTTTGTGTACCTACTTCGGTATCATCAAATGTATGTCAGTTAAAGTTTTTTTTATTTTTTTCCGTTTATTATCAATTTTGAAGTTGAAAAATTGAATTACCCAGAAAATTTATAAAGTTTTGAATATTTTATTATCTGTCAGAACAATGGTATCATTGACAACAGTATAGTATAGGAAAATTTTTCATTGAGTACAGGTTATCAAATGAATTGAATATTATGCGAAAATGTATTAAATATTGAATAGGGCTTTATTGAATGTAAAAAAAAAACTTTGTGTCACAAAATTCTAAAGAATGAAAAATTAATTTCAATATAGAAATGTAGTTAAAATGATGTATTTATTGATTTTTAACCAATGATTCTGATGGATTAAAAAAGTGTATTTAAAGGTAATAAAAAGTTTGTTGAATTTAAAACTATAATAAATAAATAAGTAAATTTTGAGAATTATATAATCAAATATTAAATTTAGCACAGTGATATAAAGAATTCGACCTATTTTAACATTTGATTACAAAATTGAAAAATATTTATAAAAAAGATTAAATAAAATTCTTAAATTATAAGCAGAATCATTTTCTAAGTAATCGCCTTTAGTTTTAAAAGGTAGTATTATACTGTAGTTGATTTTAATTTATTACAGCAATTAGAGCAGTTTCATGAAGACTATTAAGTACATTTGGAATGAATTAAAATAATAATTCAAAAATTAGCTGGACATCACTTAGGATGCAAGGAACTGGGAAAACTTAGTAAGTGTGAATATTTAATCTATTATTAAGTGTTTAAGGGAAATGTACATCACAAAAATGAAAAACAAGGGTTGAGTTCTTTTAATTTCATTAAAATTTTTTGGTGAAGTGAAATAACCCCTGGCGCAATAATTACCTTGAGCATTCCCCTTTGTGTATCCAACTCTAAAATTCTTCCAAATTAACTAATTTTTATATGATTTTAGTTGGTCACAAAAATAGAGTTGAACTTTTTCCAGAGTATATATATATAATTTACTTCGGAAAAGGAAACAGCCCTCTTTATCCATCCTAGAGATGGAGAAGCAAACAACCAACAAGAAGGATTGCTCTAGGGCATTATTGCGGCGAGCGTTATTTCAACTCACCAAAATTTTTATTTTTGCAGATACAAGTATTTCGTCTACGACATGCATACTTCTGTAGCTTGTTCTCGATAAGTTAGTGTATCCAGTATCCAAGTAATTTTTGAATCAGATCTCATTAAAACAAGTCTATCTTCATCTTCTTCAAGTTCTTCCTATGACATAAAATTTAAAAGCAAACCAAGTCTTGGTAGAAGAATATTCTGGTATTCCCTTTTGGGAAACATCTCAGACGGAGGGCACAAAAATTCCATCAGAACTCATGTATTCATTAACTTAATTTCTAATCTATTCTACAATATTCTTTTTGATATCAAACAAACTTAAAACAAGTTTTATTAGCTAACAACTTACATAACTATTATACCTTATGAAACAACAAACAAACATTTACAAACAATAGATTTAGTTCAACACTCTTGAAAGAATCAATATTTATAAAATACCTGTACGCAAATGTTTTTAAATAAATCACTGGAGCTGAAAGTTGTTAATAGAAAAATAAAAAAAAAATAATTTTTTCACCTTAAGTTTACATGTTCTAATCTTTTTATACCCGTGCATATATACATATATGACATCGGGTATATTAGATTTGCTCCTCCGTTTGTAACGCATCGATCTAGACGAGCTAGATATAGTGTCAAGGGTACGTATCGGCTCAGAATCGAAAAATTAGTCGATCTAGCTATGTGTGTCTGTCCGTCCGTCCGTCCGTCCGTCTGTGTGTCAGCACGATAACTCAAAAACTAAAAGAGCTACAGTTTTGAAATTTTCACAAAATATTTTTCAATCAATTTCTAGGTTCCCTATTTTTTTTGGTTAAGATCGGACCAAAACTTCGGGTAGCTCTCGAACAGCTAACTTTTTTAACTCCAATATTTTCATACAAAAATTTGAAATATAGCTATGCACCTTGTAATATGAAATTATATGAATTTTGTTTTTTTGTTTTTTTTGTTTTTTGTTTTTGTTACAAAAAGTAGATAACGATTTCGAGTTAGAATTTCATATGATTTAAATGATGCGTAGTTTATTTAAGATAAGCAAAAAAGAAGACAAAGATTTTTTTTAAGTAAATGGCTTCATAAATAATTTATATATGTATATTCATATAATATGTATATGTGTAATATTTTGAATGAATCATTTTATCAATATGATTATATGATGCTTACTTTACTTAGGTTTAATATATTCGTGAATTAAAAATTAATTAAAAGAGATAGAATTGAAAAATTAGAGCTAGAGTTTTGAAATTCACACAAAACATTTTTTGGACATTTTTAAGGTTCCCTATTCTTTTTGGTTAAGACCAGACCAAGGTTTCGGGGAGCTGTCACACAACTTATTTAAACCAATATAAATTTCTTCAAAAGTAATTATACTAGAAAGACGAAAATTACACACGGTTAGTTTTATAATGAATCAACCACTTATATGAAGTTTCAAAATTTTACGGCTTCATTTGCGGGCGGCTGCCATACAACTTCTTTGCACCAATATGAATTTCTTGGAAACTGAGTATACTACGAGGATGAAAATTACACACTGTTAGTTATATAATGAATCGAGCACTAATATGGAGTTTCAAAATGTTGCGACCTCATTTTCGGGCAGCTGCCATACAAAGTTGTCAATTCGATAACTGTGAATCTAATGAAGCTACGAGGTTAAAATTAAAACTGGGCAGTAAAGTAATAGGGCAAGTTAGTTGGCAAAGTTGGACATCGCTCGGACCAACTTTTGGGGTGGGCTATTTTTTTTTTATGGTTATTTTTTTTTATGGTTTTTTTTTTTGTTTTTAAGCAAAAATTATGGTATAATGAATTAAAAATTTAATATTTTTTTTTTTTATTTAATTTTTTTTAAGCAAAAATTATGGGATAATAAGCTAAATTTTTTTTTAACTATTTTACTTTCTTATATTTTTTTTGTAATATTTATAATAGCATGTGGAAAATAAATAACGGTTAGTGGGTAAGCACGGGTATCTAAAAGTTGACAAGGGCAACTATAATCTTCCTCGTTTAATCTTTAACTTTATCTTCTTTTATTTTGTATTCAGTTCCTATGTAATTCCAGAGTATACAAGGTATAATCCAAAAACATCACTATATACCATAATCATTATATAATCATTATAATCGTCTGCATATCTTTATCATTTTTACTAAACCATCTTTCAATATATACATTACAAAGTACTCAAATACATATTGAACAAATATTGAAGAACAAGTTTGAATTACAACTACAAAAAAAAAAAACAAATGTATAGAACAACATAATAAAGTTTTTAATCATTAATGACATCATTATCTGTACTGTAGCAGATTCATTAGATTTCATCATTCATTAATTTCAATGCACGAATCATTTGTTCGATGAAATGCACCTAAAGCATCAAGAAGAAAAGCAAAAAAAAAGAGAGGAACGTGAAGACTGGAGAAGTAAAAGATGAAGAATTTAAATAAAAAAAATATCGAAATCCAAGAACAATAGATGCTATAGTACATTTTGTATTTAAATCTCAGTTCTTTGCTCAGTTCATTTTTCTTCAATTTTCTATTCTATCGCATTTTTCCTTTCTTCATTTTCTATTGTTTTTAAAATCTAAACTATTTTGTTTTCCGCTTACTTTACGTTTAGTTATCATTTCAATGATTTTTCCTACACAATTTTCTATCTTCTAAGCAAATTGATTCTGGAAAACAGAAAAAATTTATCTAATACATTATCATTATTATTATCATCCATGATAGATTTAAAATTAAATCATGGATTAAAAATGAGAGAAGGAAACAAAACTGTATGAGGTTAGGTGGAATTGATAGAATAAGTGTTTTATACTTCTTTGTTGTGGATCAGTAAAAATAAGGGGTGTCTTTAAATTCTATTACATTTTGATTTTATATGTATATAACAGATTAAAATGTGAATGACTGAGACAATAGAGACGTGCAAGTTGCGCTTGTTAGTTGAAAGCAGAATACTGACAAAGAAAAAGAATTCCCAATTGAAGATGTCCGAGATGCTATGTGGGGATTAAAGGAATTGATCCCAGTTTTTGGAAATAGAAAATTTAAAATGTTAGGAGGTAATACCTAGATTATTAATTAGATTACAATAGATAGAACCCCTTTCGAAACTTCGCTAAAAAATTAAAAACTGTCGTAGCTACCAATTTAAAAACATGTTGCTTCGGAAGAATTTTGAAGACATTCTGCCTCGTATTCCAATCGAGGTAAAAATTGCTCTAACGTTGAAGCCAAAGCATTTACCATTAACATAACTTATGCATCATAATCTCGCAAAATATAGTCTCCAAAAAATAATTAGAAATCAGTACTATCAAAGACTATTGAAGTTTAATCCTTGTCTGCCTTCTAAGTTACCATAGCAGATTCATTTATGATTCTACCAATGATTCATTATTTTACTTTTTGTTGCAATTTTGTAATATGCTTGTAATGCATTCAATTGTCTTCTTTTCTCAACATCAACATTTCTGCGTCATAAAATTCTTATCAACAGCAACAAAATTTTTTTGCCACAAATTACTTTCCTCCCCTATTTTTTTCCTTTTAGGGATTTACAGTTTTATTTGTTGTTGCAACAACTGAATTTTGTGTTTATGCATGACTAAAACTTATGGAGGAAAGAAACCTCCTTTTCCGGTTTTTTGATTTTGCTTTTTGTTGCATACATTTTTTTATTCCATAAATACCACTACTTAATGCATCAGTGTTGTCAGACAATATCAGGTATTACTCAAAAAACTAAATGAATTATGCAGTTTTGGTATTTATAGATTTTGATGAAGAACCATAAAGCCATACATATCTTTAGGGTGTACATTCTTTTGCAACAACAATTTAATAAATGCATCTTTTATATCTTCTTTAATAATCTTTAAAAAAACACAGCCATATGATCTTATTCAACATGTTCATCAAAAAACTAAAAATATAAATTTTTGGAAAAAGAGATTTTTTTTTATTAACTTAAATTTTTGGTTTTCCGTTTTTTTTTTTTGCGACCTTAATCTTGCAACAGTAGCAATAATAGTAAGAATAATAATAGCAACAACAATACTGTAACATATTGCAACATACTGCAACATACTGAAAATAACAGAAGCATATCAAATCTATAATAATATATTTTAAAGATTTAGTTGAAAAAAAGATTCAGTTGCTTTTGTTTTTGTTGCTGTTGTTGTTGTTGCTTTCTTTTGTAAAACGCTTCATCAAATTTTTCTTTTTTTTTTTTATTTGCAATTTGTATTGTTTTGTGTTGTGGAAATTTTCTTTTCAACAAAAAAAAAGTTGATATGAATGGAAATAACAACAACAGAAACATTAAAATAAAAAGAAAGCAATAAATGAAAAAAAAATTGAACTAAAATTTAAAAATTTGGAGTGAATGAATGCGCTGGGATGAATTGATGAATGATGATGAAATGATGATGAAAACAATGATGCTTCAACGTTCATCAACACTAGTTTTTTTTTTATTTTTTTAAGAATTTGTTTTTATTTTAAATACCCGATGACAATCAATGTTGATGACATTCGTCAACATTATTATAATCAACATCATAATAAATAGTTTGGGTTGTAGTTGTTCTTGTTGTTGCTGTTGTTGCTGTTTTTGTTTTTGTCACTACTAAAAATTAAAATGAATCTTAAATGGTATGTTATTGCATATACTTAAAGTTGTAAACATTGTAGTAGTTGATAATGAGAAGTTTTTTTTTTTAAAGAATGAATATATGTGTATATATATATATTTATATATTAAAAGTTTATTACTGCAACTACTACAACTGATTCTGTTGTGTTGTGTGTCGTATTTACTAATGGTAAATGATTATAATGATGACAGCAAGTGACAAGACACAGCTTTAACAAAGATTATATTATTGTATATATACATATGTTTATTTGTATGATAGTGTATATTAAATATACAAAGGTATGTGTAATTTAATATTCACTTGTTTATTATATGCAGTTAAAAGTGTATTCCACTTCCAACCATTGTTGGAAAAAAAATGTTGGGAGGGAATGAAAAAATTTTTAACTTAAAGGAAGTGCTAATTGCATATAAGTGGGTAATATACGCGCTACTGAATGTTTCATTTCAGTAGATTTTCAACTCTTTCAACAACTCATATAAATATATATATATACAAATTAAATATAAACTAAATGTAAGTACCTACATACTAAAAAGTTTGTGTATATATACTACAATGTAAATAATAATAATAAAATATAAGTGAAAAAAAAAATCTGAACAATTTTAAACACACGTTATTTGTTAATGTCATAATAAGGTATTAAACAAAATAAAAACAAATATTAAATAAACAAATAGCAGCTATAAAGTAAACGAACAGAGACTCAAAAATAAGGTAGTATATTAAAAGAAAGGTATTCAAGGGGAGCACATTTTCCAAAATATTTTTTAAAAGGTTATTTAAATTGGGTGATAGCTACTTAAATGAGCTTGAAATGTGCATACTTATTTAAAAAACAGTTAAGGCCTCATAACTTCTAAAGGAGTAAAAATAGACCCCCCCCCCTCTTTAATACAATTTTTTGTTCATCTCGACAGCCCGATCACCCATTTTAAGGAAGACCATCGAGTCGGAAACGCCCTGTATATATTATTCGGTCACAAAACAACCGATCGCGACTCAAATATTCGTCTATAAATGAAAAAAAATTGCAGACTGCAAAATTCGCTCGAATTTGAGCGCTTCCGACATTATTGTTATTATGTACATTAAACTATTATTTGCAAAGTGAATTGGAATGGGGAAATTCAAGATGCATATCAATTTAAAAAAACAATAACTTGGATCGCAAGTAATATTTTATTCTATAGCTTCTTTTGGTTATGATATGTAAATACTTTTGTTATATTGGTATCATCTGTCAAAATGACAGAAAACTTTACTGTCAGTTGATATGAATGTCGAATTGATAATTCATTTGAAATTGATATTAGTGTAGGTCATATATTAGTGACTTCAAAAAATTGTAACTAACATTTTCTAGGGCTACACAAAATATAAAAGTGAGATATAATCTAAATAAATTACAATCACGGGGAAGGACACTTATATTTTTATGAATTGTGTGCATATAGACGAATTCCGACTGATAATCAAACAGAGACAGACATTTTGAATTAATAAGTAAATATTTTTCCAAATTTTATAGAAATATGCTTTTTGATACAAGTTGATGAATGAGCACAAATTTTAGCACAATAAACAATGAAATTAAGTTGACAGGAAAGATGAAGTTATTTAAAATCCATTAAAAATTCAAATTAAATTGATTTTACGAAAACATTAATCTGAAAAGCGTATCTCGAAAATTTGAATATCTTAAAAATACTTTTTAGAAAGTATTATTTGCGAAAATCTTCTTTTAAAAGTCTTAAGTACTTAATATGACTTGAGTTATTCTGAAGCTTAAGTTTTGCACAAATTCAATAAGAGATTTTAGGTTAAAACATTATAAATTATTACAAATTAATAGAATTTAAATGTGGAATCTTTGATTGAGCAAAGTGTGGTTTTCTACCAAGTACCTACCAATTAATAAAAATAGATTAGACTACGGCTAAACCTAAAACTTAACTTTGTTACTTGGTATTTTAAATGATTTTTTTTTACTGCTATGGGAAGCTAGGGATTCAAGTGATATAGAGAACTAATTAAATAAACTTTTGAATCTATTCAGAGCTACTTTCAGTAGGTACCTGTTTAAAGTCATTTGAGTTGAAAAAGTTTCAGCAGACGTTTAGTGCTATATCTTAAGCTTTTGAATTTTAATTTTACAATTTTAAAGATTAACATTGTATGGTAACATTATAAGTGATTTTACTTTAACGACTGCACTAAAAAAAGATTTCCATTAATTTTAAAATCTTCACAGGTGTATCTAATAACAGTTAATAAATAGAATTGTAATTGGCATAACAAAAAAGAGTTGTAGTAAAATGGATTTAATTATTATAGATAATAAAAAAAATGGTATCCTAGATGAAAATATAAAGAGGATTAAATTATAATATAAAAAGCAATTCCCATTTTGCTTGTAGGGATTATGCAAACTGTCATATTTGTTTTTATTTTTTTATAGACATTGACATTAAAAATTTAAGGTTAGGCTTTATTTGAAAAGTAAATGATAATTACGAATTAAAATATAAAAATGAATTTAATGACAAGTCATAGTTCTTTAATTTATAAGTAGAATTTTTTTAGCTATTAATTTATTTATTTGAAATTATAAGTGTGACATAAATCATTATTTTAAAAATCAGCTTAAAATAAGTAAATAATCTTAAAACCGCCTTTTTTTTTTGTAATCGTATTATATTTTATTGTTTTTATAAATTATAGAATTATACAGAGTGTATCAATAATGTTTAAACCTATTATAGAAATTTTTGATTGAAAAATAATTTTAAGTTATTTATTTATTTGTAGTACCAGACAATAGTAAATATTGCCTGATAATATTAATCCATTGCCTATTTGAAATTTGGACTTCTCATTAAATTATTTAAATTTACACATTATTTTTTTTTATTAGATATAATCCGACCAGGATTTGAACCCGAGACTTTTCGTTTTAAAAGCCGCCATTTAATAGCTCAGTTGTAAAGCTAAGCAATCGGCCAGATTAAATAATTTTAAATATTTATGAAGTTCTTTATTTCTTATTCTAATTCTTTGAAAATTCAAATTCGAATAAAAATGAATTCATCAAGCCTTAGTGTTAACTCATTATTTTCAACACGTCAAAAAAAGTGGCTTGCAGTTATAAGTAGGCTACGAAGGAATGAATATTTATGGCCTTTTGGTAACAATTGAACTTGTTTAGTGGAAGTTTATACCCTAAGGTAAATAAAAGTGTTTACATTATTTAATTTCATTTCTATTCTAAAATTCGATTAATCAAAAAGGACTATTCAATCTATTGTGATTATAATAGCGCATTTAACGTACAAATGTCATTTGCCAAATAAGTTGATGGAAAAATTTAAGTATTTTTATACCCGTATGACTGTAGGTCAAAGGGTATAATAAATTTGCCATTACGTTTGTGACGCAGAGAAATAGGGGGGGTAGATATGGACTCAAGTGTATGGATCGGATCAGAATCGAAAAAAAAAAATCGATTTAGCTATGTATGTCCGTCCGTCTGTCCGTCCGTCCGTCTGTCCGTCCGTCCGTCCGTCCGTCCGTCCGCACGATAACTCAAAAACTAAAAGAGCTGGGATCTTGAAATTTTCGCAAATTAATTTTTTTGCAATAGCCGTCATCGCTATTTAAATTCAGCCATTTTAGTCCATGGGTTCGGGTAGCTGCCATACAACTTCTTTTTTTATATGAGCATTACTCTGTACCTATTACAGCTGCGTGTCTGAAATTTTTCCAAAAGTGCTTTAGTTTTATGGCCAAAGTTTCTGCAAAATTTGGTTGGTCTGGTGCAGTGAGTTCGAGTAGCTGCCATACAACTTCTTATTTTATATGAGCATTACTCTATACCTATTAAAGCTGGGTGTCTGAAATTTTGCCAAATATAGTTTAGTGTAATGGCCAAAGTTACTGCAAAATTTGGTTGGTCTACTGCAAAGGGTTCGAGTAGCTGCCATACAACTCCTTCTTTTATATGAGCATTATATTTCACCTAATAAAGCTGGTATTTTTAAAATTTTTCCAAAAATAATTAATGTTTATAATAATAATGATATAATGTTTATATAACGGTCATACGGGTATCCCAGAGTTGACACAGTCTACTCTACTACACTCTTCCTCGTTTTAAATTATTTTGATTCAAATTAATAAGTTCTTATTTTTTATTTATTTAAATTAATAAAAAAGTTTAATGTCTTCAAATTATCAATTTTGGTGATTAATGCTGAACAAGTATGAAAAGGACTTGAGAAGACTTTTCTTATTGCCAGCATCTTCAAAAAAAATTATAATTAAAGCCTGTCCTGCCATCTAAGTTTTACTCGGCTATTGACATTTTTTAAAAAATTTTTTGATTCCTAATATTGTGTTATGGCATCTTATAAACAACTTAGTTTCCGTAATCGGGGTTTATTAAAAAAATTTTTACTGTTATTTTATAACTTGAAATACGATTAACAGACATAGCCAAATTTTAACTCGAATGAAATTCAAGCTTATTTTTTTTTTACTACTCTTAAAATACATGAAAACTAAGATTTTAAAAATGACATGATCTGATTAAAGTTAATTATTCATCGATTTAAATTTAAGTTTATATCAAATAATCAATCTATAAGAAATAACGGTAATTCCTATAACGCTTTAAACATTTATTACACTATTAATTATTGCTTTTTTTATTAATTTTAAACATAACTAAAGTTTTTTATTTTTAATTATAAAGTTTTATAGTATTTTTGATATATTTGTTCAAATTGTTGTGTATGTACCTACAAATGATAGTTTATTCTTTAAACTAAATAAAGTGAACAAATAGTGGTAACACCTAAAAACTACTAACAAAAACTTCATTTCAATCCAATACTAAATAAAAAAAATTAAAAAAAAACGTAAACAAATTTTTTTCAAATAAAATAAACAAATCAAATTCAAGGGGTCAAAAAATATTTATTTTCATTTAATGATTCTATATATACAATACATATATATTGTTTAGTTAGACATTCTTTTTTAGCACTATAGATGGCACTGACCGTGTCAAACGTGATACTTTATAAATTCAGTTTTTTCAATTGTATGTTTCGGTTAATTTCAATTTTTTATTCGAAATAAAATTAAATTTCTAGAAAATTTTGATTTTTTGTTCAATCCAACAGATGGATTTGTTTTGGTTTTTGTTTTTTATTTTTTTTTTTTTTTAAGGAATGAAAGAAGAGGAAAACAAAAATTAGAAATATAAATAGGAATCCATGCTAGAGTGACGATACGGTTCTCCCATTCTGTTCTGGAACAAAAATAAAAAAAAAATCATTTGAAATTCTTAAAAACCAATTTACTTTTGTTGGAACAATAACAAATTAAATGAAGTTTGAAGTTTTAAAAGGAAATAAAATGGTAGCAACAACAACAACAATAACAATTCATGGATGACAATAAAATACATTAGAAAATAAGGGTAGAAAGAGACAAAAAATATAGGGTATAATATAGCTACCGTTTTAATCCTTTTTATAGGTATAAATACCTTTTTGCTAACCAAAGTAATTATAGAATTTATTTTTGTTTTTTTTTTTTAAGTTGTGCTAAGAAGCACCGGATGTGATATGTCATGTTCAGTTTAGTTCAGTTGGTTGTTGTTTTTTTTTAATTCGTAAACTGTTCGTAAAGAATGACATTTGCGTTTTTTGTGATTTTTATACTTATTGGTATTTTATTATTTGTTATTATTTTATGTATTGAATGTTATTATATACTTTTATATTAACTTGCCTGTTTTTATGCCTCATTTTTATTATTTATTATTTGTATATCAAGCGATAATTACATAATATTGTTTGATGGCACGTACGTATAGCTATACAATTTTTTTTTATTATTCTTATATGTATAAAAATATTATTTGATTATTTTGAAATTGTTGCTTTTTTTAAAAAAAAAAAAAACATTTAAAAAAATTGAAAAGAGTGGAAGAAGAGTTTCAATTGAAAAAATTTTTTAATATACCTTGAAAGAAATTGCGTAACAATTTAATGAAACGTATCTAGAAAATCGTATTTAAATCTTTTGCAAATGAAATGAGAATTGAATTGAATTTAATATTTACTTTTGGAAGGAACAAAGAAATGAGAGTGTTGAGTCATACGGTTTTGTATAACTGTTTTGTTTTGTACAGTTAATTACTTGTCAAACAATGAATCATTGCAAAAAACCAGTAACTTATCATTATACTGAGAAATACTATATGAATTCACAATACAGTTATGATAATTCTGATGGAGAAGGACTATTTATGAAATTTGTAAATCAATATATGAAAATCTAATAAATATTATCGGTGGTTTTTTTTTAAATTTATAGGAACCAAAGTTGCATTTATATAATAGAAGAGCTTAAGTAATAAGTTTACTTGTCAAAAATCTTGTCCACAGATGCAGTTAGTAACGGGCGGTTTGTTTTACTGCATTTTGAAGAAAAACAGTTATTTGATATTGATTACATGAAAAATATCTGGTCTAGTATAGTAAGAATTTTGACAGTTGTAACGTATGACATAACACATATGGTACTTACACCGTTGCTACAAACGTCAAAATCAAATAACTTATTTTATGACATATTTTAAGGCAAATGCTTTACATTATGAGTTATAGCTTACTTTATAGATTTAGAATTTGACATATTTGAATAATTTTTTCAGGCTTTTGCAATATTCTTAACGGTTCTTACAAATCCATCAATACATTTAATTTTATTAAGGTGTTTTAAATTATACAAAAATAACTTATAAAAATGCCAGTTTTCAATTTTCACAATCATGTACCTATAGTAGACTAGGAATATGATAAGCAAACGTCTTTCCTTAAAGTTAAATCCAATAAATTCAAAACAAAACGTTTTTTTCTTATTGAAATTTATTATTTTAAACAATTAAAAATAAAAAACAGCACCGATAAATTTCATAGACCTATTTTTTTTCTTATTCTATTATTATTATTTATTATTTTATTGTGTAAGATGTTGTTTTGTTAACATTTGTTAATCTTTATAGTTTATGCAACATCAGGTTCAAGAATATTAATGTTCAACTTTTATGTTATTATAAGTCAAATAACATAGGGAAACGGTAACTCTAGAAAAAATTAAGAAACAATTGAAAAGAGGAACAGAGTAAAAAAAAAAAAAAAGAGTTATTAATGCATTTTAGTAATTTCTGAAAAGCTACGATTATAACATTTTTTCTAATGATGAATTGTTTGTTGAGTGTTTATTGTTTATCAAACAAATAAAAAAACAACATACCTATAAACTCTAATAGATAAACATTTTATGATTAATTGAAAAAATTATAAAATTCGTTATGTGCATGATTAAAGTTGTTCAAAAATATTAAAAATTAAATTACAAGATGGTAATGATGCAGCACAAATTCTTTGATAACTTGTTCAACATAAAACGAAACTGTTGATTGAAAAAATTTATTTAAATTTATCTCTAATTGTTGTTTGGTTTCATGGTTGTTAAGATTATAATTGCATATATTGTATTCTTAATTAAATTAAATTATTTTTTAAAAAAAAAGTATTGTATTCAATTAAAAATAAAGGTGCAAAACTTTTTACTTTACCAGGTGACAGGTTCAAGGTATTTTAGTAATTAATGCGTCAGAATTGTATTAAAAGCATAAAACATACTTTATAATGCAATTCTTAATTGTTATTCCATTTCATTCTATTCAACTTTTACAAGATAATGTGTTTTTTCTAACAGAGATATTTAACTTTAAGTAAACGAGTTATACATATTCAACCAAATTATATATCTGTCATGACAGCCGTCATTATCCATTTTGTTATGATAGCTGTCATTATCAATTTAGCGATGACATTTATTAAAATATCCATGTCATTCATTTAGATTCAAGTTTAATAATTTGAGTCTTTCTTTGTAGTTAATGATTGTTATAATAAATCTGAAAACAAGAAATAACGAAAGTCGTGTATATATAACGTGTATATATAAATTTGGGTTAGCATTTGGCTTACGAACCGAGGGATTTGATTCCCGTACGGGTAAAAAAAAATTATTGAAAAAAAAAATTCTCTTTACAAATCACCATGGTAACCAATTTAAATATACAAATATATAATATAAACAAAAGGATTAATCTTGTAATTATAAATAAATAAAGTATTAAATTTAATTAGCCCAAATACAAAATATGCAAGGGGCTATAATAATATCAGGCAATATTTACTATTATTCTGGTACTAATTATGAATAAATAAATATATAATATAAATATATTCCATTTTATATAGCTTCCATACTCTTCCTTTATTCTAATTACCTTGTTCTCTAATGCGTTTTAGTTCAATTGGCATTTCACCAAATTAAATCATTTCTAAATTTTGTATTTGTAACTTTAATAACCATATTCTTAAATTATAACTGTAAAAGATAAAAAAATTAGGACGACATTTAGATTAAAACATTATTTTTTAAATCCATGTCTTTGTTTTAAAGTACTGTATTGAGTATTGAAAATACGATTACTTGTCATAATAAACTATTTTAAAATTACTTAATAAGTATAACCATAATTAAATGTAATTAGATAGCAGAACGTAATTACAATTCTAATTACTAAAATCTAAACAATTAAATAAAAACTTCACTTAATTTTAGATTGAATTTTAATATATATATATATATGTAGGTATATGATATTATTTTAAAATGTAATATATTTCAAATAAGATTAAATTACCTTAAATTAAGTAATTAAAAATTTTAACGAAATATGTTAATGACAGCTTAAATTTTTGAAAAGGAAACAAAGACAGGTAATTACTTAAGGACCGGTTTTTAAATTTAAAATTTTTTTTTTAATAAAATTGAATGAGTCATAAATCATTTTATGTTCATTTTACTTGAAGGTAACAATTATTAATATTATATTAAAAATTTTTATTTTGACTTAAATATGAACAACTGTCAAAAGCTGTCAGAAACAAAATTCTGTTATATTCTACTCAAATGGATATCCTTGAAAACATTTATTGTGTAAATTTTGAAATTCAAATTAATAAAAATTTATTTTTTGAAATTATATTAATAAAATATAATTAAAATAAATAAATCAATATATACTTACAATCTTTCACTTTCAGTTGGAATTTTTCTTGGTACTAATGTTAATCCACGATGTGAACAATCAACAGTTAATCCATTACATTTACATACTCTGGGACAACGTGGTTCTGTTATTAAACTAATGCCACCATTTAAATTATTACCAAGTATATTATTGTTACTAGTACCACTGTTACCAATTAAACCAATACCAAAACTATTATCATCTGATGGTATATGTATACCAACACCACCACTATGATGATATGGTTCAGCAATAACAAAATAATTTAACAATAATTGATTGATAATAAAAAATAACGTTATATCTAAATATAGTCGGGTGTTATACACCCCAACCATATGTGGGGTTTTCATTTTTAACATTTTTTTCACATAAATTTTTTTTTTTTATTTTTATTAATTATTTATTTTTTTTATTAATAAAATCCTTTTTTTTTTTTTTTAAAGGATAAATATTTGTAAATTTTTTTTGTTGTTATTGTTTTTTTTTTTTAATTTTTTTCCGTTATTTTAACTGAAAATTAATTAATTAAAAAATATTTATTTTCTTTAAAATTTTTATTAATTAAAAAGATATTTGTTTAAATTTTTAAATTGAAAATAATTTAAATGTAATTTAATTCTAATAAAATGTAATTTTTTAATAATTTAAAATTTAATTTAAAAATATAAAATTTTCAAATGTGCAGTAAAAAAGGGCGGGAAAACTGACAGCAGTACATAAACAGTTTATGGAATATTTGAGATGTTCTCAGTGTTAAATTGAAATTGGAAAAGTTTATATAACCGAATTGGACTGTAACAGCTGAAATTACAGCGGCTTATTTCATTTAATTTAGAATTTTCTACAATTTTTCAAAATTTAGAGAATTCTACAATTAGCAAAAAATTTTCATAAATTTGTATTTTTTTTTTTAAATTTATGTGTAATTTATGAAAAAAATTGTGAATTTGGTGACATAAGTCGTGGTGAAAATGACATTAGAGCATTGACATTGCCTTTGTTAGTTAATGCTTTGAACGAAAACGCATCCCTCGGGAAAAATATAAAATCGATAATTAAATCAGACTTATTTTAGATTACGTTATCAAATGGAAGCTAAACGGATTGCTGTTTTTATTTTTAACAGTAAATGATATGAAACGTGCTCACTTTACTTCTATGGCAGTGGGTCGAAATTAATTAAAATATTCTTTTGTAATGATTAATTTCAGAGGATCTAAAAAAGCAGCCCATTTGATCGAAGAAATAGCCTTTGAATATTTTAGAGTAATTTTTTTAGAGATACTAGGTATTAATTTAGCTGTTTAGTCTAAGCTGTCATTATGCATTATGAAGTTTATAAATTGGTTCATTGTTAGTTTTTTAATTAATTTAATTATTTATAAATAAATAATATTTTTAATTATATGTATTTTAATTTTTAATATGCATGTAAAAATATGTATGTAAAAATATTAAAAATTAGCAAATAACAAAATTTCATATAATGAACAATTTATTATTAATTAATTTATTAATTTTATAACACTTGTTCTTTTTTTTCTCTTTTTTTTTGTAATAATGGCAACACTTTTAATCTCTTATTTATTATATTTTTACGGAAACACTTTATTTTAAAATAAATTGAAATATTTTATATTAAAACAATGTGATAGAAAGTGTACACTTTAATTTAATATTATAATTTTAATAATATACACTTTGTATTATGTAGCACGAGATTTTATGATTTTTTTATTTTTTTATCACTTTAAATTTAATTTTTTATTTAATTTAATTTATAGTTTTATTTTTTTTTTTATTTTTTTTTTGAGAATTAAAAAAAAAAAATTTACGAAATCGCAAAAATAAAAAATGTCTATTTATCGCTTTAACCGTAACCGTTCGTTATTATCGCTTGCGTTCAATTATATTCATTCGTTAAATTGTAATCAAACGAATAGTTTTGTAACAAATTCTAAAAAAAAAAAACAAAAACAAAAACAAAACAATTTTTATTTGAAGTGTGTTATTAGAGTTTGTATTTGTTTTTATTTAATCTATGGGTATGTGTAGGTATGTGTGGCTTGTGTGTATTTTATATGGTATTAGTTATTAGTTACGTTCTAAAAAATTGGAATGTATAAAAGAATTTAAAAAAATTAAATAAAATAAAATAAAAAAGAATTTAAAGAATAATTTCTATAAAAATAAAAACAAAAACAAGTCGTTGTTCTTTGAAGAGTTTCCTGGACTAATACAAGATTACACCACCCGAAGCTTTATTTTAGTTTAAAAAAAAAAACAAGAAAAATGTTATTGCACGACGATTTAATTTAATTTTTTATGTTTTGATTGTTTTTTTTTTATGTAATTTTTAAAATTCTTAAGATAGATTAAAAAGTTAGAACTAAGATCTATTAAATTTCAAATGTAAAAAAAAAACTCTGATGATGATAATGATAAACGATTGATGATTGATGTGATGTCTTCTTGTTAAATTATTATTATTGTATATAGGATTCATTCAATATAGTTCTTTGCTTCTTCTATTCACATTCTTTTGCCTTCATTTCTACTTAACTTATGTGATTTAATTTTTAAATTTAGTTTTTTTAATTTTTTAGAATTTCATTTCAGTTTGAGCTGATCGTTTGTTGACTGATGAATAACTGCTGCTAATGACGATATTAATTGTATATCCAAAAAAAAATATAAATTGTATACTTTTAGGCTATTGTTTTATTATACAAGATTTTTTATGAGTAATGAAATCCATTCAATAATAACCACTCATAAAAGATTTATATACCTATGTATATATGTATGTATTGTCTTGCTTTTGTTGTAAAATTTAATAATTGTTTCTATTTAAAAGAAATTAAATGTTGTTTGTTGAAATAAAAAAAAAAACAGTGGTGTGTGCCTTAAGTAGTAACGGATCGGATTAATATGACAACATTTAAAAGTTTTTAAATATTGTCATTTTTGTTGCCTTTGTTAGTTTTTTTTTCAGTTTTGTTGTAGAAGAATCATTCAATTGAAAAAAATGTTGAATAGCAATGAATAATGACAGCACATCCTGAAAATAAACAAAAAGAAATAAAAGAATTAATTGAATGTTTTTTTTAAAAAATATGTTTGTTCATATGAAATATGTAATTGTAACAAGATAAAACTGTTAGGTTGAAAGAGTGATGGACAAATTGATGTTGTTTAAGGAAATTTTAAGAAGTTTAAGTTTTTATATTTAATTATAATTTAAATTTTTTGAAGTGTAAATAAAACTTTATAAACTATTTATATTTTAGGTTTCTTCAGTATCACTGTATAGAAGAGAGGATTAAAAGTTCCTTGGTGAAAAATAGAATTTTCCTTTCCTAATAAAAGTAGTTCCATTTTGCGGGAAACTCGAAAATCTGAGTGTTTCATATTAAAACACCAGGCTTTTCGAGAAAGTGCGAGTTCTAACCTTCGGAATGTGTTCCGATGTGGTACAAAGCCTATAATATGTAAAAGTATTAACAGTAAGGAAAAAACAATTTAAAGCTAACAGAAAAAAAATCTTATGTCTCAAATTTTAAAATTTTAATTGATATAAATAAAAGCAAAAATTATTAAAAAAGATATTAAACGTCGTTTAGTTACGCTTTTTACTAATTGAAACTTATTGATGACCACCAATTTAGTGTTTTAATTGGAAGCAGTACTGAATTAGCAACACTCAAAGTTGTGAACTTCATAAACATAGCATTGAACAAAAATAATTATGCAGTCGCTATTCTTTTATACTTAAAAAAAGCTTTTGATACGGCAGCCAATCTATTCAATTCCTAAATATCGTAAAATCAAAACTAGAATAAATGAATTTATAAGTGCAATAGGGCCCTGGTAATATCTTTTGATACATATATAATAAACGGTGGGTAATGATTTAGTAAATATTAGTACAATTAAAAGGAAGTTTCTAATTAGCGATCACTTGAAGTATCTAGATTTTGAACACTGATTCGTTTTTTAATCAAATTGACTGAAATTAAATATTTAAACTTTTAATTTTAATAGAAAGCAAGAGGTACTTATATAATTAATTTGCATGATCATAATTTTCCATTAGTCTAACATAATATAGACATAAACAGGACATAATAACATAATCCTTTCAAATTAACTTATTTCTTAGATTATCTTTTACTCAATTTTTATACCCGTATGACTATATAGTCAAAGGGTATAATAAATTTGCCATTACGTTTGTGACGCAGAGAAGGAGGGGGGGTAGATATAGACTCAAGTGTATGGATCGGTTCAGAATCGAAAAAAAAATCGATTTAGCTATGTATGTCCGTCCGTCCGTCCGTCCGTCTGTCCGTCCGTCTGTCCGTCCGTCCGTCTGTCCGTCCGTCCGTCTGTCCGTCCGTCCGTCTGTCCGTCCGCACGATAACTCAAAAACTAAAGGAGCTAGGATCTTTAAATTTTCGCAAATTCGTTTTTTTGCAATAGCCGTCATCGCTATTTAAATCCAGCTATTTTGGTCCATGGGTTCGGGTGGCTGCCATACAACTTCTTTTTTTATATGAGTATTTCTCTGTACCTATTACAGCTACGCGTCTGGAATTTTGGCAAAAGTAGTTTAGTGTAATGGCAAAAGTTACTGCAAAATTTGGTTGGTCTACTGCAAAGGGTTCGAGTAGCTGCCATACAACTTCTTAATTTATATGAGTATTACTCTATACCTATTGAAGTTGGGTGTCTGAAATTTTGCCAAAAATAGTTTAGTGTGATGGCCAAAGTTACTGCAAAATTTAGTTGGTCTACTGCAAAGGGTTCGAGTAGCTGCCATACAACTTCTTATTTTATATGAGCATTACTCTATACCTATTGAAGTTGGGTATCTGAAATTTTGCCAAAAATAGTTTAGTGTAATGGCCAAAGTTACTGCAAAATTTGGTTGGTCTACTTCAGAGGGTTCGAGTAGCTGCCATACAACTCCTTCTTTTATATGAGCATTATATTTCACCTAATAAAGCTGGTATGTTTGAAATTTTGCCAAAAGTAATTAATGTTTATAATAATAAGGATATAATGTTTATTTAACGGTCATACGGGTATCCCAGAGTTGACACAGTCTACTCTACTACCCTCTTCCTCGTTTGTCTATAAGTTTTTTATAACTCCATCAGACACTCAATTCATTTATCATTATTTCCTTAATAAGATACCAATTTAGATATTCATTATTCCATTTAGATTTTCACCGTTCTTATGTCAAGTTGGATATTATTATTAGTTACAAAAAATTACTGCAACTTCATTTTAAATAATTTTTCTAGAAAATGTTGTATTTGTGGTAAATGCTTTGACGACGAAGAACTCTATTAATCCTTGTTCAAATCTTTGTTTGTTTTGTATTTTACTTTGGTTTCCATTTACTTCAAAAAAAAAACGATTGGAAAAGTAAAGAGTAAAAGTTAAATTAGCAAAGTCATCCTTTTATATTGAAAATTTAATTTGTTTTTTTGGATTTAGATTTTGGATAAGAAAAATCGTTTTTAAATATTTATAAGTACTATTGATTGAACCTTTTAAGGTAACTTACAACTTTATTATATTTAACAAACGGTATAAGTAATCTTTTCCCATTTGTTTGTTTTAGATAATTCGAA
Source organism: Dolichopus griseipennis (assembly GCA_963082915.1). Lineage (NCBI taxonomy): Eukaryota > Metazoa > Arthropoda > Insecta > Diptera > Dolichopodidae > Dolichopus > Dolichopus griseipennis. Next base: position 4,617,100 of record OY720445.1, read on the forward strand.
ACTGTAGCTTAATTTCTCTAGGAATAACGATGTTTCAATTTTTGGAATACACAGTAAACCATGATTCTATAGAGCCCAGATACCAAAAAACCAAGACCAGATTTCTTCTTAAAATAATGTAATTTGTATAATTTGTACTGTATGTAATTTATGCACCACTGTTGTGATTCGTACCAAAGTATTCCCTGTGTAATTCTGAGCTCATCTTCACAGTTTGTTTTAAGTTGGCTATTTGCTGTAACATTTTCTATTAAGGTCCTTAATTAAAAAATTTTTTGTGCATTGATTACATTTGTCAAGTAGCGCAGTGTTTAGCGCGGTGTACAGCATTTTATTAAAAAGATGTCTTCGAAATTGCCTGGTGGTCTTATCAGCTTTCTCGAAGCCATGTTCTCAAAAATCATGTATAAATTTTATTTATAGCATTTTAAATTTTCTCTAAGGGATGAAATATAGCCATTGATGATCTTCAATTGGGTGCTTAAGATTTTGTGGAATCCTTATTCAAGGATTTGCCTATCTTCAAGGATTGGGTTTTTCAAGGATTTATTCTTTCAAGAATCCTCAAGTTTTTCTTCATAACACTCTCTCGGTAGAAATTAATATTATTTAATCTTTTAAGTTGCGGGGACGACTTTTTTTTTAAAAAAACTTAACCTGGTATGTTTTAACGAACACTGAGGAATTTAAAGGAAGCATGATGAATGATGATTATTTAAAAAATAAGGAGTGCTATTTTTTTTACAAAAGTTTCCATGTCGATTTGAAAATTATTATTTGAAAAAGTGTTAATTCACAATGAACTGAAGTTAATTGAATCATAAAATACTGCCAGATATTTCGCATTTTCCCTCAAATCATTCCTATATAATTCAAAATACTACAACTTAATATTTTACACTATTGTTAATAACTGAAAACTTCAAATAATAATTGTCATAATTTCCCAAAAATTATTATATCAATTTCCTTCAATATACACTGTAACTTTAAATCACAGCATGCTTTTAGTTTAAAAATTAATTCAAAGGTAATGATTTTTGCTACATTTAACATTTAAAATTTCGAATTCTTTTAAAATTTAGAACATAACCATACCACAAAATGACAAATTGATGAAGATTACATCTATATAAACTTAATTTTTTCATTAAAAATTTGAAAAATGTGCAGTTATCACGCAAGAAATTAAAAAAAATAAGCAAAACACAAAAAAAAAATGTAGACGATAACGACAGCGAAAACGACCATACGACAACGACAAACGACGACACAGAAACCATAATGACCATCATGATAATAAATTACATACTAATTAAGTCACTTGAGAAAGTATATAAAAAAAAAGTATCAAAATGAAAAACTAAGATGAACCTGCATTTTTCTGAAATTGTTTTTTTTCTTTTTAATATGCAACAACTGCAACAACAACAACATAGTACTGCAATCCAATTAAATTAAACATCAATTAATATTGAGTCCACTTGGTATATAATTGTTTTATTTCTTAAAATTTGTCTCAACCAGACGACGATGTTGCAATTGTTTTTATTTTTTGTTTCTTTTGGTTTTTTTTTTTTGCAGTCTTGTTGCCTCTGTTGTAAAATTTCTCATATTTCTTGGTGGTTTTAATTCAACTCTTCTCAACCATTATTCGATATAATTAAATCAATGCAGGAGTTCTACATAATAAAATTTTTACTGAAAAATAAATAATGAAGGCAAATAAGGGGCAACAATATAACAATTTTTTAAATATTACTCGGTAGGATTTTGATGATTCATGTGTAGGTCGGGGTCAAAAGAAATTTAATAAGTTAGCATACAGTGGTGTGAAAAAGTTGTACGGTAACAAGGATATGTAACAGGAATTTTTAATTAATGTGTTTCGTTTAATTTAATTCTTTGCAACTTAGTGATGATATTTAATTCCAAGAAGTATGAATCAGTTATTTGATTTTTAATTAAAGGGCTTCGAGGTAAAATTTTTGGGTTTCTCTGAAAATTTGGCCCGCTTTGCAATTGGATATGAGGACCTCATTTACTAGTGCTATTCCGTAATAGGCAGTAATATAATTGTTTTCAAAGTTTAAAAATAAGAAGATAAGAGAGCCACATTTGAATAATAAAAAGCTATTTGGATAATATTTCTAAGACTAAACCTTACAAGTGACTGGAGTTCATATAAACTAGTTAATGTGCAATATTCGCTCTACAGCTAATTTGCCAGCATCAAGATAGAAAACTAATCACTTATAAATAAAACTCAGAAGATTAAATACATGTATTTAATGGGAAATATTTTGTTTAAATTTGACGTTGCACCTTAGATGTCGTTAGATAAGAAAGATAAAAATAGAATTTGTTAAATGTCAAAATAAAGAGCCCGAAGGGAGGAATTCCGAAACTAATAAAGATAGCACCTTCAACTCAAATAATGATACTAGCTTGATAATATTTATACTGTAGGTTACCAATGATGAAAGAAAGGCAGATATCGAAAGTTGGCGAAATAAGATCATAGTTTCCGAGCCCTTTCCTTCGAACTAAGGCCAAACGAACATAATTGTGAAACCAATAAAGATAGAACCTTTAAATTTGGTAGAAGGGTGTTCCTTCCGACTTCCTTTGCATCTCTAAAATTTGGGATCAATTGGCTTTCTGGTTCGAGTATCCCCCACATACCTTCCAAAACCTTAAAGTGTATCTTAAAAATCAATAAAGATAGAAAATTAATATTTGGGACAAGAGGGTTCTGCCCTGTTTTCTCTATCTACATTACTTGTTTTTATTATTTTATTGATCCATTCAGAAATTCATATTATTTTTTAAGAAAAATCATGTCCTATACACGACCCAATTAATAAAGTATATTGGGAAGTAGTGTTATCTACAAACCCTTTTCATTGTTTTAGTATTTCATGTATTTTCTTGAACTCCTTCTTGTTTTTTTTTCTGTTTTGTAATATTGTAAAAGAAAAATAGTTAAATACATTAAGGTTGTAAATTATTACACATTAGTGGTTATATTGGTGGTGATTTTTTCATGCGGCTCTAGTGGTAAATATTCTAAATTTTATGTTGCACTTTATTATAATATGATAAGAGTTTTAATATATAGTTCTGTGGTGTTCTGTGGAGGATAAGAGTTTTAATATATAGTTCTGTGGTGTTCTGTGGAGGATAAGAGTTTTAATATATAGTTCTGTGGTGTGGTGCTATATGAATATCGGAAAATGAGAGAAGTACCCCACATGTATACATACATTAAGTAAATGGGTGCATATTATATTAGTACACATATTAAATATATATATATATATACATTTAAATAAAGAAATTAAAAATTAAATTACATTGGCATTGTCCTGCTGCTTGTTATTAAATTGCGAAAAAAATGCATTTGTAACAATGTTGAACCCCTTTTTATTTCAGTTTCTGTTTTTTTTTAGTTCGGTTTATTTGCAGATGACATGGCTATGGTTCGTTCCTTTAACATTGAATATATGTTAACTTGAAAGTTGTTATTTGCGGTTTATTGTCAAGTTTTTTTGTCTAGGAAATTAATTAAAAACTTTATACAAAAAAAACAAAAATAATAATAAAAAAATAAAAATATAATTAAATAGGAAAGAAAATTAAAAAAAATTATTCCTTAAATTGCAGTTGAAAATTGGTTTAGTTAAAAAAAAAAGTCTATGGTATTTGGGCCTGTATAAGTTTTTCTTTTCTCATTATTTTTTCTAAATGAAAAATTGAAATAAAATTAAAAAAAAACAAAAAGCAGAATAAATGTCTCTGTCTGGTGGCTTGATCTCTAGATAAAACTTTATTCGCAGGATAATAAATTTTAATAGCAGTTTACTCTTAGTAGTTGTCAAGTTGAACTGTTCTAGGTCTTATTTTAATTTTTTTTTTTTTTTTTTTTCAGTTTAAAATGCGGTTAAAACGAAAACTTTTAATGGAGTTAATAAGTGTGACTCTGGTTATTTTTGTGTTATTCATTCATGTCTTTATTTCTTTTAATTTAACTATTTTTTAAAATATATACGAAAATTAATTTAAAAAATATCAGTGAGTTTTGCCCAAGTGGCTTTCTGGTATAATGATTTGTGGACATTTTTGTATATACCAATAATAAAGATATATACTCATAATTTTCCAAAGAGCTGAAGAACTCTGAATGTAAGTGATAAAATATGGTTGAAGGATTCTGATTTTTTATTGCTATTTAAATTTTTTTCCTATTGCTATTCCAAAGTCTTCCTGATTTTAAATTTCAGTTTTACTGCGCTAAAAAAGATTTGGGAAACAAGCATCCTAAACATTTCGGAGTCCGTCTCAAAATTTGACGGAAATCTAAATTTTTCTTGAATCTAATATTTAAAAAGATCTGAACCGTATTGCACCAACTACTTAAAACTAATCAAATAATTATTTTTGAATAAGTAAGTGTCTTTTTACTAATAAGAACTTTATTAAGCTGATCGAAGCCTAAAAAATCAAAAATCAACCAAAATAACGGTACGGTACGGTAAGCAGAGCAATAAAGTACTGTTGTATTATTTGATTTTGAAGATTTTAGGCATATGTGCATTTATTTATGTACGAATGAATCTGCGCCAGTTAATAAGCAGGTGTTATTTTCGAACTGTTTGAAGCCTTAAACTTAAAATTTAATCAATTCCATCAATAATTCCTCGAAGTTATTTATGATTACAATACTAAACTTGCATAAGTATCGTTCTAGTATGAGAATGTAAAACGTAATGGAATAGTGGTGTATTTGCATCGGCAACGAAATATGCACTGGCAGAAAAAAATCAATTTTTTTCAAAAAAGGGTTTTTTTTCTGTATGTGCAAAACCAGTAGTACACAAAAGGGTCTATGAACTGCTTTTAAAGGGATAATCAAGGGAGTTTCATTTTTTGTTATTTTTTGAAAAATTTTTTAATGATTTTGTGGTGTCATTAATGGCAAATAATTATTGATATTAAATTGTCACGAAATTAAAATTGAAATATCACAATTTTTTGTTTGAAGTGAAATGGTATCAATTCAGTTTCACTCATAGGATCATACAAGTATACAACCAATTAAATAATATTTCAAAAAAATGCATTTTTTTAATAATTTATTTAATATTGTGCGGTTATATAACATTCAAAAAGAAATAAAAATTGCATGTGAAGTATACATCTGCTATAAAATGCAGTTAATATTAGTTTAAATTTATTAATTGAGGGAAGTTTTAAAGATATGAGGAAAACTTTTAAAATAAATACTCGTATTTAATTGACAAATCTTATTAGAATGTGGGGTTTCTTTTTTTTTTTTTAAAGATTTAAATGGTAATTTACGAGTATTAATAAAATATTAATGGAATTGATTTAAATGCAAATGCATTTGAGTGCTTTTTAAACTATGTAACCGGAATTGTATAATTTTTAAAGTACATACCCCTACAATGAACTTTTTTGTTTTACTTCCTTTATTTTATTTCTTTGATTTGAAAAAATGATTAAAGGACTGCATGTAAAAGTAATTACAAATGCATTATTACTTAATTGTGTTTCAGTTGTTGAAGTTGAGTCATTAAAATACAAAAAAATGGTTAAAACAATTTTTTACTAAAATTTAATGCAAAAAGTTTGGTTTTGTATAAAAGGTGCTGATAACTCTTAAAAAAGTCAGAAGTTGCATTTGGAGTCTTCGTGAATATTAGATGATTTCTAAGTTTAAAATTTCATAATCTATCAAAATTATTCGACTGCAACTTGGTCTGCATCCCCTACCTTAGAATAATTTTTTTTTTTCGCATTGTTAAAGGGTTTTTTTGTTGTTGGAGAGCGAATTGGGAGTAAATTGGAAACCAACCTAAACAAGTTCTAGGCAGATTTGCGTATTTCGGGGTAGACATACCATTTATATTAAATTCTCAAAATAATGCTCTTTTAGCTTTATTTCGATCAAAAGCTTCTATAATCCGAACCCATTGTCTGATATCGACCATACGCAATTCCCGCGGCACTTTTATTACTATTAACCGATAATTTAAATTTCATCAAAATAGCGTCATCAATGTTTGAGTTATACTGTGTTTTGGATAAGTGCTTGTTAGCACTTGAATTCATCAAAAGTTCCCGAGCCCGAAACCATGGTCCGATTTCGACCGGATGTAATCCCCGGAGTACTTTCGTTACAAGTAACCCTTTTACAAAATTAGAAGATTCTATCTTTATTTTAAGGTACTATTTTTATAAATTTCGATGATACATTTTTAAAAGTTGGGAAGTCTAAGATAGGCTCTGAACCCCCATTCCAGTTTAGCCCAAATTATGGGACATGCAGGAAATATAGACCTGAATTATGTTGCACATTTAGAACTTCTCACAATGAATAAGTTATTAAGTTCTAAGCAACCTAGGAAGTTTCACAGTATAAGAATGAATGCTTGATGTCCCGTGGCATTTATGATACCAATTCAATAGAACGCTTCTAACAAAGAACGAGTTATTATAATCAGTATAAAAGGAAGATAACGCGCAAATACTCCGACGACTGTTAATAATGAGTACCTAAAATTTCATTACACCATTAAGTATTGATTTTGTGGTTTGTATGCAAAAGAGGATTTATAAAAAGGACAACAATCTTAATTAAATTTCCATCAGAATGTAATAAAAAAGGAAATACGATTAATTAAGTTTATCGACCTTGAACTTATTTTAACCGGAACTTCTCGTAACTAATCAGGGAAAACATTTTTTTTTTTTAGATAGAAAAAAATACACCTTCTAATCATGATTAGGCAATAATTAAAGAGTTTTCTTTCTTTTTCTTTATTCAATTATCGAAAAACAAAAGAAAAACTTCACCTTCAAAACAAATTAATTTTTATTAGAAAAGTGCTGCCATTGCAAAAACTTCAAATGTGTGTACGTAAAATTCTCTAACCAATCAATTCTATATTATTACAGTAATTTTTTTTTGTTCTCTAACAATTTTAGTCCCATTTCATTTCTTTTGTTGTATATTTTTGGCACATTTCCTCAAGGTGTTTAATTTAAATTGATCCTTATAGAATTATTAAGGATATACCGTTATCTGTTATAAAACAAATAAAAGACAAAAAAACAATCTGAAGATAAAAATAAAAAAAAAATAATTATATATATTTGAAATATAATAGAAATTCTTTGATCCATTATAACTAAAAATTATTCTATATACATTTGTTTTTATGCCAAAATTGTCCATTGTCTATTGTTTAACATCTGTGGGTCAGCAAGAAAAAACAACAAAAAAAATCAAAAGTAGACCAATTGGGTCCCTTGAAAATTACTATATTCATTACACTATTTTATTATAAGGCTCATTCCTTGAAGAGAACAATGAAAAACAATAAAAATAAATGAAAAGAAAAGCAAAGATTTACAGATATGATAGTCCAATAATTATTGGGGTGGACTATATTGATACTTGGGTAGTAAATGATCTGTATTATATTTACTACATATCAAAGGTTTTTTTTTAGTTTTTAGTCCAAGTTCTTTATTTTATTTTTAGACCTTTTTTTTTGTAATATTTATTAAATTTACACTCAATGAAGTGAAGTGTGATAAGCTTTCACTTTTTTTTTTTTCTTATTTTATTTATTTATTTTCTTTCAAGAGGTCCTTCCAAATATCTTTGTATTGTACTATCCTGCATTTGAACGTAAAGATTGACAATTAAGATAAAATTAAATCGTAAAAATGTAAAAGAAAAAACTAAATTTATTAGGAAGGGGAAGAAACAATTCAGTGGTTTCAATTAAATGTCAAAGTGAACAAAAAGAGAAGAAATAGTGGGTTTCTTTTAAAAATTTTGTTAATTTTTTTGTAGCCCTACACAATTATTCATATTTTTATTACAATACCGAATCCACCTTCTATTTCACTGTAATATGTAATTAAAAGGTTTTTTTTTTAAAAAATTTGTTTAAATTTTATAGTAGTAATTGTTTTTTTAATAGATAAAATTTTGAATGGCGGCTGGATGGAGAAGTTAGAAATCAGATAAAAAACACATTATAAAGAAATTATTATAGATAAGAAGAAAGTTATGTAGATTTTTTTGACATTGCGATGATTTGATTCGAGAAATTTTCTTCATAAAAATTTATTAGATAGAAGGAGGAAAGTGGAGGGATGGAATATTTAATGAGCGCAAAGATGGAAATGGTTTCTTCGAAGAAGGTTGAATGAATTCGGCGTTTTATTTGAGTTGACCTGATTTTGAGAAATTTGGATTCCACAATTTCTTTAATATAACCTGTTAAAAAATTTAGTTAATAAAAATCTTTTTGTATCTTAGTTTTACATTGAAGCGAACGGTTGAAGAGAGAAAATGGTATACAATTATTTAATTGGCGCAATAGAAATCGATTTGAAGCGGATTTGTAAAGCTTGAAAATCAACGCAAGTTCAAAAGAATTAATCTTAGTTACTTTCTCGGTCAATTACTTTCAAATGATTAAATCACTATGAACACATGAGGCAAGCCAACCGTTAGATCTACAGGGCAAGTTAATAGATTTATGAATGAAATCTTAAGATGTTTTTGGCGTCTATAGTTTCCATTATATCTGTCGTGCGGATTCTCTTTTAGAGATGATTTAGTCTTCTGCAGAATTAATTTTCAGCGTATTTTTTTATTTAGATGATTTAGTATATTTTTTCCCCTTGCACAGGCCCTGCCCTCCACCTACTTCTATTCTGTGCAACGACTTTTGTTTGTGGTCATTGGGCCTTGTTCATATAAATGTTATAACTCTTTCTATTATTTTGCGCCATGTACTTTTAGGTTTTTCGGCATTTCTCTTTCCTTGAGGGTTAGAGGTTTTATTTCAGTGCTTGTCTTACTATGCAGTTTGGGGATCTTCTAAGAATGTGACCTATCCTTCTGAACACTTTTTCTATTCTTTTCAGATGACTGTGTATATGTATGTTCAATATTGAATGTGTTTTTTCATTCTAGCTTTCAAAAATTTTACACTTTGTTTAATTCGGAAATTAAAAAATTAACAAAATATTTTTTATTCTGTCTAAAAATTATCAAAATCAAAAAAAAAAACAAAATTTTAATTTAATTCATTTCACACGAATCTCAAACTTCTTTTGACATTCTTCAAATAGTTATTCTTTGTATTTCCCATTATGCTTTCGTTTTTGTTTAGATTTTTTTTCAATTTAATGTAAATAAAAATTTTTTTAAAAAATTTTTTTTGCTTTAATCTAAAGACAATTTTAAGATTACCATCAGTTTTTAAACAGCCTAGTAATTTTATATACTTCTATGCTTCTATATTTAAGTTAAGTTTTTTTTATAATTAAAAGATTTTTTTTCCCTCTAATAATCATAACATCTATTAACATTTAGTTTGTACCCACTACTCAGTACCAGCTACAATAATCATTATCATCATTTAATAATGACAACATGACAGCTACATTAACTGTCAACAAAAAATTAAATATTTATTTTTTTGTTTGTGGTGATTTGTTTTTGAAAAGAAATATCAATAGTAAATAAGTATATGTTTATCTAGTACAGTATTGAACAAAACTATGTAAACTGTTTTAGATTGTCAATGATTTGACAGATCTAAACGTCAAAATCAAATTTTATTTTTTATATTTTCTGGAGCGTGTTAAACATCTGATCTGCGGTGGCACTGTTTACCGGGGTGAAAACAGTGCAACCGCAGATTTTGATCTTTTTTGATTTACCGGGGTTTTGATCTGCGGTTGCACTGAGGTTGGGCCGATTGTACACATAATGTTATGTATTAGAAATCTTGAATTTTTACAAACTGTGCACAGGCATAAATAAAATCTTCAAAATCGTTGGATTCGTTTTAGTTTGTTTAAGATAATCTCTTAATTAGTGATAACTTCCCCAAGTAATTCAGGAAAGCAAGTTTCGCAATTTTCCGTTCTTTCAAACAAATAAAGGGAATATTTTGATCCGAAGACAGTGAATAAATTTCTGGGTGTTTTCTATACAAATGTGCATCAAGTTTTGTACAACACTGTACAAATATTTCCAACTAAGGTTTAAACTTTAATACATGTGTGCTGTAAAGTCATCCCCTATGCCACAAAATTGGCGTCACATTTAGAAAAACAAGAAAAATTAAATAAAAATAGCTTAAGAAATTGATATAGGTGGTAGTTGGGCTCATACAAGTGCTTAATGAAAGAAAATGTCAAAGAAGACATGATAAGATAAATCAAATATAAAGATTTGTAAATATTTACTTTATGAGATTAGACTTTCATTGTAAAAAAATTGTAAAAGAAATTTAAAAAATAAAAAAAAGAAAAATTTGCTATTGGGGATGAATTCTTTTTAATTTTTTTTTTCATTCACAATTTTATTAGTGTAATAACTGTAAAAATACATAGAAGATACTTTAAAAAATTGTTTTAAGTCATATATGAGCTACACGAACAACACATTTTTTTGAAAACAATTCAATTCAAAATGAATAGGGCTATGGTTATGAAGAAAAAGCGATGATTGAATGAATGAATAGTAGATCAGAATAAACTCACAAAAAAAAAAAAAAAAGAGAAAAAAAATGGAACTTTAAAGTGTTGTAATATGAAATATTAAAAGAAGTAGAAGTTAAAACGATGTGACAGTGCTAGACACATTATTTCAAAAAAAAAAGTGTATGAAATAATCTTCTTCCAGATATTCTTTAACTGTCCGTACAACCGACAGTTGTGGAAATGGTTTACTTCAATCATTTGAAAATTGAATTTAATGGTTTCAAGGATCAAATTATTAAAATGCTATCTGAAAATTATAGACCATTTTAAGGCTGTGTATAAAATAAAATCTACAGTTAAGTGATAAATCTTATTGTGACAGGAGTTAATTACAAGAGACTTTATAAGAGGTAACACCAAAGTTCTACAGCGTGATAAAGAGTGAATAAAAATAATTAAGTGAATAAAAATTCAAGAAACTTCCTGGACGTTCTTTAAAAATGGTTTTTTAAGACAGAGCCAAAGATATTGAACTCAACTAGAAACTTTACATATTTAGCGAACCTTTATCATTCAGAAATGCGCCTTTTTATGTATAATAACAATAAATTAGTTTGAAGGAGGATATACCGTTATAGTGTGTAGGATATACTGTTATACCAAAAACGGTATTCATTCCGTTTGTTTATTTTTGATTTTGTTTCTTTTTTTTTAGTATGAATGAAAATTGACATTAAAAGAAATTATTTTGTACCCGGAAATTATCGTTTAAAATACTATGACATTTTGGATAATTTTGAGTTTTTTTTTAAAAAAAAATAAAAACAACTTCCAAAACTATTGATGGTGGAGTAAATAATGTAATCATTTTATAACAGATATAAAAGAAAAATATAAAATAGTTTTCAGTTATTAATGGATTCTTAAACGAATAAACGAATCATTTAATTTATGTACAAAAATAGATACAAATTTAAATCATGTAAAATGATATTTTAATTTGTAATATTTTTAAATTATTTTGATTTGTAAATTTGTATTACACAAAATAAAAAAAAAACTTATTTTAAATTATAATTGAAATTAGTGGTAAATAAAAGATAGGAAATATGTAAAACTAAGGGTTTTTTAAAAATGCACATCTGTGGTTTCAATTGAGCTTTCAGTTTTCAAATGATTCATTTGTACTAGGAGGCCTAAAGTTTGGTTTTAATAAGGATTATGGTTTTGATTGGTTAAGGTTCCATACTACTCAAACAAGCCATCGACCACATACAGTCATTTTGGGTAAACTTTTAATCTTTTCACCCCGGTAGGATAGATACTCCCAAAATTTGAATTTTTTTAAAGTTTGAGTTAAGTGAATTTTATTTTTATTGTTGCAAAAGTTTTAAAATCAGCTCAATTGCTTGGACCATTTAGACAAGTTTATCTGCAACTCCTATTTTTGTACAATGTAAGAAGTAATGAGATACGGAAAATCAAAGATTCAGGAACGTAGACAGTCAGACGAACTTATAAATTCAATTCAAGTCTGCTAAATTTTAAATATTAAAAATTAAAAAGAAATGCTTAACATGAAAAATGTTTTTAATTTAGAAAATTTACAATAATTTAGAAACTATTTAACTTTTCAAATCATAAATTAAGCGGGTCATTGAACAGCTCTAAAGAAAATTTTGAGTTTTTAATTGAAATCCACTTAACTTCAAATGTAAAGTGTTTTTTAATGAATTTACAAATTGTTTATTTCCATTGCTAGTTGTTTCAATAATTTTACATTCATTCTACATTAAATATCTAGTAAATTAATATTGCAAATAATTGTTTTAACAAATTAAGTATGTTATTCAAAATATAATTTTAATTTAAATCTAACAAAGTTCAAATATTTTTTAAATCTACAATCCATTCTTATTCTTCAATACCTGACAAAATTTGTGGGTCAAACTCTCGATATATGGCCTAGTCATTTTATGCATAATCGTTTTTCAAAGGTTATAATAAATTGTCATTATTGCACTGTGAAGGAGGAGGCTTCGATACTGAATCCATTTATAGGCGATTGTAAGGATCGGATCGAATAAGCTATGAGTTTTCGCTCGTCATCAAATGTAGTTTAATCCGGATTATATTCATATGTTCGGGGGGGAATTCTAAATTTTCCCCAGTCTACTGTCCTACCTTTCTCGTTCTAGTGTAGAAACACATTACAAATATTATTAAATGGGACGACATACGAGTATCCTTCAAAAATATTATTTGATTTTAATCAATTCTTCTAATTTTCTAGCTAATTTATAAAAACTTGTAAGAAATATCTTTGGGAAAAATTGTTAAACTCAAAGATTTTAAAAAGAATACATGGTAGACATATAAAATTATATTCCTTATTTCTTCTTTATGTCACCTTTTGAACTTTTCCCAGGATCAAGTAATTTAAAAGCACTTTGTTTCACTTCTTTATACCTTGAACATCTGTACCCAAATTACAATAATTATATTAAAAGAATTTTAAAATAATGTGAAAGTAGAACGAATCTGATACCAAATTGAAATGCTACACGGTTTTTTATTAAATTTGTTCATGCAAATTATTCAACTAATTATCAAAAGAATCGTTCTTTGTCACTTAACCATTTTCTTAAAATACTGTATGCATAAAGAAATTTATTTTTAAATTTTTTAATAAAAAAGTTCGTGATATAAAGTCATCATTATAACTTATATAAGAATTATATTATTAATATTTTTAACATTCAAAGCAAAATCAAGTAATCAAGTAATCTTTAACTTTTCAAAATAAACTTTATTCAAACAACGTATTCTATTTTTATCTTTTGTCGCATATAAAAAGTGAAGCAACTTTTATTAACATCTGGAAACTATATTTTAATAATAATCTTTATTAATTTACACAAATCTTCATTTTATTTTAAAGAGTTTGATTTGTTGAGTTGAGCTGATTGTAAAGAACCAGCAGAAACAAAAAAAAGCAAGAAAAAGCTCTTAACCTTTTTGTTTATTCTCCATTTATATTCCAAGTCATTCATGTAATTTTCATTCCTGCTAAGCTCATGATTATTATTATATGCGAGAACTCTTTCTCTATACTTTTTATTGTACAACATCAAATTTCCATAGAAGATTGAAAAGATCTTCAAGGAAATATAAGAATAAATGGAAAAAAAAAATAAAAAAATTTAATTTTGTATTTAACACGATCGCAAAATAAAATGTAGAAGCAATTTTCAGGTTTTACCGTTATTTTGGTATTAGTAGTATTTTGATTATAAATTCTTCCTAAAAATGTTTAAAAGTTTGAGGTCGATGGTTTCAAGTACTTTTATATTATTAGGTTCATGCCCCAAAAGTTATAAATAACTGGAACGTGCAGTAGCTTCTCTAAAGTTGAGATAAAAATCTTTTTGAAATTTATGCCATTTTATTTGGTACAGATTTTCAAAATCGTATATTATTCAACCGTACACAGCCAGTACCTTTTGTGAAAGATCCTTTCAGAATTATATCTGCGATTGTGATATCTTGAACCTTGACCATACAGAAACCTGGGGATTAAATTAAATGGCCATATATTTTTTCAACCACCAACCATTTTGTGTATGGCCCAATATGTTTGAATTATTTTTAAATAATCACCCGCGAAAAAAATTCGTTTCCCCGTTTTCTGCGTTTCCGATACAAACCCCACAATACCATGATCTCACTCGCTGATGCAAAAAGGGTATCAAGAATGTGTAACGGAATTCCAGAAGTTTCAAATGACTAATAATGTTTCTCACTTTTATTTAAGAATTCTAAAACTCTAAAAAAAGGGTCGAGGTAATCTAGTGCGATTTATCAGAATGTCGGAGATAATTGTCAGACTAACGAAATTTTAAGAAACTAATGAAGCAAAAATATACTTACAATGTATTAAATATAAAAAAGTGATGATTTTAAGAAGAAAATCCAATTCTCTTTCATATATATAGTAACATTATGTACACGAATTACATTAACATTATTGCTGGTACTATCAAAATAATGTATGTACATATATATAAGCTATCGAACATCAACATCTTATTATTAAATATATAATATATCAGAAATTTTCATTATTATTATTATTATTATAATCAGCATCATCAGCTTATGCAGCTTATATTGTTTTACATAACAACTAACTATAATTTTTCTGCTGCATTTATTATTATGAATGTTAAACGATTCTTAGAAATTATAAGGCAATAATAATCGCGCAAAGTGCTATTAAATTCCATATTATATAAATATATATATATATATTCATACATACTATTTATGAATGTATTAAATGCATATCGCGTATTCATTATTTCGCGTGCTATCACGAATATAAGCGATATGATACGATAACATGTAATGCATTTTTATATTTACAAAAAAAAAGTACATATGAATGTGGCTGCCTTTTTTTTTTGTTTTTCTTTTGAAATTTTTTTAAAAATATATTTCTATCTCTTTCTTTCATAACAATAGAATAACTTCCCGCTTATACAGAATAATTTAATAATTCAAAACTTTAAATATATTTTAAAACACTAGAGGAAGACTTAAAGTAACGAATTATATTCTCTTTTGTTTCTTTCTTATTTTTTTGTATTGTTTTCTATCTCTTTCTAATCGATCTGATCTTTTACATTTTTTTTGTTTTTGTTTTATTCTTTAACAAAAGACCAAAAACCAAGTCGTGATAATTCACTTTATATACACAATCTAAATGCAACAGCATCAGTGAGGTGAGTTCCAAAGTAATTGTGGTTATTTGATTGTTTCTAAAGTCTAAAACACGTTCCCGTCCCCCTCTTCAAGATCGGATATTGCAAAATTATCATTATGAGGAAAAATGTATTTGTAAGTTCTAGAGAAAACAAAGCCTCCTGCAATTCAATTTTTTCTTTGTTTTTATTATTCTTATTATAATAATGATGATAATGGTAATAACTTTCAAATTTAAAAACCACGTTACTACAGGACCAACCACACAAAACATATTAAAAACATTATAATAAACATTTTGTTTTGGGTGGCCATAAGATTTACAATTTATTTGTTGTTTCACGATTAAAAATTATTAAAAAAAACAAAAAAAGTCCATGGTCCTGAATTTTATATCCCAAAAAAAAAAAAAAATACTAAAAAACAAAAGACAAAAGAACCAATTTTATGAATCGCAGAAATCGTTGATTTTTTTGTTTCCACGAATTTAAATGATTGGATGGAAATTGGAGGGAATATTAAAATCAGGATATTTTGGCGACAAACGATTTCCTGATATTCTTAACAGACATCATTTACAAGCTTAAAATATTTAACGAATAAATTATTTTGTAAATTATAAAAATTTTTTTTCATCCATTGCAGAAAACCAAGGCAATGCAATTTTGAAGCAACAAATGTCTATCAATCTCAATAGATCAGGTTATTTCTTTTGTTTTAGACTTAGAAGAAGATGGAAAAAAAAGTGCATGAATCACGCAAATCGAAAATGATAAAAACGATTAATTTTCTATCGTAGGTTCTTTTTATATTAACCCTTTTGTGCAATTGAAGATTTTGTAATACTTCCAAAGAGTACCAATTCTGGAATATTAATTCTTTGATGAAATATTCTAATTGTTGTGGATTGGAAGTAAAGTAGCGAGGACATTGGCAGAAGACGTGATTACTAAGGCTTCGTTTAGGCTTATCTGTAACGGAAGATTGAGGTAATGAGTCAGCAATTATTGGACGGTGATAGATCTGTATTTTTAAGCGTGGAAGAAGTCTACAAAATTGTTTAATAACATGAGTGAGATTTGTATCTTCACACCATTGGTGAACTTAATTTCTTAAGCTTAATTTCGCTTCTGAGGCAACAAAATATCTTGAGATTATGAGATGCATTTCATTAAATTCTCTATTTAGATATTTAATTTTTCTAAGATCTTCTACAGTGTACGCTCTAGCAAATATAATTAGAGAAGGTGAAACAGATTAGTTACCATTTACCGACCTTATCAGCCTTCTATTTTAAATATAAGTAGCTTTTAAAAAGATTCACATAAGTAGTTAAAGATATTTCTAAAACTCATCCCTAAGATTTATTCTTAGTGAAGATTCCGACTTAAAACCAACTAGGTTTAATCAGCCACCGTTTCACAAAAGGGTTAGCAAACTAAATATTGCCATCCTTTATTTTAAATTTGTCAGAAGATTAACTAAGACAAACAAAATATTCCATGACATGATAATCTTGTGTGATGAATACTTCCTTCAGTCGGATTAACAATAGATCTCAAAATCTTCTAAATAGTATAAAGTCAAATTAAGAAATTATTACCTGTGTAGGTGGCAATAAATTCTGTAAAATACTATAATTTGTTTAGTTTCCATTTTTTTTTTTTTTTTTGGGGAATCTTGAAGATTAATTGGTTCATGCTATGACCAATAATTTTCAAAATGTAATTTAAGAGGGAAATTTTTGAGATCATAATAAAATATAAACGGATGAAAATTGATGGAAAATCTAAAGATTCATTTCACATCCTTCATTTTGTTGCTGTATTATTACTAGGCTGAAATTTAAGAAGAATTACAAAGTCTAGACACGTTTTCTATTTTTATTTAAATTTTTTTTTTTTTTTTTTTTTTTTATAGGGATATCAAAACAATGAACCTATTTTTTCTATTTGATATTTTACCAGAAGGTAAAGGAAGGTCTATCTAGTATATAAGTATATAAAATTTTATCTATAAAATATAAAAACAAAAGAAAAAGAAAGATAGTAAAATTGTATAGAGACAAAGATAGAAAAAGGGAAAGAGGGAGATAGAGAAAAATAATAAAAAAAAGAGTTAAACTTAAGGATGACCTAAGGGAATTTAATTGAATCATGAAGTGTTGAGTGATTTATATTTCCAGGTACTATAAAGGTGGGCTTTTATTTACAAAAGATAGATCTATCTCTCTATATTGTATTTTTTATTTTTTATGTTAATATAATTACTTTGAATTTAACATATGTTAGTTTGTATTCGAAATATGGGGTATAGGAATATGTAGAAAAAAATAATATTATAATGTTTACTTTGCCCTTAAGGTGGAATTTTTAATGTAGAAATATTCACAAAATGTTATTGAAATAAAATTCAAAAGAATTTTTAAGAATAGAAAATCTATAAAATATAGAAATGAAATTATTCAGTGTTGAAATAATTTTAGGGATGGTTGCCGCCAGTTTCATTTCATTTTGTTTTTAGTTTTTTTTCATTTTTAAATTGATTGAAATTATTTTAAACTTTTTGTTTATTTTAATAAATATTTTATTGAAAAGATGCCTATCGTATGAAATTAAAGTGAAATTAATCATAATTCGATCAATTTTACTTTTTTTCCTTTGAGAATTGAAAATTACTGTAATTGGAAAAATTCAATTTTAAAAGAGTAGGTATAAAATCTTAGAATGGAAAATATTCTCTTATGATTTTTGTTTTTTTTTCGAATTGAATGTAAAAAGGTCAATTATTGTAAAATATTCTGTTAGGTTGAGCCTAAGAATTCTATTTAATATTTTTTTTCTTCTTTTAATGAAGATGAGTGCAAAGCATCGAAAGTAATACAGAGTAGCTGCTCGACTTTCCTCTGAATAGCTTTGTACTTTAGGGAACTAAAAGCAAACTTTAAGTCCTTCAGGTTTGAAATAAGAATGTACAGTGTCGTTTTGCATTTGAGGATTCAGACAGGATATTTGAAAATAGAGATTACAAATTGCTAACTATCTTACCTAACTTGAATGGTATTCTTAATATAAAATTGAAGGTGTTTACAAATATTGACTTTAATAAATTCACTCTTTTTTAAGTTTTTTAAATCGCGCATTGTCTACTGCGATTGCGATATGGTATTGTAATCAAACAAAATCAAAGAACGATATAGTTTCCACTTAAATTTTAGTGCCGTAAAGGTTATATATAACGCTAACGGAACCAGCAATAAGTCTAGGCTAGTTGCATATCAAAATTAATTCATTAATTCATTTCTAGAAATGCGCCAGTTAATTTGTTTTATTCGCATATCTTTAGTATCTTATTTGGGATACTCAATTTCATTTTTAAAGGACAATTTTTTGGGTTCCTAATTTTTTCAATCAATGTACGGTAAAAACGAACTACTATTATCCCATAGCTCCTAAAAATCAAGGTTTCAAAAGTGTAAAAAAGAACTTAAAATAGTTGCAATTAAAAAAGCACCCATGTAAGTTAAAAAGCCACTAAAACAGTCGACTTCTCGAGGAAGTATTGGAATACAAAATTGAAGATTTGAAATATAAATAAGTTTACCATCAAAATGTAGACCTACAAGTTAATTAAAGATAAATGTTAGTTAATAGTGTTAATCGTACAAGTGAAACAATAGGCAAGTAAAAAATCCTGGAATTCAGACTAAGAGACTATATTACAAAGGTAGTATGAATGAACTTTTAAAATATTAAAATAATTACATTAAATTACACAAAGTTAAATTTTACAGTTTTATTTAAAAAAACTTTGTACAATGGTCTGTAATTGTTTCTCGACACTTTCAAATTGTTCATTGGATCTTTGCCAAATAAAAAAATTAAATTAATATTAAAATTAAAATTAATGCAACCTGTCATAAAAAATTATCACTATTTTGTTATTTTAATTTATGTTTTAAAATTTTTTTTATTATTTATTTATTTTTTTTTGCAAAAATTTTTTAAAAATTTTTTTTTTATATATTGTATTGTATAATGATTCAGTGATTCACCAACTTATCTGAATTTTGCAAAAAAAAAAGTATGATCTGAAGGTTAAAGTAAAGTTCAAACCAACTTCATTTTCATATTTGACAAAATATAGGTGTAGAAAATTAAATTACCAATATTAATTTAACTATCATTCGCTTTTACTCAGACTCTCTTGTCCCAGATCAGTTTTACTTAAAAGATTATAATCAGAATCGGAATAACGGTAGTTGCTGTGAACTTTGAAGAGGAAGTTACAGAGTAGTAGTAAAATTTAATTTAAAATAAATTTTTTTATCAGACTCCCAAATATACTGTCAAAGATAGGTAAGGAACTGATAAGCCTGATGTTTGTCAAAGTTAGCTATGCGCTAGTTAAATTTGATTCATTAATTGCCTTTTAAAAGCCATTTTTTTTAATTCCATACTTGAAATCAAGATAAGAAACTGTAATTGTCGAGGTAAATGAGTGGCATATCAAAATCAATTTATTAATTGCTTTTTATTAGTGCGCCAGTTAAATTTTTTTATTCCATACTTTTGGAATCTTTAGACCAATTAATTTTATTTCAAAAGACAATTTTTTGCCTTCCGGCTTTTTGCAACCAATGATTCCTCCTTTATGCTTTTATTTTCAAAATATTTGGAGGAGATAGCAAGGAATCTTGGCTAATTATTTTACAACGGATTCATTTCATATAAAATAACTGTTTTTAACAGGACGACGAACAGACTGATAATTTCATTACTTTGGTAAAATAAAATTATCTTTCTATAGACTTTGCGTACCTACAGATTACAATTTTTATATTCTTACAAACATTTATTAAATCACTCTATTAGTACATCCAACAACAAAGTAATAGAGGTCTCTATGGACTCTGGATAATTTTGTTTTTTGTTTTTTTTGGAAATTATTAACTTTTATGTAAAATTCACAAAAATTATATTAATTCTGTTTTATGCGTTCATCCGTAGTTGAAATTCCAAAAAAAAAAAAAAAATTGCCTACAACAAAACAATACACAACGTATTCAACAATAGGTACCAGAAACCTCGGAATCATTTAAAAAAAAAAAACATTAAATGGAGTTTTTTATTAAAATAAAAATTAATGAAGAAAAATCTGTGTGTTTTTTTTTAAACTGAAATGAAGTCCCGCTGGGCTGACCAAAAACGAGTAAAATGTTAATAAAAATTTATTTTCAGTTTTAAAATTTTTCTGCAGTTTACTTTAATTTGTTGTTGTTGCTGTTGTTGTCGTTGTTTTTTTTTTTTTAAATATTGTTGACAGGCCCAAAAATTTATAAAATAATGCAGATATTAAAAAATTAAAATCAAAACTCTGTTGGACTCAGATATAAAAACGCATATTATTCATAATAAAATGATAATCTGTCATCCACGTACTCTTTATGTACTTTGGACAATTTTTTAAGGAAAGGGAAGGGGAGAGAAGGGTGGAGGAAACTGGAAAACCAGTATTTATAGTTTTTTTTTTACCAAAAAAATGGTTTTATTTTATTGTTCTTTAGAATAATAAATTTTCTAAAAATTGTTGTAATGACTATGTTTAGATGGTAACATTTTTTTTTTTAATGTTTAGTGTCCAGGAAATAATTAATAGGCAATAAAAATTAAAATAATAATAAAATTAAAAATTAGGAACATTAATTTGTTAATTTTTTTAACAGACAGGACAACATAAATTTTTGTTGTGATAGGTTGCAAGCGTTGCGTTTTTTTTTTGTTTTTTGCCAATTCAGACTAATTAATAATTAGAATTTAATTAAAATTGAAAGTTTAATTGAAAATAGTACAATTATTGGGATTTTTTAAAGAATTTAACTGATCTGTTAGAAGCCTTCCCCGCCTCTGTATGTTAGAAGCCTTTTTTTTCCACTTCTTTAAGGAGCATAGGGTATAAATCAACCCTTTTAGACTATAAACTTCCATTTCTTTAATTATTATGTTAACTAAGCCTTTAAATATAACATAGCTATAGCTTTTGTATAAAATTATGAACAAACAAATGTTGAAGTTTGTGTGCCATCTATTATCTTACACATGTTTTATATACATGTTTTTTATAATCTTATTTTATATTACGATTACTATTACTACGATATAATCATACAATTTTTACGATATTTTTTTATTAGATATGAATTAACAGCGGCTTGAACCCAAAATCTTCCATTTAAAAGGTCTGGAACTTTAGTCATTAAGGAGCAAAAATTCATTAATCTGCTGGAAATCTTATTTAAATAAAAACATATTTTTTCCTGTACAATTTTTATTGTGGAATTTTAATCGAATTTCGTTTTAATCGAATATAATAATATTTTTTAAATCGCGTTATTTCAAAAATCGATTGCGTAAATAAAGAATTGAATCAAATTTCCATAACGCATTCTTTCAAATTCGCGTACAATGGAAATTAGGTGTACTCACAAATTTAATGTCAAAATTTTCTAGGTCATCAATAAAAAACTTAAAAGGAAATTATTAATATTAATTTATTAGTAAATATTCACATACCCAATAAATTTATAATTCTTCAAAATATTATTAAAAAATATAATAACGCTTAACTTTATTCCATAAATAAAAGAACGTCCCACATAAGCTGGTTATAACCTCTAACCATCCATTCGAAGATATTTACTTCAAGAATATTTCATATTAAAACTAATTATAAATTTTGGTCATTGGTTTGGAGTTAATAAATGTATATGAATATATATATATGAATGTAAATGTATTTATTTGATATATTTGTAAATTGTAATGCAATATTTTAAAAATTCAAAAATCCCTTAAGAATGATGGGATACAAAATATGGGTATATGGTTAATTTTTTTGTAATCCCGGAGGTTATTTGACTTAATAAAATAAATATTCATTGCAATGTAATATTCTTCTCTAATATTTACCTAGTACAAGAACCCAAAAAAAAAAACAACAACAAAAAGAAAAATCAACATGAATAATATTTTCGTCCTTGTCTTTGTTTTATGTTTAATTTCATTCTATGCAGTGCAGAGTTCAGAGTTTACAACAGAATGTAATAACTAGAGGAAGACTTTTCTTTTTATGGTTTTTTAATTATTAAAAAAAAAAGCGAATATTGTCGCGACCCCAATATTTCTTCCCATTCCTCCGCAAAAAAAAAAAGTCTATTTACATACCAAAAAAGAAAAATATGAAAATTAAAAAATACTTATATATATTTAAAAATGTCGTCCATCTATTGACAAAGAATTTTTTAAAACAATTTTTAAATTAATGAATAAAGAAATAAAGGACATTAAAGTGGGTGAACAATAGAATCTATTCTGTATTTTTAAAAAGAACCCTTATGTTGTAGTTTAGTTTAATATTATTAAAAACATAGGAATGTTGTTATGTTATTTTCATTTTATTTGTGTTCCTGAGAGGATGCAGTTGAATGTGGATTAAGAATTGGAGAATTTGATAATTTTTAGGATTGAAAAATTCTTTTGGAAATTTTTTGTCATTTATATGTACATTTTGTACTGAGGATTCAAAAAATTTGACCTATCAGTTATAAAATATAGTTTTTGCATTCGTTTTCTCATTATAAGTTTAGTCCTCAATTCTCCACCATCTATTTCATTATATTAAAGTACGTGATTTGCAAATTTTATGGTACAGTATGAAGTTTAATTGGTTGTTTCAGGAACTTTCTTCTGTCTTTAATTAATAGCAATAACCAAATAGTCTTAAAAAGAATCCAATGATAAAGATCCCTTTGATTCTTTAAAATAATATTATAATATTAAAAATCACAAAAGTCTAAATCAACGGATACAATATTTTCACCATAAGTACAATGTCTCTAAAATGACATTGTAGTTTTATCGCATTATTGCTCGTTTCAGCAAAACATTTTTTGATATAACGGTTCTTCCTCTTGTTTAAAAAGTACAAGTAGGACTCTAGATTAAAGGAGCAAGTGTTTGGAATAAAGTTTGTAGATTCGTTAACTTATTATTCTTCTGACAAATTTTTGGATATTTAAAAAAAACTGTGTAATACCGGGAGTTAAAGTAACACTTCATCATTACATTAAAAGCCATATTTCTAATATTTCGTAGCAACATCTACTCTTTCTTTTGATAGTCACAGAAAATAACGGTATATCCTGTGTATCTAAAACCACAATTGCTAAATGCCTTTTACAATATTCTTAACTGAAATACCATTGACAGTTTTTGCCTGTTGAAATTTTTTAGGTGTATTTTCTATTATAAAAATTTAACATTTAATATTTTTTAAGCGGCCCTTTATCATTCTTTTGTGGTACCAAATCACAAGTATTGTTCCATCCTTAGAAATTTAACATAAAAACAGACAAACTAAAAAGTGGATGATTGAAAGGTTTGTTTTACTTTTATGTATTCCTGTTTCAATTTTTGTTGAAGGATCCTTCATCCTTCATAACCTTGTTTGTGTAACAATGCACGAAGAAAACAACAATGGAAAAAAATTATATTTCTATTCAATTAAAAAAGGGTCTTTTTCTTATTTTAATGAAAAAATAGATAGAGAACATCTTTAGAAAGAAGATTTTGTTGAATTTTTTTTAGAGGATGAGAAGTCTAGGATTAAAAAAATTCTTTTAAATGCAAAAAGCAAAAAGAAAAAATGAAACTAACAAAGCAAGTACATTATTTTAGAACCTTAATTTTTCTGAAATAAGAGTACATTTTTAATGCCCTCAGGTTGATTTAATTATAAAATAAAAAAAAAAAAAAAACAAAAAAAAAATGTTGTCGCTTCCCATTTGCTATCTCTTTTCTTTATTAATAGCAATCTTAATAAATTTTTTTTTTACTTTCATTGTTTTGGGTTTTTATAGAGTTTGTTTTTGCATCATTTTCATTTGGTGATATGTCGGAAGTCCTATGGTCAGAAGTCCTCAACATATTGTAGGGAAAAAGTGTATAATACTGCGATTTTGTAACCAATTATAAAATCATAATTCAAAATCTCGCTTATACATATACAATAGATATAAATATTTTGTAAAAATACTATAGAACCCTGATTCGGAGTTACTATCTAAAATCTCTCCTAATTTAGAATTTCAGATATAAATAATTTTCTAGATATAATATAAATATTTTTATGCTGCAATAGAGCGGCGCCAGGCTACAGCCACGCGACGACGGCAGTTTCGGATAGGCATACGTCGAGGACTTGAGCTGCGGCTGTTGCGTTCAAGTGAAACTTTTGACTGAGTTTGGTGAGACAAAAGTCATATTAAAAAAATGTCACAAGTCCCATAGGACTTCTGTCAACTCACTTCTCACTCAATGAAGTGAGTTAAAAGCCTCTACGGGACTTCTGACATGTCACCTTTTCATTTGCTGTCTTTATTTTTTTTATTTACTATGTTACTTTTTTTCTCTCTCTCCTTTTTAATTTTTCTAGTTGTCTCTTTTTAATATTTGGTTTATAGTTAGCCAGGATTAAAAAATATTCCCTTTTTTTCACAGTTTTTTAATTTTTTTTTTTTGGAATGAGACTCGAAAAAAAACTCGCTAAAAAAAAATTGAAACAAGTAACAAAATATGTAATTTTTTTTGCTGCGTCGGATAAGATGAGATTGATAGCTTCAAGGTACACTTTAGAATAC
This sequence comes from Dolichopus griseipennis, assembly GCA_963082915.1. Classification (NCBI taxonomy): domain Eukaryota; kingdom Metazoa; phylum Arthropoda; class Insecta; order Diptera; family Dolichopodidae; genus Dolichopus; species Dolichopus griseipennis. The sequence goes on from OY720445.1 coordinate 4,642,103, forward strand.
ATTTTTAATCCCCAAGGATTTGTTTTGTAAAATAAAAAAAACCCAAAACCAAAAAAAAAGTATCTAAAGCTTAAATTGTTTTAAGAATGAACAAATTTTCTTTAAGAGAAAAAATATATTTAAATTTTTCATTCTTTAAAATTAGAATGTGGTAAAAAAAAACTTCAATTAAAGGTGCGCCATTAAATTATGAATAGGTAGAGTGTTTTTTTTCTGAAAAATATTCTATATGGTTTAGAAAGATATTTAGCTTTAACTATAGGGGGACGTAATGTTCTATTTATTTGTATCTAACAAAAGTTTCTTATTAAATGGCATTCTTTAAAAAAAAAAATTCTTGGAAAAAAATATAATTAATGTAACATTTAATATATACTTTTAAAAGTTTGTAATTGAGTTGTTTTCGAGAGTGATTAAATATTTTAAGCATTTACCGTTAAGTTCTTATTAAAAAATAATAACCATAACAGAGTGCAAAGTATTAATGTAATATATAGGACAATATGGGAAGAAAGGTTTCGGGTTCAAACCCTGGTCGCACCATTTCTAATAAAAAAATATAGAATTTAATTTATATGATAAAATAAATATATCTGCCACACCTAAAAAGGAAAAGACTGAATCAATCACTTGTCCCATTGTACGGGTTTGTAAATAAATAAATATAATGGGAAGCTTCAAATCAATATATTAGCTCTCTTACTTTCCTTAATTAATAATTTAGTTTTAATTGAAACCATTAAAAGATTGACTCTTTTATTTCCCAGAGGGGTTTTGTTGTAAGTATAGAACGGATCGATCGTCGAGAATTTTCCGTTAAATTCTCTTAAGAAAAATGTCTTTTGATCTGAAAGATTATGGAATCCTGTGTATATATTGAAAATAACTAAAGACTTCTTCTTAGTTTCTTATATATATATTAATTCTTGTACTTTCATATAAAAATAAGAAATGCTAATAATCTTTATCCCGGGGCGACGATAAATCAACAACAAAATTAAAATTGAATTGAAAACCGTTTGCTATCGTTCATATTTCAAAAAAAAAATGGGACTTAATTTTAATTGAATTGAAAATCCTTGAAATCCTTGGAATAGAGTTCCTTGGAATTTTACCCTCGTAGAAGAAGTACCCCGACTCTGACTTCAAATGGAGTTGTTATTATTAAAAGAATGCCTTGACTTTAATTTATGGTAACTGCTATTGTTTTGTTTTTGCGAACGACCCCTATTAGAGTTCTTTTTATTTCTTATCACTTTGGTTTGGGAACAATGATTAGAGAGGAATGTTTGTAGAATATAAATTAGATATTGAATGATATTATGAATGATAAATAACTTAATTTTGAATTGGCTACATAAAAACTAAGAACTTAGCTGGATAAACCCCAAACAAAAATATATGAAGAACTAATATCGGAACTAGATGATGGTGTGGTGGTTTTAGACGACGACCTTTTATGTGGAAAGTCTTGGGTTCAAACCCCGGTCAGATCATATCTAATAATGAAATATCTAAAAATTGTATAATTATATCGTAATATAAGATTTAATATAAATATGTAAATAACTCCAGTGTAGGATAGTAGATGACGCGCAGAATTAATATTTGTGTAAATAAAAAATAAACTTATATAATAGCTATAGCCGTGTAATTCACAGGTTAAGTGAATAAAAGCCCTATAAAAACTCCTTAAAGGACTGGAAAAGGAAAAATTAAAAACTTTTGGAACCGTCTCCTTCAAAAACCCACCAATAAATTAAAAAGTAAGCAATAATAACAAAATAAATATTATTAATCCTTACATTCAAATAACTTTAAATTTATACGACATCATATATTTAACATTTTAAAAATTTGGATCGGATTAAAAATATCTTCAAGATAAAATAAATAAAAAAATATCACTATTCATTTAATATTAGTCACTTTAAAAAACCAATTCCTTTAAATCTTCAATCCTATACATTTGAACTGTGTTCCAGTATTATACATTTTATTCTAAATTTTAAAATATTTTCTATAAACTTTCCTTTAAAAAAAAAAACACGGTCATGTTAAAAATTCTTTAAATTTTCGTATTAATTTTAAGGAATTTTGGGATTCAAAGAGGATTATGTCATTTTTAAACACACAAAAACAATCTTTAAATTTTTTTTTTTTTCCTTTTGTTTTTAGTATAAAAATTTATCATGTATCTTTAAGTAGGTCAATCTCTTTATTTTATACCATTTTATACCAGTTAAAATATTTACAAAAATAAAAAAACAAACACTAAAACGAAGATACAAAAACGATTATTACAACAACTAGAACAACAATCTCAACAAAACAAAACCAAAAACAATCTCAACCATTTTTATCTGATAACTAAATACATATTACAAAATACAAAACTATGTATATCTACTATATACTAACCGTACATGAAATTAAGGACACTTTTCAGTAAACCCATCAATGTTCAGATTAAAATAACAACCACAAAATGACACGTAAGACCTCTAACCAAAAAACCATTTTTTGTCTCGAGATAAAAACAATTTGATAATACTAATGTATATAAGATACTATTAATGGAAAGAGATGGAAATATTTTGTATAAAATATTAGAAACTATAGTATACATTAAGAAGTTAGAATAGGATAGAAATATTTAATTCTATGCGGTTGTTTCCGTATGGATTTGGAAAAATTTTGATGATGAAATGAAGAAAATGCATTATTGAATGTCAGTTTTTCAATTGTGAATTAGAAAAAAACCGATTGTGAATTAGTGATGACATAATCTATTAAAAAATTGTATTTTTTGTTAAATATTTTAAAACAAAAGTTTTTATATTTGTTTAATGTTAAAAATTTTGATTCTGGTCAAGGGACTAGACAACCCGGTATTAAAGAAATTCAGGTATATGGGATTAAAAAAAAAGTTTTATCCATTTATCTGTAAATATTATCAATTATAGGTTATCTGTGTAATCCCTGACGTCCTGGCTTAGTGAAGGAATGATTTAAGGCGATTATTAAATTGGTTTAAAAGAAACTATTTTTTATAATGACTTAAGCTGAAGTTGGTTTGAATCTATATTGGTATAGTATTTCATAATTGTCAGATGGAAGTTTTAGGTTTCTAATGGTTTTAATAAGTTGAAATTTGTTTTACTGTATGATGCAATTAACGTAAGGTAGAAATAGTCTCTATTTCCCTCAAATAGTTTATAATGAAGTGTTTGGTATTAGGATATTAAAGGATGAAACCATGAGAAGAAGTATAAAGTCGTCTACATTAGATTATTGGAATGTAAACTTTTAATTGTTATTCAAATAATATCCAATTTCAAATGGAATCTGGATCTGGACTTTCTTCTGAATTATTTTTAAATAAAACAGCAGTTTCACAATGTCTTCTTTGAAATTATTATTATTTTTAATATCTTGTTTAATTACAGCAGACCTAATTATCAAAAATACTCCTACTACTTCCAGCAACTGTTACTTAGAAACTTTAAGACGTAAGGAGCCGAGGACGGTAAAACTTTCGCTGAAGTTATGAAACATCGACGGATATCACAAAACTACAGATTAACTACTAGAAAGAGACAAAACAGGATTGTAAGCAATAGAAGAATGTGTTGAGTCAGATGGATGTGTTGATTTCTACTATTACAGCTTTTACCGTTATAACTTGTAAACACATAAGAAGATACTGTAGTTGTTATCGTATTGATTTAATGACTATTCTATAATAAATTTCATCATTGAGTAATGATTATTTCTTAGATTCTGAAGGTCTTCGATTCCAGAATTTTAGTTAAATAATTTAAAAAAAACTTTTGTAGATACTAGAAATCCATTGGTTTCGTTTAATATATAAATTAACTTTAGTCTTAAAATAGATTTTGAATTATATTTAATTGATTACTTTTTCCTAATATTTTGAATGTCAACCCAATAATCAATTCTAATATATATTAATATATGTATATATATATATATATATATATATATATATATATATATATATATTCAGATATCTTACACAATATGAAACTCATTAACTCAACACATTTTAGTTCGCTTCGCTTTAATATATTTAATATTGTATACATGCTATTAAATATAAAACTACATCATGTGATCCCCTTAGGAATATTACTCATTAATCAAAATTATTTTTCCAAATAACAACAATTTTATTACAAAACTACAAGAAAACAAAAAAAATCGTGGAAAATTAACATTACTAACAAGTAATAATCTAAATAATTACATAAATTCCTCTAGAATTGAATAAAAACTCAAAGGACAAGGAAAATCCAAAAAAAAAAAGTAATAAATTAAAAGTACAGTAACTAAATAGTAACTATTATTATTTTAAAGGCATGTACAAAATACTAGTAAATAATATAAAATAGTAATAAAAAGTCAGCTTTTATATTATGTACACTATAATATACGTAAAATAAAAACTATGTTTTATGGCAGTTTATGACGCTTTCGTTTCCGGTTTTTGATAAATAAAATAATCCCAAAAAAAAAAAAAAAAATAACTAAAACTTACATAACTAATTACAATCCAAAGACTGTATCAACTTAAGAATACTCATTACCTTTAAAAATTTTTTTTTTGATAAAAAAAAACTACTACTACTAATTATTAATTATTAAAATATCGGTCAGGTGAACAAAAGTAATTTCAGTTAATTACAAGTACTTGACTTGAATTAAGAATTACAAATGTATAAGTAATTAAAAATTTATATTTAGAAAAAAAATGGGGGGACTTTATTAACAAACACTTTAATTTCCAAGGGTATTTTTTAAGGTTATGTATCAGTTTGATTCAACTAACGTTTACCTAATGTTCTGATTCTTTTGTGCAATACTTAAAATTTTTTGTTGGGTTTAAAACAGGGGTGGTGAAGCATTGTGTATTAAAGTACTCGATGCTTACTCAAGAAAGTGTCATACAGTGTTTTGCTGGGTACTTATATTTTTTAATGATTTCCAGGTTCTTAATTATATTGTCCTTTTTGGAAAACGAATTAATGATTATTGGAAAGATCTTAATACCTTCAAAAAAATTTAAAAATCTAAATGACACCAAAAAACAAATCGGCGGTTAACGTGTTAAAAAACACTTTTTAAAATTAAAGCTTGGGAAAATATTATTTTGCATTTTATAAACTTCATAAAATGCACATTCAAAAAAATAGGGGATATGCAAAATGTATTTTAAAACGGATTTATATTTTAATTATTTAGATTATTCCAATAAATTGTAATATTCCCCATTTTTATTTTAGTTGCATTATAAACTTTTACTGCAATACGGTTAATTATATTGAACAGTTGTCTGACATTTGAATTGACATTTAAAACTGACGTTAAAAGTAGCACACAGTTGTTATAATATGATAAATACACTTTTCAATTTATATCTTTGAAGTATTTTAAAATTTGTCTGTAATTTGTCCTCGATTCAGTTTTCTATAGGCACTATCTTAATAAAATTTTTTTTAGAACCTTTAGCATCTATGTAGTCAATTCTTCAAATATAGTCAAATGATACTACTTTAATTTCATCAACGGTATAAATTTTTACCTTAAAATATTAAAACAGTTTTGTTTCTCTATTCATTTAATTTCAGGTAGTTATGATGGCGTGAGAGTTATTAATTTTACTTATACTAATAAAATACATACACATTATAATAATCCATAGTACACTACATACATAGAAAAAGGGTCCTGAATAATATTACACAAACTGGACCGAATATTATTATTATATATATATAGTTTCTGTATCTTTACAAATCTAAAGCTGAAATGGACGTGTAGATTCTGTTAAGGCCCTACTATAACACTTTCTAACAAAGTGTAGTGTATGCCCTATAGAAAAATACTTAACTGTAGTCTTAACTCCTTTTATAACATGTAACATGACAAGGCTTTTTAACATGTACTGAAATTGCTTTTACATATGTTTAAAATTTATCATTCTGTGAGTTATAAAATGCGAAGTGAAATTGTTTTATTAAATTGCTTGTAAATAACTAAAAATATATTTACAACATATCTACTTATACAATATATGCACTTAGGACAATTAATTAATTATTTCCAACCAATATTCTGAACTGATTGGAACCCACAGAGCTTTTGGTTTGCCGAGTAACACCTGGCCCAGAATAATAATTATGGAGCTAAACTCAATAGACATAACCTGGGTGAGTGCAAAAACTATACCATCTAACATATTCCAATGGAAACGTCTGGTGGAATAGGGCTCCCAAGAGGAGTAAGAAAAAACAATGATATGAACTCAAGGGTGACAATTTTTTTTTACATGAAGAAGTAATTGAAGCAAAACTTCTTTTGAAGTGGAAAGTGAAGGATTTGTTTTTAACTGACCAGCTTTAAAAATATCTCTTTAACATCTACTAAACCAAATTCTTAGGCCTTGTGAACCAGACTACGAAACTTTGAATCACCTGAAGTTATAAAATAATTTTCTTCAAATACTTTGTACCTGACATTCTGCAATCGTGCCAGTACTTAAATACCCATAAAAGTCAACAGAAACCTAAATTAATTTTTTACTTTAATTTTTTTATTTGTTATTTTTTTTTTAGCCGCCATTATAATTTTTTATATTAGTGCTTTCGTCACCAGATTACATGTTACCTGTTATAGTTTTGGTGACCACGAACACTTTGAATTCGATTAAATTAAATATAAAATAATTTTTATTTTTCTTTTATTTGTTGTTTTTCTTAAAGGGGTTGCAGAAAAGAAAACAACAAATTAAGGAAAATAATTTTATAACCTTTCAATGGCAAAAAAACGCCATTTTGATTTTCATCTACAGAAATGTATAATTATGTATGAGTGTGCGTATGCATGAACACAAAGTAAGTACATATTGTTGGAATAGGACAAATGAATTTTTAATTGAGTAAGTCATGAATTATTATTTATATATTCATAATTTTTTTTTTTAGTTTTTGATGTTGCACTAAAAAACTCAAACCCAACATGCAAAGGATCTTATGAAATATTAAAATAAAATCATTCAATAAATTTATTAAAGATGACGCAAGGAAGTAGGAACTGTCAAAAGGAGGGTCAAATAAATTGGTTGAAGGAAGGGGGAAAAACTTTGAGGAAAAGAAACTCGAATGAAAGGTAATTTAATAAATTAAACGTTTTGCCATTAATTAAAAAGGACATTAAAATATGTTTTTATTTTTATTTTTAAACGAGTTTAATGATTTATGTTATACAATAACAACAACAACAACAACAACAGCAACAAAGCTAAAATAGTAAAGTTTCGTTTGTAGTTTTTATGAAACGATAAAATATAATTAATGCCAAATCAAGGTACAAACATATTTAATAAAATAAATAATTAAAGAAATTAATTAAAAATGACAGCTGTCAAAAAAAAATAAAAAAAAACATATTTCATAAAAAAAAATAAAAAACTAATTAATAGATATTTTAAATGCAAATAATTTAATGATTTAAATATATTAAAGATGTGAATTTAGAGAATTTTTATTTAATAATTCATCAGTACTTGACCTTAAATATAAAAAGTTTTTAAAGTACTTAAAGAAATTTAAGTATTCTGTATATAAATATGAGTACTTTTATATTAAAAAAGTTTAAAGCTTTCATATATGGGATAATAACATTGTCAGAATTAGAAGAGTTTTAAATTTAAAGATAGGTTTTATTTGAATCGAACTATAATATGTATTAGTCATCTGTACTCACATCTGGACTCAATTGCACCAATTACTTATCGCTTATCAATTATCATGTAATCAAAGATTTTTTTTAGTTATTATCCAAAATTGTTTTGGTGCAGCGAAAACTTATCTAAAGAAATTATTATTTGATTATTTAATTAGTGATAAGTTGTTGGTGCAATAGGGTGCTTTCCTGGTCCTTTAAACATTTTGTAATTTATAGTAATATATACATTATTTATCTCCAATTCCCAGTCTCTCAAACTCATTTGTGATGAGGAATAATCTGTTAAAGGAATTCAAAAAGAATTGACACTTGAATTAACTCCTAGCTTGGAGTCGAGGTGAAGGTGCAAAAGTTTAAATATCAGTTTACAAAATTAACAGTATTCCTTTTCTTATTTTATTAAATCAGAAAAGTCAGTTTGATTGCAATACACTGGGCATCGGAGAACTTTAGATGGACCATATCTTAGTAATTCAAGCAAAGTATAATTAGAAGATATTTCTTTTATAAGAGGTTCTCAGTTTTATTTTCTAAATTCTCATTTTGCACACGTGGAACTTTTAATAATATTTTAGGAAATAAAAAACTTTTTTTTAAAAATTAACTCCTTTTCGTAAGTTCTGTTTAAAACAATTTAAAGTATCCGTCCCATTTTCACTCTAATTTGAATCTAAAATGATTGATTTGAATGCCAAAGTAATAATAACAACGGCATTCATAATTTCATTGTTTCATTTTACAGATTTTTCCCTTTTTAAATCTTGATTTCCCTAATTTTTAAGTTTCTTTGTATTTCTTTGAAACTAGAACCCTTTTTTTCAAATTTTTTAGTATTTATATCTCTTGTATTTCGTTATTAAAACAATTTTCCTATTGTTTTCCAAAAAAAAAAAACAAAAACAAAAAAACACAACAAACCCCTAAATTCCCACATATTAACTGATGTGTAAAAATCGACATTTTAAGGTAAATTATAAATATAAAGAGTGTTAAAAACAGTGTGTAGGTGCCGGAAAAGAAAATTTTGAAAAACAAAAAACAATAGAAGGAATATTTTATATTATTTTCCAGTTTTTTCATTTTACTTGTGGTTTTTCTCTTATTAAATAAATATGTGAGTGTGTGTACGTAAAGGTACAAATGTCTTACAAAGGCATTATTATTAAACAAAAGGTTTACAGCTCCCAAACGGGAGAATATTAAATAAGCTTAAGGTTCCCAAAAAAAAAATTTCCACTTGTTTTATTTCTCTCTAATTGTATCTTTTATTCCTTACAAATGTATGAATACTAAATTTATACACATGTACACAGAATACAATGAAAAATAAAAAGGATATGAAATCCTTTTTTTTTTAAACCAAAAGAATTTAAACAAATATAGAAAAAATTATAACTAATAAAAAAGTAATAAACAATAGACAAAAAGTAAAAAACATTTTCTTTAAATGAAAAATAGAAAGTAAAAATAAAAATTCAACCCCCTATGGGTCGTAAAAAAATATGTAATAATTTTAACGCAATAAATCAGGATTTCATAAAAGAAAAGGTAAGGAATGTACCTACGTATTATATTGTTTTTCTTGTTGTGTTTTTTTATTTTTTAAATATTATGAAAGTTGTTATAAAAAAATTCAAATTAGCATTTAATCCTTTGAATGCGAAGAAGCACATGTAACAGGTTTTACCGTTATAAAATTGTTTTGCCATGTTAAGAGGCATTAGGCATTGCTTCCTTCAGATTTATAACAATTTTTAAGAGTGAACTAGGATCCTTGGTGAGAGATGATAAGCTATGGTCTTAAATCCTATTCAGGAGGCAAACGATCGTGGTTGCTTCTCCGTTTGGGGATGAATTACGAAGCCATCATCTAACGATTGATGCATTAGTATAACAACTTCATAAATATAAAATATTCCTTTGGTATGTAATTTGAAAGAAGATAATGGCTTTTGAATAAATAAAAGAATAGTTGAAAGAACGATCGACACATTGATCAACACTGCAACAGGCAACAGGATTCCATAACTCCTAATAAGCAGCTTCAGCTGCGGCCATCGGTGAGCTTAGAAGTAAACCTTTGCATTAGTTAGTACCCATTTGGTTTTTTCAAAAAAAACCAAGGGAGTTAATTACAAAATTAAGGAGTCTTAAGGTAAGATAACTGTATTAGACTAGCTAATGCGTTAGCGTGTTTTATAATTCATATGGAGACATTATGTAATGTAAATGTAGATAAGATTAAAAAAGCAAAGTGACTATTAAACCCCTTCATAAGTTTGTTAAAAAATCCTGAGATTCACGGCTTTCCTAACTTGTCGACTCTCAAGAAATCCTTGGTAAAATACTAGACTGTAAACGGGTAAATAATTATTACAAAACCTATCCCTACAAAATGCAAATATTTTAATTAGATAAACAAGTAGGATGTTCGGATTGTAATTAGTTGGACAAATAGATGGACATATTCCAGAACTTTTTATTTAATAAAACAAAAATACTTTAAAAAAAAACTGAATTCTTCCGAGGCTTAGATAATACGATAAGTTATTGAAGGGAATACCAAAATGACATGACTTCTGAGAAAAATTAACTGTTCTTTTTCTTTTTATTATTTTCTTGTTTTTTTTTTTTGTTTTTGTCTTTATTTAATCGTAAATTTTTTAATGTGTACATTTTGGTGTAATTTAATAACCATAGAATTATATAACTTTTGTTTTGTATGTAGGATTCAAATATATGAGTTCTGAGAATTTGGGATTAGCGTTTTCATTAAATAAAAAAAAAAAACAAAAAAAAAAAAAAAACAAAAAACAATAGAAAGCAAAAATGAAAATGAAAAACTTGTAATAATTTTCAAAAACATTTTAAAAAAAAAGAAAAACGAACGAAACGAAACCCACCACCAACAACAAGAAACAACAACAAAAGGAAATGTATATAAACAATTGAAATACGTCCATATTTTTGTAAATTAACATTTCCCATAATGAATGACGTAAGTGTATACATAAAATTGTTTCCAAAAATTTATTTACAGTTATAAAGGTCCTATGCAAATATTGTGTAAAAGGACAGAATTAAAAAAGTTGACCTACTTTTAGTAGTTAGGTAGCATTCGTATATGCATGTACTTAGTTACCGGACTCCCTTTTAATGACAGCTTTGTTTTTGTAATTTTTATTTATAACTGTAACTCACTATGCTGTGACGTCCTGTGTTGCCGTGCATAAAGACTTATGTTTGGTTTTTTTTTAAAATGTTCTTTTAATCTGATTTTTATGATCCATGATAAAAGTGCATAATGAGATTAAAAAAAAAAAACGCCTAAAGTTTTTTGAAACTTTTTTTGAAATAATTGTTTGAGAAAATTTGTTTCTCTTGTATATTTTTAATTTTATCGTAATAAAAATTTTCGCTTATGTTTATTATACAGAGCGGAAAATAAAAAGTTTTTTTTTGGACAAAAAATTTCAAAATAAAATATGGGAAAAAAAAATGAGCTTCAGGCTATTTAAAAAAAAAGAAAAAGCGAAAATTGCTATAAAAAGTGTAAAAGAGATAGAAAGAAGGGGAAAAAAAATATATTTTTAAAAAACACTATTATAAATATATTTTGTTTTTTGTGTTTTTTTTTTTAATTCCTGGATTTTTAATTACTAATAATATTGAAAGTTTTATAATTATTTCCTGGGAATCCCATAGGAGATTCGATGTTTTTGAAAGAAAACTTTTTTTCAAATTTAAGGGAAAAAACTCAAAAAAAAAAAAAAAAAATGGAAATTGTTTTTACATGTAATTGAAACTGTAAGTAGTAAAAAAAAGAATTAATAAAAAAAGATGAGAGAATGAAACATAAAATCAAAATAAAAATAAAGTTTTTTAAAAAATTTGAAAAATAAAGTTTTTATATTTTGAGATTTTTTATTAAATCCTTTTTTATGAGTATTTTTTCATTTTTTTGCAAAAATGACTGTGAGTTAAAAAAAAAAAAAGTTTTAAATATAGAAAATTTCTTTTTATAAATTCTATTTAGAAAATTACAATTTTCTTTTGATTTTCATTGCTTCTATCTCTCTTTCTGATAAATTCTATGAAGGTGTATTCAGGACTTATTTTAAAAGGATAAGAATTATTTTATAAATTATTACAACCTGGCAATAGTGGGTGGCGCATCCTCATTTGATAGATAAAGAATATGAGCCCAATAATATGAAGAATAAATTGATATCTCATAGGTATCGGAAGCTTTTGATATCCAATAAAACTATTATTTGATAATTGAAAAGTGATTAGTGAAATAGCATCCAGGTCGAGTTTGAGTCGATTTGGCCAATTGGAACAGTTTCTTTAACTTTGAAATTATGTATAAATGCTAATTCTAAGAAAATTTATTGATCCCTTAATTCTATGTTTAAATTGAGCTTTTACCGTTATCAGATTTTTCGAACTTCTAATTTTTAAAAAGGAAGCAATTTACGAAGCAATTTACTTAAAATTATATTTTATCACTTAAACTTATGATATTTTCCATAAATTATTGTTAAATCTACTTTAAATTAAACCGATTTTTATTATCTACAGAAATGCTGTAAATTGGAATATAAATGTAGAAGGAGACCGGCGCTGGAAACTCAACCAATCAAACAGGATCTTTGAAAATAGAAGTTCTCTAACAGTTAATCAGAAAAGTAGAAGTTTTATTACAAAAACCCGTGAGGGAAAGAAGCAATAAACTGGAAACATAATATTATTGTTATTCTAATAGATCTTAATAAACTCCACATACCAATATTACATGACAGTAGTGGCCTTATTCAGGTACAATATCGTAATTTCCAGTAAAAACCATTATTTGTAACGATTTTGTAAAGATTTATATGATAAATTTTTGATTTAATATTCATCTGTGAGTTATAAGTATAAATTAAATTATTTGTTTACAAATTATTTCAAATATTTATAATTTTTATTATTCATATAGAATCATTAGAACCAATAAAAATAGCAATCAAGAAAAGAAAGTACGGATGGATATGCCACATTCTAAGACGATCCCCAACCTGCATTGTAAGACAGGCACTGGAACGAAAACCTCAAAAAAATCGAAATGTTAGAAGACCTAAAAATACATAGCGTAAAACAATAGAAAGCGCGATAACACAAATGAGCAAAACATGGTCAGAAACGGAAATCATTGCTCAAAATTGAAGTAGGTGAAAAGGCTTTGTGGAAGCCCGTGTGCTTTCAAAGGGTAGCAAGAGTTGTAAACGAAAAACAAATATAGAATCATTAATAATTGTTTTGTCATTAATTAGAGGTGCATGAATGAAAGGTTGTCACTTTAAGCGTTGCATCCACCAAATGCATAGTTCACAAATTTCCCCTTCAGTGTTTATTATCTCGAATGGGATGTCAGAGAGAACCTAAAAAAAGAAGTAGTAAATCAAAGTTTTTTATTACCTAAAATAGTTTTAGCCAAACTGTTTTCATTATATACCGTTATATTCTACTACTTTTTGCTAATAAATAATTTTCCTTATCTCTTCTAAAAGAAAAATCAAAACTTTTACAAAATTGAAAACGATAAATAAAAAATAAGCACTAAAATATAAAATACAGAAAAATATTCGCCACGAGCAAAAAATTTAAAAAAAATATTCAAGTGAAAAATCTTTGATGATATTTGATACTGGCAAGTGACAACGATATTAAAGCGTGTTTCCACTAAAAAAGGAACCACATTTGTGTCTTATTTTGGTGTTTCCTTCTTGTAAAGCATAAGCAGAGCACAACCACATAACCACATTTTGTATATTCAGCATGATTTCACTAGTACGTATACGTTATATACGTAACAAGTTAGTTTTTTTCCATTTTACTCCTTTCCTTTGAAAATTTTTCCATGGAATGAAGAAAAATTTTAAGAATTTTCATATTTACGTATTTCTGGCTTTAGAAAACTGAAACCATTTTGTAAGTGATTCTTAAGCGATTTATTTATTTATTTTTTGTACACGTTCCTATATATTCTAATATCATTTTCTGTTAACTTTTGATTTTTTTTTTTTTCAAAAATAACTGTAAAGGATTTATAATAATAATAAAAATCAAAAAACCACCCGCTGAAAAGATACAATTTTTTTTTGTACAAAAATTGGGTTTTTCTAACGCTTTAACACCAATAAATATAAATAAGAAGATTCGCAGAAATTTGGGAGAATTTTTGGAGGTTATGGTAACTAAGTATAAGAAAGTAAGAAAAGATTTGGGAAATATGATAAAAAAATTAGTTTTTATCTTTTTAAAACTTTCCGTTCACATGAATTTTATTCAAAAACGAGGAAGAGTGTAGTAGAGTAGACTGTGTCAACTCTGGGATACCCGTATGACCGTAACATATACATTATATCATCCGGTTAATTACTTTTGGCAAAATTTCAATCATTCAGCTTTATTAGGTGTAGAGTAATGCTCATATAAAAGAAGGAGTTGTATGACAGCAACTAGAACCCTTTGCAGTAGACCAACCAAATTTTTCAGTAACTTTGGCCATTACACTAAACTATTTTTGGCAAAATTTTAGACACCCAGCTTCATTTGGTGTAGTGTAATCCTCATATAAAAAAAGGAGTTGTATGGCAGCTACTCGAATCCTCAGCAGTAGACCAACTAAATTTTGCTGTAACTTTGGCCATTACACTAAACTATTTTTTGCAAAATTTCAGACACCCAGCTTCATCAGGTGTAGTGTAAAGCTCATATAAAAGAAGGAGTTGTATGGCAGCTACTCGAACCCTCTGCAGTAGACCAACCAAATTTTGCAGTAACTTTGGCCATTATACTAAACTACTTTTGGCAAAATTTCAGACACGCAGCTTTCATAGGTATAGAGTAATGCTCATATAAAATTATAAGTTGTATGGCAGGTACTCGAACCCGTGGACCAAAATGGCTGAATTTCAAACTCGATTCCGTTTTTTGCATAAAAACGAATTTGTGAAAATTTCATAATCCTAGCTCCTTTACTTTTTGAGTTATCGTGATGACGGACGGACGGACGGACAGACGGACGGACAGACGGACGGACAGACGGACGGACATACATAGCTAAATCGATTTATTTTTCGATTCTGATCCGATCCATACACTTGAGTCTATATCTACCCCCCCTCCTTCTCTGCGTCACAAACGTAATGGCAAATTTATTATACCCTTGGACTATAAAGTCATACGGGTATAAAAATGTTGAATGTTTGAATGCTGATAGCGCAAATTTTTTGATTAAATCCAATAATGCTGGATGGTGTTGGTTTTTTTTTCAGTTTCTTTATACTTTCATTCATTTTCCTTTTATTAACTCAAATATATGAAAATTGAATAATTTTGGAAGTTTAATTTGAAATTAGGAAATCCTCCTTTAATAATATACCCTAGCTAAAATTTTGTTTAGATATCCGCGGCGCATATAGTAAAGCACCTCACGAAGGTTTGCAGATTTAAAATTCTACAAAAATTATTTTAGTAAGAACAGACAACAATTTGTAATAATTATACCACCACTATATTGTATAAATGATATGATGCGTCTGATGAATCTGAAATCTCGGTTTAGTAAATTCCGTTTTTAGAAAATCGCAATTAAAAAATTTCATTTTAAAAAACGCCTTTTTTTAAACCGCGTTTTACAAAATCTTTCTTTTTATATTCTAGAAAAGGCTCATAATTTTAATCCAACTCTAAAATCCTTAAAATCGGGATTTAAAAAAAAAACAAGATTTTTAAAAAAAATACTCGATTTTCTAAAACCGAGGTTTTTTAAACGCGATTTTCGACCATAAATTTTTTAAAAAAACGTGATTTTCAAAAAAAAAATTTACTAAACCCAGATTATTGAATTCTACCAGTGTAATCCTTTCATCGAGAACGCATGTAATTTAAATTATAGTACAAAATATCAAATCCAAAACTTATGAGGATTAAATTTTAGTAAACTTTTCATTTCACTAATTTGTTTCAGCTTCTGAATTTATCTTAATCTTGCACTATTGGATTCAAACTAATTATTTTAATCATATTCATATCTTCCCTATAATGTTTTTGGCTGTTACCTCTTCACTTTGTCTTCATCAAAATTTTCTTTTATAATAGTTTCTGTGGTTTGTAGTTGTCTAGCATCGTATATTATTTTAAAAATTTGACTTATTTAGAGAAGGATTTACATTTACATTTTCCAATAAACTTCATTCACTAGAAATTCTTTTGAAAAAAAATTAGGGTGTTTTTACCTCAAATTATTGTTATCAAGCCTCTAAAAATTGCTTCAAGTTCCTTTTCACTTATAATTTATATTGAAATCAACTCCTATGAACTTCAAATTTCAAAATTTCTTGAAATTTTAAGCGATTTTTAATTTAACTTCCTAAAGTTCTTTTACTTTCTCATTAGGTCCTATTGGCAGCTTTCTCCAACGATTCGATCTTTTAAATTAAAGCTTGTTTCAGACATTGTAAAATTCCTTAAACTTCTTAAAATATTATCTTCTATAACACATTAGAAAATTTTAAGTTTATAATACCCTATTAATATTCTTAATATTAAATAGTAGTTATTTTAGTAAAGTATACTCAAAGTTAAATTTTCAAAAACTCTTAAAATTAGTAGAGTATCTCTTTTCAAACTAAATTATATTTAAAAAAAATTCTAATGAAAATTATAATTTCTTTTAAACTAATTCTCTACCAAAAGGAAAGAAACTTCCACTTAGACAATTTTTATAATGCGCCTTATAAAATACATAATATAGTTATTTAAATAGCAACAACCTCCGAATTAATAAAAGTACAAAAAAAAGACGAAACATCGAGCATCTCATCTTATAACCAAAAAAAAAAAAAAAACCAAAAAATTATGGTTTCACACTATATTTAACTAATAAATAAACATAACTAAATATATATATATACATTATTAAGTATCTTATATTATTATTTATGTTATATAAATTTATCTATAGATACATTAATAAATAAAAAAAAAAAAACTTTATCTTATACAAAAAATAAGAACCATATAGAAAAATAAAAACAAAAAAAAAATATTTTTCTAAATATCTTAAGACAACATTATATCATAAAATCCTGATGAATGTATCCTTTATATATATATATATATATTTCTTTTCATATCCTTTAAGAAAATAAAGTGGAATTTATAGCATCTCAATTTTCTTTTTAAAAAAATAAAAAAAAAAAAAAAAAGTATCTGTAGATACAAACACAAAAAAATAACTGTAAAATAATAAACAAAGTTGAATTCTTTAAATCCCTATTTTGTTTTTTTTTTTTTTTTCACTCCTTTCTTCACCCTCCTCCCAATCCCGATTTTTCACACCCCCCACATTGGTGCAATTATTAATAAGAAAATGTTCACTTATATTATTGAATAGATACAAAAAAAAAAATGAAAAGAAAACTAGAACATTGTTATGGGGTATTAAATTATGAGTTTATCTTGTCGCTTTATTTTTTTTTTTAAATTTCTTCTCTTAAATTTCTTTTAATAATTTTTATTTTTAATAAATTTTAAAATTTTGAATAATGAGGAGAATATAATATAGTTCCATTTTTTAATAAACGCATTACTCAAGGCTACCTTATAACCTGATTTTTATGAATATATTTTAGTGGGGCGTACCAAATAGTATCCTTTATAGGAATTTGGTAACTATTTGGGTTATAGTACAAACAAAATTATTACTTTTGAAGTCTCTGAGTACGGTGAGGAATGTCTTCCGAATGGAATGAATTGACCAGAGCGGAATTCGTAAAGATCTGGGGCACTTATGTCTTACTAAAAATAAAAATAAATGAAGGTCTAATAATAGACCATTAGCCAACAGGGGATCATGTGAGAAGGTTAAAATAGTCCTTGAATTAAATGGATAATAGATTAAATCCTTCCCCATCATCGTTGATGAGGGAGAAAATGAGGGACAACTCTAACTCACAAACAGGTGACCATGTGTGGTATCCTTGAATTAACTGAACTAAATTCTATAACAAAATGAGGTCCTTCTTCACATGCCCTTGTCTAATTAAAGCAAAAAGGGAATGATATTTCACTTATATCTTTTTGTCTTTCATGGGTTTGGATTGTTCTAAATGTTCTGCATCTCTTAAGTTATCTTTAATGCGATTTTATAATATGAAAGATTTCCGAAATTTTTTGGGAAAAATTTTGGATATATACAGGGTGGCGCAAAACGACCGACATGGTTTGAAAGCTTAATAACTTTTTAAATTTATTTATATTTTTTATTTTTATTTCAGAATTTTGTGAAAAACTCTTGGGGAATTGGAAATGGAACAGTACACAACAGAACAGCGATCAAAAATTACGAAAAGTTATGGAAAATGTACTGGAAAGAGCACGAATGTGCGAAGCTGAAAATGATCACCACTTGCGGGATATAATTTTTCTACCTAGTTAAAAATATTCGCCATAAATTAAAAAAGGTTATTAAACATTCAAACCATTTCGGTCGTTTTGCGTCACCCTGTATAAGCTCCCTCTCTTATGTAATATAACGGGTTTAGTTTTTTTAGAGTAACCAGTTGTTTAAGCATTCGATCACACATGGATTGGAAGATCATGTTTTTAGACATAGACTTTGGTGACTAAATTCTTTATTAATAATTTGTTTTCCGATCCACTATTTCACATTAGTTTGGATATGTGCAACATTAAGAGCTTCAGTATATTTGCTGAGATAATTTTACAATGGGAGTTACCCCGCAAAAGTGAGAAGAGTATAGTGTAAGAAACTTCAAGTTAATTTTAGAATGAATTTCAAACTACTTTAAAGCTTCAATGCCATGTATGTGAAGTAGGTTTCTTTAACCAAATATAATTTCTTAATCTCAATGTGGAAAACAATAATACCATAATTTTTTAAGACTTTCTGTTCACTCACTATTCTTATTTTATTTTGGATAATGTTTTACTACATATTAACGGGTAAATCTAGTTACAGAGTATAGAAGCGATGAAGTGCAATAAATTTTGTTATTTAATATTTATATTCTTTGAAAAAAAAAAAATTTAAAGCTTAAAATTAAAAAAAAAGTATGATAAGATATACAAGATGCTGATTCAGAAAAAAAAAACGATATAAAAATATAAATTTAAATTATAATCTATGCTAAATAAAATCATAAATTTATAGTGTATGCAATTTTTTTTTATATCCAAAAATCTGCTAAAAAAATATGAAGAAATTTAACTTTCGATACTTGAATTTATGAAAGAAATTTATGAAAAACTATAAAAAATAAGTTTTTTTAAACGGATTAAAAAACTATTTAAAGATTTAAAAGATTGTTAACATTTTGATATTCTTATAGTTTCGAACTTCTTTTGATGCATATAATATTGTTTATTTTAAATACAGCAACTCTTTTATATGCAAGTGTTAGTAAGTGATTATTTAAAAATAGTTTTTTTTTTTTTTAATAAGGAATCATAGATTGAAGATGTAGCTACTTTTACATACTTACATTCTGTGGAGGTTAAAAGTGAGTGAACACAAAATCTGCTGAGTTAAATGAGTTTTCCAAGGAGTTTTTCCACTTAGTTTGCTGCGTTAATTTGAAAAGTTATTAGAAAGTTATTAGGAAAATCCAACCTACAATGGATGTCACTAATCTAAGGATGCGTTTATGTTGTAGCTGTGATAAGTGATAAGAGTGTCGATAAGAGCATAGCGTAGAAAATTTATATTGTTTATCCATGATCATAGCGATGCTCCAATATAAACACCTCTATTTAAATTATGTATATAGTTTTCTACGCTATGCTTTTATCGACGCTCTTATCACTTATCGCAGCTCGAACATAAACGTCACTCTAATAATGAATTATTTAAATTGTGATTCTTTTGATTAGTGATTCTTAATAATTTGAATAGTGATTAGTGTGTGATGCAATATAACCCAGGTTTTTTTTCATTCTGGTCCAAGAGTATTGAACCCTTAACAGATTCTAAAGTATGAAAACTTCTATGGGAATGTTTCACATGATTTTATTTAAGAATCTAATAAAGCTGCAAGGATACTGTTTTTTGAAAAATTTTTAAAGTCGATTCGATTTATGGTGCAAGATTTAGGCACAATTTTTTTTTTAAATAACTTTAGTTTCAGAGTCCGTTGAAAGCTTTGAAATTAACATCAACTTTTGATTTTGATAGGAAATCTATTCCCTAATATGGGGGCTATCAAGCATTTTATGAGTTAAAGGCAACAGCTTAAAACACATCTAACTTTTCTAATTACTTATCTAATTTTCCAACTTCTTCCAATAATTTAATATTAATAATAATTTTCACTCATTTTTAACCAAGTATTGAATTTGCAAGTGCAAAAATTTTTAAAATTATTCAATAAATTGAAAAAAGTTAAGTATGTAAAATTCTTTTATAAATTATAGGTAAATTCAAGGTAGGATAATATCATTATTAAGTCAACGAGAAGAAAAATGCTACAATATTCAATTTGATCTATGTCTAATGCCTAAAGGGTTAAACCTTAATTTTCAACGCTTTATATACAAATAATAAATAACGATAATGATCCATAAAAAAGTATTTTTAAATTTAAATATTTATCAAAGATAATTTTATTGATTGTTACCTATAAATAAACTGTTGTACTTATATTCAAATGCATTGTTAAGTTATCAAGGTAAGTGAAGTGAATTGAACTCTTTAGTCAGATATGTCTTGTTTCTGAAGGAATGCATTTTAAATAGAATTAATATTACAAGATAATTATGAAGGATTCTTTCATAAAAACTGTTGATATTTTTAGCACTTCATTTATAATAAGTATTTCGATGTTGTGTTGAATTAAGGTGACCATTTGTACAATAATGTACTCCTATGTTTCAGTTTATCTAGAGAGTATTATCTCGCCTACAGGTTGCATCGTCGAAGATGCACAGAACAGAATCGAAGCAGCCTTCAGTAGACTTCGCCCCATATGGAACAGTTCGCAAATATCATACAATATATATGGTTGCAAATCATAGTTGCTCACTAATTCCATTATGAATAAATTAAAGATCTTCATAAATAACCATCTCAGAAGAATATGCCGAATATTCTGGCAGAATTCAATAAGAAATGCAGGTCTGTTTGCAGTAACAAATGAAGAGCCAGTACAGAAGAAAATGAAGGTGGATTGGGCATATACTAAGACAAAGTTAGAAATGCATAAAAATAATTGCGCTAACCTAGAATCTTTTGGGCGCATTCACTTGAGAGGTAGACTCACATTGGAATGGAATACTAGAAAAAGCTATGAATTGAAACGAATGAAGAGTTCAAGTTAAAGTCCAATGTTACCAAGTGGATTAACAGAAAAAGCAATTAATTTACGTTTATAATATTTATCTTAATTAGTAACTATGGTTACCTTAAATTTTTAATGCAAAATATGCCTTTTTCTCAAGTACTTCATTTACATCAAAAAGGAACAAATGCTATAAATATCAAGTATAATATGATATCATGCAAATGATAATTTCCTATCTTGCATTTTAATTCTATTATTAAAATCGATGGTAAAATTACGATATTCGATTTTATATTGAATGGTTTTAAGAAAAATCACTTTTCATAAATTTTTTTTTTTTTTTTCTTTTTTGTGCTTTATTGATTCGCTAATAATCGTGTGTTCATTATATGTATATTTTGTTATATTAAATTCACCACATGAAAATTGAGATTTTGATGTCATTCAGCATAGTGCTGCACATCAATACGGGTGTATGTAGGAGAACAAGGAGGTGGTAAACTGGCAACCGATGATATTATGTGTTGGGTAATAAATGGAAATAATAATAATAATGAGTATAATAAAGTTGTCGGTAATGATAATGATAATAATAATAATAATAATGATGATTATAATGATTATAATGATGGTGATGATGATGATGTTGGTATTGTAAACATCAAATATAATAAAAAAAAAATTTCAATTCATTTTATGTAATGGATCCTGAAACAGGATTAAAATAATATTTATATTATATGAAAATTAATGATGAAAGAATCAATGTGTGATTATTGGATTTTATAATGAGATTTTCTTGACAATGAAAATGATTTTGTTGAAAAAAAAATCAAAATCAAATTGTTTGATTTAAAAAAGTTATGGTATATGATTGGTTATTCAATTTAAATTTAATAATAAGTATATATTATGCAATGGAGTAGATTCATTTAAAATTTCACCTCAAAATCGATTTTAAAATTTCCATTTATGATTATAACATGTAAAATGCAATTTAAATAAATTGTGCGTTAAATACAATTGAAATCTTAAATTAGATTAGGTGTTGAATTGGAATTAAAATTTAGACTTTAGATTCTAAAATTAAAATGTAAGTTTTGAAAACATGTAATTTGAGAATATAATTTAATGATATTAAAGGAACATAAAAATTCATGGGTTATAATGATAATCCAATAAAATTAGATTATCAAACAATTGACAACTAGTTTCTGTTATCTAGGAAGTAAAATTTTGCCCACAGGTGGCATTAACAAACGAAAAACAAATATTGAATCGGGGATCACGGGGGATCAAAGTCAAAGATGTAGACCAACACGGAGAAGAACGGTGCTGAATGAATTAAGACTTAAAGTTCAAGCCCTACGCTCCCAACTATAAAGTAGCAGTAGCAAAAGAAAGGATCATAATATAAATCATTTCTTGAGATTCTAATTGAATTCAATTGATAAAACTGTACATGCATTGAATAGTGATAATAAATTTATAATTATCTATAATAATTAAACGATCCTTAGTTGTTCACCAATATTGATTTATGATTTGAGGAAGAAGATATTGATAATTGACATGTATAGGTATTTATAAAATCCAGGAAATGCAGAGCCATTAGTTATGCTTGTAATAAATACTATTAGTTACACTGATTATTTTAACAAAACGAGGCCTAGTTTTGCCTAATTATCCCCTTAAATTTTAATTATTATTTTAATTCATATTATATTTACGGAAATACCCAATATTAGTTACATTTTCTGCTATCTTAATGTACACCTGTCATTTTTCAAATATCTCCAATTACCACAAATATCCAAAATTTACAATTTTTAAAACAATCCTGAACTATACCATAATTAAAATTTTATTTTTTCCCTAAAACAAAACAAACAACCGCTTACAAGTAAAGTTCAACTAATTTTTCAATTATTTCCTGGTTTTTTTTCCCCATTTTGTTTTTATCCATTGATGCAGAAAATTTTTTAAAATATAATCAATGAACCAACCACCTACTGCTGATTGTGTTGTATTTCGTAATAATTTTTAAATATAACAATGATCACATCAGATACATGCAAAAAATATTGAAAGCGTGCAGTACTTTACATGCCGCCAATAACCAAAAACCAAAAAAAAAAAATAAAACCTTAAAACTTTTTTGTTTTCATTATATTTGAGAGCTGGAACGTTTTTGTAAATTGAGTTTAACGTGTGTCCAAAAAAATTATACAATCATCAACAAAGGGAAGCAATAAATTTTGTGTAATTTACTGTTAACCATGATATCAGTAAAAATTAAAATTTATTTTTCTTTTATTTTATATATTTATATGCATTTTGTATAATTCTATTAATTTCTAAGCGCCAGGCATAGGGTTATGAATAAATAATTGAATTGAACTATTGTTTTCTAATAATAATAGTTTTTAATAGTTTTTATAAAATTATATATACTAAAGGTAAAAGAGTTTTATTTTATTTTTATAGTAGAATATAAGTCTACATGTATTATAGGAATATTTTGCATAATATTTTGTATATAGAACCTAAAATATGTAAATATTTTTAAAATATTAAGTCAAATAACGGTAATTCCTCTAATAAAATAAACTTGTTTTAGCTGGATTTTAAGTCAGTAAACTTAAGCTTAATTGATTGTGAATTATTATTAGAATGTTTTACCTTCAGAAAAGAAAGATCTTTGCACCGAGTGCTCGATTATAAAGACTTAAACAAAATTGGGTATTTCAAATACATCCTCGAAATGATTTTCAGGTTTTTAAGGTTTTATGAAGTATTTAAGTTACATTCTAAGTATTTCTAGACTAAAAATGTTTAACAGTGGTGTGGCGTCGCAATCCGAAGCCTATTTGACTTGTTAGCTAAAACAGTCGTCAAATCTGTGATGTTGACCGATTTTTGAAAAATGGTATTCAAATGGCAACATAAAATGACGAAGACCAACAAAATATAACATTAATTATTCTTCAAAATAGAAGTAACTAACGATGGTTTAAATATAATTTAAAAATTTTTAAAATTGCTTTATTATTTAAGTATTTATTATTTCATTTTGCTTTTTTATACAACAGCAACAATTTAAACTTTTTTATTTAATAGAAAATGAAATAAAAGCGTCTGTCCTTTATCAAAAACTTGAAAACTTACTTGCACGATATCTATAGATATATTAATAGAATCTCATGTTTTTTTAATTTGTTTTTAAAACTATTATTAAGAAAATAGAAAACAATATAATTATATCACAGGGTATAATAAGTTTGTGGGGAAGAAAGGGTTAAGAAATAGAATAGTCAAAAGATTGACGGTGACTGACCTATTTGTTTACAAAGTAAGTTTTATAAAAACATGCAATGCACTCTTTTCTTCTTAGAATAAAAAAAAGGGATAAAAAATGATTGAAATTTAAAACAAAAAGTCTAGCAACACAATTTGTTTTTGCATTAGTTCATATGATAAAATGTTTTTCTAAAGTACATATTCACATATCCATTAACACGCAATGAAGTACAGAATGTCTAAATATATTTGGATATTTTTTTTTTTTTTGAGAATTGGAAGTTAAGAAGCAGTTTATGATATCAATCTTGTTTTTAGAGAATGAAAATTCTAAAAATTGCCTTAATATAAATAAATTCTTTGACTCTGAATACTACCGATCTAAAGCAATTAAATTTAGCCAAATAGCTAGTTTCGAGTGTTAATCAAGTGCTAGTGGAATCACGCAGCACTTCATATGATCTAGAAAGGTTTATGAATCATCAACTTGGATCCAGATGACACTCTAAATTTGACTTCGAGGGCGTGCCCAACGCCAATTCCTTAATAATGATACAAAAAATGAAAAAAGCATTGGAGTACCTATAATAATAATCCACTATATTGTTAGTAAAATAAAACTTCCCAAAAAAGGGATGTTGTTGGAAAATAAAGGCATTTTTAATAAATTTTTCAATAAATATCAATTCAGTCCCATTTCGAAGGACTGTAAATAAATTTGACAGAAATTAAATAAAGTTTTGTCCAATATGCCATCTGTTAACAAAATATTTATTCATTTAAAGTATTTGTCTTCAAAAATTTTCTTAAATTAATTAAAAAATTTAATTTATTAAACCAAAGAAGTTTTTTTTGTTTTTTTTTTTTTGAAAGATGAGGGTTTTTAGACTTCTGTAAACACAATAATTTTTGAACACGACGGTCTTTACTTTTCTATTTTTAAACATCATTCATTCGTTATTTCTTTCTTATTTTTTTCTCATTATCGATCTGTAAAAACAGGGTACTTATAACTTTCTTCTTACTTACTTTTTCCTCCCTGTTTTACAACTTTCTTTATTGCATGTCAAGTGTTTATAAAAAAAAAAAAAAATAAGGAAAACATTTCATTGTTTTCAAAAAATAAAAAAAAATTAATACTTTTCTCCATCTCTTTCTTTTATATTAAAAGCTCTAAAATTATACTTCATTTCATAGGAATTTTTTAAAGTCTCCTGAAAATAAATAATAAACTTAAGGAAAGCCGTAATCAAAATTGTGCCGTTATTAAGATTAAAGAAACTTCTATCCATTTTGGAAATTTTTAATTGGAAGTTAAGCTTAATATTTCTCCAAAACACCAAATTTTGGGATTTAATCAGTAAGATGATGATCCAGGTCTCAATGTATCGGAGAGTACCCCTTCAAGAAAGTTAGTGATTCAAAGTTAGTTAAGTTTTTTTGTTATTTCCTAATAGATCCTACTAACCTCGTTTACTTCATTCGAGGAAATTGCAGCTTCAAAAGCTTTAAATTATTCCAAGATACTTGGGACATACTAAACCGAAGGCAGACGAACTGCCAACCTAATTCCAATGAATTATTCAATCTAAAACAAAAATTCTAAAAGATACATAAAACCCTAATAATACCCGCCGAATATCGGAACCTATCGTATTCCAAAGTCGTGGATTATTGTCCTCAATGTACGGAATCACTGCATACGATTAAAGGGAAGCGTTTAATATGAAAGAGAATGCACAATCCCAAAAAAAAACTTCTGTTAATTTATAACAAATTAAATTAAAAATTTTAAGAAATCAGGGCTTAACAACTAAGTGGGACATACAAAAAACCAGTGATACCAACATTAAATTAAAAATTCAACTACAGAAAATCTATTATTTTCCTACCATCGTTGGATTAAAACAAGGCTGCAATTAAAAAACAAACAAAAAAACCAAAAAACTAAACATGTCTATTGGGACTAAAATATCATAATTGACTTAACATCTGTTTGTTTGCATGTGTGTTAGTTAACTTAGAGTGTAATGCTTCATTATGTTGTTGTTGTTGTTGTCCTTGTTATTTTGCGAATTAAAAAAAAAAAACTTTTTGTCTCCGACACTATAACTAAAAAGTTTTCATTTTATTTTTATGTTTTTTTTTTATAATTAGTACCGTCATAGTACCGTTAGTTGTTCCATTTCAAAAATAGAAAAATGGAAAAAACAGGAACAAAAAAAAAATAGGAACAAAATAAAAAAAATTTTATAACCTCCATCAAAACTGAGGTTCTATTTCTTATAAATATATAAAACTTTCATGTAAAATTAACAAAAGTCTGCGTGTCGACAATAAATTATTAAAATATTAATAAAAGAAAATACAAAAAAGTTAATTTTGTATTGCCTCCGTCATCTAATGTCTGCCATTTTTAACTAACAAAACATTTTTAATATTTAAAATATTTATTAGATGTTTTTCCTTTAGTGTGCGGTACTCCAGGAATGAACTTTTTTCAATAGAATTTAGAATAGAAGTTTGTTAAAAAATTATTATAAATAGTAAATAATAGCATGTGTATTAGTAGTAATTTGATAGTAAATGGTAGTAATAATAAAAGGATCTGTTATAGTTTAGTAGAAATTTAGGTATGTGTGTTTGTTAATGTATATGTGCATGTATTTATACTAAAAATTAATTTGTAAAACCTAAATAGGATTTATGTGAAAATTCTGGTAAATGAAATCAAAATATAACAGACAATTATAAAAAATAACCTGACAATTAACAGGTGGTCTACACGGAATGTTCTGTAGTTCTCTTAATATTAAAATTCTGTTAAATTTTAAACATATGCTGTAATATTTATATGAGCGAAGTTTTGAAGACATTTGAAGATTTATAATAAATTCTCAATTTACTTTAATTTAATTCAATAAAGTTTTAAACATACAATGGTGCGAATTTATTTAAAAAATTAAATCTTTTTATCAATGTTGCCATTTTTTAATAATTTTTAGTAGTAAGTAAGCCCACCGACCTAGGAATGTAAAAAATTACTTTCTTGCATTCCATGAACGTGATTCGTGTGTCGTAACTTATTAATTGTTTATTCGGATTTTTATCTGGAGACATAATGGATGTTATAAGCCCAATTTTCATAGATTGGAATTATCCCGGATGGTCCGGGATTGGAACAATTATAACTGTGTCGGTAGGACCAATAGTTTTGGGGATATCTGGATATATGTATAACTTTAGCAATGATTACACAGTTGATTATTCGTTTACGCGTACCAATCTATAATAATAACTATTCTTTAATAGTTAGGCATGTAGAGAGGTAATTGTTTAAATTTTTTAATTTAAAATGAGAGATTAATTCGGACCGTTTACAGACCTGAAAAGCCATACTTCAGCAGTATATTTTATATAGACATTTACAGTTATATATCAATAAAACTGTTAATTTGATAAATTAAATAGATAAATATTATCCATTTTATTTTTCAGCGCCGATTTATAAACTTGTGATTCGTACAACAACTAATTTAGATATAAAAACTTTTCAAAAAAAATCTATGATGCATTACTTTTTTCGTTTCCATAGTAACCAAGTCCTCGCGACGCCTTTCTAGAGTCCTAAATCGTATCATTAATTTCAAAAAACTTAATTCTTATTTCTTAATTAAATAATATTAAAATAATATTAAAATATAAATTGATTTTCGTTTAATATAATTATTAACCAATTTTGTGTTTTGCAAAAACTTTTAATCGAATTTTATGATTAATTAAATTTTTTTTATCAAATTACAAAATGATTTGGTCGTCTTTTAACAGACTTATATTTAAATACTTTAATTATTTTTAATTTAATTGAATACTTATTTTTAAAATATACTTTAAATAACTTATTATCAAAATAATATCCATTTAAATATAAATAAAATACATTTTAAAATTATTTTACTGGTTTGTATATAATTTAATTTTCTAAAAGATTTAATTTTTTAAAGGATTATTAGTTTAAAATTACTTTATATTCAATTAATTTTAAACTAAAATTTCTTATCATTTATATAATATTACCATGATATTTTTTTTTATTAATTTGGCTCCAAAAGTTTTAAAACTCTTAATTCTTATATATATATATATATATACAAATTTAATTGAATTAAAAAAGAAATTAAACTTTTTCTATAAATTTTGCCACCATTTCGTACCAAAAAATTTAAAATAAAATCAAAAGTCATAATTTAAAAAAAAAAAACATTTTCATTTTCTTAACTATGTACTCTTTAATTTACTGATTTATTGATTTTATATATATATATATATATTTATTGGCTTTAAAAAGTTATACCAACCACCAGCAAATAGTTGAACCAGTTTGAACCCTTTTTATATAATTCAACTTCCGAGTATATTTAATATTTAAAAATATAAAAATTTAAATGTCGTAACTCCAAGGCCTTACAGTTTTTGGGTATTGCCAGGATTAAATTATCATTAAAATTTAATAACCCATTTGGCACTTTCTTCTGTCACAAACAACAACAACAACAACAATTGAATCAAAAGGAGTGTCATTTAAATTTTTAGAATATTGATTATATCTATACATATATATATATATATATATATATATATATATATTGACATAATTATTTACAAAATCTATAAAGTATACATATTTATATATATATTAAATAATATAAATCATCCACCCATTACTAGCACTTTAAATATAAGTAAGTAAGTAAACAGAGAAAAATAAACTAAATTTAACTTTCTTGTTAAACATGTCTCTTTAACAACTTTTTTTTTTGTTTTTTGTTTTTTTTATTTTTTTTCTATACAATATACCGTTACATTTCTATAATAACTGTAACCAGTGTTTTAATATTATCTATATAGATAAATATGCGTATCTAACACTTATATTGTAATAATCATATAACCCTCCCTCTACATCCTTATATTTTTGATTTTTTTTTTTTTTTTTTTTTTATGTAACGGGACTTAATTACATTTTACGAAATTGCTCTAAATATTTTTCGTTAAAAGTAGAGAAAACTTTTTAAAAATTCATTGGAAAAAAAGAAGAAAATAAATTAAAAAGAGAAAGAAATAATATTATTACAGGAACAAGGAGTTCCAGGAACCCCCGAATAAGAGGGAAACATTATAAAAATGGTGATTATAGACTGGAGTTAAAATAACGAAATTGTTTTTTTTTGCTTTTTTATTTAAATGACTGTAGAAATTCCAATAAGTACACTGGAGAGCTAAAGTATAGGTTCAGTGTGATTAGAAATTAAATTTGGTATTTAAATTTTGTAGAGGACTCACTTTGTTATGTATTAGTCCTGGGTTTATATTTGTATTATACGTGGAAATCACGTATGTGATATAATCTTGCACAAGTAAAATGAAGAACAGCTGTAGAACATCTTTGAAATTGTGATATTGGAACTTGGATTCTTGTATGAAAATTTCTAATACAGCTGAATTGAACCATCCTTTTGAAACGAATTAGCAGATCCATGTAAAATTAACGCAATACTTTTCTTGTATGCTTTAGTATTTAGAGAATTACAGCACTAGTATCTCCAATGATAGCAAATAACGTGATGCTATATTATAAGGCATACTTTTTAAGAAATTATTGTTTCAAAAAGAAAATGCCAAAAAAAATCAGAATCCCAAAAAAGCAACAAATAATAGAACTTCTAAAGGAATATTACTACCACCGTCACCCACATAAAATATAAATGAGAAAGCGGCAATCTGCTTATGCGCTTCAGTAAGCTGGTTGAGTGCTTATTCCATAATTTTTGCCTACGGTGACAGGTTTATTTAGAAAGTAGAATCTCACACTACCGGGTGTCTGAATATTCCAGGGTCTTTTGAAGAATTTTTAAACAAAAGACCCTGGAAACAAAAATGGGCCATCATTACGCACATCACTATATGCAAAACGCATTCAATTCACAATAGTGTGTATAAATGTTTATAGAATCTTTCAAGTTTAGTGGGTTATGTACACAAAAAACGATGTAAACTTTAGCAATAACAATAACAAACTCAAAAGATTTGAAATATAGAAAGGAGCAGAGGATACTATATACCAAGACAAAATTAATAAGAACGGAATGACTATATAACAGTACCAGAATATATAGTTAAAAAATAACTGTTTAATTTTTTTGTTTTTGTACAAAAATATTTTTACTGTTATTTTGTTTCGCTGGTGTTTATTAGAGAATACCGGCATACCACACAAGTGTGAATAATTAATGGAAAACTTAATAATAGAACTTATACTGTTACATAAAAACAACTTCAAATTAAAATCAAGAAAAATAATATAAAAAAAAAACGAATAACAGATAAAAAAGAACCAAAAACATGAAGAAATTAAGTAAAAAGAAAAAGACAACAACAGGTTGGTTTAAAAATGGTGGAAGAAAATGAAAAATAACTTAAAAAATAGGAAGGAGTAAGTATTGGTTTTAGAAAGAGGTAGAAAAGGAAGAAGAAGAAGAGAAGAGAAGAAGCCGAAGTAAAAAACTTTCGAAAACCCCATAGAAGTGGAACAACCTTCTTAATAATAAAAAGACACAATCAAACAAGTTAAGAGCTGGTACAGATGGAATTTTAAGTTTATTTTTTAACTCTTTAATGAAGAAAATAATAATAAGCTTCCAGTTCCAAGTTCTTTAAGAATATGAAAAATAACTTAACAGTACTATAATATATAATATACAGTTATATTTCTTTTGATTCTCTTTTTAATTTCTTCCTTCCGTCCTTTTCTTTTATTATTTTTTGAATTTGTTGTTTTTGTAAAAATAGAATTTCATTGCAATTAAAGCAAAAAAATCCAAAGTATATACAGTTAGCAATGTAAAGCTTCTTGTTTTCCTCCTCCTTCCGGTCCTCTTCTATATTAAGTTAAAACAAGGTGCTTCATTACAGTACTTTAATTGATTTTTCCTTAACTCTATTTTCTCTTCTCTTCCATAAAATGAAATTTTTTTTTTCATAACGGTTTTTCCTCATTCTTCGTCGCCTTTCTAAATCCCCTAGAAAACTAGAGTTTCAATTGTATTAGTGGTTCATTAACACTGGGAAGTATATAATAACCATTTTTTGAGGAAAACCCAATGAATTGGAAAGGCTATGAATATAGAATTGAATGAGAAAATTATACAAAATATGAGAGAATAAAAGAATGACAAAGAAATACTTTAAGAACTAAAACCCAACTACCCCTTACCAAAAAACCAAGTAAATAATAAAATGGGTAAAAGTTTTACTTCTTGATAACTTTTTAAGAACTTTAATAAACATATACATTCAAACCTATACACATACACTATAATATACGAAAATGTCCTCATAAAGGTAGTCATAAAGGTGATATTACGTGTAATATAAGAATAAGATAACAGTAATAAAAACACAGTTAAGTACAAATATATGTACAACTTTTTTTTTTTTAAATAAGAAGAAGAAAAAAAAATCAATAGTAAAAAAGAGATGGAAATAGAGAGGGATAATAAGCGAGATGAAGATACAAATTGAAATAAGTTGTAAAGGGAAGAAATTCCTTATTATACCCGTGCATACATATATGACATCGGGTATATTAGATTTGCTCCTCCGTTTGTAACGCATCGATCTAGACGAGCTAGATATAGTGTCAAGGGTACGTATCGGCTCAGAATCGAAAAATTAGTCGATCTAGCTATGTGTGTCTGTCCGTCCGTCCGTCCGTCCGTCCGTGTGTCAGCACGATAACTCAAAAACTAAAAGGGCTAGAGTCTTGAAATTCACACAAAGTCATTTTTAGACAATTTCTAGGTTCCCTATTGTTTTTGGTTAAAATCGGACCAAGGCTTCGGGGAGCTGCCATACAACTTTTTTGCACCAATATGAATTTCTTCAAAACTAATTATACTACGGGGATAAAAATTACACACGGTTAGTTTTATAATGACTCCGGCACTTATATGAAGTTTCAAAATGTTAGGGCCCCATTTTCGGGGGGCTGCCATACAACTTCTTTGCACTAATATGAATTTCTTCAAAACTAATTATACTACGCGGATGAAAATTACACATGGTTAGTTATATAATGAATCGAGCACTTATATGAAGTTTCAAAATGTTAGGGCCCCATTTTCGGGGGGCTGCCATACAACTTCTTTGCACCAATATGAATTTCTGCAAAACTAATTATACTACGAGGCTGAAAATTACACACGGTTAGTTATATAATGAATCGAGCACTTATATGAAGTTTCAAAATGTTAGGGCCCCATTTTCGGGGGGCCGCCATACAACTTATTTGCACCAATATGAATTTCTTCAAAACTAATTATAGTACGACGATAAAAATTACACACGGTTATTTATATAATGAATCGAGCACTTATATGAAGTTTCAAAATGTTACGGCCCCATTTTGGGGGGGCTGCCATACAAAGCTTTCGATTCAATAACTGCGAATCTAATGAAGCTACAAGGTTAAAATTAAAATTGGGCAGGTAAAGTAATAGGGCAATTTAGTTGGCAAAGTCGGACATCACTCGGACCATCGGAATTTTAGGGTGGGCCATTTTTTTTTTTTTTGTTTTTTTTTTGTTTTTTTTTTTTTTTTTTTTGTAAGCTAAAGTTATGGGACAATGAATGAAAATTTTGTTTTTTTTTTTGTGATTTTTTTTGTTAATTTTTTTTTTTTTTTTTTTTTAAGCTAAAGTTATGGGACAATGAATGAAAATTTGGTTTTATGTTTTGTGATTTTTTTTTTTGTTTTACGTCAAAATTATGGAGTAATGAGTTAAATGTATAAGGGAAGTATATTACGGTTTATTTAATACACCATAGTGGGTATGCACGGGTATCTAAAAGTTGACAAGGGCAACTATAATCTTCCTCGTTTTTTTATTAATTATAGTAAAAAAATATTAAAAAAAAAATTTCAAATAAAAGAGAGAGAAAGGTAATTAAATTTAAAAAAAAAACAAAAATAATAATAAAAAAGTTCAAATTTTTAATTTGTATTTTTGCATACCTTTAGGCAACTTTTTCTTTATTATTTTGACTGTTTTTTCTCGATATAGATTAGATTATAATAATTATATCACGTCCAAAAAAGGGCTTCTCTACTTTTACTCTTAATTTTTTTATAAAAAAAAAAACAAAAATTAAAAAACTTGTAAAATTGGAGACTGAAAAGAATTTTTAATTAAAAAATTGTAATGATTTATATTTTGAATTCGGTAAAAAAGAAGTAACCGGTATAAAAGAATATTTGTAATCAATATAAATTCAGATTTATTAGATTTTTTTTGAAAAAAAGTTTTAAAAATTATTCAAAAACTTTAAAGGGGTTAATTAATAAAGGAAGAGTCGAAATTAGTAATTAAATAATTTATTATGACGTTTTCTTTTTTAATTGTAAGGAAGTATTTGTCCAATTGGAGTTTTGTAATTTCAATAATAATAAACTTTGGAATTTAAAGTACTCATAAAGGTACTCGCAAAGTACTCTGAGTTAAT
Source organism: Dolichopus griseipennis (assembly GCA_963082915.1). Classification (NCBI taxonomy): domain Eukaryota; kingdom Metazoa; phylum Arthropoda; class Insecta; order Diptera; family Dolichopodidae; genus Dolichopus; species Dolichopus griseipennis. The sequence goes on from OY720445.1 coordinate 4,676,086, forward strand.
TTAAAATAATATGTGCTCTTAAACTTTTTCAAACTATTTAGATCTCCCAGCGGGTGATTAGAAGCCAAAGATGTTCCATTTATTGAGAAAGTAAACAATGTTTTTTTAGAGTCATTCGCAAGAGGCATTGCTAGCAGAGACGGAGTTTTAGGATTATGACGCTCTTTTGAGTCCTTACTAGTTGGTAAAAATAAAAGTTCAATTGTATTGTACTATTTTTTCCAGTTTTTAGTTTAACAATTTCAATACATTTCTTTAATTTATATATTGATTGATATATTTCTTAAATATGGATGCATTCTAATACACCGGAAGTCATCAACAGCACCGTTCTCTACATCTAAATTACCGATCTTCTATTAAATTAATATTTGAAACTATTTTAAAATATTAAATACTGGGATGGGATGCAAAATAGAGAGCTGAGCTCTACTGTTTTACTTGTAAACATCAGTTGCTTTTGTGAATTATACTGGTACTATTTGGTTAATTTTTAAAATGATCATAGAACGATTAGATAGTATCAACTTATTTGGGAATTAATACATAGCTATTAACCTAATCTTCTTCTTCCTCCGCTGTCAGTAAGAGCATTCAGAAGGAGATGTAAGCGTATTCTTTCGCGTTTTTATTATAACAAGTGTTGCGTATTATTTGACATTTGCAGATTCTAATTAACTATTGCAAACAAAGCTTTATTATTAAAATTGAGTTTTTAAAATTAACTCAATTTAAGACGGCCCTGAGTATTGAAAATTTGACATTTTGACTGGTTTGACATTTTAAAAATTTAAAAAGAAAATCAATTATCCAGTTACAAGTTAAGCTTCAGTTTTAATTACCTGTAGTACAAGAGGTTTAATCAATTTAATCAATAATTCACTTTAATCCGAATATGTCATTTACCTGTAAAAGAAAATAAAATCAATTAGTGAAATTTAAAAAAAAGTTATTATATATATATATATTAATTTAAAAAGAACTCGAATTATAAATAAATACCAAAACAAATTTATAAGAGTAAAAGACATTTCTTTACAATTTTGTAATATCTTAAGATAATTAAAAAAAAATTACAAGTAAAATAAGCGAATAACTCAAAGTATGGGTTTGCCATGTGTAAACTTCTTGAAAATTTTAATTCAAAAGATAGTTCCCAAGAAAAATTAAATTAAAATAAAATTTCTTATAAAAAAAACAAACATTTTGTTACAATTTAAAAAAAAGAATCAATCAAATCATTCAATAAGTCATTATTTTTAAGTTTTTTATCTTAAGATTTTTATTTTCATTTTATCAACGACGCTTTTTACTCAAAAGACAAAAATAAACTTTTTTTTTTTTTTTTCTAATTTTTAATTTTTTTTTTTTTTGACATTGATTTTTCTTTAAAAATACAAAACAACAACAAAAAACGCGTTTTCTTTATTTAAAAAACATTTTCTTAAAATTCATTTGAATGAACGTTGTAATCTATGTGTGTGGTAAGCAAACATGATTTTTCATTTGGCTTTTATAAGATACCACACCTGTTTATTGTAAAAAAAACAAACAAAACAAAACAAACTCACCTATGCGATTTTTTAATAATTTACAGGCATTTTTTTCATTCAAGTACCTAATGTCATACCAAATTTTATTTCAGTTTTCTTTTATTTCAAAAAAACCCATAATCGATACAAAAGCGTTACAATTCGAAAAAAAATTTAGCGCCAAAAACGAAAAATTCCGACATATTGACATTTAGTGTTGTTTTATTTCAATTTGAACACGAGTGAAAAAAGCTAAAAAATTTATTGTAATTTTTTTTTAAACTTTATTTTCAAAATATAAGATTTTATAAAAATGTGCCTGCTATATAGTTTCGCTCTGTCCATCCATCCGTGCGTATGATTCAAAAAACTTAATTTGGTGGAAGTCAGATTCTCAGAAATATGAGTCGTCTACGAAAATGTTTTTGTGACGCCAGCTGTTTAGAAGCTGTATGGGGTCGAAAATTGAAATTCAGCTATTTTCAAACACTTGCAACTTAAATACCCGTCCAATTTTTTTTTTAGTAATAAGTACACAAAATTTAAAGCACCAACTTTATGTCTTAAAGGTTCCTTAAATTTATATTCGGTCCTTAAAAGTGAAAAAAGTAAAAACTCTTAGTTTAAACCTTTTTTGCTCATTTGATAATAAAATTTAAAAAAAAATTCCTAATTTTGGTGGAAAACACAATTTAATTCCTATAATGTCAAAATTTAGAAAGAGGGAGGTAGGACTAGATCCGCGAGAATCACCATAAGTTTGCTCACTAAAAAATTTGGAAACCTTCTCCATTAAAGAGCTATTAGAACTTAAAAATTTCCCATTTTTATCTCAAATCAGTAACTTACTCACCAGTACAAATATTCCCAAAATTAAACTCAGTATGACTTTCTATACAATTTTGAAAATGTGCTTTTTTCAAAACCCTTGTTTTTTTTTCATCACTTGTTTAACTTTATTTTCAAAAGAATTTTGTAGATACATTTTTTAAGAAATTGTTTTTTGAAAAACAAATGCTGTCAACAATATCGACAAGTAAAGTAACAAAAATAAACTTTTTGAAAATCTTAAGATATAAAGCGAAGAAAATTAATGAAAATTAACTAAAAAAAAAAAGAAAAAATTAAAATCTTTGTGTTATAAAACTTGCTTCAATTTTGTTAATATGAATTTTTTTTGAATTATAATAAGAGAACAAAATTTTCACAATTACACTATGCCAGCGATTACCTGTACTGTAGCTTTTCACTAATATTTTTGTTCTAATATTTCAAGCACTAATATTTTTATAAGTTTTCTACTGAATTCCTACTATTGAATAAAATCTGACAGGGGCTTGAGTCTGAGATCGTTTGATATAAAATACTGACATTTTACCCCAACATCATATTTCTAAGATGCATTTTAATTTACACGCTTCACATTTATTGTATAAAATGGCTAAGCAAATTTACAGGTAACTCAACTTGAAAGATTAAGTGATTCAACATGATAGAGTTAAAACCATTTAAAAATTAGATTCTTTAAATTTTAATAATAGCATAGAAAAAACGTATCTCTGATGCGGTATTGCTGTTTCATGTATTTTATTAGTCATTAGACTAAATAGTTATGAAATTATAAAACTTTGATCACGACCATAATAAGAAGCCTGGGTAATGTAACACGGAACAATTCTTAAATAATGAAAAATTTGGCTATAAAAGCTAAAATGTTGAACAAAAGTTAATTCCAAATCCAAAAAAAGTCATAATTGCATGACATACAAAAATTTTTCTCCAACAATAACCCTCATTTAAAATTATCTTAAAATATAATATCTAAAATAAATTAATAGAACACGTCTTAATTAAATAATATATTCAGTGTAAAATAAAACTGTAATTATTAATAAATTTTTCACAGTTATAAATAACTGAAGCAAATTTCAAGGCCTCTTTTACAATAGGATATGATCATAAAATACAAATATCAGTTTCAATTGTTCTATTTTTTTTTTAATTAAAATATTACCATATACCCAAATATAATTCAAAGCCTTGAAATGCAAATCCTTAGATATTATAAGCTAGCTTACAGTTTTATTAAAATATTCTTAATCTTTTTAAATTTAGAAAAACTGAAATTAAAATTCATACCAAAAATTTTTGCATTTATTTTTAAAATAAATTTTCATTGTATTTTCATCACAAAAAAAAAAACAACAAAAACAAAATGAAGGAATGTTTTAATTTAAATTTTTTTTAAAGATGTTTTATTCGTACTTTCAGTTTTTTAAAAAAAATATTTAAGTATTCATCAAAAAAATTCGTAGAAAATTCATAATAGAGAGCTTCTAAAGTTTTTGTATCTACGTTTCAAAAAAGAAATTCCGCACTCACGAAAACTTTTTTTTTAGCAAAATGGGAAACGTTTTCATGTCAGAACACGAGAGAACAAAATAAAATTTCAGAAGAAGAATAAGTAAAAAATTTGGCGCCGTGAAATAAAGCCATACGAAATAAAGCCATAAAATGACATTATGGCTTTATTTCGCATTCAAATGCGAAATAAAGCCATATCGCCAATTTTTTCGCGTATGGCTTTAATTCGCATTCAATTGCGAAATAAAGCCATTTGGCTTTATTTCGCATTTAAAAATGTAATTTTATTTGTGAAAATAGAAGCAATTTAATTTTCCAAACTTTTTTATTTAAATAGTTAGGAAGGAGTTTTAGAGTTGGTTTCAAAAGCAGGGTTTTACGCTTTTTCCAGAATATTTATATATGTGTATATGTGGGATTCTCAATTAGGAGGGATTTTACAGTTGGATTCAAAAGCAGGATTGCCGCTTTTTCCAGAATATTTATATATATGTGTATATGTGGGATTCTCAATTAGGAGGGATTTTGGAGTCGGATTCAAAAGCAGGATTGCCCCCTTTTCCAGAATATTTATATTTATTAATTAGGGTTGATTATTTTTTGTATGAAATAGCTATGCCGAATTCTTATACCATTCTTTTCATTTTAGTGTTGGATTCAAAATCTAGCTTCAATAATTGAGTTAGCGGGGGTTCGGGGGCGGCAGCCCCCGTAATGAAAATATAAAATTATTTAACATGTTTTATTACAGTTTACTATTAAACTAGCATTTGTATCAATTTTACTATATGGCTTTATTTCGTAAAATTTTAGAAAATGATATGGCTTTATTTCGCATTCAAATGCGAAATAAAGCCATACGCAAAAAAATTCTCGATATGGCTTTATTTCGCATTTAAATGTGAAATAAAGCCATAATGTCATTTTATGGCTTTATTTCGTATGGCTTTATTTCGCGCCACCAAAAATTTTATACTTACTTTTATTTTAGAATATTGCAAAACCAAGGAAATGCCTAGAGGAAAATTTATATTTTTTTTTTATAAATTTTTCATACATTAATTTTTTTATTATTTAAAAAAAAAAAAAGCTGGAAAAATTATTTTAAAATTCAAAAAAAAAAATAAAAAAAACCAGAACATCATAAAAAATAAAACACAAGCAATGTCAGGTTATGGAGCTTCACCCTTGAACTTTAAAGATGTTAAATTATTCTTAAAAAAAAAAAAACCAACATATTTTGATGTTTTTTTTGTTTTTTTATTTTCGGAGTTTGTACTTAGTAATTGCACTTTTCTTTTCATGGTGGTTTTTTATATTTTGTGGGTCTGGAAAAATTTTAATTTTCTTCTAAAATTAAAAAACTAATAAGGTTTGGAAGTATCTAATATATTTGTTTTAAAGTCGAGTACAGTTTATTACCTTTGAAATGTCTAGAGAGACAATCTTAAATGAAAAATAATTGGAAGAAAACCAAAAAAATCATTGGAGACCACAAACACATAAAAAATATAAAAATTAATTTTCTAAAACTAGGAAAAGTTCTATATGGGAATTTTTACCATTATGGTGATAGAAAGGGGATTAAGTGTTTAATAAGAGAATGATTCTGTGTAGTGTAAGTTTCACACTGTCAGAGATAATTAGAAATAAAATATAACATGTTTTTTTCCCAATAAATCCAAAACTTTATGACCAAGCTCAAGGTTAAACCAAAACAATTTCTTGGAGAGTGGGTGTAAACTAAAAAATTATATCTTAAGATAAAAGATGTATTTTAAAATTGTTATTTCAATTATACATATTCGAATTAAAAAAATTATGAAGAGAATGAAAAATTTTATTTTGTACAAGGTGTGTCAAAACAGAAAAGAAGGTGGTAGAGGGTGTTTTCTCATCTTTGCCATTTATTATTAAATAACTGTAGTTTGAAGATTGAATGGAAGTAAATTTTAAGATTCATGCTCATATGGGATTTCATTTCAATTTAAAAAAAAACAAGTCCCACTTTCTACAATGTATCTGACCGATAGATCAGTGATAAAGTGGCGACCTTTCAATCGAAAAGTCTCAAGCTCAAACTCTGGTCGGATCATATCTGAACGCGTCTCTATGCGCTGCTTAATTCAGCTATTTTAATGACATTTTTTTTAAGCTTCACCTAGGTAAATTTGAAGAAAGTCTTTAGCTCAAGCTAAATGTAGGTGGAAAACATTTTTAATAGCTCCAAGATAATCTTTTGTAGATTCTTTAATATATTTCAATTAATTTAACGTTGGTTTGGCAGATGTTTGAGAATAGAGAAAGTAACCAGATCATTGGTATAAGGTATATGGTATAAGGTATAAGGGTTCGTTTTTATTGGAGCTGCGATAAGTGAAAGCCATGCTCCAATATAAACACCTCTATTAAAATCATGTATATAATTTTCCACGCTATTCTCTTATTGATGCTCTTACCACTTATAGCAGCTCTAATATAAATGAACTCTAAGCCAATCTAAAATAACTCTCATATGCTACCATTGTTTTGCGCCAGGTAACTGAAATAAATCTTTTCTAACAAAATAGTTGTATTTATCTAATTTTTTTCAAAAATGACATAACATTTACAATAACTTTAGTAATAAGAGGGTACCTACAGCAACAGTTAAAATCAACTATTGGATTTTAAAGATAATACAAGATTATAAAATTTGTCATAAGAGAAACAAAGATATGAGCTTAAGTACATAGATATATTAAGAAAATCCTCCTTGTAAAATTATTAAACATTAAAAATTACTTCAGAGATATTGAAACAAATTAAAATCAATTGTTACTTGACTATTATGTATATTCAGAGACATGTAATAATTTTATTTTATTATCCCATTCTCTAATAAGTCCTTCAATATGTTCATAATAGTTTTTTTTTTAAGTTTCCTTTTAATCTTCCAAAACGTTGACTATACAATCTTCACAACAACAATTATGATATCTTAGAGCCATTTTAACAGTTAAAATTTTGCAATATATTACATATGTGTCACACATTTTAATCTTTTCTGTAGCCATCTTTGTCGTATATAGTAAGTAGTTAAGTAGGAAGTGGTTATTGCAACAGATTAATATTTTAAGTTATTTTATTTTAGTAATAAAAAATAATTTTTACAATGTATTACAGTAAAAACTAAACTTAAAAAGCTTTTATTAAATTGTTCATATATATTCCAATTAAATTTATTCCGGTCTTCAATTAAATTTTTTTTCCATTTAAGTTAGTATGTAATGTACATATAACCAAAACCAATGACTTGTAATAAACACCATATTGTGCCCACAATTTTTATTTTTGTTTTGCTGTTAATAATAGTGTTAGAAATGCGTTAAATTTTAATAGATACTTTGGGAAATATTGTACATTTATATACAACACAGATTGAATTAAAAGTTTATCTAAAATAATTTCATGTAAAAATATAATTTGTATCTATTTAATATGGTATTAAAATACTTATTATTGAATTGTACAAATTAATTTTGTGTTAATTTTTTTAAAGAGAAAAAAACTTTTAGATTATTAAAACAAACTCCGGCGCATACCTCTATTTACGCGATACATAGTATATATACATTCTACATAAATAACGTTAATCGTAACGTATGTGGCAGTTCTAAGATCATCTTAAGTTCAATTACATTAGCTAATTTATGAAAACCTTTTACACCAAGAAATTACCGTTATTTTTGCGAGGAATTCAGTTAGTTTGAAATATTAAGTTGAATTTTTTTAGTCAATTCATGAAAATTTTATAAACCCAGGAATTACCGTTATTTTTGCAAGGAATTACCGTTAATTTTTAATCTTAAGTTGAATTACTTTGGTCAATATATGAAAAGTTTTTAAACCGAGGAATTACCGTTATTTTCGAACATCGGGGTTGAATCTCCAATTTAAAACTTAATTCTTAAATATTAGATGAGCCACCTTGGGAATCTGGAAATACTATTAATAATTAAGCACATTGGAGCGGTTGTTTAACATTGCAAAATAACTAAATAAATTAATAACAAATTAAACTTCTCATCGAAGCTCTGCATTCCAAGTTTTGTAAACCTTCCTCTAGATAAATTTATAAATACTATTAACTTGACTATTACAAATTTATTAAAAAATTTCGAATACGGATACAGAAATTATTATGAGTACCCATTCATTTTAGTGACCCCTACACCCAAATTTGGATACAAAGTTCATGCTAAAAATAGTTAAATAAAATTCGAGAAAAATTGTTTAAACTTACAATGTCTAAAAACTTACAACTAATAGCTGATAATTTTATAATTTTATTCTTTCCTCAATTTTAATTTTAATTTTGGGCATATGAAAATCTTACTAATTGGCAGTATTTCATACAAATTATTTGACAGCGTGATTGTTTTCACCGTATATTTTTTTAAATTGTAAATATTACTAAATTACTTGAAATGGAATTACTTGTGATATATGTCAAATTAAAGTGCAAAAGAAATTTAATTTAATTAAAATAAAGAGGCGTTATAATAATCGCTTTTAAAAATATTAATAAATAAATTATATTTATAATATGATATCACTTAAAAGTTTTGCAGTTTTGGGTGCAAGACAACTTATCGAATGAAAAATGTGAAAAAGTTTTCATTAACAAGTACGTTAAAAAATATGCCAACAATCCAATACGCCAACGGTAGAATTCTTTACGTTTTCAATTGTAGGTGACACAGATCGCAGAGGAATTTTAACTTAGCGAAGAAAAATATCGCAAGCACTGTAAAGAAAGTGTGAGACGCCCAGGAAAGAGTATGCAAATTAAAAATCAACAGATTAACGCAATAAGGCAAAATCCAATAAAGAAACTCTTTTATTACTTAACTTTTATATAAGATCGCTCGTACAGACGCAGGAATTCAAACAATACCTAGAGACGAACAGTATCAAATGAACTTACCCACGAAACACCATAAGGGAATGTTAAAACAGCAGCAGGAAACCGTTTGAGATGCAGATACTAAATGGAAGCCATATGCTTCCTTGCGAAGTGACATCGAAAAAAGATTTAAGATTCCTCGATTAAAAATATGATGACGGAATTAATATAAATTTTTTTTAGTCCAATTTTACATTACAACGCATATAGTAATAATGGCACCATCAATGTCATAAACCTTAGCCACCATTTCCAGTAGGTGTCTGAAGGTCAAAAATTATCTAAAGTAATTGTACAGATGAAATTAAAAAAGATTAATTTAAAAATAAAAACATCAAAATTCTTAAATTAAAAAATTTATATTTTAAGTCAGAAAAATTTTTAAATAAATTCATATGAAAATTTATTTCATTAATAAATTGTATTTCTTTTAAATTTTATTTTAAATGATTAAATTTTTTTGCAAAAATATATTTTAAATTTTAAAAATAAATAACAATATTTTAAATTTATAAACTGATTGGTAATTTTAATTTTTAAACAGATGTGCAATATTTTATTTTAATGAGACAATAATTGCGGCCGTTAATGAAATTTAATTTTTCTTCTGCTGCATTAACGTTGTAACAAATGCGGGTTTTTATATGGTCGATTCACCCCCGTAATATAATTTTTGATATGTCCAAAAATAGATTATTATTAAATTAAATTAAAATGAAAATAAATGGAAATGTTAAAGAGATAAATTTAATTTCTTAATTTAGATTTTAAAAAATAATGTAAGGTGGGTAATACGCAAGTAAAACGTTGTAAAGTTGATAAAATATGATGGTAAAATATGGTATATGCAATGTCTGCCACATTTTAAATTGATTTGACAAATTTTTGAAATATATATCTTTTTTCAGAAATAAAGAAGTGAGTTATTAACTGAATATTATTAAATTTAATTCATTTGCTATTTATATATGAACTCAGATTTTTTATATTTCAAAATATTTAATAAATTTTATTTGGTAAAGAAATATTTGAATCTGAATGTGTTAATAGGTGTTCGTGGTGTTCAAAGTAGGAGATAATTTTGAATTAAACCTTTTGAAACATGAAGAAGAGTTTACAGATTTTAACTAAAGGCTTTAAGAGAGTTGGAGTTTTAATCTGTCATTTTGCTAATCAAATAATCATTTCATCAAAGTTATTATTGACATTCGAAAATGCCTTGAATTTCGTCCATCAGCAGTTACGACTTCCACTAGCTCATTAAAGAACTATAGCCTCTATTTTTTGGTAAGCAATTGATTAAAAATTTTGCAAGAACAAGAGACTGATTTGGTATCTACTATATTTATTATTTTAAAGTTATAATTTTATTTGAGTTCATATAAATAAAACGGTTAGTTCTTAACGACTTCTTAACCTAATTTCACATTTCATTATATAATATCAGCCGACTTATTCGGTTGCGGCTCAGTTATTTGTTTTCATATATATTAATCGGCTTATTTTGTCACAAAATTTCCGACTACGACTCTATTATTTGTTTTCATAAATATTAATCGGCTTATTCGGTTGCGGCTTAATTATTTGTTTTCATATAAACGGCTTATTTGGTCGCAAAAATTGTGAAAGAGATTTAATAACTTGTTTTCATATATTAATCGGTTTATTCGGTCGCGGCTGAATTGTTTTATTTCATATATACTAATCGGCTTATTCATTTGCAAAATTGGGGGTTGCGGCTTAATTTTTTCTTTATAAATTAATATAAATAATTTTTTCGAGCGATTGCGAAAATCGCTCGAATTTTCAATAATTCCAAGTTTATAAAATTATTTAATGGTTTTTATTTAATTTTAAATATCGACAATACAATACAATTTGCATCTTCGCCCAAAGCAATTTCAAAGTTAAACACAACTTAAATTATTTTTTTAGATTCGAATTTAGTCAGAATTTGAAAATCATTATTCAATATTATTAAGAAGTGACAATGAGTAGCCTGAATTAATTATTAAAAAATCATTTAAAATGTGTTTTTACTAAACTAAAATGTTAAATTTATTTTACCTGATCACTCAAATCTAATTTTTTTTCATTCATTATAATTTATAATTCCTTTAATAGATAAATTTTAACTCAACTTATCATTATAAATCAATTTAAAAATTTCAATGAATCATCTTTTATGACAATTCAATTATTATCAGGACAATCTCTTCCATTTTCCATTTTTAATAAATTTATGATTTTAACTAACTTTATTTTTGATAATTAAATATTAGTTATTTTTATAATATTAAAAAATTTATTTGTGGCCTAGAGATTGTTAATATAGATTATAATAATAAAACTGGAAATAAATTACGAAATAGTAGGAATTCAGGTGTGTTAAAATAAAAATATAAAATGTTTAACTAATAACTCATTTTTAAGGCGCCCCTTTTTTATTGAATAATGCGTGTACCCATGTTTGTGTGTACAAAATTTCGAAACTATTTATCATTGACAGGATAATGAAAAGTCAAATAAAAACCAAAACATAACCTAACTTAACTGAATGTAATAATCTTTTAGAAATATAACCTCAATAATAAGTTAAAATAGTAAAAAAAGGCAGATACCCATAACCAAAAGTCATAATTTTTTTATTTTTTATTTTATGGGTTTTTTTGTAAAAAAAAAAACAAAAAAACCAAAATTAAAAGAATCCCTGACAATATGTCAAATAAAAATTGTTATTATTAGAATTTTTAGCATCCCTTAAAAATACAAAAAAAAATAATATCTAATAATTTCCTGTAAAACCAGAGTATCAGTTAACATTTGCATTTAGAAGGACTCACATGCTTGGAACATCTGCTTTTGTAAGAAATATATGAAACTGATATACTTTGGATCTGGTGATTGTAGTTGTTAGTAGAGACAGGTTTAAATTTCCTAGTTTTGACTTCAATTAGTTTTCAGATCAGGACTCAATCTTCAACAAAAGTTATTAATATGAGATTCATTGTAACGTCTCATTGATTAATTCATTCGTTTGACTTAGTATAAAATATTAAATAAAATAAATTAATTAAAAAAATTCTTGTTCTGTACCACATTTCAATTCAACGGATATATGGTGACTTTAAAAAAAATATAAAATTTTAATAAACTACAGTTTAACTTAATCTATCATCGGTTACTTTTATGTCTTTCACCTAAATATATAGGTTCACCTACATTTAGTATGAGAGTCCCTTTTTATTATTACTTAAAGATGCATAGGTTAACCTTTCATAAAAAAATAAAATAAGGATAACTGCTATGTCATAAAACAAATTGTTTTAGTAATATTCCAATAAAAGGTTTCAATGTTATATTTTGGTTCTACTCATCAATTCCACAGGTATTTCTTGATTTTCTTGTAATCGTTATATGAGCACCTAAAATATTTTCAATTTATTATTTAAGGTGTATCATATGTCAGCACTAGAAAATCAGAAAGAAAACCAAAAAGGAGAGAGTCAAATTTTTAAAAAAAGGATATTAAGTGTTTGATTGTGTGGGTTTTTTTATTGCTTTGGAAGTAATAATGATGAAATTTTATTATTCTATATCAAAAAATAAAAAGTGTAGGAATGGCATTACGTAAAAAACCTCTGGGAAGGTTTATTGGAGTTCTCATTTTTAATGAGGTCATATGGCAGATTGTCCTCTCCTTTATTGATTTTTAGATAAGTTCAATGTTAATCGAATAACGACTAAGCACTTATAGCAGTTATTTAAAATTCTTATGAAGGATTAATTTTTAAATTAAGTTCTAATACTTCTAATTGAATAAATATATGGTCAAGATTAAGTTCTTAATATCAATTCATCAATCTAAAGAAGCAAATCTTCTGTAATCAAATGGTTTTTCGTAAGTGAATAACTAAAGTCAAATATTATTAAATTTTACCTGGATAGGTGTCAATAGGAGAACGAAACTTTGAAGCACCCATTTTGTAATTATACTCTACTTCAGACAATAAGTGCAAACGTTTTTCAAAAAATAAGTTGAACATATTGGATGAACAATAAGTCACTAAATAAATCTTTTGGTTACAAAGCAGAGGTCTTTGTATATATGTTCTAATTTGGAGGGATGTTACAGTCGGTTACGAAACCAGGTTTGACACTTTTTCTAGAATATTTAAATATATAAATTTTGGAAAAAGTGGATATTCTGATTTTGCAACCAAATTGCCCTTGCCGTGTGTTGGTATTATGCCATCAGTATTATGCTAATAAGAAAATTAGGTAACGTTTTATCTAATTAAGAGTTGGGTACCTTTAAAAGACATATCTAATCTATATCAGATGCTAAATTTCATTGAAACAGGTTTCCCAATTGAAAGTTTTTATTCATTAAACTCATATCTGACCTTGTGCCTAATTAATTGAGATAAACACCTAAAAAGTTTACGTAATACAATAGTTGAAGAGGAGTGAAGTAAAGGAGAAGGAAGCCATATTTGAAATTTTTTTTCAGGCATCTTATAAAGTGCGGAATATTCTGGCCCAACACCATAACTAACAAAGCTTTACGGCAATTCACGGGTGAGGAACCAGGTGCGAGCCAAATAAAACGAAGAAAATGGAAATGGATAGGCCACACTCTGAGAAAAGAAACAAAAAATATAATCGCAATGGATATAAAATTGAATCCTCAACGTAGTCGAAGGCGACGACAACCCCCCAACACTTGGCGTCGAAAAGTAATAGTAAAACTACACAAAAAATTAACAAACTTTGGAGGAAATAAAATTACGTGCAAACAGTCGAGAGCAATGGAGGAGGCAAGCCACTGATGCACTATGCTCCCACAAGGAAAAACAGGAAAAAAAATTTCCATATTTTAAAGGGAATAATTCCAACTTCAAATAAATTTAATATTATAAAACTTTAGTTTTCATTTCAATTTTTAAATTAAAAACCGAAATAAATAACTTTTTTCAATTTAAAACTATTTCAAAAAAAAAAAAATTTAATTACAAAATAAAAAAGTTTCAACAAGGAACAACATTTTGTTTTTGTTTTTTTTGATGCAATCTTATTTATTGCAGCAGTTTTTGAAAATGTGGTATTGTAAATGGTTACAAAACTTCTTATTTTTTTTTCCTAAATTGAGAATTTGAGAATTTCAAAAATATTTACAAAAATTTTTAAATAACAAAAAAGTTAAACTATAAATAAAATAAAACGAGGAAGAGTGTAGTAGAGTAGACTGTGTCAACTCTGGGATACCCGTATGACCGTTATATAAACATTATATCATTATTTTTATAAACATTAATTACTTTTGGCAAAATTTCAAACACACCAGCTTTATTAGGTGAAATATAATGCTCATATAAAAGAAGGAGTTGTATGGCAGCTACTCGAACCCTCTGCAGTAGACCAATCAAATTTTGCAGTAACTTTGGCCATTACACTAAACTATTTTTGGCAAAATTTCAGATACCCAACTTCAATAGGTATAGAGTAATACTCATATAAAATAAGAAGTTGTACGGCAGCTACTCGAACCCTTTGCAGTAGACCAACCAAATTTTGCAGTAACTTTGGCCATTACACTAAACTATTTTTGGCAAAATTTCAGACACCCAGCTTTAATAGGTATAGAGTAATGCTCATATAAAAGAAGGAGTTGTATGGCAGCTACTCGAACCCACTGCAACAGACCAACCAAATTTTGCAGAAACTTTAGCCATAAAACTAAACTACTTTTGGCAAAATTTCAGACACGTAGCTGTAATAGGTACAGAGAAATACTCATATAAAAAAAGAAGTTGTATGGCAGCCACCCGAACCCATGGACCAAAATGACTGGATTTAAATAGCGATGACGGCTATTGCAAAAAAACGAATTTGCGAAAATTTCAAGATCCTAGCTCCTTTAGTTTTTGAGTTATCGTGCGGACGGACGGACAGACGGACGGACGGACGGACGGACGGACGGACGGACGGACGGACATACATAGCTAAATCGATTTTTTTTTCGATTCTGATCCGATCCATACACTTGAGTCTATATCTACCCCCCCTCCTTCTCTGCGTCACAAACGTAATGGCAAATTTATTATACCCTTTGACTATATAGTCATACGGGTATAAAAAAATACAAATAACAAAATCCAAGCCCAACCCAATAAACTTTAAGACCAATATAAAATAAAAGCGGAAACCCTACGAACAAAAGAATGCAAGTTACAATTGTTCTTAACTTAACAATTGGATTTAAAAAAAAAATTAAAAATTTCCTTACTGATGGGTTCAGTACACAAACCACAAAATCTGAAATTAAAGAAGAGGAAGAGAGAGAGAAAGAGATGCAACCAAGAAGAACCAAATAAAAAAATCGAGAATTTTTTATTTTTAGGTTTTTGTTGTTTTTTTGGTTGACTGGGTTTTACATCTAGGTTTGTCTGTCAGTGGGTGTTTTTGTCTTGGTATTTTTTTAAGGTTATCTTTAACTAGTGCAGATGAGTTGCTAGTTTTTTTTTTTTTTGAAAAATGGATCTCTGAAAGCAGGTTATGTTTTGATATACAATTTTTTTTTTTTTTGAGTTTTTTTATTTTCTGGTATTTTTGAAAACAGGAAGTCAACATTTAGGATACTAGGATGGTCATATTGTTTTAAATGATATGATAATAGTTTTGAATATTTTGTTTTGGTTAAAATTTAAAAAAGAGGTTATAAAAGATCTGTTGTAACTAATATGAGTTTTGTAATGCTTTTTAAAGGTGCCCTGCTGTGAGGTTTGGTGTGTAGTTATATTATTTGCATTATTTAAGTCTTGAATATGAATCCAAGAACATGTGCAACTATATTTGGATCATAATAAGTTCTTCGACGATTTTGATGAAATTTGATATGAATGCTTTCTTCATTATTAATAAGGGTGATGTTCGTAGATGGACCGCAACCACGGGATCGGTAAGTTTTTATACCAAAATAGTAAACTTTTTGAGAACTCTCGAGGTCTAAACGTCGATACGAGTTTAAATTTGGTAAATAAACTATTGGTGGGAACCCATGAAGGGTAACTTTTATAAATTGATTCTAGTATCATGAGGTTCAAAGATTCTAAAAGTTTCGGGAATACCAAGTTCAAATAGTTCATCAAATCTCAACTGATTTAATGAAATTTAATATGAATGATTGTTTGACAAAAGAAAGAACGACTTTGCAGAAGAGCCAAATTGAACCACGGGATCGGATCCAATCTCCTATATCAAATAATCAGATTTTACAAGAAATATTAACAGCTTTTAAAAACAAACACCATTTTATGTAAGAAGAAAAGCTTGAACAATTGGATTCTTTGGATTCGTTTCTATGTTTTTAATTAAAATGAAGCAGACCAGTACTCCATAATATTGCTGTAATTGATATTTTAAACTTGTTAATCGAATTTTCTGCGGATTTCAGAAGACATTGCCTTATACAATGCTTCCTGAAAGAATCTTTCTGTATATTGGAAGATCTATAAAAAGAAGATAAATAAGAGACTTTCGAAATTCGGCTGATCATAGTAGTCTGCCGTTCCATACAGTGAAATGTGCAATCGATTGATAGGTATGTTTACATTTGTTACCAACGGTTAGAACCTCGTTTTTTGCTAATCATTTTGAAGTATTTATACTTAAGTATGGATTTTAATTAAACATTCCGATGTTTACTTTCAGGTTAGTTTCCCTTTTCAATTTCCATGACTCAGTCTTTAACCAAACCTAGTTTATCTATATTATAAATTTAAAATTTACTTTTAACAGCAGTTTTCTTTTGTTTTTGTTTTATAAAACAGTGTTTAAGAGTACAAAGAAGCACTTCACTTAATGTTTCACTTCAATAAGTTCTATTTAACTGATTCTGAATAAGGGTGACACATTGTTAAATACAAAGATGAAGTAAGAATATAAGTAAGAAATAAAACAGATTACTTAAGAAAACAGTGAGCAAAGGATTCACGTTTTTACCTGCAGATTTTCTTTTTCCTCGATTGCGTTTCTCTTTCTTTCCCTTTTTTTTTTTAAATTACAGAATGGGATTGGTATCAGTGATAATAAAAAAATCCAAAACCCAAAATTAAACAGTGGTCATTGGATCAAAAAGAATTTGTTTTAAATTTTATAGGAATTTTTTTATCCCTCTATATAAATTTGTGAAACCATTGATTTACGATATTAAAATCGGAAATCGTGCAGAATAAATAATGGTTAAATTAGTTTTGCATGTAAGGAAGCAATAATTTTTCCCCAAGTTTTTTTAATATAATTGGATTGTTTTTTATTTTTTTTGGAGTTTAATAAATTAAAACTAGATCTAATAAAATGCATAATCAATAGTATATCAGATTAATTTCATGAAAGAAAATTTAAAATAAAAAACATTAAGATTAATGGGAATATAATTGAAGATGTTTCAAGGGTTGCACTAATTAAAACCAAAGAAGGGAAACCGAAATTGAAAAATATAAATTGTTACCAATTTGTGGATTTTTATTGCATGAATAGGTATTAAAAAATTAAAATTGAGTTACAACATTATTCCATTAGTAATTTTTTGGAAAAATTTCGTGAGAGGATTTTAAAATAATAAAAATTTGATATCTGCTGTAATATTACTGTAGAAACTGTTTAGGTGATTTTAATAAATTGAATTTGACCCAAATTAAAAGCAAGGAGTAGATGTAAGAATGCCGAAACAAAAGCAAACGTCCCCTTTGGTACATGAAGCACGTCTGATTTGCTGAAATAATGACTTACTCTTCTTATTATTACTTTTATCTTTTAGATAAGCTCTTTCACCTTGTATGACTTATGCAGTCATTAAAATTTCCGTTGTTTTAATATATAACGGTATATGCTTAGGTACTTTTTGTAATGACATATAATTGGATATTTAACATTGTACCAAAGAGAAGACCGACTAACTGTTATATACATATTATAATAACAAGTTATATGGAGTGTGTTGAGTAATGAAAGATCAATTTAATTGGCGCAGAGGTTCAAGCTCAGTAATATGATTTTTTTTGAAAAATTCTTGCGGTAAATTGGTCGAAAAACAAGGGCTCTTTAAAAGGGCTCGTAAAGATTTTTTTGAATATTGTAAACTTATTCAAAATTTTATATTAAAAGATAACTTATCAATTATCATCCTTAAGAAAATTCTAAATATATTTTCAAGATTAATGAAATTTAATTTGGTTTACTACTTTTACTACTCTACAATTTCATCTTCAGATACCTGTATAATATCTTCAGATAAAATTTAATTGAAATTGAATTTGAAGTTTTCATAATATACACTTGTAATTAATTATATTTGGAAATCACTTAAATATTATTTACAATATATAGGTATGTATATAACTTCTCTCTAAAAATCTAATTAATATTTAACTAATGGCAAAAAATTTCTAATTACAAATATTTGTATACTTATAAGTTGTTGGTATAAATTTCAATTTTTGAATAATATTAATAATATTTTTTGGTGGTTTTCAATTTAACTTATGTTTATTTCTGAATAAACAAACAAATATATTTGTATATAAGTATTTATCTATATTGTATATTATTAATTCCACTATATTCATTAATTTTAATTACATGATAAAATATAATTTACAAGTAGGTATCTATAGATATAATTACTTATATACTTATTTATTTTACTAATAAATATTGAACAATTTACAAATAAAAAAATAAAAAATAAAATTAAAATTAAATAACAAAACCACAAAACAAATGTTCATAAGCTAATTAGCAGCCAATAATAACTGGAATACAATAATTCGATTACCTCAATAATAACCAATATATTTATACATATATATTACAAACATATATATATATATATATAATTACAACATTTATATACTTATGGTTAAAACTATATATATAATAAAAAAAAAAACAATAAGTATTTTTGAGGTCATTAAAAGATAACTAGTAAATAATAACAGTTATAATTAGTTTGTTAACATTTTATGAACTAGATTTCATATATGTATATATGTATGTATAACTACTATAGAAAGAAAAAAAAATAATAATAAATAAATAAAATAACACCTATATACTAACATGTGTGCATGTAAAAAACCATAAAAACTATTAAACCACCTATCAAATTTACACTTAAAAACCACAAAATCTATCCATATTTTATGTAATAATCTCTAGTGCATTGGTTGATTAGAAAAATCAGCCAGGCATCATCTCTCGGTCGGTTATTACATTTAAATACTATGGATTACATGTCATATTGCAAATATATATATAGTGTTTAAGGTTATATACAGTTACATTGAAGACCACAAAAATCTTAATGATTACACGAGTGAGACAAGATAATGGGAAAATGGAAAAAAGTGGTGGAGATGAAGGAGAAGGATGATAAAAAGAAGGATGTTAAAAATAATAAGAATTTGTCGAAAATATTGAAAGGATATTTTGAAAATTTTGATTTCCACTTTAATTTAATTATAATCCTTCCTTTAACAAATTTAGAATTTTGAATGAATGAAAGTTATGAAAATTGTGGTTGTCTTCAATTTAAAAATTTAGTTAACTTATGGTACACCACATCCTTCCTGTTTGTGACCAACCGATAGTATTTGAAAATTAAAATATAATTGGTACATCATATTATGAGGTTTAAAAAAGGTGGTGATGGTAATATACAGCATCTGACTTTGTTGTATATCATTTAGGTGTGATTACAACAACTAGTAATCGAAATGTTATACATGTATATGGGATGTAATCCATTATGGGTCTGTAGAATTTTTATAACAGTTTGTGTTTTACTTTGTAAAATTTCAAGTGTTAAAATATTTTGTAAATTGCTGACGGATATTATAAGTTTCATACTTATGTTGGATTGCAATCTAATGTTATTTAAGTATTGAAATCTGATGCTATTTAAGTTGAGAAATTTTATTCATAGCCATTGAATTTCACGAGGCCATGCAGTACTTTTTTAGTAAATAAGAATATATGCAGCTCAAGAAATCAATTACTAATTGTCAGATGAGGAGAATTAACCAGTATATATTATATTTTAAATATGTATAACAGTTTTGGTATCAACTTCATTCATCATCCGTTTAATTCTTAGGAGAGCCCTTATTATAATCATATTCTAATTGTGATTTATTTAGTATTACTAAGACTTTTGGCTGCTAATGACTTTAAAATCTAGTTATTATGATTAAATTATACTTTTAAAAGTTGCATTTATTTAAACCTTTTATTCATCAAAAAGAATGTGAAGTACATATAGGATGTCTTTTTAGAACTCAGTCAGTTAACGATTCGATTCTTTGAATATTGAGAAATTAAACATAGATTACAATAATCTTCTGCATAATAATAAATGTGCATAATAATCAAAAGGTTGTTTCTTTAATAATTAATTATACTTGTTAAATAGAGTAGCACCTGTTCTTAAAAAAAACTAACTTCTGACTTCAAACATATTAAATCAATTATTTTATATATGTTTTTCATTGGAATCGTAGATGATTATCAGTACTAAAAAATTAAAATAAATTACAATACAATTTTACACAACACGCAATCGCTTTATTTAAAATTAATAAGTATAATTAATTATTTGATCAAGGTTTCTAGTTCACATTAAACTGGTCAGGATTTTTAATTAAAGGGAATAAGTGAATTTAATATAAATTTAATCTTTTTAAGTGTATTTTAAATAAAAGCAGAATAAATGCAGTGCAATTACAAATACATACAAGTTTAAATGCACTTTTTTTATAGTGCATAAATAAAAACAATTAATACTAAGAATTTGATTTCATCTTAAGTTCGAATGAACGTTATTAACTACCAACTTTGAATTTTGCAGATACAAATGAAAAGAAGAAAAATAGTGAAAAATGTTTATAACACACAATTCTCATGTTTTCAATTTTGCACTTTTTATTTTTATTTTACATTTTTTTTTTGCATTTTATTGTTTTTTAATGTATTTTTTTTTTTTAATTCGTTTTTTCTCTTGTTTGTTTTATTTTTTTAACATCCACATAAAGTAAATGTTTAATTTTAACGTTTCTTGTTATCTTTATTTTTTTTTTATTTATTTTTTTTTTTAATTTAATTTAATTTAATTTTTTATTAAGCTCGTTATTCGCTAGGTTAACAAGCGCACTAAAAAGTCAAAGTCAATAGTATTCATTTAAAATTTAAATAAAAATGTAATTAAATGAATTCAATATAATAAAAATTATTACGCTATTAGAATTGCCTATAACATAATAAATAGGAATTTCATAGGAATTTCATTCCTATTTTCGCCAGAAATGCATAAAACCAAGAGAAAATAGAGAATTATTATTACTTCGAACTAGATGAGTAGATGCTGCGAATTGAATTATGTTTTTACTAAGTAAACTGTATAGTAGATGTCAATTAGCATCAGGGGTTGCCAAATTCATGGATCCTATAACAGGCAAGCAATAACTAAATACAGTCCTATAAATCAATGTCTGAGCTCATGAAACAAATCTTGAGTTTTTGTTATATCAACAAAGGTGCAGCATTAGTTTCAATCATAGTAGGAATAAGGTAGGAATGGAGTAGGAACAAATGAGGAAAATAGTAGGAATAAAGTAGGAATGAAGTAAGAATAAAGTAGAAATGCAGTAGGAGAAAATTAGGAATAAAGTAGAAATAAGGTAGGAACAAAGTAGGAAAAATGAAATTGAATATGATAGGATAAATACTCTAAAGAATTTTCGGATCAGTGTCTTACCAACCACTATGGAACTTGAATATAAAGCTAAAACAAACATTAACGTGAAATAAATTAAGGAACGAGAGGGAAGATTTTTTGTTATCCTAATATCAGAAATACTTTCCAGGTGGGACTTAATTCAAGTTAGGACAAATAAACATATAATTTATATTTTTTTAAAGACTTTTAACTAATCGGACAAAATATAATGAAAAGTTTATTTGGTATTTTTTTTTTTATTTAAATTCTACCATAAGTACATTAGTAAATTAAAGTATGTCTGTTTATTTTTTGAAAAATGCACTGTAAATTGTTTTTTTTATTTTATTATTTTTTTTTTTTTTAATAAAAAGTGTAATAAAAAAAACTTTAACACTTTTCACTTGTTTTACAAAAAAAACAACAAAAATATCAAAACAATTAAAAAAAAAAATACAAATAAAATAAATTCACGCTCAATAATTTACTTTTTATCACATTCGACATTATTATTTGTATTTTTTATACTATTTATTTTCAATACACTTTTTTTTTTAGCAATTCATTATTTTCTCTCTTGTTTCACTGAAAAATTTTCAAAAAAGATGATTTTGAAGCTTGAACTAAATCGTATTTTTTTGTTGAATTTTTGGTGAGTTAATTAATTAGGAGTTATAAATTGAGTGTAGTATAGCAGCACAGCTATATATTATATACAATTTATATAAATTCAAATAAATACAATAATGTTTCAAAATTAAAGGAATTTAAATTCACTGTTTTGAGTGTTTAAAAATTAAACACTTTACAATGTAAAAAAAATGGCTGTATTCACTTTTCAATTTAAAATCTGTTTTTTTTTACACTTTGGTGGTGTTTTGTTTTTTATTTTTATTTTTAATTTGGATTTTAAATTGATACCGATAATCCAAAAAATGAAAATGATATATTTACCGTTTTTTCTTTAATTTAGTGTAAAAAAAATGGCACTTTAAACTTACACTTAAATTTTGAAATTTAAAAAAAAAGTTGATGACAATTTTTTGGCTTATTTTAATGTTGTAAAAAAAATTTTTACATGTGGTGAAAGCTGATCAGGTTAACAGCACCTTAATTTTTAAGTGCACTTAATATTCAATAATCACTTTATATGTTTTTTTTTAAAGAGTGATAAGTGCTTTGATGAGTTGTAAAAGAATGTGAAAAATTTTTTACTTTTCTTAAATCGTTTTTCATATTCAAAAAATTAGGAAGAGAAAATTTTTAGTTTTACATGTACGTATTATACATATTTATGCATTTAATGTATAGGTGTACTTAATTAATATATATGTGAAGTGTTTAATTAATATATATGTATGTACTCAATTTACAAAAATTATTAATAATTAATGTTAAATTATTTTATTATATATCTTTATTTGATTTTAAAATAAATACATACTTGGAAAATTAATTCCAAGAAAATTATTAAAAGTCTCTGAAAGTCTTTTAAAATCCATTAAAACAGTTGAATATTTTAAGCGCTAACTATTCAACTGGTTGGCTAATAATCCTCTTTATACCATAGGTATATGTTGGAATTGTCGGTCATATTATATTCTTGTTATTAGAATAATTAATCTTAATGAATTCCACATACAATTTAAACATGAGATAGTACTGTACACATTATAATATGTATATTCTATATCTGTGAGTTATATTACTCAATTAAATTATTTGTTCATATTGTTATATTTATGTATTTTTTAATAAAGATATATAATTATTAATTATTGATTTAGCCATTAATTTTAATCCTATGGTGAATGGTAGTTCAGTTAAATCGAAAGCAAGAAAAGTTTTTTCACTTTCACTGGGATACGAGCCCGGGCCTTCGCATGAAAGGTCAGCAGTAATCCCACACCACCCGTTTATTACTTTTGTTGAATATATATAGATCTAAGATCCAAGACGCAAATGAAAAGGAGAATTCTAAAAGAGATAAGTTGATGCAACTAAAAGAGTCCGAAAAAAATAATAAAATTAGTAATTTGGAAGATGGAAATAATATTTTCGGAAAAAAAAATGGTTTAAAAGAGCTCAAATGGAGTAAAGAAACCTTAAATGGTTACAGAGTTTTGGGTTCTGTAACTCAATTCAAATTTTGTACACTATCTATAACTTAATGTACTTTAAAGAATATTGTTGGATTTAGTATTACTATTATATTATTTAAAATTTGTAAAAACCAGATTATAGGAGTACTTTCGTTCTTAGTTATTTTGTTTTGTAAGACTTCTGAGGGACCTTTTATTTGTATTTAAAAATCTGATACACAAAAAGTGGGTAAGTTGTAAGCACTCTTGAAATTGTTAACTTATTTGATGGACTTGATATTAGACCTTGAAATTTTTATTTTTAATATTGTCTTCTTATGCATAAAAACTGAGTTTGAACTTAAATCTTAATTTAAACTCATTTTGGCCTGTAATTTTACTTTAAAAATTTGAGTAAAAAAGTGTTGACTTAAACGATTTAAGTAAAATTGTGTTGACACTCGAAAAATTTGAGTAAAATTATGTTATAACTGGTTATAACTTAAAAAATTTGAGTAAAATTGTGTTACACTTAAAAAATTGAAATTTAAGTATTAGATTATATTTTTAAGCACTCGATTAGCACTTAGAAGAGGTTCTCGTGTAATTAACACAAGCTTAACAAATAATTTTGGATTTACAGTTAAAGACCTAACATGTATCATATGTCTTCAAAAATGTCTCAATATTACTGGCAACTCCAATTACTTGATATTCTTTTTATTCTTTTCTCACCTTGTTTTTCCTCTCAAATATTTTTCACAATGTACTCAGTACAGTACTGTTTACACAGGAAAATTACAGTTTCATATTAATTGTTGTTTAACAAAATGTAACGAATTGAGCGGATATATGTACACAGTTGTATTATCAGATTTGTTTTTTTTTTCAATTTTTTTTTTGCATTTGTATAGGAACCGTTATATAAATAAAAGATTTTTTTTTTTTTTAAATTTATCGTAAATAACGGTACTGATGTTAAAAACAACAAATTCATTTACACTTTAAAAAAAATTGATGAAGATGAAGATAATATAAAATGATGCTAAATTTTAATGAAAGTGCAATAAATATTGGAGTGAAATGAATGAGTACATTAAAAAAAAAAAATAGTGTACAAATGATACAACAACAATATCCAAAACATTTATATAAGTATATAATATTATTTCATATTATTATTAAAAAAAAAAACCAAAACGAATTAAATTAAAACTTGTACAATTAATGCATACACCAGAGCAGAGCAGTAAAAATCATTAAACCACACATTAAATAATAATAATAATAAAAAAAAATCAAAAATCACATCAGGATCAAGTGTACACTGTATAGAGATGAAGTAAAGGTACACCGGCCACAGTGTATATGTATGTTAATATTACACACATTATTTTAAAGGTGTGATAAAGGCGTACACAAAATATAAAAATCGCGTGATATATTCAAATTGTAAAAGATAATCGTGATATAATGATAGCTGCCATTAATTTAAAAAAATAAAACTGTAAATTGCATATAAAGTGAGAAAAGAATTGTACAAATTGTTTGCAATGTTAATTTTAAATTGGATGAAATTTTAATTTTAAAATTTTTATAGGTACATATATGTTTTGTTTATATTTTGACTTGTTGTATAACAGTTCATATATAACACTTTTGATTAATTTTTTAAAAATCAAATAAAAAAAAGTATACACACTGTAAAAAATCAATGTGTTTTGTGGTCTATTAAATTGCAAAAAAAAAATTTTTTTAAAACATATTAACTATAAAAACGGAAGTTAATTTAGTACGGTAATTAAAAATTTTATACGTACATTTTTGATGTGACTGTTAACAAATTAATTAGATTCAGGTGAATAATAACAAAAAATATACATATTTGTATATCTATTTAGACTTTTTTAAATACTTATCTATAGATACTTGGAAAAAGTTAAAGCAAAACGTATTTTAGATACTATGGTCCATGTTGATATGAATTTACCATACAATTACCAAGTGATATATGAATGTATGTGCAATAATTCAGAAAAAAAAAATTCGAATATATCTATTTTTAAAAATGAATTAATCCACTGGTTATTGAACTTTTCTGCAGAATTAGGTGATAATTTATTTCAGATATTATTAATATTTTAGAAATTTTTTATATGGTGTATCGTTGCAAAATTAGATTTTTTTGAAAATAAAATTTATTAGATAATTTTTTTTTACAGTCTAATAAAAATAATATGAAAGAGAAGTGTAAATTGAACGTGTGCGTGTAATTCGCATTACTTTAGACATTAAACGAATTACATTATTGGAAATAATTGTAAATATTTTGGTTCCGTACTGTGATGATATTAAATGAAAAGATACATCTTATATTTAAATTAAAATGAAAACTGTAATACCATGGCACATAATTATGAAATTTAGGTAGGTACTAATTATTGTCAAAATAAAAAAAAAAAATTTCAGTTCATATTTATAACTCACAGAATTAAAAGCGAATAGTGACTCTTCGAACTAACGCTGGAATGAAATACCACCGGAACTCAAAATAAATTAATACCAGATGAAATTTAATTAATTTTTGTGGCTTTGGTTCATAAATTAACCAAAAATATTTAAATGAACTAACGGCAGAATGCAATGAACGAACGCCATTGTTCAATGAGTTTACATCAGAAAATAACTTTTATCGCTTTAGTTCATTTTCAGTTTTGGTGTTAGTTCCCAGCAGAGCTATAAATTGTTTATAACATCTATTTCATGATGGAATTTATATCAAATCGGTATTTCAAGACAATTTTGAATATTCATACTTAATTACTACAGGTATAAATTGTAGAGTTGCTTCTATATATGTGTTGAAGCAACTCTACAATTGTCACCTTCTATATGTATATACAGTTACTTCTATACAATTTAATTAAAACAAATGTAAAGTGATGTTTATATATATTGCTAATTGTACTTTTTGCAAACATTGAAATAAATATGAATTTTCATAGGACTCGTCCTTCTAAATGAGTCACAAATGAGTGTTTTATAGAGATTTATTTCAATTATTCAAAAATTGCACGAATAACTATTTAACGGCCATCTTGAAAGCACTTGAAATTATTTTTCTATATTAAAATAACTTAAAAAGACATAAAATGTACTTACTACAACTTAATTCTGAATTTAACTTCAAAAGGGGCTTGATATAATTTAAAATTATTTTAAGTATCAATTAAGTATCTTATTCTTCGTTGATTCATCATCTTGTGAAAGAAATTATGATGTGAAAGTGATTATGAAGATATTGAAAAAGAATAGGAAAGAGTATTCAATATATTTTCATGCTAGCTTTTGTTATTTTTATTAGTTTCTTTTTAACAATACAAATATATTAAATTGATTGATTCATAATTAATTAATAATAATTTGACCAGATCATCCAAACTAACATTTTAATTATAAAAATTTTCAAAATTATAATTAATCATTTTCAAAGTAAGTGTATACTCGAAATTATTGCATAAATTTTTTAATACTTAACAAAATGATGAAATGAAATACCACAATATTTCTAGTGTTTTTATTACAAAATATTGAAAAAGATAATTCAAATGGATAATTATAATCCAATAATTTACTAAATCTCAGAATCCAATAATTTATACAAAATAACAGAAAATTATATTAAATTTTTACCAATTGTAATTAATCTTTTACTTTTTTTATAATCAAGGAAGTCTACAATCATCTACTAACCGCAACACCGGTCTTTAATTTTAAAAAACAAAATAAGTGCTAAAATTGTTTATCCATTGCTCAACCGTTGTCGGCAATTATGTGGCATATTCCGAGGCTATTAATGCTTAAATCGAAAGATCAATTTCTTTAGAAAGAGTATCCCGGTGGGAATTCTATAATAACTACTTTAATATAATTAAAGGATTAAGAAAACTAAGACTTAAGAGTTAAAAATTAAATTAAAACCAATTCCACTGATTGCCTAATTAAGAAAGTATTGCCAAATTGCTTAGGGAACCGATAACCACCAGCTATTTAAAAACAAGTTCTAACTCTAACTACAGGGCATAACATATTATTTAAAATATATTTTCTTTTTTTTTTATTGCAAAATATGAAAAATTTTCCAAATTAATTTGATTATAATTAAAAATTTCCATTTCCTTAACATAATTTCCAAATAAAAGTTCGAACAATAGTTTATTTATATTATGAGCTCTTTTGAATTTTTAAATTGCATTGTTTAATATCAATTTAAATTTAAATATTAATTTAAAACTTAAAATTTAATTAAAATATCTTATAATTATATAAGATAATTTTTAAATTAAAATCAAATTATAGATATTTTAAAATGTAATAAATACTTAAAATTATATTTTGTATACTCAAGGCAAAACACTTAAGATAAAAACACTTTAAATATAAAACCATATTTCGAATTTTGTATTTTAAAATTAAAAGCAATAAATAAAATAAAAAAAAAATTAAATTAATTTTCTTATTAAATTACATTATTAGTATGTAAATAAATTATTAATTCTATAATTACATTTTAAAAATATGAAAATTATAGTGAAATAATTAACATTATAATAAAGTAATCTTATATTAGTTATAAGTACTTGATATATATACATCTATATTTATATATGTATACCCCCTAAAACCAAATATCTTTTGTAATATAGAAAACTATCAGGTAATAAATTTCATTATACATTTAAATATACATTTTATATATCAAGTACCTAATATAAGTAATAATAATATGATAATTAAGTTAAATTACAATTTTCATTCAAGGAAATGTAGGGTAAGTGGTTGTAATTACATTTTATGATATTTAAATATACTTATGTATTATAATTTAATATTAAAGGTGGTTTTCTATTTTATTTTTTTTTAATCATTTTATTCTTTCAATTCCACTTTCATAAAAAAAAAATATAATTATTTAATTGTAAAATTAAATTTTTTAAGTTATTAATAATATTTTTTATTTGGAAAAAAATTCCATTTTAATTAAGTGTAGATCTATACCTATAGATATTTTGTACTTGTATAATATACTACTTTGAAATTATTATTAAGAATATATCCATAGGTACTTATATTTTA
The DNA here is from genome assembly GCA_963082915.1 of Dolichopus griseipennis. NCBI lineage: Eukaryota > Metazoa > Arthropoda > Insecta > Diptera > Dolichopodidae > Dolichopus > Dolichopus griseipennis. The sequence continues at coordinate 4,704,922 of OY720445.1, forward strand.
TAATAAGTATAAATTTGTAATAAATTTCTATTAATTATCATCTACTTATAATAGTAGATATTAAATTACTAAAAAAATATTCAAATAATTAAGTGTTTTTTATAATAATTAGTCATAATACTGTTGACGTATGGAATTTTTTTTTGAAATATATGAATAATAACGATGAAAATGTACTTTATGTATAGGTATATAGATTATGCAAAATAATTATTAATTTGAATTGGATATACTATTATTTATACTTTTAAATGTATTGAGTAGATTTTGATATTTTTTTTTATATTTATTATAGTTAAATTGAAAGATGGAGTGAAATCAATGGCATTGAAAATGGCGGAATACATGGTAAACTAAATAACTATAATTAATGATATTGATACTCAAAAAATTGATTATTCTTCAGAATTTACAAAATGGAAATGGAGATCTTCACTGGTTCATTGATTAGCATTCATCTCTTATTCTCTCAAAAAGTTGTTTAGTTTAAAAAAAATTTGAACTTAATATTTTACTCCACTCTAAAAAAAATGTCATCACATAACCCATTTATTAAAGACTAGATTTTTGATATCTAAAGCTCAAAATTTTTCTTGAAATTGTTGATGCATTGAAACACCAAACTGTTGAGATATTCCTATCTACAGTGCTTAGTCAATAAAATTAAGATCACAAATAGAATTCTTTTAATATGTTCAATTAACTTAGATCTTAATTTATAGATTGGCTGTTATTATTATAATTGTTATTAGTAATATATGTATAATATAAAAATCTTGAACTTAAATAACCCTTTTATTACACTTTTGGCATACTTTTCAAGAATTCTACTTAATAAACAGTCCTCGGAAACAATAACACTTATATTAATGTCTAAATGATTTCCGCTATAAATAAAGTTACATTAAATCCATAAGGTCATTAACATATTGTTAAGTAAATTACTAATATATATTAAGTGAGCAACATTTTCAAGGTAAAACATGATTTAACAAGCCTATATTAAAACCAATAATATTATGTAATCAATTATTAAAAATAATTATATTTATTAAGAATTCATATTAATTATTAAGAACTCATATTAATTACAGCTGACTTATGCAAAATTAGTTGATAAAATCATAGTATAAATATGAGCTAAGAATTATTGTAAAGTAAAGTTCCAGTCTGGTGCTAGTGAAATTTCAAAATAATTGAAAAAATAAATAAAGTATTTTTTTATTAAATACTAAATTCAGTTATAAAATTTTTAAAATTCAGGTTTTTTATTAATTTTCCTAACATTTACCAAAAAAAAATTTTAAATTAACTTTTCTATTAAAACTATTTTAACATAATTGCATAACATTTAATAGACTTATTTTTCATATTGGATTTTCCTGTATGAATATAACTTTTAAATATTTGAAAACGCTTTTATAATTATAGAACTAAACTTACACATTTAATCAGATAAAATGAAAATAATTTTTACAAATAAGCTTAATTTAATATTATACAATTAAATCATTTAGTTTAAATTCACTTATTTAAATATTATTTAAGAAAAATATTATAAGTAAGTAATAATATAGACTTAAAAAGAATTCTCACCTATAACGAGTACTTAGTACTCTTCATACATATTACACTTCACTTATTAACATATAAATAATCAAAAGATCTTTACTTCATTCCTTTTCAAAATTTACTTATGCTTTTTTTACTTAAAGAAACGTTGAAGAACAATATCAAGAGGTTTTAAAAATATGTATTTAAAATTATACACAGTGTTGGGCAAAACGTAATGGAAAATATTCCCTATTTTTCAAAAATTTTTATAAGAATTTTTTTAATTAGGTATTATTTATTGTTTTACAAATTTGATAGGCATCTATTTCAATTTATCCACCCATATTGGATTTAAATTTGGACTCCGTGGTTTTGGTCTTAAAGAATGAGATTTGAGTTTAAATACCTTTTATGTGTTAAACCGATTAAACAAACAACACACTAATTCACTTTCCTAGGATATCAGCTTTTAATCTAGTATTCTTTAAAAAAATTAGGTATCAAATAAATTAATATATAAAACAATTTCAACTTAGGTTTTTTATTACTCACATTTTTTTTTGTGATCTCCAATATTTGCTTATTCACTTTCAATTTGAAATCACATTTTTGTAAGGTATTTTATTAAGTGTGTTTTATTACTCCAAAACGGAACTCCTACAAATTTAAACTAATGTTTGGGTATTTTGCATTGCAAAAGGATAAATGTTTTAGGAAATTTTTTTACTCTTTTTACATGAACTTGGTCCTTATTCAAAAAAAATTTTTTTTTTTAATCAGCTCTGTTTTTTGGGGATTCCTGATTTTATAGGAGAATCTAAAAACCTCTAGAAATATTAAAAGAGTGCGTTTGTTAATTTTGCTCTAAAAAATATTACTTAAGAACATTGGTGCCAATGTTTTAGGACCGATCTAAATTGTTTTTTAGTCTACTTTAATTTGTTTTACAAAATTTCAAAAAGACCAAATTCACGTGAAAAGAGTATATATATATTATTGGAACATGTTTCTTCATTAGGATGAAACAATTTTTGCCAATACTGTACTTATCTATAAATACTACATTAAAACTTAAAATAAAAGAAAAATAGAGAAAGTTTAACAAATAAATAAACATATCCCTAAGCTTTTTATCCTTAATTGAAAAATTATTTTCAATTTTCTCAATTTTTCCATTTTCTTTTCTTGTGTTTTTCTTATTCTGAAGAAAAATTCAAATTTATCAAGAACTTCTATTCAACTTTGAATTCATAAAACAAAAGAGAAGTTTATTATAATAAAAATTTTCCAAAAAAATGAAATAAATTCATTTCAGATATATAATAATTTTCCTTAAAATTATACTTTGAAAAAAAAAGAAAAAACTAATAAATAAAATACAATTTTCTATTTTCATTTTTAAAGCGTATTCCCTTTTTTTAAATTTAGGGAATAAAAGGGAATAAGGTCTTAACTCACCCTAAATGGTATTTGTCTGTTATTTTACATATTCTTATTATTATTATATAGGAAAATCATTTCCTTCTTGTACTTCTTTTTTAGAACAGAATAAATCTATTACGCTTCAAAAAGCTTTTTTATAACTTATTCCTATATTGTAGTTTCATTATGTTTCTTATTACCTTACATTTCTTACTTCCGTTCTAATTTTTCTTATTCTATTTTATAATTTCTTGAATAGAACATAATTTTTTTAGGTTATGTATATTTGAATTTTTCCGACTAAATAAAGAATTGGGAACGCAAGAATATCCTGTTTTTTTCTCTTGTATTTCTAATTTTGTTCCTATTTTTGTTTTTTAAATTCATCAAATTTAAATCATGAATGAGTTAGTTACATTCTATACAAAATTTTTGTATTTAAATCTATAGATACTATATGCAAAACAAAAAGATTATATTAAAATTACATTGTATCTATAGATTGTTTTTTTATGTTGTTTTCTATCAATGTTAGACAAATATCTTGTAGTTATTTATTTTACTTTAAAAAAATTTATTTGTATGTATATTTACGTTTTATTTCATCTTATTCTTTATTATTTAATATTTGTTTGTTTGTTTGATTTCATTCTGTATATATATGTATATTTCAATATATAAAAATTCAATGAATTCAATAAATATGTTCAAATAAGCATTGAAAAGAATGGGAATTTTTCAGGATTCTTATATAAATAGAATTGAAGACTGTGTATATAGTAGGAAAATTGAAAAATATAAAAAAAATAAAATAAGTAGAACAAGTAAATAAAGAAAAAAAAAAAATTTCAAAAGTAATTTAAAATGTTCAAAATTATTTCAAGATTACTTTTTTTTTAAAGTAAATATTATATTTATTGAGTAGCTTTAATAATTTATCTATTTGTTTTTAAATACATGAAAAATAGGATCCTGGTGTTATCCTGTTTTAAGGATAAACTTGATGTGGTTTATAATGGAATTTGAACTTGATTTCAATTTTTAAAACAAGGTTTATGAGAATTTGTTTATTTATGTATTTATAATTAGTACCAGGACAATAGTAAATATTCCCGATATTATTATAGTCCTTTGCCTATTTGGCATTTGAGTTCCTTAAATTAAATACTTTCTATTTATTTATAACTGTTATATTAATTATTTACCTTATATTGTATATTTGTATATTTAAATTATATTTGGTCACCATGGAGATTTGTAAAGAAAAATTTTTTTTCAATCATTTTTTTTTAATTAAATATTGTACTACCTGACCAGGAATTGAACCCGGACTCCCTCGGTTATTAGGTCAAATGCTTACCCACTACACTATGGAGGCCCCGGCTTATGAGATATTATGTAATATTGAAGTACTTTTTAATAACAATTAGTTTTTAATTCAAGAATTAATTTTTACAGGCTAATTTGCTAAAAATTGTGCTAAAAATTTAAATAATGCTAAAACTTATGCTAAAAATTAGGCTAAATTTTTGTTTATTTTTTTTTTTTTTGGAAAGAAGTTATAGAAAATAATTAAAGCAAGTTTTGGGCTAAAAATTATGCTAGAAATTTAATGCTGAAATATGTGTTAAAAATAAGATTGAAGTTTTTTTTTAAAAAATTGTAGAAAATAATTCTAGGAAATGTTATGCTTAAAATTGTGATAAAAATTGGAAAAATGCTAAAATTTATGCTAAAAATGAAATAAAGCTTTAATATTAAATAATCTGATAATGGAGGTGCAGCTTTGACAAATGTAAATTGATTATAGTCTAATACAATTTATGGGAAAGAGATTGTTTTGCAGGTTCCGGGTATAGGGTCGTGGTCTATTGCAAGTTAATTACGCTATGAGTAAGAATTTTATTAATTTTTCAATCTTTAACCAGACCATATCTTGTAATACTATTTGAAAATTTACTGAAAGATACAAAATTCATTTTAGTAGAAGTTGGAAAAGTCCCTATAAATTACAAATTAAAGTCATAACTATATCTCTAATTTTTATTTAAGCGCAAAATAGCATTAAAACAGCTTTAATTTCTTAAGCAAAGGAAACCGCTATTACAGTTAAACTTTCTGGGTTTCTTCAAATTCCTTTTGAAGTTTCTACTTATTATCTTACTAAATTTTTTTTACTTTAATTTTAGTCTTTTGTATAATTTTAATATTACATTTGAGGATTTTCTTTTTTCTTAGAAAATTTAAAAAAAAATTTGTGATTCCCTTCCCTTCCGTTCCCCACGCTTTCCAATAAAATGTCAAATTTGTCGATGCTAAATTAGGTATGAAAAAAAAAAAAAACAAACACAAAGTATATATTTGTTTCAATGTTCTCTTATTAAAAATTTTGTCATTGTGAAAACATAGAAGGAAAATAGAAAATTCAAAAAAATAAAAAGGAAAAATAATTTTTATGGGGAAAACAAAAAATTAAACATTTAAATTCATTTTGCGAGTAATTGAGAAAAATTAATGAGCGAAGAAAAATATCATTTTATAAGAAGGTTAAAATGTGGTACACAATAAAATAATTTTTTTTTTTTTGATAATGAAAAGTGATGAATAAAAAAAAAAAAGTGGGGTTGGGGTGGCTGGAAAATGAAAATTATTATTTTTGTTTAATTTTTTTGTATAATTTTCATTTAAATGGAATATGATCTTAAAGAAATGGGTAGAATGATGTGGGTGATTTTAAATATTTAAATTAAAATTGCTTTTCTTATTTTTGGGTTTCATTTTCATTGGGAAAACGTTATACCAATGCCAAATGTTATTAAAACCATTCCCATTCCTGAAATATATTATACATGATAAGTTTTCTTTTTTTTTTTTTATTAGTGATTTAATTTTCTTATAAATAAATTACAGATATTTTCATTAACAGACATTGATGGCGTCAGGAATATTTATTAAATAAAAAAAAAAGAACTGGAAGGGAGAAAAGATGAAAATTGCTTAAAATAATAAAAAAAAAATTATAACAATAATTTATTTAATAAAAACCCAAAATCAGACAAAAACTATGAAAATATAATTAGGGATTAGAAAAAAAATTTAAATTATTTTATCTAAAATATTTTGTAATTTAATTAAAGTTATTGTTTTTGGAGTGTGCTTTAAAGTTATTTCGAAAATGAATCAGAAAAATTAGACACCATTGCTTCTGGTCATTAAGCATTGAAAGAATTTTTTAAATAACTATTTTATTTCTTTATTACTACTTCTTTTTCAAAATTTCTGAGTGGCGACTTATTTATTTAATAGGATGCACGTCTATGTTATACTTTTAAAGGGTAGTACTTACTGTTTTGAGTAAAATAACTTATTCTGTAGTTCTTAAGTTTGCAACTGGTTACGTACCTGAAAATTTAAAAAATTAAAACAATTAATTAAGATAATACTAGTATAGAAATATTATTTATAGAGGTTATAAAATTTTAAAAATAATTTATTGGAAAAGCCCGTAATTTAGCGAAACAATGTAAAAAATCACGATATTCGAAAAAGTGCGAAAAACTAAAATTTTAGGCCGAGGGATTTGTCGGATCTCCAGCCTATATCGAAAAAATCCTGAGAATCCTTTGTTGAGCTAGCTAAGAAAATTTTACGTGACAGGATACTTTTAAAAATGTTCAATTTAATATCTAAAGAAGATTTGCAATAATTAATGTCATCAATGAACCCTAAGGAGAGTCGTTTGTCTTCAGTGAATATAACTACCGCTAGGTGTGGGAAATCAGATCGATTTTCTTCGGTTTTAGTATTTAATTAAAATAATTAATCATATATTTTTAATTTCCATTATTATTATCAATATCACTTAATTATTTCAATCCATTTTAATTTTTTACTTTCTTGAAGTTTTTTTATCCACAGCTCAATAATTCCTCTGAATCCTATGTCATCATCTAAACCGATTTTTAAGTTTCTATTTGACTAGTCTATTATTAATATCAGGTAATCAAGGTTCTCATCTTCCAACTTTTATTGATTTTTATGCTTTTGTTTTTCAGTTGTCTCCTCATCACATATTTGTTTGTTGCCTTGGTCATGATGAACACGTTGAAAATATTATAAAATTTATATGTTTGTTATTATTTGTTTTTATCAGATTTTACTTTGATGATTAAAGAAGATAAATAATTATGAGACTGCTGTTGTTGTTGTAAAAAAACAATCTATTAAGTTCAAGGATAATCAGATTATAAAAAAAAAAAAAAACTTTACGTTAAGGTAAGTAATAATGGTACTTTTTTTATTTAAATGTGTTTGTTATGGTTTTTCAAGTAAACAAAAACAGATACGATGACTCATCTGTTTTTTTCAGGTTATCCTTTATAAATTTAAATTTTTATGTCAATTTCATAAATTACTTTCCATTTATTGGTATAGGTAGAACTATTTAGTTGGAAAATTCTCGTGGCATACTTAAATTAGTATCTTGTTTTGATTTTTTAAAGTAAAACCATAAAGATTTGAACTCTCACTAATAATTTTGAGTTTAATAAATCTTGTAATTTATACAGGGTGTCTTAATTCAGATAATTACTTGTACTGAAAGTTACATAGAGAACCTTAACAAAATAGCGGAGTGTGGCAGCTGATTCCAAAATCCGAAGATAACAAAATTATATTTGAGGATTCAAAATTTTTTACAGAGTACTTCAAAAAAGCAGAGCCTATATTTGTAGTTAGTTGATGCTGAATTGACTCAAATGCTGTAAAGGATATGACAAATTTTATAATAGCATAAATCTGCTGATAACCTTGAGAATTGAACATAGTACTAATATTTATACTTAAGCAACGGTTCCTAACAGAAAGTGACAGCTATTCGATGGAACAAAGATTGTAATATTGAATATTTTTTTAATTCGCAACAAAGCCAATATGTAACTGTAGATAGTTTTATTAAAAATTTGTAAAATCTTATATAAACTTCCATTATAATTTTATTCAGACATAGAACTATTATATACATTTAAAACTAAATCTAAAAATTTTTTAATACCATGGTGTCAGAAACCTCTAGGAATAGATCTAGCCGTGTTACTAATTATTATTACAAGACTTTATTTCATTTGACAGTATTATGAAATTTAAAGTTAATAAAGTTAACTTCAAACAAATACAGTCAAGTGTCACAAGTGAGGCAAATGAACTACAGGCATATGACACATTCTCACCTGACCCTTTAATTTCTTAAAACACTTGAAAAAGTTGCACACCCTATATACATAACTGTTTATATTTTGTTCGTAATAAAATTTTATCACTAAACTGTTATTCGAAAATTTTTTTTGTTTAATGTTTTTGAATGACTCGTTTTCTTTTATTATAAACAAATAAAATACCACCTACTTTTTATCATATTATTTTATGAATCAATCAATAAAATAAAAAAAAAAAAATATAAAAATATTTACAAAAGAAAATTAATAAATAAAAAAAAAAATAAAAGAAAATTAAAGTAAATGTCAAAACATATTTGTTTAATGTAAAAAAAAAAAAACAAACAAGTCAATTAATTTTATTTTTTTAATTCTAGGAATGACTCGCGAGTCGCGCCATCCCTTTCTATAAAAAGTGTTTTTTAATTTAATTCTTCTGTCATATTTTTAAAATGTTTTTCTAAAAGTGTTTCCGTGTTTGATCTAAATTTCTATCAATTTTTTTTTTCCTATGTGTCAAATTTCTGATTATTTAGAAAATCAAAAAAATTCAATTTATTAATAAATAATATCATGTTTTTCATAACTTTTTTTAATTTATATTTTTTGGAAGAAATTTTTTGCTTTTGACACATTGTGTTGTGTATTATGTAAGTGTATGCACTGTTTTAGTCTTTTGATAAATAGCGCTCTTTAACACCTTTAACATAAATTTCATATTTGTTTGATTGTAATAATCATAAAATTTAATTTTTATTTTTTTGACATTATTCGTATACTGACGAAAGAATTTAAGTAAAGGGAAAAATTGCATCATTATCTATATAAAAATATCTAGATATCATGGGGTATTTATTTCAGTTTAAAAAAAATTGAAACAAGTTAGAAATGAGAGTTACTATATTTTAAAAAGGGGATTTCTGTATATTATTATTAATAAGCTATTTGAATTTAATTTGAAAGTAAAGCGTTTTCAATTTTAAATTAAACGCGAGTTTAATATTTGACAGGAACCTAAATTAGTATCGAAAACCTAAATTGTATAATCACGATATAGTTAATGCGATATAGGTAACACTATAATTACTTCATTCTAAAAAATTTTTAACTATGTATCATTAAATCAAATAATGTAATTACTCAAAAGAATGGAAATGGCTCCAGAATCTTATTGATTAGTCAAAAAAAGGATAAAATATATAAATATTGCGCCTTGACAAATATGCGCTGACATATTTTTCTGAAAAGATCTGGTTAAGATTAAACTTAAACTCTTCCCAAGTTTGTATTTTGAAATTTCATAAAACCGACTACTTATTGGCTCGAGTCGACTTGGCTTGCATTAAATATCTTGGCTTGAATATGTTAAACCTTAAATATCGTGGCCTGGCTTTTATTGCGTCGACGCGGCCTGGTCCCTAATAAAATAATCATCTTTTATAAGTCAACGGTTTTTACTAATCGATTCATTGGTTTGTTGTTAAATACAGCTTTGGTGCATCAAAAATTAATCGAAATGACAAAAAATTATTTGATTTTTTGATTAGTGATAATTTTTGGGTGCAACAGGGCCCAGGCATATTCTTCTCAGTAATGATAATTAATATAATCTAACAGACGAATAGACAAAAACATTTTAAACAAAATTAAAACTAATTTAATATTATTTATTAAAAATATTTTAGATAGATAATAAAATATATATAATAAAATGTCATAAAGATATGCCTAGTGGCGGTATAAAGTCTCTAATGTCAAAACGAATGGCACACTTTTTTTTTTTTTTGAATTTTTTTTATTTTATTTTCATGTTTTTATTGAATGATGCATTTAAGTTTTGAATTCAAATAATTACGATGTGTTGAGCGTTAGATACTTAATGCAATATCGGTGTAAAATTTTAACTAATAGATTTTTAAGTTTTCTGATAACTACTTTTCATTTGATTTTATTTGATAATTAACTATTGGATAAGATTAAAAAATTTTTTGAAAAGAATGCTGATGGTACAGTATAAAATTTTTTAAATTTTGTTAGTTTTTAAAAGACTTTTATTAGCATTTTCGAAAAATAACTGTATTATCAATTTTTAATAAATTTAATCTATTGCTATGGTCTATAGTGGGTATAAAATTGCAGCAGTTTATTTAGTTTCGAACACAAGTTTAAATTATGTTGAATTTCAGAAGATTTAAATATTGATAAGTAATTTTTAAAAATTGATGAATATGTTAAAAAGTTCAATTCCAAAAATTTTTGAAAATTTCCAAATATTTAAATTTTAATGATAAATTAAAAGTGTGGGGTTTAAATACTTATGAGCTTTGATAAGCTTATTTTAAGTGCAACTTGAATTGAGTTGGAAATTTAACAAATCAGCAAATCCTCAAACCCAAGGTTGGCTTAAGATAAGAGAAGGAAGATCAGTTATCATATTAAATTACTTGTATTTTTCTAATACCCCTAACTATTAGAGTCATATTGTAACTATTAGATATCATATTTTGTACGATTGTATGGCGTTTGATGTAACTATATCGATAATAGTCATAACCATCATTCGTTATCATTAAGAAATCATTTGTCAAGTCATAGGCATACGAAACGAAGCTTACATATCATGCGATATCATACATACAATCAAACTAAATTGAAAAGAAAATAAAACTAAAATTAACGAGGAAGAGTGTAGTAGAGTAGTAGACTGAGTCAAAACATTAAAATATAAACATTATATCATCCGGTTAATTACTTTTGGCAAAACTTCAAACATTTAGCTTTCATAGGTATAGAGTAATGTTCATATAAAATAAGAAGTTGTACGGCAGCTACTCGAACCCTCTGCAGTATACCAACCAAATTTTGCAGTAACTTACAATAAACTACTTTTGGCAAAATTTCAGACACGCAGCTGTAATAGGTACAGAGCAATACTCATATAAAAAAAGAAGTTGTATGGCAGCTACCCAAACCCATGAACCAAAATGGCTGGATTTAAATAGTAATGACGGCGATTGCAAAAAAAAAACGAATTTGCAAAAAATTTCAAGATCCTAGCTCCTTTAGTTTTTGAGTTATCGTACATACATAGCTAAATCGATTTTTTTTTCGATTCTGATCCGATCCAAGTGTATGGTGAGTCTATATCTCCCCCAGGTGAGTCTATATTTACCCCCCTATTTCTTTACGTCAGAAACGTAATGGCAAATTTATTATTCCCTTTGACCTAAAGTCATACGGGTATAAAGAATTAAAAAATTTCAGAATCAAACATAAAAAGGTAAATACATAAATTTTTAATAATTAAATGTTTATGTTTGACATTTTATACGTATGATTGGTTATGACTATTATATTTAGGCTTATGATTTTGTATATCATATGTAATCATATCGAATATTTATCGAAAGTTCATATTACATCATATGACTATTATAGTTAGGGGGAGTCTCTTTTTCAAATAAGATCTTTACAAATCACATATGCTAGTAATTTCTTAAGTCTTCTCCTCAAAATTTCTTTAAACAATTTCCATCTAATCAAGTAATTTTTATCAAATACACTTTATTAGTCATTCCGACTTATTTTAAAATATTTTTAATTACTTTTAAATATATAATTACATAAACTATTAATAATGTATTTAATACTTTATTGCTTAATTAATTTTAAAAATGAAATCATCACCTAAAGATTAACAATTAATTGAAAAAAAATTTAATATCTAATTAAATGTCTACTCGTATCTTAATTCTTAACTATTTTTAATTAAACGAATCTTTTGATTTAAAAAAAAATAAACAGAATGTTAAATATTGTTAATTTTTTATCAGATTTAATTTTAATTTTTTTATTTTATTTATTGCATAATTTTACACAGTTTTTAAATAGTAAGGTCCAATGATTTCATCGTGTTCTAAAAGGTGATGTGCAAGTAAAAATTAATGACAACAAAATGGCATTCTTTTAAGCGAATGTTTTTTTAAAAAAAAAACGACACAAACTTAACGAAAGGTACAAAATGTTGTATTTAAATTATAGGAAAAAAATATTTAAACACTTTGTGGTAAAAAAAAAATCATAAAACAACTTATAAAGTTGTTAAAAAAAGGTACAAAAAAAAAAACATATAATGATTACAAATGTCTTATTTTTGTAGTTTTTTTTTTCTTAACATTTTTTTATTATTGAAATTTTTAAGGCACCGTGCGAGGGAATAAAAATGTGAAGGAATATCGTTTTTTATCGTCGAAAGATAAGATTTTTATTTTTTTTTATAGATTTCGGTGCTATTTTTTTCATTATTTTTTATTTGTTTTGGTTTTTTTAATTTGCTTGTACTTGTAAAAAACATTAAAACAAACACCGATAAATTTTTTGGAACATGGAATGCAATTATCGAGATTTTGCATGTTTTATTTATAAACTATTAAATTTTAATTTGATCGTTATTATGATTACAGTTTTAGAAGAACTTGTTTGAAATAAAATACCGTTAAGTTTTAATAGAAACCTAGACTTTGATTTACATACATTAAGAAATTGTAATTTGACTTAGGTTAAATGATAGACTCAACTCTGTTATTCTGTTTGATATAAGATTATTCTTTTTTTTCTCCTGTTTAAACAAATTTGGGGTTAGAAAGATTATTGGGGATACTTGCTGTTGTTGTCAGCTCTCAGTTTCTCTGGTGTAGTTTCCTTTATTACTTTTAATTCTTAAGTTCGGGATTGGCTCTTATTGTCCTGAAAATACTCAAAGTTATTTTCAAGAATAGAATGAAATATTTTTTAAAATAACGGTATTTGCTGTCGACGCGGTTGTGGACCAATGTTAATTACTTTAACTTCTTATTGATAACTTACAATTAGACAAACTATTATGATACAGATGAAATCTATATAAGCAGAAGAATGGAAAATAAAAATTAATTTTCTATATAAATTACCATTGACAGAAAGTTTTGATACCATAATGATTAATCTAATTGATATAGAATTTAATATTCCAAATGGAATGAGGATGAATTGAACAATTAAAATGAACTTATATGGAATAAACACAAATTATTTAAAATTTGAACATATCAACTATCAAAAATTATCTGTTCCACAGAAGTAATTTAAGAATAACGGTATATCCTTATCTGCCTTCAAATTTATACTTGTATGTCTTCAAAATTTATGCGACGCCTTACCAATTATTTAATCGAAAAAAGAACCTAAGACACTATAGAACAGCTCTTAAACAAGCTTAAAATTAAAAGGAATTAATTTTAATGACTGACAGACAGGCGAGTCAACCCAGCATCTTAACAAATAAAGAAAAATCTGATAATTTCTTTAATTAAAATTATTTTAATGTATATTGTGGTTAATTCTTTTATATTTGATAGAATATTTTAAATGATGTAATCTTTAAAAACAAAAAAGTGTTAGTAATGAATAACTCTAAAGTATTAAAGAATTTCAACAAACAAAAAAAAAAACAAAACTATTTTGAAGACGATACCCTTGTAAAGATAAACTGATTAAGATTTGTTTTATAAAGAAGAAATTTCGATTAAAATAAAATTAAGGATTAAAATTAATTTACTTTTATTTTTTTGGTTGTTATTTTTCTGTTTTTTTTTTTTAACTTGTTAACTATTATCTTAGCACCTATTCAAAAGCAGCTTATTAGTTACAAGAGTTTCTTTGTATAAGAGATAAAATATACAAGGGAGGAAATAAAAAATAAAAAAAATCGATTAAAAAATAATTAATGAATCGATTGTATTATTAAACCGGTAGCGTTTTCAACATTTCTTAAAACACTTTTGATAAGAAATTAACATTTTGGGAAGATTATTAGAAACTTGTTAATTATATTTTCAAAATTAATGTAAGATAAATTTGTTGTAAATACGTTTTGAATACAGACTACCTGTTTTAGGATTCAAAGTATTAAATTTTTTAATTAAACATTTTTGTAATCATTTTCGATGTGAACTAGGAATGGAACAAAAGTTTTTTTTTTATAGAAATTCAATCGAATATTATTCATTTTAAATTAAATTAAAAAATTATGTAAGGTTAATAACCCTATTTTCTATAAATTTAAATCAATTTTAAAACAATTAGATCATAAAATATATAATATAATACCTAATATATTAATATGAAGCATAAAATACATTTTAGCATAAGATATTCTATTATTTTACATTATAAAGTAGCATAGAATGTGAAATTGGTAGAAATTAGGACTCTAGAGCATATAAAATGTTAAAACTAGGCCACCAAATTTTACCAGCTCCATTTAATTTATAGATCTCTTCTAATTCTTTTTCTGTTAAATACTTTAATGGAAGAACTAATCTTCCGTAGCATAAAATTTTTTAAGTCAAATTGTATTTTGAAGCATATAATGTATTTAAAAGGAATACAATTATTTGTTAAATCATAAGAAATTTTATTATTAAATTCTGTATGCAGTTGTGGTACTGTAATCGATAAAACTTGGAGTTTAGGAATTACAGTGCATAACTTAAAAATTAGCGCAGTTACATTTTAATTTAAAGTGTGTCCTAAGATTTGTCTCTTAAGTTTGCTGAAATTGTACACAAATATATGGGAGACATAAATTGGTGAATTTACCCTATTTTTAATTTTTGTATGTTTAAAACTTTCAATTAAGTTTCTCATAGCTGGAAAGAGCTAACCTGAATATAGAGAAAATTTAATGAAACTAGTAATTCGAAGCAATACCAACTTATTAGGGTATTAATAACCCAGGAAAACTGAGTTTAAATAAAAAATTCATAAATTAATTTAGAATATAAAATAAAACCTTTGTAACACTTAATGTACCGAATAGTATAATTTGACTGAATACCCTAGAATTAAATATCTTCTTAATTTTTTAGATAAAGACGTTTGATGACACTGGGATTAAGATAGGTAACTGTTGCAACCGCTGTTTCAATGTATCTCAAATTTGTAAAACCTAAGGAAGCGTTGAGTCCCTTGTACCATATTTAAAGTATCTTCCTTTAATAATTTGAAAGATAAGCCAATAATGTCTTGGAAAGCGTATAAAAGATACGCGAACTATCATCCAAATTTCGATGATATTTACAAAACTAAATTGAACTAAATTTGAAAATACTATATCTTAAACTTTTAAAACCAGTGGTTCGATTTCTTCCTTTTTTAATCCCTCCTTTTGTTTTGTCATTAGTAAGCTACTATTTCAATTTTATCAAGGTGGATGAACATTCTTAAAATCAACTCAGGACGTGACCTTGATTCAGAATGTGTTTACATTTTCATATCTAACTTACTTCCTTTGGTGGTTACAAGCTTTTGCTTTAAAATTTATAATTTAAAAATGTTTCCATCAGTTTTTTTTTCAAATGTTGAAGATCTCTTTAGTTCAGAAAATCAACAATACAAAAATTTCACAATTATTCCAAAAATAATACTAGTGACTCCCAAATAAAATATAGAACAAAACAAAAAACCCCTTAATACATAATATTTAAACATAATAATTTATGTATTATAAATAAATTCTTTTATTTTCTCATGTTTTGAACTGTTACCAAAAAATATTTTTAGAAATTAATAATTATATTTATTACTTATTTCAATAATAAGTCACCTCACTATATATTTATACCTACTAATAATAAAAACCCTATGTTTTAACTAATTTTAATTTGCATTTCACTAAATAACACACCATTCATTCATTCATTCATTCATATATGAATTCTTTGTTCTATTTTTTATTTAATTTCTTTTGGTTGGTTGTTAATCTAAAAATTCATTTTCTCTCCGGGCGTATAATTTAATAATTTATTGGACATTTAGTTTCAAAACAAAAACATTGAAAACTATTCAAATTGTTTTTATTTTATATTTTATTTGATTTTATTTTGGAATTTGGGAAATTTTCAAGACATTAGACCATTGTACACCACATCAAAAAAATAAATTATGGAATTAAGGTATTTATTATGTAAAAAACTATGAGAGTTTTTGAAGGCGTACATATATGTAAAAGTTTAATTTGATTTGTAAAATTTTTGGTTAGGAAATATTTTGAAGCTTTTTAATGATTTCCATATTTAAATATGGTTTGAAGCTATATATTAATTATCTTAAGATACTTTCTTATAATTTAAAGAATTTTTTTAAGTTTTGAAAAGGGTTCTCGCAAGTTTTATCATTGTCAACAACTGTCAGATTCCACCTTATAACAAGTGTCAGAATCCATCTTATGATAAGTGTCAGATTCCAGCTAATGACAAGTGTTTGATTTTATTTTTTGACAAGTGTCAGAATTCATCTTATGAAAAGTGTCAGAATCCATCTTATGACTGCTGTCAGATTTCATTTTATGGCAAGTGCCAAATTCCACATGTAATGTAACACAAAAGCCCGGAAAGGCTACACAAAATCGAAAACTTGTGTATGAAAATTGTTATTTTTACCTTCTGTTATATTTGACAGTTATAACTTCACTCGTAGAGAGCTAGCCGGACAATATAATTATTGTGCAACCATTTTTTTTGTTTATTTAGTCGCCCAGCCGGATCGCACCAAAACTTTTTTGGAATTATTTCGAAAAAGTAACCAAAAATAAATTTTCAAAAAAAGTAAAGGGAAAAACCAAAAATATAAAATTTAATAAAAGAACAACTTAAATTTATGCAAAAAAAATCAAATTTTATTTTGTATTAAAAATTACAATACATTGAATACGAATTATAACAAAATATACAACAGAAACAACAACCTCATCATCATGTCGATAATGTGTTAAATTTTATGAATTTCAATATATGTATAATAATAATTATAATAACTATAATAGAAGTAATAATAATAAGAAAAATAAAGAAAAATTAAATAAAAATAAATATTATGCATACAACATAATATATACAAAACATAATATTACATATTATAATAAAAATTATTATAATATTACAACATATTAATGTAAAACTGTTTTTCTTAAGAAAACTAAACAGAAATGACATGGCCATTATATATTTATATATATGTATATTGTATATATATATAAAAGAAACAAAAATAGTAAGTATATAAATAAAACTCTATTTGAAATCTTGTTGTCGGTAACCTGCGGTGAGAACCCATTAGGCGAATGTGTAAGTTAAATTTTATCAAAAATTGATGAATACAAAACTAACGTATTATAAATTGTCTAAAATAAAATAATTCTGTTAAAAATTTTATTTCTATAACAATTGTCAATTGTCACCGACATATGACCCACATTTATTGAATTTGAAGGCGAATGCTTTTTTGTTTCCTTCTTCTTGAAAAATATGCGCTTATGCATCAACAAATTTACCTCCGTAATGTGCATTCAAAAGCAGAAGTCATCGGGGTAATATTCATAATTCCACTCCTTTCGTCGGTTAACATGTCTTTTGCTTCACCACTTGTCACCAACAGTCATTAGTTTCCACGCATCAGCTAATTTAAGTCTGCGCCAGTTAATTTAGTTCTGTGGTCCATATTCAAAAGCAGAAGGAGTCATCCAAACAGCTTCGCGACCGAAGAGTTCTTTGATCTTCTAATACTTTGAATAAAAAATCATTATCTTCCCCACTAGGTACCAATTGTCCCTAACTTCTTATTAGTCAAAACTTAGCGTTTCAGTTTTCTTTAAGTGGTTCAATGTGACTCGAACTGCCGGACACTTTTTTGCACTGTTATGTAATTGACTACATTATTTTTATTCACAACAACTATGTACTAATACTTTAATAAACAAACAGACAGACCAATTAATTTATTTTTTAATTAAATAAACAATTGGGTTAAATTTCAATCAATTCTATGTTAAAAGTTTCTTAGAAAAATTATGAAAAAAACAAAATGATATTTATTTAAGTCACAAATTATTAAATCTTAACAAGAAACCTATTTTTCTATACACTTCATACTTTTTTTTAGTTAAAATTACAGTTTTGGTGTTTTGTTAATAAATTTTCTAGACACCTTATACGTGGTAGGGAACCTTAAGAGTTTTTAAATGCTCTTATAACACTTTAATTGTTGTGGCTTAGCTGTAATTTGTAGAGCAAAAAAACTGGAAAATGAAACACTGTCTTCTTGCCACTTTTAATTTCCTTCTTATTATTTTCTTGTATTCTGTGATTATCGCATGAAATGCCTACAGTTTAACCCTAAGAATTAAAAATAAATTGGCAAAAATAAAAATTGGTCTTTGTATTTAGTTTTTTTTTTTTTTAAATACATTCTTGACTTAATTCCAGATTTTCTTTTCAATCACAATATCCAGTGCAATAATAATACACATAATACACGCTTGAATAAAAATTATGTCACCGTACCAAGAATATAGAAGTGTAAGCGTACTTGTGTCAAACATAGAAAAAAAATGGTTTCAAATTTCAAAAAAAACAGAATAAAATAATTCAAGTGGTCTGGTCTTTGAGTAAATCAACACTTAAGTTAAAAATTTAAAATAAAAATAATAATAATTCTATTAAATTACTTTTATTTGAAATGCAAAATGAAAATAGAGTTATTGTTATATTTATTTTTAAAAATAACAATTGGGATTTTCAAAAGAAAGAAGAAATTTAAAAGCAGTTAGTAACTAGTTTGACTTTGTATTCTGTGACAGAAATATTGAAATGACAGTTGTTCAACACAGTTGGAGATATTTTAGAACTAATAGATTTCTCAGGTATAAGAAGCAGTATTGTGTCTGCAAGTACAAAATGAAATACAGAAGAGATAAAACAGAAGCAGGATCTTATAACCAAAGAAATATTTTTATAATAGTTTGACTGCTCAATTGATGTTCTATTGGTAACAGTTGCAGGTTCAATTATAATTATTCTGATACTGTCAGATACTGTAAAAATTCAATAATGCTTCGACTTCTTGTACTATTAAAATAGTTTGGATGCAGGTTAAACTTCATTTACCGATTCAAGAACTGGTTAAAGCAATTTAAATTTCCAAACTGAATATAGCCAAACTAGGTTTTTTAGAATGGGGCTCAATACTGAAATTCGGAGGCATTTAATTGCTCGTATAAAGCTTATGACAAAATAGAGGAATTGAATTTGGAAAAATTTTTGCGGATTCGAATCTAATATTGAATGACTTTTAAGACATGTGAAATTTTAAATAGCCTGTGTCTCACATAAGTAATTTCGATTTGCTTATTTTAATTATTTTTGAAGGAACTCTTCTCAAATAGCTATATTAGCTTCTCAACAGCTTTTGTGTGTGTACACTCCTAGCCTGACATTCAACCGAACAGCAAACAGAGACCATGTACATAAGGAATAATCAACCTGTTAAACTTTAAAAATGAGAAAGCTCTAAAACTGTCAAAGCGCATGAAACAAGTTGCTCATATTATTAACAAGTCGTGGAATCGTTTAAACCACTTCTCATTATTTCTGCAATGAATTTAACCTTTATTTTCCATTTTATTATAAAATTTAGTCCAAAACAAAAATAAAAAATATCTTAAAATCGATTAAGAATTAAGAAAGTTTTAAATAATTGAATGCCAATAATTATACTACGTTTACTTAACATCCGTTTGAGTGCAAAACTTTTAAAATTGAAGTCATTTCCTTCTAATACCAAATCGCATTGAATCTCGTGTAATCGATTTTAAAAAAAATTAAGCAAAAAAAAATCAACGCACATCTTTTAAATGTCAATAAATTTCTTAATTTAATCTATGATAAGTGTACTTGTTCGTACTTTATGTATACTGAACAATTTCAATCGCATCTGTTCCAATTTTTTTTCTATTTTTTTCTGCTCTTTCATATGTCATTTTCTTTTACAGTTTTAGTTTTATAATTTTTTAAAAGCGTTTTTACTTCAAAGTAAAAAAAAAAAACAACAAAAAAAAATATAGAAAAAAAAAAAAAAATTTAAAAATTTAAAATCAATTGAGTCTTACAAGTACTTCAAAATATTGTTGTAAACTAAATGAAGTGAATTAAGGTCACTTTAGAACAAATAAACGCACTCATTTCAAATCACTCATTCACTTATAATATTCAAGTGAGTTTTGATTTTGTTGTTTTTTGTTATTTTCTCTACTTCTAAACATGTATTCATGTATTCATAATATCTATACCTACACATATTTAAAAAGTTTATTAGTATATTACTTAGTATGTAGTAACACAGCTGTGTTGTGAAAAAAAAATTGTTTTAAATTAATTTTCAAGGACGTGTTCTGATTGACACATAAAATGACTTCGATGAGGAGACAGATAACAAATGGTTTTTGTTTAGAAAATAAAAAAAAAAATTAATAAATAAATAAAAAGAAAAATTTTACCGTTACTTTAATAATAGTTTTAAAATTTCTTATATAAACTAGAGAGTTGTACTTCAAAACGACTTAAGTAGAATATACACTTATCAGTTCAGTGATCAGTTGTGTGACTGTCAGTTATTACCAACATTTTTTGATATTCTGAAGTTCTAATGATTTTTTGATGACGTTTAATCATTTAATAGTATATGTACATTTATAAGTTCATTCGGAAAACTGACGAGTTGTTGTACTACGAAGTTACCTGTTGATTCTATACTCTACTTAAGCGCATATGCCATATCGCCATTCATAAGTAGTTAATCCAAGAAAGCCTTTTTTAATCTAGTGTTAAATTAAGATCTGAATTAAGAATTCGTGACATAACGGTTTTTCCATTTTAAAGTTGTTTGTAATACTAACTTGGTGGTTTGATTCCATTTCAGACATAGCACGTTTTTCTTCATTTCCTTCATAGAAATTTTAATCTTAGATTACTTATTAGATTTATAATTGTGTATCGAATTTTTCTATTTAACCTCAACTGTGTCATTTCTTTAAAACTATTCTCAATTTGAAGGTCTTTGTTTTTCGGATCGGCAACCACTATTTTGTTATTTAAATTTAGAAGTCATTTATGCAAGAAGCTCAAACATCGGTACTTGAATCTTGAATAACTGAAGTACTGAATTTTTGGGGCATACATGCAATTCAGTATATAATAAACTTTTAGATTTATAGAAAAATCATCAATTACCCCACTATTATTCTGACACACTACTTCAGAATTTATAGAAAAATTTCATTACTTATCAGATTTATTTTTAGAAGACTGACATAAATTATTGGATCAGCGTATAATTGACAACAGTCTGACAAATTGCTTACGTCGGTATTTTTTAATTAAAACAAAAACTAATTTGTAAAAATTAAAATAAAATAAAAAGTATTTTTCAATAAAAGAAAAATTAAAAAAAAAAAAAAATGTATACACATTATAATGAGCGTACCCATGCGTTCCAATCATTTCAATTATTGTTTTAATTATATTTCGGTCTAGATAAAACGTTCAACGCGTTTTAGCGTTTGAAGAAAAAAAGAGCGTTCTGTTTTTGTTTTTGTTATTTTTTGGTTTTAATGGCATTGTAATGAGGCAAGTAATTAGTTTTAAACTGTTGTTGTTGTTTTTGGGGTTTTTTTGTACACTACTCTGATTGGGGTAAAGTTAAAAATAGTGCTTCAAAAATTACAAATATAAATAAGAGGGAACAGTTTTCATATTGAGAAGTAATTCATAATCGTGTGAAAATTAATTATAAGTTTTTTAATGTATATACAGAAAAAATAGAAGAATAGTTCGAGTGGCGTGTGACATTTATTTATTTTTCTTTTCTTTTTAAAATTTAAAAAATAAAACATTAAAAAAAACATTTGTTGTGACAGTTTTCATAAATTTGTATTTTTTTAATGAATTTTTGATTTTTTTAAGTATTAATTCGGATTAAGTGTAAGTTGTAATGAAAAATGCGTGTTAAGAATAACTTGTAGAGTTATTAGTACTTAGTTGTAGAATTACATCTATTGAAGTTTCTTTAAGGGACACTCCGATTGTTTTAAATTAATAAAGACATGCAATCCTCAATTCTGATCCGTTCTTAATTTTTTAAATGAACTGCATCTATGAAATGTTATTTTGCAGTTTTATTTTAAGATGGTTTAAAAGGAAGGTATTTTTAAGTCTTCCAAGAAGTGTCAATTCCAAAAAAAATCTGTAAAATACGGCAACACTTAAAAAAATTAAATTTGATGGAAATTCGGGGAGTTTTAACAGTAATATAGTTTAGAAATGGTCTCAGATCTAAACATTGAAACATCAAAATAGGTAGATAGTTCTAAAAATATGAAAAACACATTGTGATACTATTATAGGGGTTATGAGATTCGGTCTTCGGTAGCAGGTTTAATAGGTATGTGGAGGAAAATATTTAAAGAAAATTGAAACAAAGCACTGGTTTAATTTTAAATTGTGACAATGTCAACAACTCCTTCCTATAACAAAGTTCTCTACTCTATCAAATACATGGAATATTTTTTACAAATTAAAGTCCTTTATTTTCTAAGAACCAATTTAGTTTTGATCTTAAGCTCATCCCAATCAAAAAACTGTGCACTTTACAATGTTTAAACGAATTTTAAAATTTCTAATTAAACTGACAAGAACAGGATGTATCTTTTTCTATAATATTTTGTAATCGCTTTCATCATCTCATCAAAAACAGAAATTAATTAGATGAGAATAAAATTAAATAAAATTTTTGTAATCAAAAATAATCTTGTAATAATTGTCAAAAATTTTCATTTACAGAAATTAAAAAAACCAACAAGAAGGAAAACTTAAAAATAAAAACAGCAAACATGAAGGAAAACTTCGAATTTAAAAAATAATAACAATCTTCAGACGAAAATTATTATTTTTTTGTAAATGAACGTCTTTTTGGTAGCAGAACAGGCGACTTTATTACAATATCTTGCTTTAATCAAATCTAATAACATCTAAGTGAAAGGATTTTACAGTTAGAGTTGCCTAAATTTTACAGTTAGATTTTACAGTTAGTGTTGCCTAATTTAAAAGTCATTTATTGTAAATTCTACATTTAAAACGGATTTTACAATTAGAAGAGACTTTACAGTTAGGATTTTGCAGAAAGAATAAATTTTACAGTTCTAGGAGAGGTTTTACTGTTAGAATATTGGAATGGATTTTATAGATATAATATAGATTTTATAACTGGAAGCGATTTTAAAGTTAGGAAAGTTTTTACAGTTAGGAGGGATTTTACCGAAAGAATAAATTTTTCAAATGGGAGGAATTTTATAGTTATAGGAGAGATTTTACTGTAAGGAGAGATTTTACAGTTAGGAAAGATTTTACAATTGGAAGAGATTCAAGAGTTAGGAGACATTTTTCAGGTATAGTTCATAGGAATTTTGAGAACCGGAAGAGATTTTACAGTTAATATTAATTCTAAAATTGGAAGGGATTTGACTGTTTGCAGTAAATACGGATTTAACAGTGAACAGAGTTTTTACAGTTATGAGGATTTTTACGTTTATTTATTTTTAAACAAGATTTTGTATTGCAAGATTTTATAATGCAAATTTATGACTTCAAATCCGTTTTAACTTTGGTAGAATGATATTAAAGTGCTACTAAAAAGTTTTTTTTAACCCAAACCCAAGGAAAAACAACAACAAAAATAAATTTCAAAATAAAACTCCTAAGTTTAACAAATTTTCTTGAAATGTTCGCAATTATTTTTATATTTTCCTTCATTTTTTTGATTTATTTTCATTCTTTTGCATAATAAATAATTTTTTTTGTTATTTTATTTTTCGTCACTTTCTTTTTCTATTTTTTTATTTTCTATCTCATTTTTGTAAGCGTAAGAAGATATTACGAATTTTTTTGCAGTTACTCGTTCCAATCTTAACTTTTTTTTTTTTTGTATTTCTATTAACTAAAATATTTTTTTCACATTTTCTTGGAAAATTTATTACTATGGTGATGATAGTGAGTATAATAATGATGATGATGATTATTATTATTATTATTATTATTATAATGATGATGATGATAGTGATGATGGTAACAAACCGTAAATTGTTATTTTCATCTCTTAACAGACAAGTTATTTGAAAAGTTTTTCGCAAAGTGAACCCTTTTTTTTATGCTATTCTAATTTTGAAATACATTAAATACAAATATCCTGTTTTTTTTTTTCATTTTTCTATCTCTTTCTATTTTTATTATTCGCTTTCTCTATTTGACTTTTTTTTTAATGTAACGAATAATGAAATAAAAATGTAAAAGAATATGAAATAGAATTCAAGAATTCAAGAATCACCCTTTTTCTTATATACGAGTATTCCATTACATGAATTTTATTTTTCATAGATAATAATGTTTCATTTCATTCTTCTCTTTAGTATAAGTTTAATTCTCTTTCTCACGCTTTTGTCTGTCTCTTTTACTCTTATAAAGTATTTTATTTGTTGTTTGTGCGATTATTTATTCTTGTTGGAAAATGAAACTTTTAACTTTTTCATTTTGTTATTTTTTGACTTCTTCATTTCAATTTTGTTTTTTTATTTTTTTACATTTTTTATTTTAATTTTTTTTAATTTATAGAAAACTTTTTTTTTTTTTTGACTTTTTTGAAAAATGTTTGTGTGGAAAAGAGATAGATGTTATATGAAATGTATTCTAAATTTTATAATCAAAATATTGTTTGTTTTTTTTATTTCATTTTCGAAATGTGGTGGAGAGTTAAAAAATGTGGAATTAAAGTTTAAGTATAAGTTAAAGTTTAAGATTTATGAAATAAAAAAAAACAGAAAAATTAATTAGATGGTCATTTTGGAAAAAAAAAGTAATAAGTAGTGGGTAGAATAGTAATAAGCTTTAATAATACTTTAATTATTTATTAATTCCAATTTTTTTAATATTATACTGTAATAAAAGTGTGACTTACAAAGTAGAGAATGTATAGTTAAAAAGATGGATAGAAAGATTTAAAATTAATCTGGTAAGATTATAAAATAATTACCGTACTTTCTATCCATCTTTATATAAATAATCACAGCAACTTTATTGCTTTTAGGGAGAGGTAGAACTTTTCAGAATAGTATAGTGTTAGTGTAGTGTTCGTACTACTTTCCCTCATGGAAAAAAACATTCGCTTACATTTTATTACAAGTTGGTAAGCTTTACTACTAAGTGCAATCACAACGAAATGGATGGGACTTTATTAAGAAATTGTTTTACTATGTATTATAGATATGTATATATATATATTTTTTCTGTTACTCCTCGTTGGAGCATCGGGCATCAACTTGCCTCTCCCATTGCACTCAAACGTTCGCCAACAACTTGATCTGCTCCCAAATTTGCTCGTTTCTTGCTAGTTCAGCCGTGGCTGTTCGACGCCAGCCGTTGTTGATTAGGCCGCGCCTCTACAACCTTGGAGGTTCAATTCTAGGGCCATTCTTGTTATGTTAGTTTGTGGTTTTCTCAGAGTGTGGCCTATCCACCTCCATTTCCTACGCTTGATTTGGCTTATTTATTTTTCATTATAAATATATAGTTGTAAATATATCAAAACGGTAACCAAATGAAGACCAAATTAAACATACAAAATTTATGAAATGCAAAGTTTAGATAATTTTTTAATTACCGCTTGAGCCTGTAAAAGGAGGAAACATCGGTTATATACTATACTTGTTTAGACTAAAGTCAACTGTTCTCACTCTTTCTTATTCCAACTCGTCACAATACTTTACTTCAAGTAGATATGAAAGTTTGAATTTTAGGTGCATTGTATCTATGTATGACTTACTTTATATATTTGCATGTGAATTTTGGAAATACCGTTGCAAAAGATCCTTATACCTTACACACTTAAATTCGAACAGAGTGCTATTTGGTGTCTTAAATTTTTCGAATAAGTCAATATTAATTGTAAAATTTAAATATGTATGTGTGATTGTTAATAAGGGTACATTCATCTACTACAATATATTTTTGAAAGAAAAACAGAGTTGGCTTCAAGGTATAGGAGGTAATTCGAGTGTTTAATTCCTAACCCTATAAACAAAATATTAGAAAATTTATCTGTCCTTTTCCAAAGTCTATAAAGTTTTGTTTGAAAACAATTACCACAGAACGCCTAGAAAAAAACAATAACAGAAAAAAAAAAACCCTGAAGAAAAATATTTCGCCTTTTTCTTCTGCCAAAGTACAAAAATTTGCAAGGAAAAAAAACAAAATTGTCATTTCTTTCGGAAGAAAAATATTATTTTGATCTTTTAAAATGACTTAAAATAAGTGAGTTAGAAGAATCTATATACTTTTATATATATACATACATATGTATTCTTCGGCTTCAATTTGTAAGATTTTTTATATATATTTGAGTGAATGTACATTTTTACATTTATGTAGGTACTAGGTATCCATGAGTCTATACTATAGGTATACATGGGAGCATCTATCCATTCATTCTTTCATTCATTCAAAAATAAAAAAAAACAGTAAAAAAGTCGGAAGGTAATAACTTTTTTTTTTTTACTCTCTCATGACAGTTATAATGGAGGTTTGAGAGTCATAATTTTTATACAATTTTTGTTTTTTATTTTTATTTGTAATGTTGTTATGAAATTGCTATCAGCTATAACTATTGTTAAAAATGGTGAAGATGTACAAATATATATATATATATATACAAAAAAAACAAAATTAAATAACAGTTACATTTATCTTTTTCTGTTTTTTTTATTGCTATTTTATTTTGTATTTTGGCTCGCGTTTTATTTTGCGAAGTGAACGTTTATTATTAAATTTTTTTTTTTTTTTTTTTTTTTTTTCACCTTAAAAAATATTTTCAGTTCAAGTGATTTTTCAAAAAAAAAAAAAATACAAGCAAATCCAAAAAAAAAAATAGTTACAAATTGAAACTAACATAATGTGAAAGATTAAAAAATAAAGAATAAGAAAGAACTTACTACCACTACTACAACTACTATATTCGAAATTCAATTCACAAAAAAAAGGATTGCTATGGAAAACTTACAAAAAGTTCAAAAATAAAAAA
The DNA here is from genome assembly GCA_963082915.1 of Dolichopus griseipennis. Taxonomy (NCBI): domain Eukaryota; kingdom Metazoa; phylum Arthropoda; class Insecta; order Diptera; family Dolichopodidae; genus Dolichopus; species Dolichopus griseipennis. The sequence continues at coordinate 4,732,107 of OY720445.1, forward strand.
AATTAATTCTTGAAAATCATAAAAATCCATGGCTTTTATATGATTTTTATTGAAAATTATTTTCCCTTTATTATAACTGTTTGTAGTTTTTTTATACCGTATGACTATATAGTCCAAGGGTATAATAAATTTGCCATTACGTTTGTAACGCAGAGAAGGAAGGGGGGTAGATTTAGCTATGTATGTCCGTCCGTCTGTCCGTCCGTCATCACGATAACTCAAAAAGTAAAGGAGCTAGGATTATGAAATTTTCACAAATTAGTTTTTATGCAAAAACCGGAGTCGCTATTTAAATCCAGCCATTTTGGTCCAAGGGTTCGAGTACCTGCCATACAACTTCTAATTTTACATGAGCATTACTCTATACCTATGGAAGCTATGTGTCTGAAATTTTGACAAAAATAGTTTAGTGTAATGGCCAAAGTTACTGCAAAATTTGGTTGGTCTACTGCAAAGGGTTCGAGTAGCTGCCATACAACTCCTTCTTTTATATGAGCATTACTCTACACCTAATAAAGCTGAATGTTTGATATTTTGCCAAAAGTAATTAACCGGATGATATAATGTATATGTTACGGTCATACGGGTATCCCAGAGTTGACACAATCTACTCTACTACACTCTTCCTCGTTTTCTTCTATCTCTTTTTTTTCTTCTAAGAAAGAGAGATAGATAAAAATAAGAATTTTTTTTTTCATTTCTAAGATAGAAAAACAGATATAGAAAGAGATAGAAATATATAAGAAAAAAAAAAAATTGTTTCCTTGAGAATTTAAGTATTGTAAAAGGATTTTATAAATAACTGTAACTGTTTTTTTTTTTTTTTTTTTTTTTTTTTAAATAATTGTTCCTTAGAAAAATTGTTTTCATATTAAAAAAAAAACAACAACAACAACAATAATAAAAATTTAAAAAGATAAAATATTATTTTGAAATTCGCATTCCTTTTAATGTATAGATAATTTTTTATATAGATACAAATATAGAAGTAGAGTATAGATAATAATAATAACTGTATAACTGTATAACGGAGTATAGAAAGCAGGATACGGAAATCTTAAAAATCATTCGAATGGATTATTTTATTACATGGATTATAATTTTAAGTAATAAAATAAAAAAATAAAATGAAAACGAAGTACCTACTAGATAAATAAATAAATATTTTATGAATTATTGAATAATTATTATTATATTATTATTATTTTATTATTGTAATATATTTGATAATATTATTTTACAATTGATTGGTGTTCATTCAAAAAGATAAAAATTTTTTAAAATATAAGTATAGATAATAATTTATTTTATTGTTTTATTTATTTAATAAAAATGGTTTTAAAATAAATATTTTATTTTTCTATTTGGATGGTCTATTAGATTTGTTGGCAATATTAGAATTGGCTTACAATATAGTTGTAAATTTTTTTTACTATAGAAGTATAGGTATTAGGTATAGTAGGAATTAAGGCACCAATCAGAATAATTGATTGTAATCCGATAATTTTAAGTTTTAAGTTAAGACCTCAGATTATTATTTTAAAATTGGTGGTTAAGGAATTGTGGTAGATTAAGTAAGTTGTTTTCATCCATCAATTGGGTGTTCTAGATCTTAAGGTAGCTTGCTCAAGTTATTGGCTGTGGCGCAGACATAGTTTTTCATAAAAATAAAATATAATATATTTAATATTAATTTTTTTTTTAGTGCAATGTGATAAATGAATGACTGAGCCTTTCCTTGTCATGTGGAGCAGGTGTATATTTTATTTTATGATATAAACTATTATGACATATAAATTATAAATTTTATTATTTTATTAGTTTATTAGATATGATTCAACTTGGATTTGCATCCAACACACTTGGATTAAAATCCCGACATCCAAACCACTACGCAACCGGTCGGATAAAAATATAATTATATAAAACTAAAATATAAATTTTCTTATTTTAATAAACAACCTTCCATTCTGATTTCATATTTGACATTTCACATTTGACATTTGATATTTGAATTTTGAAGGCATCCTGCATTTACAATAATATCTTTTAAGTGATCCACATCGTTCTTTCAATACTAACTCGGATAAAAAAAACACGGCTATTATTTTTATAAAATAGCTGTAATTTTTGTACGAAAACCGTTATTAATGTACCAATTGTATTTTATTTATAAAATAACGTATTCTTTCTTAAATTCAAGGTTATTAAATTTATCTTATATCTTTTACCAATTTTTGAATGCAACGAAATTCGCTATGTTGTATAGCGCGAAAATGTTGTTAATTCTTCAAAAATTTAAGGAAATTCTTTTGAACGCAGTTATCTTAGAAATCGTATTATTCTCCCTCTGTTAATCCAAAAAATGTTTTGCTTATTCTACTATCACCTCCTTTCTTCCTAATCTTTAAGTTTTGAACCACCCTGTATATAAAATTGTTCCATGTGTTTATACACAATTTTAAAATGCACTGCCTTCAATTTTGATTAATTTTGATATTTTTTTAAAATAACAACAGTATGCGTCACAAAAAAATGCTATCTAATAAAAAACACAAACAGGTGAAAAAAATCCAGGTGGTTCGCTGTTTGGTATAAAACAATTTAAAATTATTATTTCCGACCTGCACAACATTTTTTTTTTATTTTAATCGTCAAAGACAAAACCCAATTTGTTTTATTTAATTTAATTAAACGCATTCCATTCTCTTTTTCTACGTAAATGTTAATTTATAAATTTTGTGACATTTAAATAAAAAAATGACAAAATTTATTAAGAAGGTCGAATCAAATTTTTAAATAGGATCAAATTTCATGCTATTTAAATAGTTTCTATATTGTTGGAAACTAATAACGTATTATGCATCTATTGTGATCTTTTTTATTTGATTGTATATTTTGTCTATCATCCATTAAACTATTTTAAGAAGTTACTAAGAAGTTAAAAATTGTCTTGAATTTATTTAATAGTCATCCTTTGGGATTTTCGGGAATAAAATAGAGAGGATCTATTGTATTGATGATGCTTTTATTATAATTCTTTGTTTTTTTGTTTAAAACCATTTAATAATTCTCTTCCTTTTCTTGCTTTTTTAATAATTATTAAAGATTTTATCGGATTATTGTAATTTTTTTTCCAATAAATAAAAAAATTAAATCTATAAAAATGTTTTAAAATAAAAATAGTATTATTGGGTGAATTTCATATCGTAGTTGAAGATGTCAAATTTGTGACAAGACCATTTTGAGGTTGAATGAGAATAATTTTCTAAGTTCGAAAAAAAATTGTAGGTTGTATTTCTAGTTCGTGGAGCACATAGTTCTAGATTTTAAACTGTGTAGAAGCTTTCTTAAAAACTTAGCCCTATACGATATTTTTTTTTCCGAAGTACACTGTAAAGTGAGTCTGAAGCATCAAATACGGTACTTTTTGGTGTCAATCATGGTGCAATGAATTCTTTTGCGTGCTAACAATTGCATGCTTCTTAGAGCTAGTCTTAAAATATTTGATGAATATAATTTAAACTCAACAGACTGACAGACAGTTTTTTAAATATTTTGTACTATTTTAAGCCTCCACAAAAAAGGAAAGCAATTTTTCATTATTAACCAAAAAAATTAAACGCTTTTTAAAAAAATTTCATTTCATCAGATTTTAAACCTTAGTTCTTAGCCTTAGTATATTTTGTTCTTCTGCTTTTTCTCTGCATTGTTTTTAAAGAATTAAGAAATCAGAATAGGGTAAGTTGGATATGCATTAGCATAAGTTAATATTTTTGACTAATGGTGTGTTTTTATCACACTCAATAAATTAATATTTTTTAATGGTGTGCTGTATACGATAGTTCATGACAACATATGATTTAAATAAATAAAAGACAAATGAAAAATGTAGACCAGAACCAGTGAAACCTCCTATTGACAACAAGAGAACTGTAGGAAGTTGACATGAGCAGAAAAACTAAGATATTTGATTGTTAAAATTCAAGTGCAACTGCAAGCTGAACAGGACTATACAAAACCCTCAAGCTTTCATAAACTGCCTGCAGTCGTCTTGTATTAGACACAATTAACAGGCCGAGTCCAGGTGATTCTGTATAACCACTGTTAAACAGCCAAATTAAAGTTTCCAAAAATTGTCAACTATATATATTATCTTGTGTATATAATTCAGGTAACTGTAGCAAATCCATTTTTTTTAATCTTACAATAAATTATTTGTACAATAATTGTTCATGATACCCTATAAAAGTGATTATACTACCCATATACCAAAATAATCGATTTATAACATTACCCAAAGTCAATAAAAATAATTTCTTATTTGATTCTATTTTTCGATTATTTTGGTTTCGTTTTTCTTTTGCTTGTTTTTTTTGTTTCCTTTCATCCTAATAGGATTATTTTTGTTTTTTTTTTTAAATAAAGATTTTCTGTTCTTTTCAGCTTTGACTTCTTTAATATTAATTTATTCCTTTTATTTTTAAATAAATTTTCCTTGTAAGCATATATTTTATGTTCTATATATCAGACGTATGTGTGGTTTAACATTTTGGTAAAGCACCATGTATTTTAATTCAATTTAGAAAAAACCTGATTGGTTTCAGGTCTTATATAGTGATTTTTTAACAAAAATTGGTTTAAACCAAAACCAATGGGTTTTGTTAGTATTAGAAAAAAACCCAGGTCGTTTTGAAAAATTTTTGTACGTTTAAGCATTGCTTATTTAGAAATTCATTTAATCCGAATTCTTCTAATTTTTCTAATATGCGCTAGAATTCGTTTAATACGCGCAATTTCAACTAAAGGGTTTGGTTCTTGTAAATATGTTTCGAAAATTTAATCACTTATATGGATAAGGTCCTTGGCTAATCAACTGCCACAAGTAAAACACAATTGTTACAACTATTGAAGCAAATATTTACTTATCTTTAAATTGAGGAGAATGTGATTTACAAAATACAGTTTTGAATGGAAATCATTGAGATAAAAAACTCCCTGGTATAATGGGAAGTGTCGGCTTCAGGACGACTTGAAGTCATTAATTAATTAAAGTGCGTCTTCAGGATGACTTCAAATCACCGCTGACCGAATAATGAGAAGCGCGCCTTCAGAACTACTTTAAGTAACAAATTACCGAATAATGAGAAGTGCGAAGTGCTAAATAAATTCAATAATTGTAAAAAAGAGGCATGGAATAATGGGAATGTTGGTATTATTATTATTATTATATTAATGAAGGCATTAATTAATTAAAGTACGATTTTAGGATGGCTTCAAATCACCGTTGACCGAATAATGAGAATCGCGGCTTGAGAACTGCTTTAAGTAACTAATTATCGAATAATAAGAAGTGGGTATGTCTCCAACTTCATTTCCTTGAGTTCCTGTTGTTGAAAAGTTGCATGTAACAAACTAATTTTTAAAATTTTATTCGATTTTCCTTTCCTATATCCTACAGTTGGCAGATAATACATTTCTAATTTATTAATATTGTATTTTTATTTATTTAGCTCTAAATAATATTATTTAACATTCAAAATCTATTGCATAACAAAAAAAAAAAAACAAAATTAATTTAAGTACTTTTTAATAAAGTTCCGTCAACATAAAAAGAAAATTGGAAAACAACAGCAACAACAAAATAAGAATCTTTTCATTGTTCTGAAATTCTGATATTCATTTTTGTTTGTTTTTTTTTTTATTCAATCTTTAATCGTTTGTTCGTGTTGAGTTTATTGAAATAATAATTTCTTATATTTTATTGAAAGGAGGGCCGTCCCAATTTCTTTAAAAAAAATTATTAATGATTTTATATCAGGCTAACTCCCTCACACTCTGTTAATTTCTTTGTCATACTCATATTATTCCAATAGATTTTCTGTTAAAATAGTTGAAAAACTGAGTGGAAAAATATCAAATTTCAATATTTTGAAAAAAATTTTCAATTACAACAACTACAACACCAACAACAACAACAATCTATGTTAAAAAAAAAAATTCCCTTCAAAATAAATAAAAAAAAAAAAAAAAAAATGGGGATCATGTAAAACATGAAATTTATGAATTTTAAAATTATTCCACAGATAGCACTAGGTTAAATGGATAATAACAAGTAAAAAATAATGATGGGTAAGGATTTGACAGGACTTTAAAGAAAAAACTTCTCCATTAAATTTGAAATTGATAGAAAGAGAGAGGGAGTAGGAAACTTTTTTTATGCTTGGTGTCGTCTTTTTTTCTCTGAAATTAAACTTCAATATTGTGGGATGTTGGAAAAGGTTGAATTAACCAATTTTTAACAAATCCAAAGATTATGAAGGAACTGAAGGAAATTTTATTTTCATGACTAATCCTCTAGTGTCCTATGAAAAAATTTTCTTACAAGTATAAAATAAAAAAATATTTTTATTAAATAAGTTTTACAGAATCCCACCGCCCCTGACTTCCTTACCACGTCTTTATCATCCATGGTATATATGGTATACTGAGTTTCAGTATTTTAAGAGTAGGGTAATTTATACATAAAAACTCTGTTACAAGAAGCTTTTTTTAAAGTTAGATATTCATATTTACCGTTATTTTTTTTTTTTATTATTATTTAAAAGTTCGCGTAGTTCAAATAATAATTGGATGTTTGGAATTGATGTTGTTGTCTGGTCACCAATTTTTTTATTTTTTTAATATCTTCAGGATAAATTAAAATGAAATTTGAACATAGTAGTCTACAAGATGTCATTTTTCTTTTATTATATAAAAAAAAAGAAAACACAATTGAAGTTTAGTTAAGTCGTTTGTTTTTTTTTTTTTGAATAATTTTTTTTTTTTTTAAAATGACTCTAGAGAATAATTTTTTTTTTTTTATATTATATAATAGTTTCCATTTTTCAATGACAAGTTCTGTTATTGTCATTGAAAAAGACTTGACTGTTTAAGACTCTGACTATTTATCTTAAGGAAGGGATGATGCGAAAAATAAAATAAAAATTAAAATAGAAAATAAAAAAAAAATGTCTGAGAATTTTATTGGAGTGTTTTGTGGTCGAAGACAAGTATTCAAGAGAAAATAATTGTAATAAGGAAAATAATATAAAAAAAAACTTATTACTTTATGGATCTATATCATATAATTGGTGTAATAGAATATGATGAGGAATTTATTTTATATAAGTTATGCGACTGTTTTCAACAATTAAATTTTGTTTTTTTTTATTGTAAAAATTTTGCTAATTTTTAAATTATTCAATTTATTTTAAAGATTTATTTTTAATTTCATTAAATATTTTTATTTTTTAGGGAATTTAATAATTTAATAATGGATTTAAAGCTTAATCTTAAATTGGATAGTAATGAGATATTTTGTTAATATTAATTTTTATGTAGCATAGAATCTATTCTTCTTCTTCATTTTATTTGGAATTTGCATAAAATTTTTAATAACGCAGTGATCCTGGTTTTTATTTGATATAAGGCGGAAATTTCTAATCAAATAAGACGGATGAACCAATGACTATTTCATTTGTCCAATTTGGTATGCAAACTGCTAGGTGGCACAGTGGTTAGAGTGCCGACCATTCTTGGGAAAGACCCGAGTTCGAATCACAGTGAAAGTGAAAAAAATTTTATCTGGTTTTCAACTCGAATCAGCAACCATTCGTCATTGGGTTCAAATTAGTGGCTTAATTAATAATTATATATCTTTAGTAAAAAATACATTAATATAACAATGTAAACAAATAATTTAATTGAAAAATATAACCCACAGATATAGAATACCATACAATTCAAATACAAAATATAATAATATTAACAAAAATAATATTGCATCTATTGAAAATCTACGATATTTCACCAATCAATCTCATGTTTAAATTGAATGTGGAATTCATTTGATCAGTTCTAAAATACGATATATATCCCTCCTGTTCCGACATGCAGATATATAGTTAGGCTTTTTAACCTATAACAGTGAACAGTTAGTACTTTAAGGTACTGGCAAAAAAAAAAAAAAAATCAATATTCTTAAGCATGTGTATTTCTTATTCGAAATATTTATACGAATCAGCCGTTTTCCGAGAGTTTCTTTTAGCTTTGCTTTCTCTTAAATTTAGTTTTTACATTTACCGTGACCTAAAGTAGTGTGCTAGCACATTTTGCTCATACAGCCTTGTTCACAAAACTTATATTAATTGATCAATTCCTATTTGACCTCAACTTTAGATATATTCAGTAGCGTTAAGAAACCATACCATTTCTGCATATTGCTTAGCTGCTAGATCAATTCGATTGTTGAATTCATGACTATCTATAGGATTACTCTTCGAAACCTAGCTTGCAATAAGCATTTACAGTTAAAATTAATAATGTTTTCGTTTTAATTCTATTCACCATAGCTGCGACATGATGGATTAAATTGGATACCTAGTCTGGCTGCCCCAATTCCCCAATTGGCCAAAATCCTTTAAAAACCCCTACAATTTCACATACCTATCAAAACATCACTTTCTATTAAATTTAGTCCACGTTTAAAATAAAATATTTCATTCAAACTTACATTTTAAATTTTAATAAACACCATAAACCAAATATTTAATAATACTTATATTATGATTTATTTTCCTTATTTAATTTTATTTCAAATTGAAAACATTTATTTAAAAACCATTAGAGTTAACATTTTTTTTTTCATTTTTAAAACCATAGAATTAACTTCATTTTAAAATATTTCATTTTCATATACTCGCAGTTAACATAACATAATAATATTATTTACCTATTACAGCATATATACTAATATATTATGTACCTACATCATAAATCCATAAATCCTTAAAATAAAATAAAAATCATAGTTAAAACCAAAGAAAACCAAATTATGTGACATTTTCTTCATAAATAGCTTCCTCCAAAAAAGAAATTTCAACATATGTTTCATATACAATATTACAGCAGTCACCCACTATTCAACCCAATTGTTTCTAGAAAATAAAATTGCTAAATAAAAACCAAACCAAAGTCAAATGACATTTTAAATCTTAAAAAACAGCAAAAAATAAAAATAAAAAAAATATAAAACTAAAAACAAATCATCGCTAAAGCAGCTTTGCATGTGGTCTTGTTTTACTCCACTTCTTGTTCCTAAAACTTCTATATAATAAATACATATTCCCCCCCTCCCCACAATCTATAGCATATACGCTCTATATATTTTAAATTTATGTATAAAATTTCATAAAATGAAAAGCCATATATGATGACAGCAATCCCAACATAATTTCCTTAGTAAACTTTTTAATTTTTGTTGTTTTTTCAATTTCCCGTTTTTGTTTGCTAAAATGTTTTTCATCTCTTTCTTTCGCTCTGCTTTTCTTCTCTCTTCATTTTAAATATTTTCTTTTATATTTTTCGGACAGGAAACATTAAGGGTAAGTTCAGTTATTACCCTCACAAAAATAAAGCTAAAAATAAACACACAAAATATTTATATATAATTGTGTGTGTATATTTTTACATATATAAAAAAAAATAATATAAAATGGAGAAAAAAAATTTAACTTTATAATAAAATTTATATTTAAAAAAAAAAATAAACAAATATGTGGAAACCCTTTCTTTTTCGTCTGCCGTTAGCGTTTTAATAAACACAATACTCGTAATGCGACGATGATATATAAGACGATGGCGGACGTCTGTTGTATTAATGTTGTTATTTTTGTTTTCTTATGTATAGCCAAAAGTCATATAACTAATACAATGATACATTTATAAATATAGGTAACCCAAATACCTTTGCATGTAAAAATGGGAAAATTATAAAATATAAAATAAAAAAAAATGTGAGCATTTTTGCCTTTTCACCTTTTTTCGTCGTCATTCCTAATTCCATTGTTTCTATCATGTGACAACATTACATTTTAATTTTTTTTTTTTGGTTTTTTTTTTTGGTGTTTTTGTAAACCAAACCGAAACCACCACTTCCCATTTTTTTTTGAAAAATTTTCTTATGGGAATATTTTTGGATTTTACATTTTGGAAAAAGAAAATTGGGTGAATATTACATGACTTTGATATTTATTTTTAAACAGTGTTGCCAAACCTAATAAATAAAGTAATCTTAAAACTTTTCGAATCTAAATTAATAATTTTGGATTATGTGTTATTGCTTTAAATTTAGTACTCATCATCTATTTGTCCATTATGAAATAATGAATAAATATAAACCAAAATCCTTTAATTATTTCAGAAATATTGAGTTTTCGGGCAGTGATAATAAGAAATATAAAGGAACATTTTAAAAAGTTCTTTTACATTATTTTAAGTTGTGAATTTTATTAACGGGTCCTTTAAAACAACCCTGTATACTCAGATAAGCTGAAACAAAAACGCAAAATGAAGCTATTTTTAATAATTTTCTGACATATTGCAGTTCTAGATAATTGATGCCAACAATTTTAAAAATTTACCTCTGACGGTCGTTTTAGATATTATTTGTAGTCTATATAATGTCAAATTAAATAATAAACGCAGTGTTGCCATATGTGTAAACAGATGACTTAAAATAAATACTAAAAATATTTTTTGACATTAAAATAAGATGGAATTAAATAGCAATTCAGAATCAAAATTTTATTTAAGAACTCTTCCAAATTGAATGCGATGCGATTCTATACATATTTTTATTCTGCAATGTAATGGGACTTTTTCGTACTGCACTTTTGAATACATTTAAGTTCGCTTTTGTCACGCTAATCGTTTTGAACAATATAAAAAATCTTTGATTATAGATTCTTCAAAATTTTTCTATTTGATTTCTTTGTAGACATAAGAATTAAGTAGATTGATATGCTACTAATAAAATCTTGGGCCAATTACCAAAGTCTATTTCACGAAATTTAAAATTTACATTTAAAAAATTGTATTTCATAATATTTACAAATTTGTTAAAATTTTTTGCAAATTGTGGACTTGTTACTTTGGTGAAAGTGGCCTGGCCTGGTATTAATTTAAATTATAAATGGAAGTGTCGGAAACAGGGGTGAAATTTGGCTTTTTGATTGTAGATTTAGTTTTAATGTTTTCACCAAATAAAAGCTTATAAAAATTTAAAATATATTTACTTAAGAAACTTTTTTAAAATAATATTAATATTTTAAAAAATCTGACAGAATATATGGTTATACACTGCAGCTTAATTTAATATTTTTTTTTTTTTTGGTTTTGAACTTAACAAGCTTAGAATCTAATACATTTAAACTTGTATGTAACTTGTATGTATTTTACACATAAAATATATATATGTAATATATGTGACATATATAATATAAAGGGTATATTAAGAAACTTTGATATTTTTTTTCAATGAAATTTTTATTCTAAAGTCTACATAAAGTCCAAAAATAAAGAAAAAGGTTTTCTACAAATTTTTATTTGAGGGTATTTTTGTTTTATTTTTTTATTTTTTTATTTTTTTTTTTGCTACGTCAGCCACTTTATTTCATTCATATCCTTTTTATTTGTTGTATTTTTATTTTAAATTTAATTTCTTAATGCCATTTTTGTTTAGAACGGTTCGTCTTTATGCCACCCATTTTACGGTTTATTTTCTTTTTTTTGTATTTGTTTTTTTTTTTCGATTTGCTATTTTATAACGGTTTTATATTTGGTACAAATTTTTTATTTTTTTTTTTTCCGATAAACATCATTTAAAAGTTGAACAAAAAAAAAACAAAATAAGAAAAGCAGCAAAAAAAAATTAAGTGAAATTCTAACTTAGCGAAAGGACAACCGAAGCACAAAATCAAAACAAAGTAAAATCGAAAAAAAAAACTCATGAAATATAATAAATAACTGTAAATAAGTACGTGTATGTGGTAAGTTGAAAAAAAAAAAAAATACAAATACAAATTGCAAAAAAAAAGAAGAGGGGAGAAGGGGTGAGAAAAAAAAAACAAAACAAACAAACGTTGGTGTGTGGTGGAATTTTTTCGGCAAAAGTTCTGATACTGAAGGATTTATAGTCGAAGGCTTTTGTGGGTTTTTTTTTTGTTGTTGTTGTTTTTGATATTGTTTTTATTTTTTTTATTTTTATTATTATTGTATTGATTTTTATTTGTTTTCAAGGATTTTATAATGGAATTTATTTCCTTAATTTTTTTTTTTTTAAATTTTACATTTTTTGTTGTATTTGTTGTTGTTGTTTTAAATGTCTAAATGATGTTATCAACAATTTTGTAAACAAAAATTGGTTGGTTTTATTTTGCTACAGTTTTGGTGCTTTGTTTTTGTTTTTTTTGTATCCAGAAAATTAGTTTACTATTATCCCTTTTAATTCCAGGATTCGTTTTCATTCTTCTTTTTTTTATTTAAGATTTTTACGATTAGATAATTTTTGCATATTTTCGCAATCAACGAAATTCAAAAAAAAAAAAAAAATGAAATTTAAAAAAAAAGCGCGAAAAAAAATTTAGAGAAAGAGACAGACAAGATAAGAAAAGAAAAATGGAAAGAATAATTACGTAACGTGGTAAAATGGGATGAATGTATATGTATGTATGTTGAATTTTAATGTGTGTTATCAAAACATATTTAGTAAAAAAAAAGGAAGTTAAATTTAATATATACGTACATATTTGTACACATATTTATTTGGGATTTAAAGAAAATTTTTTGGCATCTATTAATTTTTGGAACTTTTTGATTTGAAATTTATTGGGAAGTTTTTTGGATTTTTTTTTTTTAAATTTTATCTGTTAATTGCAATTGATCAATTGGGTATTATTTATTCATGTCTTTATCATATTTTGGTATTATAGGGAAGTGATAAGAATGCGTATTTTTAGGATTAATATCATGATTTACTGAATAATGAGTATTTAATATGATTACACGAATATTCTTTAAGGCTGCGATAAAATTACTGCGGTCAAAATTGAAAATCTAGAAACTAAATCTATGATTTCATATTAATAAGATTCGAAGTTTGTCTTTTTCCCAGTTACTCTTGGGAGCATATAGGGTTTCAACTTGAAGTCTCCGTTAATTTTTATTCATAAATTTTTCTACTATTTCATTAGATAATATTTCGTGTCTACATAATTCATCCAGCAACTTTCTTCTCAATGTTATTCTCAGTCTGTCCTTTGACCTGGATCACCTTAGAAGATCCCAGATTAGTGTCATTCTTGTTACATATTTTTAATTTTCCCTTAGTGTATGGCGAATCTGCTTCCATTTCCTTCTATAAAGTGTAATTTGTGTGACTACTGGTTCTACGTTTGTTACTTCCCCTAAGTCTGCATTTCTTATTCTGTTCAGTCAGAATATTCGGCATATTATTCTGAAATGTTTGAAAACATGAAAGCATGTTTTTTATTCTGAATCATCACTAAGTATATACACTTGTAATAAATGTTAGTGAGCAACTATGATTTGCCGCCAATGTAGATTTTGCACAATAATCGAATATTGTTGGTTGGTTCATTTTGTTATTTGCCGCCTGCTTCGTAAAAGACGAAGCCTACCAAAGACTCGAAGACTAGCTTTATCGATTCTACTTTCTTCATGAACGTTGGTGCCAACTGTAGCCGAGATCCTAGATAACAGAAACTAGTTGTACATACATAAGTTCGATACCGGGGAATAAAGTTTTTTTTAATAACTTATGAAAGGTCTTTTACTTATCACTTGAATCCAAAAATATAAGATTAGTCCGATTATTCTGAAGAAATAAAAGGAATGGTAAATTGATAGTGAATTTTGAGAGAAAGCAATACTTCTTCTTAAAGATTTACAATAACTCTAACTTGGTTAGTTATAAATAATGCATTAGAAACTTCTATTTTTACAAAAGTTCTAACAAAATTCATAATTTTTCTATTATTGATTATTTGATTTTTTAAATCTAGTTCACAGATCTTGTCTTCAAAAAATTTAGAAATTTCAAAAGAATTTAGAAAGCAAAGAACTAGAATAAAACATAAAATTCATTAGAAAGTTAAAGGGGGACCCAAAATTTAGTACCATTTTCGAATCAATCAGTGAAATTGAATCAAACTAACTAAATAATTAAATTAAATTGATTTGATGATTTCAAATTAAAGTAGAATATAACATCTACATACTAAAACGTTCATAAAACACTCATGTCAATTAAATTGTATCTTTGAAAGCTTAAAAATAAAACGAAATGGGTACAATAAAATTACCATAAATATAAAAATCACTGTTTTTCTTTTATTTTTAATGAATTAAAATAAAATATAACTTTCAAATTTCATTTTATATATTTATATTTAATTCTTCTTTTTTTTATTATCTTTTGTAGTAAAGTTTTTATAATCAGAATGGTGGTATGTCAGTACATTAAAATGTATAAACAAATAAATTGTGGGTGGAAAAAGAATGTTTTTTGTATAATACTATATAAATTTTTATATTCAATATATTGAAATGATTTACTTTCTCTTGACCCTTTATTTATAGGTTCACTGATATATATATTATAAAATTTTGTCATAACTTCGAAATTAGGCCAAAGAAGATGAACAGACTTTGCAAAAATAATGAAAAAAAATTACGATATAATTTTCCCGCCAAATTTTAATGAATGATTTTTAGCTGTTCTTTTCTTGTTATTTACTAATGTTAATTTTATTTGAAGTAATTTGGATAAAAAAAATTATAAAACAAAATAATAATAAAACGAGGAAGAGTTTAGTAGAGTAGACTCAACTCTGGGATTACCGTATGACCGTATAATATAAACGTGTATATAATGGAGGCTTTCAGTTATGAACAAAAGAAAATATAAGTTGAAAGGCAGCACATCGAACCTCTCTCACAACACCAGCTATATTTTATTCAGACGTTGGCCCTTAGAGTTATCTCCTATTGGCATAAAGTAAAAAGTTGTGTGGCAACTACTCGAATCCACTGCACTACCTAAATACATTTTGCACAAACTTTTGCCATGAAACTAAACTAATTTTAGCACAATTTCAAATTATATTGCAGCCACTCGAACCCGTGGATCTATTTATCTGGATTTCAATAGCGATAGCGGTTATTGCATAGAAAGAAATTTGTAAAAATTTCAAAATTCTAGCTCCGTTATTTTTTGAGTTATTTTGTGGACGGACAGACGGACGTAGCTAAATCGATTTACTTTTCGATTCTGATCCGATCCCTACCGTTGAGTTTATTTCAAACCTCCCTCCTTCTTTGCGTCACAAACGTATTAGCAAATTAAGTATTTCCTTTTGACTTAGAGTCATTTGGGTATAAAAAAAAACAATGGCGAAATTTTATGACATAAAATTGATGATAGTAATGGATTGCAGAGTGGTGCTGTTAAGTATTTCAATTTAATTTGCAAATAAAAGCAGCAAAAATTATTTTATTTTTTTTTGTGCAAAAATATTATGACTTAATTGAAATAATTTGCTTTTGTATTATTATTCGTACTTGTTGGAGAAATTGATTGGACGTTGGATACTTCAGTATTAAATTATGGAAATGATTTTTTATGATTATTAATTTTGTATTTTTTCGAAATAAAATTTTACTGCATAATTTCTCTAAATTACCATCAGGGTAGTTAAATTTTTTAGTTGTTTAGATTTTATATAAAAAGATTGTTAAACAATAGTCGGGAAATTGTAATTTGCTTTAATATTGTTTTATATTTTAAGGAGCAACAGCTGAAGTAGTAATTGTTTCTAATAATAGAGTTACCATATGGGGTTCAATTTTGTTCGGTGTTTAAAACTTTAATTATTAATTTCTCTAAGTGTATTTTTTAATATTGTAAAATTTAATTTTAAATCTAAGGAACTCTTCATTTTCTAGCTAGATCAAATTTTTTAATTAGCTTTTAGATATTCTGAATATATTCTGAATATACAACCACTCGTTCTAAGTTATCACTATGTTCATATTCCGTTATTTCGGTTTTAGTATCTGTCAAAATTTAAAATGAAAACTTAATGAAAAATTGAAGTAATTGAATCAGTCTTCATAGTAACCTAGATCTATTAATATTAGATACTAGATCTTTTTTTAAATATTTCTTTTTTTTTAATGGCAGCTCCTTTATTATGAAGTAATTTTTGCTAATTTAAATTTTTTTAAACTAAGTAATCCAAAACTATTATGAGTCACGAATATTTCCAAGTATAGTTAAGTAGGTATTTTCAAGGTATTTAAAAAACATTTAGTTTGATTTGACGCCTTTTATAAAATCGAATATAATTCAATTCCCCATAAATCTATTTTTTTAAAAAATTATTAATTCTTAAGAAATATTAATAAGTAAATCCCACACTGAAATAGTTTTCAAGACCCAAAAAAACTGAAGAAATCATCAAAGATAAATGAGTCAAATTTTTAATAATTCCTAAAATACATTTATCAATTTTCCTAAATTGTATTTCTAGTGAAAATAATCATACCATCATTTAAATTAGTGTAAAATACAAATTATAATTGTTCCAAATCATCACAAGACAGGTACTACATATTTTGTCCCCCCACATATAAAACAATAACTGAGGGATTTAAAAAAAATATTAATAATTCTTAATAATCAGTGAAAGTGTCATAAATGTCAAATAAAACTGCTTAAAATGACTTTAATAACCGCCGCCATCAAATTTGTTTTTTTTTTTAATTTTACATATGTCTAACCCATGTCGTGCCAAAATATAAAACAAAAACTAAAAAAACAGATTGGAATATTGAACAGCGGTTTAACTGATTTGATCCGCTCCAAAAAAACAAAATTTATACTAAAAATTATTTAAAAATAAAATCGTGACATAAATTATCTTCAAATTTAACAATTTTTTGATATTTGCTAAATACATGGGGAAAAAAACAACGACTCTTCAACTTGACTTTAAGTTTACATAATTCATAACAACACACACACAGTAAATCAAATAAATTTACTACTAACGATGGAATTACAGAAGATAATTAAGAAGCTAAACATATTATATAAAATTATATACAACAAACCGTATCATTAAAAGCAAAATTTGAAGGAAAGGTCGAATCAAAATTTGAAAATAACACAAAAACAAAAAATTCACAAGTCATTCTTTAAAATCAATTCCAGGAATCACTTTTGAAGATCACATAGAAAAAAATTTATATGAGAAAAAAATACAAACACAATGTACCCGTCAATTCAACATTTTTTGTATTAAATTGAAGTGTTCTTCAACAAAATATTAAAAAAAAACTCTTAATCCAAAAAATCTATTTCAACAAGATCATCTTCAGAACCATCACTTTTTAAAAGTGAATTGACTTCAATGTATATTTTTTTTTGTTGAATTCTCTTGTATTAATGAATTCCGGAAGTTGTAATAATTCCCCTTGTAAATCTTTTTGTATACAACTGTATAAAATTTAATAAAAAACAACAAAAACAAGACACAACAAACAACACAACACTATATACAACAATTAACTATAAAGAATCAATGTTTAAAATCAGTTTTGGACCACCTTTTAATCGTTTCGATCAGTTCATCATTAAAACGATGAACAAGATCGTTGATAATGAACGAGAGATATGTATACAAAGACTGAACAACAAATTAAAAGTACAAAAAAAAAGTTGGAGGGAAAATAAAATGATTGACTGGACAAATTTATTAACATGACTTTTGAAAATACTTATACAAGGAATCAAAAAATAATTAAAAACAAAATAGTGATCACATCATCAGTTTTTTGTAAGATAAGCTGTATAAAACTGATCATATTGAATATTGGCTTTTTGTTTGTTTTCTTATCACTTTGTATCTCATGGGAGAAATTGAGATTATTGCTGATAAGTTGGTTTGCTTTTTTTTGTTTACAGCATCAGTAGTTAGTTTGGTGTTGTTGCTTTCTGTTGTGGACAGCGGTTATTCAATTTTAACCTATAGGTAATTTGTGTACTGGTTTTCTATGATCAAATCACCTTGTTTTTTTTCATTACCACTCATCAAGATGTTGTATCTGAACATGATTTTGTGAAATAATTTAAGAATATTCATCTGAACTATATAGTGGAAGATAAATTATACTTAAGATACTTAATCAAATATTTCAAAAATATCGGACCTAATAACTGCTAGAAGATTAAAAACTGTGCTTTATTTAATTTTTACTATACCTTTTTGACGACTCAATCACCTCAAAAATGCTTGTGAGGAAATACCGTTATTTTGTCTTCAAATTTTTTTAAAGTTCAAACTCACTTTACATATATCATTATTTCTTTACTTATCAGGGATTTGATAAAGCTCTTTGTATATTTGAGAATCGCTTTAGAATGGTGCTAAAAATGTTTGGTACAAGTGTTTTCTATAATTTCTTTTCTACTGAAGCAATAAATATGCATACCTGATAATTTTTATAATATAGTACGAAGACATGGAAATATTATTTATGCTGTCCATGGAAATTGGTTCATTGATTTTTATTGTTCTCATTATTGTTATTGTATCGCGTAAAAAAATAAACAAAGTTCTGGTTCTTATATGTTAATTTAATTTTTTCGTTTCAATGTTTATGAAATCAGAATTTTGTGTAAAAATCATTTTTTTTTATAATCAAAACTTTTCTAAGTTTAAATTTATTTTGTTCTTTTATTAATGCATCACTTGCAGATAACTTTATACATTTTTTGTATAATATTGTTTAA
The DNA here is from genome assembly GCA_963082915.1 of Dolichopus griseipennis. Classification (NCBI taxonomy): domain Eukaryota; kingdom Metazoa; phylum Arthropoda; class Insecta; order Diptera; family Dolichopodidae; genus Dolichopus; species Dolichopus griseipennis. Next base: position 4,750,804 of record OY720445.1, read on the forward strand.
CATTTTTTTGACTGTATCTATATTTTAAAATGAAAAAAATCCAAAACTGATCTTGTTCTATGGATACAGGCTGACTACTTTTTCTTTAATAATATTAAAAGCTATAGACTGTAGTATATATCTTTTTTCAATTTTATAATATCATGTCGCCGACATCAACCAGATCATCAAAATACAATGCTTCATTCATAATTCATTTAAGGTGAATATATAAATAATTCTGTTATAAATCAGATCCAGGAAAACAATGAAAATGTAAAATGAAAATTCTAGTTAGATTTTAATTTGGTTGGTTGGGAAAAGCACTTTTTATACAGATTAATGATTTATATTCACCATGGCTTTTAATTCAGTCAGTTCTGTCGTAATGGCCTCTTATTTAGAAATTCATGCTCATGATTAAATAGTAATCTAATTCCTCTCCGACTCCCAGGATCTCATGCTGAAGTCGATGGTCTTCTATAACACTGGTTTCTCTGCTTCGATGTCTCACGGTATAGGAATCAGAACAGATTAATGCATTTTATAGGTTTTGTAAGTTGGCGCCAGTTAAATACATTATAAGGTATTAAGCTTCTCAAATGCTTCCCTAGGTTCTTGAAGATACTTAACTTTAAACAATTGTTATTAGACGAGTAGATAATAGAGGAAAATCTCATGCGTCAATTATTTTTATAAAGCTGGAAGGAACTCCACGATTGGAAGAGATACAGACATACAAAACTCAAGAAGTACATCATTTTCTTTTCTGAAAAATTAAAATATATTTCGTAGTCATATACAAAAGAGAACACATTAGGTGTATATAAACATATAAAAATGTTGTTGCAACTTGCCAACTTGTATACAAAACAGAACCGGAACACTAAAATATACGAATATATAAAAAAAAAATAAAGAAAATAAATAAATAAATTAACTTCGAATCTCATAAATTTATTTATGACATTTTTTTTCAATGTTTTTTTTTTATATTATTCTTAAGATTTATTTTTGGAATTTATAAGATTCACTTTATTTACTTCATTCATTCACTTGTTATAAATTTTTTTTTTTTATTTTCAAAATTTTTAATAAAAACAAACTGGGAGGTTGGGCTGGGAAAAAATGTCAACTGATTGACTAATAAAATATAAATTTGTTAAAAAAAATAAAATCAAAATATGTATATATATATATCTTATGCATAACATATTCGTGTGTACACCGGGGTTTTTTGCTATTGCAAGCTACCACGACAAAAACGTATAAATTGTACAATGAACTTTATTCCAACAACAGCAGCCTTGTATAATAATTAAGTGGAGACTTAATTAGGAAGAAATAATTTTTGTTTAAATTAACATTGTTGCATTGAATATGCGTTTTTTTTAATTTTGTTATTTTTTTTTTTTGTGCTTTTTTGTATAAATTAAAATTTTTAAATTAAAAAAAAAATTTGAGGAATTCTTAAAACATTTTGTTTTTTGATTAAATGTTGAAAGCATATCGAATGCTTGAATTAATTTAAAAGATGGACTTATTGGGCGGTTTAAATTATTTTAAAGTTAAAAATTTGATTAGTATTCTGATTCTGATTTTGTGTATTTGATTTTTAATAACATAACCCGTATGTCAAGTTGAATACATATAACTTGCTATATATATTATGCAGACTTGGAGTTTAAAATAATTTTACAAAATAACATTTTTTAAAGCGCAGAAACTTTCTATAAATAAAAAGTAGAATTTTATTAGTTGTATCTGATGTAGGAAATTAGTTAGATCATCAGATTAAGGTTAATTCTTTATAGAAGCGATTATCATAAATTTAATTTTTTATAGTTGAAAGTTGTTATAAGGTACGCATGTTAAAAATGACAAGGTATAAAAACTTTCTAGTTCTGGAATATTGATGTAAAATATTTGATGAAAAGTTGACTATCCGTGCAGATGTCTTTTTTTGATGATATTGAGCAGTCAATATTTTAAACTAAGTTATATGATAAGAATCTGTACTGTACTCTATAAGTTTAAGACCCTACATTTTAGTTTGAATTAATTGGAAAATTGCAGCTGCATCAGTTTATTCTTACAGTTTTCTAATTTTGTCTAAGAGGAAGGGATATACGAAAGTAATTGCAAATAACGGTAGTTCCTGGAGGAAAAATACAAGAAAATTGTGCATAAAATACAAGATTTTTTTTAAAGGGACAAACTTTTAGGTAGAATTGCTAGCATTTTCAATATAAAACATAAAGTCGCTTATACAACAATAATTTACCATAGTCTTAATTTTTTACTTCAACTTACTAATATTAAATTTAAATCCATTTTAAAGTATTCCATCAAATTATTACTTCCATCTCATCTTACCTGGAATTAAAAAAAAAATAATACATTAAATAATATAAAACATCAAATGCAGTTGTTTTATTTAAATCAATAATTATATATATATATATATATATATATATATACATAAATTCCAAAAATTACTTTTTACACTTTTATATTCATTCCCTTCAATTACAATTTAACTTTAATTTGAACAATTTGCTATGGTAATTTATAAGACATGCGTTAAATATTAATAAATAAGATACTTTGAAAAATTTAAAAGACTTTTTTTTTAAACCTTTCAATTTCACCTGATGCTACCACAATAATTAGAAATTAATTATACAATAAATCAAAAACTAAAAAAAAACAAAGAAAAAGATGAAGAAAAAAATCAAATGAATCTAAAGAAAACAAAACACAATCATAAATTTCAACAATCCATCAAACCCATCAATTTAAGTCATACTCAAATCGAATACACCTGTCAACTTCGATGATTTTGCACCACAGTAAATAACAAAAAAATAAAAGCAAAAACAAAAAACACAAAACATAAAAACTGCATAACAGAAAAACACAACACATTGTAACCCCCATCATTATTTATTGATTATTTTGTTCGTTTGTATTGTTGTTCTTTTACCTTTTCTTACCTTTTTGTACCTATTTATTAATAAAATTTTTGGTTTTACCTGTGCAGAATTGAAATTATTCGAAAAAAATTGAAATACAGAAGAAATTAATGAAACAAACGAATAAAAAATTCACCGCATAATTGTTGTAATAAAAACGAGAGCCATAAATTAAAAAGTTGTGCATGCTAACAAAAAGGTATAATTAAAAAGAAAGAAAATTAGAACAAATCAAAAAAATGATTGAATAAAGATATCAAAAAAATTATTTAAAGGTGTTAAAAGATAATTATGTAAGAGAAGAGTATAATAAATCTTAAGAAAATGCAGTATACAATTAACTGAATGCCAGGGATGAGTGAAAATAACTCTAAAACCTAAATAAAACCTATTCATAATATTTTTTTGTGTGTTAAAAATTTGTTGAATGGCTTTTAAAATTTCAGTCCAAAAAGAAACCCATTTTGTTTATGGATGAAGCAAATTTAAATATTCATATTTCAAGAATATAAGGACGACACGTTTGTATAGTAATTGACCAGTTCAGTAATTGACAATGCACTTTGTTGTAAAATTGAAAAAGTTTTGCAGGGGCGGGAATTTCGTGATAATCAGATATTCAGACTTGGTTCCTCTAGTGCAATGTTTAATTCTGATGAAAATGTTTGGTCTGTGGTAAAGAGTTACGTTAAAAGAGAGCTCTTAAAAAAGTTTGCAAGTATTTTAAACAACAGAAACAAGCATTCACTGACAAGCATTCTCTGCAGCTTTCAATAATGAAAATATGCCATTGTATTAAATTAAATTTAAAAAAGATTTTGTTATTAATTGTTTTAAATTGAATTAATCTCATATTAAAATTTACTATTCTCATATTGAAGTTTACTATTCCACATTGAAGTTTACTATTCTCATTTTGAAACAAAAATGGTATAGGTAGTTTTAATTTAGTATTATTTTGCTGCTCATTAATTTTTTTATATTTTTAATATTAATATTTAAGTCAATTTAAATATGTTTACCATTTATTTATAATTTAGCAAAATATTAAAACTTTTTCACAAATTACATTTGAAATGTTAATCTATGCTAGAAATTGTGTTGAAATAATGAATTAGATCAAAAAAATAAAAAAATAGCATTTGCTTTTCTTTTGTAAATTATTATTTATTTCAGTTCAATTTCTTTTGACCACAATTAACTTTGTGTCTGAAATATACATTTGAAAAAAAAAACTACTTGTCACCATTTATTTAACTTTGTGAAAATGTCACAAATAAATTAAAAAGAAAAACACTGAAAATATTTAAAGAATTTTATTAAGAGATTAATAATATCTTTAGATATTGTTGATAAAAATAAACATAAGAAACAACTTGCTGCTGTCTAATGATTATACGAATGATATGTATATGCAATATCAGGGACGTAGCTAATTTGTACATATACATATTATTATATATATTTGTAAATTAATTTTTATAAAGAAAAAGAAATTGACTTAAGTTATATTTTAGGAGTCTCTACAGATGAACAGGCGAACATAACAAATTATTCAAAATATCAGAAAATCGATTAAAAAAAAATTCCTTAACAATAAAAACTCACATTTTAACAAAATATCCTGCATTTTCTAACTCATAACAAGCTGGTAAAAATTTTTAGAACCAATGAATGTAAATTATTGACATTCAATTATGTAAGTTGTGGAGAATTAAGAAAAATGTTGCATAGTACAATTTTTATTAAAAGCAGTAAAAGCAGCACTCAAAAACAAGTGATGAAAAATAAAGCAAATTTTCAATATTAAAGTGTTTGATACTGAGTATTTTATCATTTAGTTTTATTCAAAAATTTATAAAGCTTATAAAAACAGCGGTCTTTTACAATTTTTAGAGTGAAAATATACCTAATAGAACTCTTGCTATAACAATTTTAATATAGGGCTTTTTCCAACTTCAATGAAACGGGTAACGGGTGGGGCTGTAGAAAATAGTTCTTCCATGAAATTTTTTTTTTGCAATACCTACCCGTGGTTAAGATGGACTCATTTCAAACGGTGTAAAAGCTTTTGTAAACATACGGACGGATGAGTGGAAAAACGAATGGACAAACGGACGGACAGAGTCCTTTTAAAAATCTTTTAAAAATGTGGTAAAAACTGTTCTACATAAATTTTTGAAAAATTTGAAAGAATAACATAACAGATTTTGAAATCAACTTCTGTAAATGAAGATTTTGTATCTGAGGAACACTTGAACTTGAAGTAATTATTAAGCTCACTTTTTTTCTCAATCCGCTTTGCTCCTGATTTACACATTTCACAAAAAAAAATATCGTATAAAATTCCAAAATCATAAATTTGTTTTATTTTTCTTAATCAAAAAAAAAAAAAAAAATAAAATTAAACCAACATATTATTTATAAAAAAAAAAAAAAAAAACAACAACAAAACTAACATTAGAATAAATTATTGTGTGAACCGAGATAAATATAGAAAATGTTGGAAAAATAAGTTTTCTCAATATAGAATGTAAAATTTTTAATCAACACACACAAAAACAAATGATTTTAAAAATAGAGTAAGTAAAAGTAAAATTGAGCCAAAATAAGAATTCATTAATATATAGAGTTATATTTTCCCAACTAATTTGAATTCTGTCCTCCTCTATCTTATTTTGTGGTTAATGAATTTTAGAATTTCATATTAGATGTGTAATGAAAATTAATAGCCTAACAAGAGTACATCTTTGTATAAAACTTGTTAGAATTTTTCTATTTTTCTACACATCTACACTCTTAATAGAAGAACAGGTGAATATGAAAATAAGAAAAAAATTTGCAAAAAACAAAAACAAAAACAAAAGAAAAGCAAAAAAAAAAATGAATTAGAAAAGTGATAGATTGCTTACAACAAGTTTCTCTATCTAAGTTGTAAATGTTATTTTGTTATTATTATTATTGTTGTTGTTTTTGTTTTTATGTGCAAAGAATAAAGAAAGAAGACAGATGTATTTGACAAGTTTAAATGAAGTTTGATTTGATGTCAAATTACATGCAAACGTGTATTAAATATAAAATACATTAATTTTAAAATTAAAATAAAATAAAAAAATATAGAGTTACTCAGGTTCGAGTGTTGTTGTTTTTTTTTTAGTTATTGGAAATTGTAATGTCCTGTTATCTACACACAGTTTTTTTTTTTTTTTTTTTTTTTTTTTTTTTTTAAATAAAAAGTTAATACATATGTCAAAGTCTTTAAAATGTGGAATTTTATTTATTTTTTTTTTTTTTTGTAATATTAATTTAAAATATGCACATACAGCATGAAGTTAGGTGAATTTTTTTTTTTTAAGGTGTGTTCAAATGTTTTTGAAATTGAGGAAAAGAAAACTACATATACTTATAGCTGGTGTAAATTAGAAAGTTTTTGAATGTAATAAAAAAAAAATAAATTCCATTAATTAAAACCAAAAATTTTTTGATTTATTTCCTATTTAAATTATTTGATAAAATAATTTTTTTGAAAAAAAAAAAAATGCTGTACATTAAGTGGAATTAGTGAAAGAGTTTTGGAAAAACTTTTGGACAATGCTATTAGTAATATTTAATATTGACTATTCTGTCATTCGTTTAGGTACTTGTAGCTTGGTATTTAGTTGACAGCTTTTTAACAGATTTTTTTATTTTTTTTTTAAAATAACGGAAAATTAGCTTTTAAACGAAATCGAAGAGTCTTGTATATAAAGTTGGTGAAACACAATTTGGGAATGTGAAAATTATTAATATTTAGCAAATGTTCAAAGTGAAATGTGAAAATATGGTTTGTTATTGGCGTTTCATTCACAAGGTGCAGGCAACCATTTAATAAAACATGCGGAAATACTTAATGTACAATAAATTTCAATTTTATTATATCATTTGTTATAAAAAATTTTGGCAGAAGTCTTATGAACACCAAAATAATATTGAAATGTATTTTTTGAGTATTTTAAAATTAAACATAAAAATTCATTTAACGAAATGCAAAGATTGCAGTAAATATCTTGGTGGAGAAGAACGTATTCTATTAAAACAAACACTTTCAGAAAAGTGTTTTCAACTGTGCAGGGTTTTAACTCCCAAGATCATAATTTCCTTAGGCACTTATGACTCATTTAGTATATACTCTACACAATTTTAGTTATAATATGATGTTAAAATGACTCTAAATGGAACCTATGACTCACTTGTCAAGGGAGTTATTTCCCACGTAAATATTTTAAAGTGAGACAAGGATACCTTAGGGGCTTATGTTTTTAAAAGACTTATGACATTGCACAGTTTTTAACCACCAGACCATTTTTGTAAGTTTTTATATAAAGGGTTTTGTATATTTAAAAATATTTAAAAAGTGTAAGATGTTGCATCTAATAGCACTGAGGACTAAACAAAGGATTTAGCAACTTTCAATTATGGGAAACACTAAGCTGAAGGAAAAAATTAAAAAGGATCCTGCATTCTAAATAATGGAATTAATATTCTGAATGATGAATTTCGAACATATGCTTGCAAGATTCTGGGTGGTTTATGAGAGGGATCTGAACCACCACACCAATTTATTTCAAGTCTTAAGAAAATAACACAAGCAGCACAGAACACAGATATATTAAATATCAAATTAATATCTTCTAATATATGCTTTGAAGTCTAAGGAGGTGTGTGAGTGGTAACCGAACCAAATCCTTCAATTTTTTCCAACTTTAGGCACATAAGGGGAACGGGAAGAAACAACCTTGTACCAAATTTAAAGATTCTATCTTCATTGGTCTCAAAGATTTGAAACATTTTAACGAACTTTTCATTTATTCATAATTTCATAAATTCTGATTGAAAAGAATCTAATTTGATTGAAAAATTGATTACTGCAAAAGTTAATGAATCTTTAAAATAATTAACGAATCTAATTAATGAATCTCTAAGGAATTTATGGTGTAAAATTGATAAAACATATACTTATTTAATATGAACTGAGTTAAAATTTATAATGACAGTCATTAAATTTAAATTTTGTGGTTATAAATCATCCTTAAAAAAAAAGTAACCTTCAAAATACTAATGACTTAATTACGATTACTTTTACAAAAAATCTCAACGGTCAAACGGTATAAATATTAAAAACGTGGAATAAGCGATTAATTTAAAAAATATAAATCAATTTCGGTGGTCCATTTTTGTTTTTTAGTTAAACAATTTTTTAACTTGACAGATTAATTGAGACATTCAAAGAAAATTATAAAATGCATGTTATGTACCTGATACTTAATTTTTTTTACCAATGCAATACCTTTATTAGTTTCTGACTAAATTCCGTTTTTTTTTTGGAAACATTTAATTGACATTTTGGTATCTTTCTTTTCTAAATAAAAATATTTAATTTTTTATTTTAGGTTTGCCAACGAAAAATTAAAAATTTTTTCTCTTGGGTAATTAAATTGTCACATTAAAAAAATATAATTTTTTTTAAAGATGATTTTATTTTAATTTTTTTTTTAATTTACGTCAATCTTAAATCAACATTTCAACTTAAATAGTACACCCAGTTGATTATAGAGTATTCAAGTTTTCCCAAAAAAATTTCAAAATTATAAAAATATTTTTTTTATAAAATTTAACCTAAAAAATGAAAGGGCACAAAAAAATTTGTACCACATTTTTAAACCAATCAATTACCACCATTATTTTTAATCATGATCTTTGTAAATCACAAAATAAATGTACCATATTTGGTACATTTCGGTACATTTTTCTTATTAAAATTTAAGGTAAGTATACTGCAGGTTATCAAACAAACCTTAAGTAGAGATTGAAGTAATTTAATCGAAGATATTCTTAAACTTTTTACTTTAATAAATTATTGGGAAATTTACATTGTATGTTGCCGCACTGTTAAAACAAGTTCAAAAAAATTAAAATAATTATAAATAAAATTACAGTGGGAAGTACAGTGAAACCTTGTTTCAATTCATTATATAATAAAATTATATATGTCCCTAAAATTATGCAATTGCATTTAATTAGTTTATCTTATTTATTTATTTATTCGCAGGTATCTGAACGTAACTGTTGCAGAAGTGTTTACCCCTCCTTCCTAAATGCAATGTGAGGTGTTTTTTAATATTTTCTATTTATTTATAATTATAATATTATTTATTTTGTTTATATCATTTATTTTGTATTTTAATATATATTTACCATTTGGTCACTAAGGGGATTTGTAAAGATCAAATATTTTCGAATCACAAGTGATCACCTTGGAAAACAGTTTGAAAATTATTTTAAAGTTTTTTTGTATAATACAATTTAATGTGTAAAATTCCCTATTAGCTATATCATTTAGATTCCAAAAAATTGAATTCAAATGCGCCTTGATATATGCAATGAAATTTAATCAATTCTTATATATAACTTAAGTATTGTTAGCATTGTTCAATTATCTTATATATCATTTTAAGGCTTCTTATAACCTTTAGGAATAAGCATCACACAGCAGTACAAGTTTACAATAGAATAGAAAAATTTTGACAAGCATCTAAAAAAAACCTTTACTGGACAAAAAACCGGTCAAATACAAAAACTGAAATACAATTTTTAAAATTAAATTTATGCTAATATGTATTATATGAAATAAAAATTTACTTTTTTTTTTGATTTTTTTAACTTGAAATTTTGATAACTTTAACCTGATTAATTTTCATCATCTTCACGATTAAAAGACAGTTGAAGATTGCATTTAACGTTCAGAGAACCAAAATAAGATTTACAGATTATCTACAGTTTTTCTTTTCTGTTTTTCGGATTCTTCTTATTTTTTTAATTTCGTTTTTATGAATTGCAATGATATGAGACTGCTGGAGAGTTCAGAACAAGAAAATCAGAAGAAAATCAAACACATTTACAACATCAAAATTTGTTTTTAAAAGTTTAAATTTAACAGATTGCCTTTCAAAAAGACAACTAAAAAAAAATATAAAAAATCCAGAAATGCTATTATCGTTAATCTTAATGACCGAATAAATCTGAAAATAAAAATTGAATTATAACCGAAAAAAATATAAGAAACCAAAGAATCATTATTTTGAAGGGAATCTTTAATATTAGCCATCCCAAAAAAAAATTTTAAACAGCCCACGTTTTGTTTTATCTTAAGCTACTTTTGAAAAAAAAATTAAGTTTATTTCTTCTTAAATAGGAGAACAATATAACGGAATAAAGAGCAGAAGAACAATATAAGAAAGAGTAAGAAAAATATTCAAAAAATAATTATGATGGTGCAGTATGAGATTTTTATTAAAAAATTTTTGGAAAAAAGAGGGGCACCAATTAACTTTAACGTTCATTTTTCATTAATATACACTTGAAATTATTTTGAATACAGGTTTTTATTTTTCTGGGGTAATTCAAATTTTTTTTTTTTTTTTTTAATTTTAAAAATAAAACAAAATTATTTCATTATTTTATGTAATAATGGAAAATTTCTGTATAATTTTCTTTTAATTTAAATTTATTTATAGAAAAATATAATAAGCTAATAATTGTATGTTTTATTTTATTGATTGTCTTAATTAAGAACAGATTGTTTGTAAAGCTGAGGGTTCTTTCCCTTCAGAATGGAAAGCTAAGAGTTTAAATTGAGTTATGAATTCAATTGTATTACAATGTAACTATAATATATTAAAATTATAATCAATTCTTAATTAAGAATTGTTATTTAGGGTTCTTCAGCAAATACCGTTATTTTGCATTATTAACGAAATTAATCAAAAAATCTAATAAAGATAAAAAAAGTTATGCTTAATTGCACTAGAATTTGTCCATTTTACTAATCTTTCCCTAGGTTAACACGAAAGCTTATTTTAATCATCAGTAACAATATATTAATTAATGTTTTGTTGGATAGAAATTTTAATCAGAATTCACGAATTCCAAACTTTGATCTCGAGGCCCTTTAGCTCGCTGTGAGATGTAAGAAACTAATATGGACAACCTTTTTAAAAATATATAATTATGTTTCGAAGGTTAAATTTTAGGAGTCGTAAGCAGTGATTAAAAGTTGTAACTACATAGTTTCATTAAAATAGGGTTACATAAGATAAGTTTTTATTTATTTCAGAGCTTGTGCACAAAATATAAATGTGTCACGTGATATCAGTTTAGTTTGTTAAAATCTTGTTTTTAGAAAATCTCGTTTTTCAAAAATATCATTTTTTATTAAAAAATTTCGTTTCTTAGAAAATCTTTTTTTTAAAGAAAATTCTTGTTCTTAAGGATTTTAGATGTGAAAACTAAATCAGAAATATCAGCCTTTTACAGAATATTAGAAAAGTTTCTAAAAATAAATTTTTTACAAACAAGATTTGGTAAAAATGAGATTTTCTAAAAGTTGTTTTCTAAAAACGAGATTTTTTGGAAACCGGATTTACGAAACCGAGATCTCGACCACATTTCAATAAAAATACATTTATTTAGTTTTTTACATTTGATTGGAGTGAATTTTAAGCTTAATCCTAAACAACCTACAACACTATTGAAGTTACCCAAGCACTCGTGGACTGATCTATTTGCTAAGTAAATATTTGACTGAGAACTTGCCTTTCATAAGGCCTTTCATGCAAAATTTAAATAAGAAGAAAATACGTCTAGAAATGAAGCAAATTGTATAAGAAATTGAAATCAGAAGCAAATTAATAACTGAAATCATAGTTATGGCCTCTTTTAATAGAACTTCCAACATAATAGTTTCGACAGGAGTTATCTTAGGAAATTGAGTGATCTAAAGATACAACTACTAAGAAGAATTAAGTAGAATTACTTAAATAAACTTTAGTAAGTATCTGGAAAAAATTAACACTTTAAATTTAAACAGAAGCAAACCGACATTGAAAACAGTCCAACAATTTATCCAAAAAAAAAAACTATTCTATTAAATAATATAATAAATTTATTAAAATTTATTCATTAGTGTGGACCTGCATCTTTTTTGTTTTTATTATAATAATTTTTCGAAGGTCTTAAAAATTCCACTCTTTTTCTCCACTATAAAAATACTCAAAGACACAAAAAACAATAAAAAAATAACAAAATCACCATAACAACACATAAGGGTTTTTTTTTTGTCTTAAAGATATTTTTATTAGTTTTTTTTTTGTGACTATAATTAGAAAATGAAAGAAGTGAGAGATACAATGTAGTTTAAAGGGCCAAATTCAAAAATTTTCATATTTTATTGTTATTTTTTTTAAATAAATTTAATGGGTGCTTCAGAATTAGACATAAAACGGTTGCATATATTTAATATTGAATTGATCATAATTATAATATTTTATTATAAGCATTTTATTACATTTTAATAAATTCAAATCCCTTCAAAGTCTTTTGTTTACCACTTTAACTCTTTCAAATTTTTCATTTTAATTCAATTCGTTGGATTTTTGGATTAACAGAAGGCATATTTCAAGTATATTTCGATTGGTTTTTCTGTTTTAATGTATTCGATTTTTTTTTTGGTAAAATGATGATAGCCACTTCTAAACGTAATCAAGAAGTGGACAGATCTATAGACGCAAATTAAAAAAAAACAACATATACAACTCTTAATGAGAATGTTGTTTTGTTTTTTTAAACACTGGGTTGTTATAAACATTTTTTTAAATTTTCAACTTTTTCAATTTTTAATTTGTTGTTTTATTTTTTTCTGTGGTATTCTTTTGGAGGATTATTTAAAAAATAAGTGGAAAGATTTATTTAGAAATTTAGAAAAAAGTGAAGTTAGAATATTGTTTAAAATGTGTTTAACACATTTGGATATATTTTTATTTTATTTTATCTAAGAAAATTTTATAGTCTTTTATTATAAAGTAGCTTTAAATTACGTTTAAGTAGTCAAGTAGTCTTTGGTTATAAGTCAATTCAAAAAAATCTACTTGAAAACGAAGGGGCAAATCATTTTTTAAAAATCGTAACCCCAAAGTTTGTTAGTTTCGTCAATTTAATTGAAACCATGAGGACAGTAGCCAAAATTTAAAGAAGTACTCGAGGGTTAATTAAAAAATATAGGAAAACGTTTTAAAGAAATATTATTAATTAACCCTCAAGTGCAAACCATAAGCAGAATATCTGTTGTAGCTCTCAGACTTTAAAACAGTTTTTGAAGAATTAAACTTGAAAATTAGAACTGTTGTAAACTTGGCTTGTGAAACATTACAGTTCGATTGAAATAACAGTTATAAGGTTTAATTGGTTTGAAGTTCAAATTATGATTAAATAAATGGACACAGGGATTTCGTAAAATTTATGATCTTCAATAACAGAGTTCAGTGCAGGAAGGTTTAAAGATGATGAATTATGAAAGCGAAGATGATTTTATAGATTGTTGCTTGTATTGACTGTAAAAGAAGACTACAGTGCGGGCAGGTTTTAAGAAGAAGACCTAGAAGGTTTCAAAGGACAAAGAAAGTCTAAAAAAAGGAAAAGGAAAGATGGGTTACAAACACTATACTCATATAATTTATGAACTGGATATTACTTCATAATTTGAAATCCAGCAACCTGAATAACGGCATTAACTTTGTTTTGTTCTATACTTGTTCGTTGGTTTGTTTTGTAGGATTCTTTTTGTATATTCTTCCACGTTGTTAATTTAAAATTATTTTAATTTGTTTTATTTTTTTTTATTAATTTTTTTTTTGTGTTATGTCCGTTTTTTTTTTTAATTTTTCGCGTTTGTTTGTTTTTTTACTAATTTTTTGTGTTAAGTTTTTTGAAAATGTTATTGTGGCTTCATAAGTAGCCAGTTAAGTAGCTTTAGGGAAAGAGAAAGAGAGTTCCAAAATATAATAAAAAAAAAAAACAAATGAAAAGGCAGAGAATCAACCCAAACATAACACTGGTAGTCTAGAGTTTTAGGTTTTATTTTCTTTTCACTTGTACTTTGCAAAGTGAAAAATGTTGAATTCTTCAGGTTTATGAAGGTGAATTAAGGTAACAATGTGTATACTTTGAATACTTGATGGGGAAAAATGTTTTACATTTTCTTTTATTGATAGTATATTTATTTTACTTTATTTTCTTTTAATTTTCAAGACATACTTACATATATATATATAAAAATGTATTATGGTTGACCAACAACTTCACTGAATTAAAAAAAAAAATGTTCATTTAATAAGGAAGAATTTAGGGGGCTTCATTTCTATGTTAAGTTTAATTTGTTGTTTTATATTTTGTACTTCGGTTTGGAAAAACTTGTTTTTGTGGAAAAAGTGGGAAAAATTTTTGGCATTTCTTTTTGAGAATTCGGAACTCATTTTTTTAATAAGATGTCAAAAGTTTCTTTGTTTTTAATTTCACTTTTAGTGAAGTACAAAACTTTTAAAGACAAGTAAAAAATACAAAACAAATATAAAAATTTGATATTTTTCTTTAAAATTTTCAAAAATATTTTTCAATTTTTCACTGGTTAGATTTCTAATGTTTTATTATTCTTTGATAATTTATGTGGTTATTTTGAAGGTTTGTTTGAGAAGTTATGAGAGTAAACAAGGTAATTTTATGGATGTTATATAGAAGTTATTTAGGTCAAAAAAATAAATGCTGAAGTGGGGAAAAAAAATTTTTAAAGAAAAATTATAATTAAGTGTTTTTATTTTCTAGAAATAATTCAGAGGTTTTTTTAGTGGAAAAATATGCGAATAAATAACTTAACCGATCAAGGTAAATTTTTCATTAAAAATATGTTATTATTGTAGAGTTAAAAGAAATGGAAGATTTATAAAAGTAATTTAGTATTTTAACTTTTTAATGAACCTGGACATGTAACAGACGTGATAGTCAACTTTTGTAGTCAAAGGTTTTGCCTTATGGAAAGTTAGTTGAAAGTTCTGTTACCCATTTCTTTTGTTTAAGATATTAAAAGTAGAAGGTGCAATGGCTTTGCTAGGTTAGATTGGAAACTTTGTATAATTTATTTTGGTCTACTCGTAGTTAAGTTTATTTTGTGTTTGGCTGTCTCTAGTAAAATTAATTTAGAAAAGCTCCTTAAAAACTTGTATATTCTGTACTTGAATATTAAACAGACATTTCTAACACAACTAACCTTTTGATATTTCTCTGAAAAATTTTATAACGGTAAATCCTGTACTTGAAAATCATGATTAGGATTTTTTAAGATTTTCATAAGACTACACTGTTAGTCTTTTAATAATTTACATACATTTTAATTATATAAGGCCAAGTTCATTTTAAAATTAATTTCCCCCTCCCTAGTGATTAATTTATCTAGTTTAAAAGCATACTTTTGCTGCGCCTATTAAATTTCTGAAGCAAGGCTTTTGCATGACTTTTATTTTTAATATAATTTTACAGGTCTAACTTGTTGCATATATCAGTAATTAAATAAATACGTTCATTATTAAAATAAATACTTCAACTGCTAATATGTACTAAAATTAGTTTTAAAATATTATTATTTTCCATTGATTTAGGTTTGACACTTGATATCTGAAGATTCTAACACTTTGACCTTAAGAAATAATTGAAAAAAAAACTAGTTTAGTTAACATTTAAAATATTCGTGATGGGATAGACAAAACTTGGTTAAATATTCAAGTATCTTGAAAAAAATTTAAGGTTATAGTAATGGTTGGTCTGTACCACAGATAAATAAATACTATAGTATGTAAAAAATAGTATTTATTTATCTTCGTCTGTACTATAAATCTCAAGATCAAAAATCCCTTCAAACTTTAAAAAAATGTTGAAATTCTTAAGTATATTTTGCATAATTTATACTTAAAATTACTCAATATTTTACTTGTAATACCAAATCGATTTTAATAAATAAAAAAAATTTATAATCAATATATTAATCTAATTCCTCTTTAATAGTTTTTCATTTAAAATTAATTATTTCCTTGAAGTTTCACTAAAATTAAATTTGTTTTAGTAAATTATATTAAAGACAAAAGGAAATTAAAATAAAAAATTAAAAAAATTTTTGAGTAAAAACAGCGTGAAAATATTAATTTCTTTAATTAATTTTTCAGTCTGAGTTCTTTTATAAGGTCTTAAACATAACCTATAAAATAATGAAAATAAGTATGTACTAATATTAATCGTTTTACTAAAGATCTTACAAAAAGATATAAATGTAGCATATATATGTATGTATGTAAAATTAAAATCAATAAATGTCGAAATTTTGAAATAAAATCTTAAGATATTTAAAAGAAAAACCAATTCATTAACGACATTAAAAAAATCGGATTGTAAAATAACATCGATTTTTTTTTTTTAATTTTCAAATAAATCATTCATTCAGATTCAGTACATTTTTATACCCGTATGACTATAGGTGAAAGGGTATAATAAATTTGCCATTACGTTGGTGACCCAGAGACAGAGGGGGGATAGATATAGACTCAAGTGTTTAGATCGGATAGGATCGAAGAATATATCGATTTAGCTATGTATGTCCATCCGTCCGTCAGCACGATAAATCAAAAATTAAAGGAGTTGGAATTTTGAAATTTTCACAAATTCGTTTTTATGCAATATCCGCCATCGTTTTTGAAATCCAGTCATTTTGATCCACTGGTTCGAGTACCTGCCATACAATTCCTTCTTTTATGTGAGCATTACTCTATACTTATTGAATCCGGGTGTCTGAAATTTTGCCAAAAAATAGTTTTGTGCAAAATTTAGTTGGTCTACTGCAGTGGGTTCGAGTAGTGCCCATACAACTTCATATTTCATATGTGCATCACTTTATACATGAAAAGCTAAATGTTTGTTCAATAGTAGTTAACCGGATGATATAACGTTTATATTACGGTCAAACGGGTATCCCAGAGTTGACACAGTCTACTCTATTACACTCTTTCTCGTTTATTCTTAAAATTTGTTGCTATTATTGTTGCTATTATTGTTGCTATTGTTGTTGCTGTTATGTTGTTCTTGTTTCCGATTTGTCTGTGATAAAAATAAATTTAACATTTAATTTTTTTAATAGTTACAAAATATAGAAACCTGGTGTTTAATGAATGTATTTTTTTTTTATTTGATGATGTAATGTATGTATAAATTCTTCAAAGAACTATCATATATAAAACATAAAACATAATATAATATCAAATATAAAACATATGACTTTCAGATCAACATATAGCTACAATTCATTCAGAAAATTGCTGTTTTTAATAGTTTTCATTATAAATCTATCATTATCATCAATCTGAACATTTAAAAAAAAATTATGTATTGCTTTCCTGATGCCTGCCTATTTCTACATAAAAATTCCAGATTTATGAAAGGTAAGTTCATAGATCATATGGATTTCTTTAGAAAAAAAATGTGGAGGGGATTTTTGAAAGATTTTTTTAAATTTCTATAGTGTAAGAGCAATAAAAATCAAATTATAATCAGAATTGGATAAAGTATAGCAGAAAAAATACAACAAGTAAATGAGGCGCTTCGTCAATTCCACTTCATTTTTTTCAAAATAGATAAAAGGAAAAAATTTGTATTTAAAGAGTAAAACAAAATAAACAATCAGCAGGATGCATTCAAAAAAAGTGCTTATAGGTACCCTATAAAAATGTTGAATTAACAAAATCATTATACTTATGAAACATTAAAGGAACTGTAAAGTTATTTGAAGTTCGGAAGTTTTTTTTAATAAAATTTGTAATATTTTAAATATGTTTTAATTGAAAAGGGGGGACATTTAAAAGTGAGTACAATGACTTTGGACTTTTTTTTAAGACATAAAGTTATAGAAAAATTTAGGTTTCAAAAAAATAGCAGGTGAAACTAGAAGAACAATAAATTGTCGAATTTTATTATTCGTTTATAATGTATTCAGAAATGATTATCAATGATTATTGAAGTTTTTATGTTATACAGTTAAAAGTAAATGTACAGTTAACCTGTGAGGTACTTCAGTGTTATATCGTTTGGTGAAAGATTCTAACTCGAGTTTTAAGTTCGATTCAATATTCATGGGATACCTGTAATTTGAAATGCTAATTATTTATAAGAAATAGAAAGAAAATTAAGGAGAAAGTGTCCCATTAGATAATAGAAAAAGTACAACAAATCAACGCGGTATAAGATATTTAAGCATATAGCATTTTCAACAATATATTCTAGTATGCTTTAAGTACCGTTATATCTAACTTAAAATTGTTAAACGAAGAAACTTAAAACTTAGAAATAAGAGATTCCTTTTTATTGTGCTTACTGTTCGAATGTTGAAATATTAACAATCCTCTCTATACCATAGATATATTTGGGGAAAGGAGAGTAAATACTAGGTACTGTGGCCATATTTTATTCTAAAGATTAGAATCAATCTTTGTGAATTCGACTTCGAATTATTACTACATAAGAGAGTACCAAAGCCTTAAAATGTAAGTACTTCCTATTAAAACTGGAACATCTTTGATTTTAATAGATACAATTCTATTTGTTGCATATTGAAATAAATTTTGCATTTGAGCTATACGATAATTTTGTATCTGGGAGTTATAATATTTAATTAAATTATTTGTTTGCACCTCTACATGCTAACTGTTCACCGTCATAGGCTAAACAGCCTGACTCTAAATGTGCATGTCGGAACAGGGGGAAATATATTCATACATTAGAAATGATCAAATGAATTCCACATATAATTTAAACATGAGATAGTGCTGCGCCTTATAACATCTAGAAATGTCTTATATTTTCAATAGATACACTTCTATTTGTTGCATAATGAAATAATTTAGCATTTAAGCTATACGATATTCCTGTATCTGTGAGTTATATTATTCAATTAAATTATTTGTTTTGCATTTTGTATATGTTTTTATTATTCTATTAATGTATCTATTATTAAAGATATACATTTGATAACTATATATGTATGTCGTTTCATTAATTTGAACCTCATGGCGAATAGTAGTTGAATCGAGTAAAAAACTGGATAAAATTTTTTTGATTACCACTGGGATTCGATCCCGGACTATTTAAATTAGAGTCAGGTACTCTATTCATTGCGTAATCGGGCAATTAAATAGCTAATCACTCTTTTTTTTAGTTGCCAATATAATGTGTAGCGTTTTAATTTAAATTCAATAATTATTCCTCTATTTTTTCAGTGGATGAGGCCGAACCCCTTAATTATTTTATACAGAAAAAGAAGGAATAATAATTAAAAAAAAAAACTGATGAAAAAGCTCTTTTAATTAAAAATAAATTTAATTTAAGTTAAAATAAACCAATTTCTTCTCAAGAGAACCTTTGTTATATCTTACATTGGAATCTACGATTGTTATTTTTTAACTTCGCTTTCAAAAACGCAATAGTTTTCTTTTTGTTCTTGATTTATTCTTCAAAAACCAACTCAAAAAACAACTCAAAAAATCTATCCCAACCTCAAAATAAAAACTATAATTAGAATCTTTTATTAGAATCTAAATCTGAATGGAAAAAATATTATATAAGGGATTAGCATAATAATTACACACTTATATTAAAAATTCAGAATTCAGGTAAAAAAATGAACCAAAATAAAAAAAAAACTTATTAAAATTTTAAAATTAACTTATTTTTTAAAATTTATAAAAATTTATAATTATATGTCACGGTTTTTGAGTTTTTAAGTAGAAATTGGTTAAAGTTTTCATTCAAAACTTATCAGTAAGTGAAAATCTCTTTATATGAAAAGCATCACATGTGGAACGATAGTTCGTTCTTTCTTTTAAGTTAGCCAACTTTTTTTTTTGTATTTTATAGTCGATTGCATCCGATAAATTTGTATTAAAAATAAAAATCCAATTTAAAAAGTCCAAAAAAAAAAAAAAAATGAACTTATCAAAAAAATGTGAAGTTATTGCATGAGTAGCTAACTATAGTAATTTTATTTTCTAAAAATTTCAGATTTTTTTTTTTTTAATTTTAATTATAAATTTTTCTCTAGTTTTTTAAAAACACGCAATTTTCTGACAAGATCGTTGACACTCCGGCTAAAAAAATTGAATCTCATATCATGTCATGATTTAATTTTTAATCATCATAACTACATAAAAACGTTTTCATGGCAAACTAATCGAAAGTTATTTACTTATTTATAAATCAAAATATATATATTTTTTTTAATTAATATACAAGTAGATTTCTTAAATCACGAAATGGTTTCATTTCGCGAATAAAAAATTAATAATAATAATTATGAAAGCGAAATTGAATATATTATAATAATATATTGGATTCGGATCACTTACAATTTTAATCATTTTTTATTCTATAGTAAAACAATTTTTATTTTGGATTATTCATGATTTATTCATAAATTATTTAAAAAAAAAAATTTGTAATTTTAAAAAATATTTCAAATAAGATATAGATTTGTATGCAATTACATTTTAATTAGTCATTCTAAAAATAAAAATCCCAACTACTCTTATATAGAAATCATTGTTGTATTTCAGTGTCGTTTCTTGCTTCCTCTAATCTTTTATCACTTTGTTAAATATTTAATTAGTTAATTTGTCTTCTTTAGTATTTTGTTTTTTTTTATTTAATGACTCCTTGTTTCTTTACTTACTCACTATTCATTTGTATTATTTTCTATGATAATTTGATATTTGCATTAAACATAGACAAGTGAGTTTTATTTTTTTTTTCAATTTCCTAGGAATGTCTGTTAGTCCAGATTTAAGATTTTCCGCAAAAATAGTTCCACGAAAATAATAATCAATACCATGGCAACCGCGTGTAACATGAAACTATGAATGAAAGTATGAATTTGAAAAACCATGTTAGCTTCAAATATGAATTATTAGTTTAAAATGGCAAATATGAAAGTGATATACCTGGTAATACCGTGTTATTAAAAAATTATGTAAATCGAGGGTTTTATTAATATTTTTATAAAATTTCATTTGTATCTCATGGCAATATTGTATTTCATTAAATAAGTAACTTTTTAAAATCGACGATCTTATCACTTATCGCAGCTCCTATATAAACGCACCCTAAAACAACTGTCATACGGTAGTTTTAAAATTTATTAAACAAATGTCAATTTATTATAGCGGCGAAAATATTTAAATTTATTAGTTTAACTGTTATATTTTATGTTTTGACTTTTAGTTTTTAAAAAAATATTTGACGGTAAATACTGAACCCCACTGAGTCATTCTCTAATCTAAATTTTAAGTGACATTTTGAATGTGAAAAAATTTACCATCATATTTAATTTATGAACCTTATTTTGACAAAAGAATGTCAGGACACAAAAAGTAATTCTCATAAGAACGTTTTTTCTCAAAATTCTCATTTGAAAATGTGCTAAAAAAAAACAACTTATTTTATTTTTTTTAATAATCTGACAATAGTAACAAATAATGAAAATCTCAAGTATTTTAGACAGTAAACACATGGAAATGATTATTCAAATCACTTATTTTTAATATAAAAGAATACAATATCTGCTTTTATAAAGGTAAATACATCGTATATTCATACAAATTTACATAAATTTATATTTACAAAATATATTACAATACAACCAACCATTTACAAAGACACTTATTTTATAAAGATAGATTATAAATATGTTAATTTAAAAATGTCAAAAACTAACTCAAATATTTAAATTACATTTATACATACATATAGTAATAACGTACGTATAGCTGCATCCAATTCAACTCAACTCAACTGAAATCAAAATGATATTCTTTATAAGTTTTTTTCTGATTTTCTGATTTTTTTGTTTTTAATTCAAATTTCTAATTCATTTTCTTTTATTTTCATTTTTAGTTTTAGAACTCTTGAGAAAATCTACCATATGGTAGATAGGAATAGTGGTAGTGGTAGTTATGGTAAATATAAAAGAAATTGAAATGAAAAATAATATTTGGTGATGGTTGCGATAGCAGTGATATCAAAATATTTAATATTATTTTTTAAAAGTGGATTTTGAGTGAATATTTAATACATACGAGTATAAACATTATTAAATTACTCATATTAAAACAAGGTGAGTAAATTGGAAAAAAAAAAACAAAACAATCAAATAAAAAAAAAAGACTCCCTTCTTCTTTAGAATAAAAATTGAAATAATTGAAAAATAAAAAGCGCATATTAAGTTTATATATATATATATATATATACATTGTACGGATATTATGACATATAAAATTTCAATATTTTAATATCATACTTCATATAAATAGAATATTTGTTTATTTTTTCTCCTGTCTCCTGACTTTTTGAAAATTTGTTGTTGTTGTTGTTATTGTTTTGATTTTTAAAAACAAATTTGATATTTTGTGACAGGGGTGAGATTGAGGGTTGAATTTGATATTTGAGAATATATTGTTTATAAAAATATTAACATTAAAATTTTCAAAAATATTCAAGTGTAGGTAAACGTATTTATGTGAAATGGTGTGTTTGTTTGGTTTTTTTAATAAAATTGCAATTTATATTTAAATTTGATAGAATAACGCAATGTTAATAATGAATCATAGAATCCATTTTTTGACATCTTCAGTTTTAGAAGGGATTTTTATTTTAATTCGATTAAAATTCTTTAATATCTCAGGGATTTATAATTTTTAAAAAAAATTATTTCCAAAAGTAGTTGAAAATTTGTTCTTGTAACATGGAGGAGAGGTTGTCATAGTAATTATTATTAATTATTTAATCTTTTGATTATATTTCAACTAGAAGCTAAAGGGTTTTTTGTTTGAATATAATTGACGCTTAATTAGATATAAAATTACTTTCAATTAGTGGAAGTCAAATCAATATATCTGACCTATAAGCTCAGTGGTAAAGTGGCGGCTTTTCAATCGAAAAGTCTCTGGTTCAAATCCTGGTCGTACCATATCGAATAAACAAATATAGTGAATATAAAAATAATTTAATAAGAAGTCCAAATGTCAAATAGGCAGAGGATTAATATTACCAGGCAATATTTACTATTGACTAGTACTACAAATAAATAAATAAATAAATCAAATCAATATTTTAGAAGACAAGTTGATCTCCAGAATTCATGATAAGCGAATAGATCAGATACATAATCAGTTTAATGAAGCCCAGCTAAAATAATTTCTGTAAAATATTAAACAATTTCTGAAGCTTTTAAATCTTCAAGATAAATTTAGAAATAAATTTGTAATTACTTTGATGTCAAAATTAAATTGATGTTAAAAATCTTGGCTTTATTTAACCTAAATCCCAATAATTTATATTCCAAATGGAATTGAACTCAAAAAATTAAAGGTGCGTCTAGATTTAACCTTCAATTCCGTTCCTTAACTTTATAACCTATAGATTATCAATATTGAAGTACTATATAGATATAGAATAGATTATCTAATATACGTTTTACAATATAAAAAATTCAATTAAAGTTTAACATATTTTTTATATTTAAATTTATAATTTATTATATTATGTGTTCCTTGCCATATGTTTTTTATAGTTTATTATAAAATTTATTCATATTACAATTACAATAACAACATGTAGACAATGATAATTCATAAATCAAATTTAATTAAAATAACAAAATATAGTTTTAATTTGTAAAAATATATATTTTACTATTTATATTTTTTAATTTTTTAATTTTAATAAATATGTATACGTATATATACTATGTATAATACAATATGTTCAACATCAAATAAATTAAATATTTACTTATTATTTTATTATTATTTCTATTATTTAATTTTTTGATTAATAATTTAAAGTGTTTGAAAAATTCAAATCAATTAAGAAAATAATAGAGTTGCCGTTTTACTTTAAAAATTAAAATACATTAAAAAATTTTTAGAATTAAGAGATTAAATACGTTCTGTAAAATAGTTTATCTAAATTACTTTTTTGTACCTAGATAATTGAAAGAGTGCTTTTACAAAAAGAGAAGCCTCAACCTCTTTAGAATAGACTAGAAAGAAGCCTATAGAAAGGTTAAATTTTCAAAGAAATTTCTTGGGCTTCTTCGTTATTTAATCGAATATTTCAGAAATAATATTTATAGTTCTCTGATGGTAAGTTTCGAGGTCTCTGGTTTTAATCTAAAAGGACAGGACACCACATATTATAAAAAACCTTAAGCGTATATTTTACTATGCAACAGAAGGTTTGGGCTTAACTATTAACTACTTGGTCTAATAGGACCAATAACACGTAGAGTCTTTCTATAATTTCACTTAACTTTAAAGAAATACATGCATACTAATAGAAGACTGTAGTGGAGGGGGTATTATATAAAGGATATGTTATAAAAATTTAAGACAGTTATTGATAGCTATCCATGTAGTTGGAATTACATTTGTTGAATATAAAGTACTAATTGATCCAAAGAATCTTAAATATGCTATTCCAAATCATCATTCTGATCCTCTAGTTACGTGTTTCTACAATAATTAGAAAATTACTGCAAATATGAAAGCACTGCTCTAGTATAAGTTTTTGACCAAAGAATATTTAGCCACGATGGTAACATTTGGTATTTCAACACCATCAAAGAAAAAGGAAATTAAAAAAAAAAAATTCAATTAATTACGAAAAAAACCTCATTTTAATGTTTTCTTAATTTGCTTGTTTGCGCAATAATGTCAAAAGTTTTTCTTTTTCTAATTTTTTTTTTATCAATAAAATTAATTAAAAATTGTCTGAATAATTGAAAATGCACTTTTATTTTATTTGCTATTTAATTTTTAATTTTGCATTTTTTTATGATAAATTAGATAGTTTTATTTTTATTTTTGTGTTTCTTTTTTATAATTAAAATATTTGAGTCACGTTCTTTTGAGATATAAAAACTTTGTAAAGTTAAAAATAAAAAATTATTTAATAATTTATTCTTGAATTAAATTATGATTAAAACCGCAAAAAAATTTAAAAGGTAAGAACTAAGTATAATGGAACAAGTATAACGGAATCTTTTAAAATGTTAAAAGGTTTATGATTAAAATTAAATAAATCAAGGAAGTTCATTAGGGTTAAGGTATTTCAGCTAAAATGGTTTTACCGTATTAAAGGATGAGTTCTGATCTAAGGAAGTGCGAGTTGTGGTTAGTATGTGCAATAGATTGTTCTTGTTTTTGAAGTTTTCTTTGGCCTCTATTAGCTAGTAACCATGGCAACGTCTTGTTTTTGAAGACTCTTTTAACCCTTAAAGTCTAATTATGGAGGTCTTTTTCTTAGCTACTTTCGTTAAATTTGCATAAATATCACTATCAAATAACTTGAAGGAAAAACAGGGACAACGTCTAAGTCTCGAAGTCCTTTTTAACCCTTAGGGTGCTTTTCTATCTAATTAATTTCGATGACTTTAAAAATGTTATAGAAAATTTTAGTTTCATATGTTCGAAAGTATAAAAATATGTTGTTACGTACAATTAACCTGGTCTTCTTAAATGGGTCTGTTGAACCTAACCTTTCCTAATGTATTTAGATTATCAAATAGTTCGGAATAAACTTAATGCATGAATTACATTATAAACGTGGTTATAAATAAAAATGACTATAAGAATTAAAATATTAAAAGTTTTATTTTTAGTGGTAAAAGAAGGCGATTAAAGAATGAAATATAATGAAAATTGTTTTTTGCTTCTTATACGAGTGTTATGAGTTTTTTTATGATTTTTTTTCAATGTAAATGTTTTCAAAATGCGAAAAATGAGACAAAAACAAAACAATACATAAATAAAATTAACGCTTGCATTTCATTATAAAATATAAATTAATATGTAGTATTGTGTATAGTATATATATTAAGTTTGGTTATATAATATGTTTATAGTTATGATTACAAACATACTCGTGTCTAGCTAAGAATTTTAAAAGAAATATTTAAATTTATTATGTTAACATTTATGTTATTTTCTTTTATTTCTGTATTATTTATGTTTATATTAAACTTGTATACTGTAATTTTATTAGTATGTTTTTGTTTTTGTAATTTTTTTTTTGCATAATAATGTAAACAAAGCTGAAAAACTTTTAATTTTTTTAGATAAAAAATGGATATTGTATAATGGGTTAGAAAGAATTTATTTTGCAAAAAATTTTTATATAAATAAATAAAATGTAAAAAATAATTAAAAATTATAAATTTTTGGAGGTCTTTTGAATGTAAAAGATATTAATAAAGATTTTAATCAGAAGAGATTACATAAATTATACTTTAGAACCAGTATTTTCATTTTTAATTAAAATTACTTTAGAATTTAGATAATAAGTGGAGACATTGGTATTAACACTTTTTTTTAAAAAAAAAGATTAATTATGAAATAAATACTATGTAATACTATGTAATATTGTATTTATTTAAAAATTAATTAAAAAATTTAATTAAAACGTATAAATCTTTTAATGTCATTTTAATATACATTAATTAATACATTAATTTTTTTTTGGCTGAAAACTTATTGATTTTGAAATTTTCAATATTTTTTATAATTTATTTAATGTGTTTTTAAAATTACCTTCTGAAGGGTCAATGATAGTGGTCTTTAATTGAATGTAAAATCTTGTATAGTTTTATGGGAATCAAGCGTTGGAATTGCCATCAATACAAACCCAGTGCATTTCTTTTTAATTAATAAGAAGACAAGAAACCATTACATATCCTAATCGAAGTAAATAGTTTCAATGAAAATTCCATCGATCTTTTACCTAATAAAATTTATAAGGATTTTGCAAGAAATACCACTTAAGGGTTAATTTCAAAAATGGTAGTAATTCAAAAAATTAGATTTTTTCGAATTGAAACTTTTAAATTTAATTTACTTCAAATGTAGAAAGTCATTAGTTGGTAAAATAGTGTTGCCGTGTAATTTAGAGAATATTAATAGGGTCAGGGTAAAATAAGCTCATATCAAAGAGCTCAGGGTAAAAAGAGCTCAAGTTTTGTAATACTTATAATTCAACTTATTAAAGAGAGGAGTTAAATATAATTTAATTCTTATTAATAGTTTAAAAATTATTAATAGTTTTAAAAGCCCTGCATCTGAAACGGCTTGACTACTAGAATTCTGTTATAATAAATATATAGGCACCTTAAACTTTATGTAATCAGAATTTTAAATAAGTTAAAAAAGCTTATGATAATTTAAAAAATAAGCTTAAAACATTTCAAATTATATGTAATTGATTACAATATTAATTAAATATAATATTTTGAATGACATCAATTAATCTGACAAAATTATGTATGACTTATAATAATCATAATTTTTTTTTTCAATTTTCATCATAATTGTGATTTAAAAATAAAAAAAAAAAAAAAAAACAACTCAGTTTAATTTTTAATTAATAATTAATATATTATGATGAAATTAACATGTATTTAATAATTAAAAATGTTAAATTAATAAAATCAATTCAAAAAAAATCATATAATAAAATTTATTAATATTCATATAATATATTAAATATAGTATAATATAGTTTTGATTTTGACATTACTAAATTGATGAAATTAATTAAATAAAATTTTTTTAATTTAAAAATTTTTTAAAATATTCCCATGAAAAATGCATTTAAATGCATAATTTTTTCCCGTGATACTTTCCCTTTTTTTTTTTTATAATAGTTTTCCCTATCTACAAATCAGTTATAAAATATTTAGAAATAATATATTTATATACATATATACATACATATATATTTAAAAAATATATAATATTGATATATATATTCAATCACTGCCATCAGGTTGTTAATCATAGTAATTAAAAAGTCAAAATTTAATTTATAAGATACAGGCTGATATATATTAAGTATATATTTTAAATTTTAAACATATTAAAATGTTTGATTTTAATTTTTGATATTAAAAAAAAAAAATTAAACATTTAAAAAAGTTTCATATTATTTTGAAATCAGTTCATTTTGATCTAAAACTGCTTTCAAAAAAATATCGAAACATGCTTCTCTTTAAAACAACCACCTAACTAACTAACCATTTACAGTTACCCATATCTATATAGGTAAATGGTAATATAGACTAAGATTATTTTATTGCATAATATATAAAAAAAACAAATAAAAAAATAAACTAACTGTTTAATATACTTAACTGTTTATTTTTATATCTAAAGTACTAAACAAGTTTTATGCAATTTGCATATAAACTATACATACTTAAGTATGTTAAATTTATTACATTATCGATCAATCATTACCAGTTACTGAACCCCAAAAAAAATCAAATATTAGTTATTATTATATAATATTATATATATATTTAACATAGAGTTAATAAAAGGCCATACAGCACCATATGTGCATAAAATGTTTCATGTCATAATATTATAGAAAAAGTATTTGACGCAATAAAATTTATAAACTCTCTGTTTATGAAAGAGATATATTACTCTATATACGTATATATATTATATATCTATATATTTATATATATTAAGATGTAAGTGTACTTACTACTTACCTTGTACTCAGGTACTAGTTACTACGTTATATAATCGTAAGTATTTTAATATTAAATAAAACCTATACGTATAAACTTAAGTATAGATGTATGTAAGTATGTAAAAAAAGTGTCCATAGTGATGTGTAAAATAAAACTAGGACTACTACTTCTAGGGATTATAAAGGATCATAATGAAAACAATACTTATATACACAAAATATATAAATCTGTCTATTTTGAATGAAGAACAAGGTAGTATTGAAAATTAGGATTAGTTAAGGGTGCACATATTTACATGGTTTCAGATTTTTAAAGAAACATAATTCTTTCAAATTTAATTTTCGAATTCTAATGTTGAATTTAAAAAGTTAAAGGAATTTCTTCTAGAATAACGGTTATTGCTGTTTTTTTTTTTTTAACTTAGAAAGGACTGGAAAATATAATTTTTATATGCGTGGTTGATTGATTGCTTCAAGTGATTTTGTCCAGAAGTGTCCCCAAGTATCACATTTTCATCATTTAACTGAAGCCTCCGTGATCACAAAGATTTAATTAAGTCTATATTGAACTTAATTTAAAAACAATGCGTTCAGAAACCATTGTATCTTTGCAAGTTCTTTAGCTGGAAGACCATTTAAATGTTTAAGCTCATGAAGGGAAAAAAGGTGGAACAAAAACTCTTATGGTTCTTCAAATTTTTTACATCATATGAATTTAATCAAAGGGTCCAAAGAATTTAATTTTTTAACAGACGGAGAGTGAAGCTAATATGCATGTGAATTCAAAATTTTTTCAAAATGTACTAATAACATAAAATTCTATTTATAATCTTATTAAAATTATGAATAGTATTCCGAATTTTCAAATAAAATTAAACAAAACAAATATATGGAAGATTATTTTGGACAAAGTAATGTATTGCTATACAAAAATTAAATCCCATCTTTTATAATTCTTATATATTTGAAATAATTTTTATAAAATGTCATTTATAAACATTACTGTCCTGACACAAATCAGATTTACTTTATAAAGGTCACGTTTATATCCGGTTTTGATGTTATTATATAACGTCATGTTCCTGGAGGATATTTTGCTTCTGTTTGTTTTTTAATACAAGGAAAGTAAAGGGATTTCAAAGGAGGAGAAACTTCCGTTTAGTATTATAAACAAATTTTATAATACCTATTGATCTATTGAAACTATTAATTTTCCTTAAAAAATTATGAAAGTTGTGTATAGGTATTTTAAAGTTAATTCTTAGGTATTCTCTTATATAATAATATAATGCTGAATATAAATGAAGATGTTTTTGAAGTTAGTGTGAATCTGTTTGAACTAAAAACTATTCGAACATAATTAAAGATAATACGAAAGGAATGCTACGAAAGGCATTTACCAGAGCTCCAGCAAACATCTCAACAAAGATAACAAAACATCCGGTCAGATTTTAGAACGCATTACCATCTTACATGTTTTCTAATACTTATGATTTAGATAAATTCAAGAGAGAAGTCAATTCCTTCTTGGTTTTCCATTCAAATTATGATAGACCTTTTGTCGCAACGTTTCAGTTATAATGTTGACCAAGCAGGTTGGGTGCTTATCCCATTATTCTGCCTAAGCGGGAGGTTTTTCAAGTAAAAAAGAATCTTTGGAAAAAAATTTGAATTAAAATTATTAAACGTAGTTTTTATTAGTATGTTACTAGATATCGATGACTTATTTGGTGCCACACTAACCTATCAGCATTAATGTTGAATAAAAATTAACAATTTCCAACCCATAATAATAAAAATTTTCTCTTAACAATCGGTAATTAAGATAAAAATTTTAAAAAT
This sequence comes from Dolichopus griseipennis, assembly GCA_963082915.1. Taxonomy (NCBI): domain Eukaryota; kingdom Metazoa; phylum Arthropoda; class Insecta; order Diptera; family Dolichopodidae; genus Dolichopus; species Dolichopus griseipennis. Next base: position 4,781,085 of record OY720445.1, read on the forward strand.
TCATAATAAATTAATATAAAACACAGAAAACATAAAATTAAATAATTGTCCATTAAAAAATGGTCCTAAAACACAGAAATAATGACATTTTAAATTAAAACATAACTAATTCTTATCCTTTATTACCTTTGTCATATTTTGGCATTATTACTTTGGCATAAAATGGTAAGCAAAAATTGCTAAAATATCACAATGACCAAAAGAGGACAGTAATGTACCAAAAATAGAAGTCACATTAAAGATAAAATTAATAAAATAACAATAAAAAAAACAAAAGAAGAAAGAGAAAGAAAAAAGGATGTCCTCATTTAAATGAAAAGTCCATAAAAATGAAAAAAAAAATCATTCTTTTGTTTTGCCCCATTCTTCCTTTTTTTCTTCTCTTTTACTTTAAAATAATTTATTATTAAATTATTTGTTATTAAATTGTATTAAAACGCAGATAATTTTCATTCATAAAAATTCATATTTATGTTTTTTTTTTTGAAGGATTTATTTATTTTCTTCTTAATATTGTTTTATGTTGTATTTAAAATATGCTATTTTTGATATCCCGAGTTCTTCGAGTTCCTTTATAAAATATTTCTTCTCTTTATGTTTAACAGTCTTTTGTTTTATAATTTTTTTAATTCTTTTAAAATACTTATATGTTCAAATATCTGTATTTATACATTAACATATATAATATATTACGTCAGAATGTAAGTACAATGGCGCACAATCATGTGCGAGTATTTTTTAGAAGTTTTTTAGTGAAATAACGGCATTTGCTGGGCGAAGAATTAAGGTATTAAACGAAGTGCTAGTATGTTTAGATTGGAAAAAAATGTTATTAGGAACTATGAAGTACAGATAATATATGAAAGATGTTTTTGTACAGTGTTGCCATGTTTTGAAATTTTAATTTTATAAATCATTAAACAAATAAGCCTTTAAAATGCTTTTTAAAGTATTTATGCCGGAAATTCTGCTTAGCATTAGCACTCCTAATTTTCAAAAGGGCAATAGAAGTGCAGAGGAAGAAAAAATGAAATTGGATTGCACTGCAAAAGGAAGCAGAAAGTACAAAATACGATTTTGAAGCAAATACCAGGAATCGAAGATGCTGGATTCATTTATATCTTTTCATATTTAAATTTAAAATATCCCTCTGATTGATTTCCAATTTTTGCCCTTTGATAAAATCTGTTCTTACAAGTCACTGTAACATATTTACATATATATATGTACACACATGCACATACGCTTAAAAAAAGACCGTGTAGAGTAAAACAAGCTCTAGCAAAAAAACATCATAAGAAAAAAAAAATGTATAAAACAGGAATACAAGGTAATGGGTAAAAAAAAAATAAAACAGCAGATTCAGAAGCACACACATGTCTAAATGTAACCCCTTTTTTTCATATTTTTCACTCATATTTCGTTATTTTGGGTTTTTGTTTTTTGTTTTTGGGGTTGTCTGCTGTCAGTAAAATCGGTGTGTTGTGTTCTGTTTTTTTGTTACCTTTTTTTTTCGATGGCTCTTTTGTTTTGTTTGTTATTATAATTATTCTTATTATTATTTACATTCTTATATATTATTATTTTTACATAATATTATATATTTTTTATATTTTTTTACTCATTTATTTATTTATTTATTTACTTGTTAACTTAACTTTAAATTATACGTTTATACATTAAAAAGTCTTCCGTTTTTTTAATATTTCCCAATATTTAAAAGAAAAATTTAATGAAAAAAGAATACAACAGAAAAAGGACGACCTCAGGATAATTTAAATATTGCTAACGGGATATTAAAGAGCTTTTTTAGAACATAAATATTCATTCTATAAAAAAAAAATAAAGAAAAAAAAAAAAAAAAACTGAAAATAAGTCGAAGATAAAGATACATTCAAACAAGTAGGTAAAGTTAAATAATAAGTAAATGAAATAGATATATTATGTGTGTATATATACATACAAGTAGAGATGTTTATAATAATCTGTAGAAAAAAGAAGTATCTAAGTAAATATGTATATTTGTATATTCTTAAGATAAAAAAATATTTTAAATTCTTTCTTTAAAATTAAAAAACAAAAGCAGAATATAAATAAAAGAAATCATACATTCTTTTTGTTATATAATTTGTTTATTCTTTTACCATTTTTCTTCTTTTCCTTGTCATAATATTTTTCATGTTTTTTCTTGTTTTAATCTTTTTTTTTATTAATTTTTAGGTTAACAAAGGTAATGTACAGGTAAAGTACAGTAGAACAACACACAAAATGTTTTTTTATATTTTTATTTATTAAAAAACGCGATTATAAAAACAAATATTTTACTAGATGTATTCCATGTATGTACGTACCTTCATATATTAAAGATAACATGTATGTATATATATATATAATATATATTATTCCAGTATAGTTATATAAAATGTAATTTATTTTTTTAAAACATGACTCATATAGAAGAATACAAATTTTAATAGTATATACCTATAGGATACCTACATAGTATAAGTATAGAAAATAGTTAAAAACACTGCAGTAATAAATTATAAAGACAGTTAAATTGTAAAATTAATAAAAAATGAAATATAAAAAAAAATACGTTAACTAAATTAAATTTAATATCTTAAAATATAATTAATCTGTTATATAATATCAGTTACTATATATTATATAAGTATGATACAGTTACAGTTATTATTTTTTAAAATTGAAATAAATTTATAATGCAGTTATAATCCAATTAAGTTGTATACTCATATATATGCAGTTATAATTTAAACTAATTATTTGTGTAACTCTATTGTAATTCTATCTGATTAACATTTAATGTGTGATTTTAATTTGGTTGTTGTAAAATTTGAACTTTGGGTGTACATGTAGATACTGTTATTTATATGTAATTGAAATTTATTAGTTCATTAGAACATGGAAATAATCGATGTCATTAGGTTAACATTAAAATAATTAACTGTAATCACTAATTGGATAGTACAATTTTTGAAGAAGACCTTCGAAAGGATTGGGGGGGGATTTGTTACATGGAGATATTTTGTGTTTAAGAAGATATTGACCAAATGTAGCACTGTTGTTCGGAAAACTAAGAATTGGTAGCTACACTCCATATTATGAAATACAATAGATAAATTGAAGTTCTTTAACAGGGCTTACAATTAGCATTATTTTTAAATATAGGACAGGAAATTAAGAAATCGAAGAGAAGCGAAATTCTATTGGAACTTTATGATGAAATGAATTTGGCGCCACCTGTTCCCTGACTGGTTGTAGCATGGAGATATTTTAAGCCAAACGATATTTTAACCAATGGTTTTTGGAGAGGAAAGAACTGTTGTTTCCAATACTAGGAGTTGGTTGATTGAAAATATTTAACGAAAAGATGACTTATATTAACGAAGATCTTAAAATATTTATTATCTGAGCTGTAGCGTAGGCAGATAACCAGAAGCTACACTCCATATGATGAAACATAATAGTTAAGTTGACGTTCTATAACAGGTCTTCCAATTAGTTTAGTTTTTAACTATACGGAACAGGAAATTAAGAAATTAAAAAGAAGAGGAATTCCGTGGGAACTTTATTATGAAACAAATTAGGTTTCACTCATACTACCTGTCATCTGACTGGTTCCCTATCACAATATAAGTGTCTAATTAATTTTTTTATAGTAAAATTAAGTAATCAAATTTATAATTCATATTGATAACATATCTTTTACCCAAAAAGTTCAAATTTAATCTCTACGATAGTTTTATGAATCTGATATGTATTTATTATCCATTAGATATCGTTCATATCTAGTTCAATATAACTTTTTTTTGTAATTAACTTTTATATAATGATTTTGCATAATCAAAAATCGATTAAATATTTTTGACTTTATTTTCGAATATTAAATCTATTTAATAGAATTTAATTAGTTTTACTTTATAAATTGATCCAGTAAATATATAAATATACTCCTATCTATAAACATATATAGGTAAGAAAACTTTCCTTTAGACAAACACTTACATATAGGTATGTAAACTAATATGCGCACATGCATCGATATATACATATATATATCCCAATAGATACAAATAAAATCTAAAGATAAATTAATAAAATTAAATTTTAAAAGTGTCATTCAACTCTAATTTAAATTTTATATATCATATGGAATAAATTTATTCTACATTATTATTTACTACATACATACATTCAAAACATCCAAGATAAACTTTATTTTCTACAAACATTTATTGAAACTCTAAGATACATATTTCGTGTTTTATTTTTAAAATTTTAAAATATATAAAATAAAATCTATCTATTAAATAATGTAAATATTTACCTTATATTTATGAGAACTCCTCTAAAGATGAATCCTATATAGATATATATATTATTTTAAAGAACTGTAGGGTACAAGTTATATGCATGTACATATGTATTATGTACTTATATCCTTAATCAAATAAACAGTATATTGAATTAATAATATATATAACACCGTTAAAATAAATCAAATAAAAATAATTTAAAATATTAAAAGATACATAAATAGTTTTATATCCGGAATAGATAAGTGTTTTTGTTTATTTAATCTTTAATAATAGTTATTTTATACCGGAAAAATTGTAATTGGGTATTGTGGTAGTGTAATCTCAATAAATTTTTATAAAAGAATGGTCTGACGATTAGTTTAAAAGGTAAAATTTCAATTTACTTAAGCAGTTTTCAGATATTTTGGGGGGAAAACATTGACTTTGGTCAAGAATATTCAAAGAAATTGAGTAAAATGATTGAAACCATCTGGTAACTCCTTACAATCAAAAGGTTTTACAGAATACTTGCCTTCATACACTTAAAGTCAATATAGAATATCAATAGAATATCATATCAAAACTGAAATTAGTAAATCCAGATAGAAACGTCTGGTTAGCTGAATTAAATTTTCTAGAAAGATGTAGTACGGAAGTATCTAGAAGGATTTTTGTAGCTTAGTTCTTTCTATCTTAATCGTTTATAACTTTTATGCATAGTAAATAGTAACACACTAATCGTTAATAGGTAAATAAATATATGATATACAGTAGGTACACAGTTCTATTTAGTTTTTATATAAAAATATGCCAGAGACTATTCTACATTGACTCCTGTAATTGAATAAGCTGGTAAACCCAGGCTTTAAGAAAACATGCAACTACTAAATTAATAAAATTAAATAAAATCACTGCTAAATGAAACAGCACCATAATAACCCAATGTTATACTGATCTGAAAGAAGTATTATAAAATTATACATCGGCGTATCAGAAAGTAGGAAAAAGCTATATAATGCAGTTGAACTCGTAACATAGTTATGAGAACTTCAACGCATTATATGGCAAATTCTGAAGCAACTCTTCAAATCCAACGGCCCTCCAAAGATGGGGGTTTGGCATACGGTTAACAGCCCTATCCAGTAAAAAAAATTGTTACGAAACCTACTGGGGGCCAAGGTTCGACAACTGACTCTAGCGCCATAGCAGAAGAAAAAGAATTATAAAATTAGTATGAATAAGGAAATAACATTAGCCATTAATAGGTCATAACATAAACTAAATATTTAAATGCTTCATTAAGCCTTTAAAGAGTCATTGCTTTAAAATACGGTAATATGAGGCATATCTCATAATTAAATATCAGACTAGGTATATATGTACTACCTACTGTAGATATTACTAATTTTATATACCTATTTACTTAATTAAATTTTTTTTTAATTTTCCACCAAATTTAATGCTTTAAATTCAATTTTTACCTTTAAACTATAATTAGTGAAAAACTAATTTAGACTATAAAAACCTACTCCACTTCAAAAAATTGTTTTCCCTTTTGTTTTAAATAATAAAAAAAAAATTAAATTAATTTTGTATTTAAATAATATTTTTTTTTTTTTTTTATTTTATTCTTTCCTCGTTTTTATCGATTTTCACATTGATTTTTTAAATATTTATTTAATTTATTATGTTACCATTTAAAAAAAGACTTTTATTAATAAAAAAAAACTGTTGTATATTTATATTTTTAATTTGTTTTTTTAAAAAATTAAAAATTTAGGTATATTCATTTTTCATATTTTTATGTGTGTGTAACTCTGGTTTTTTTTATCAATGAATTTTCACTTTTTTTTTTTCTTTCTTCCTGTTATAATATTTACCTTTTATTTTATTTCTTTTTTTTTTATTTTAATTCTTCGTAACTTTATTTAAATTCGAATCTCTTATCTGTTATCAAAATATGTATATATATATATATATGTTATACATATATATATGTTTATATTTATTAATATAAACACAATATTATGCACTTTTTTATTAATATTTTTATTATTATTACCTTTTACATATGTATATTTATAATATATTATTACATACAAACAAATATAAATAATTGTTTATATAATATTATATATATATGTATGTATGTATGTTTATACAATACAATATAATCGTTTTGTAAATTGATAAAATAAAAAAAAAACAAATTGAATTGAATATTATTATTTTTCACTCACTTTAATTTTAACATACATATGTATTTATATATTCACATGTACATACATATATAAAAAATTTTTTTTATAACTGTTTTTTTATTCCATATATCCTTTTTACTGTTATTTTGGTTTTGTTTGTTTGTTTTTTTTTTTTTTTTGATTTTCTTTTTCACAAAATTATCAAAAAAAAAACAACAAAAAACCATAAAAACTTTCGATTTGTCGTAAACAAATATTTTTATGTGAAAAATAATAAAAACAAAACAAAAACAAAGCGTATTACACCATCCACCACGCACGACGGTTACATTGAGACTGAAAATATTCTGTTTCACAAATAAAAGTAAAAAAAAAAAATAACAACAATCATACACTAAAGCAAAAAAATAACATACAGTACCGTAGTAAAATTATAAAAGAAAAACAACAACAAAAACAAAACAACAAACAAACAAACAATAATAAAAATAGGAACAACAACAACAAAAATTAACATAATAATAACAATCAAAAGAAAGAGAAAAAAAATAAAAATAAAAAATTAAGAAAAAAAACCGAATATTAAATAATTTACAGTTAAATTATAGTCAAATATTAAATAAAAAGTACAATAATATCATAATAATTATATATATAACGGTATATACATACATACATACTTAAATATATATATACAATAATTACATTATTGAAGTAATTTTGTATCAATGCACTTATTATACTCATAAAATTTTATTATTATTATGAATAACGGTATACATGATATATATGTATATAAATTTCAATATAATAATAGAAAATTTAACAGAATGATAAATTTTTAACATTTAACATTACAGAAAAACATCAAGTTCAAGTTACTGTAAATTTATTGTACATTATCCTTCAATATATATAAATATATAAGTATGTATAAAATATATAATCATTTTAATTACTGCATATACCGTAAATTAATTTCCAAAAAAAAAGAGGAAAACAACAAGAACAACAAGAGAGACTCCCAAAAAAACAAAAAACAAATTGTATCCGAAATAAAAAAACGGATTCAATTGTCAAAACACAAAAATCAAAACACATTGTGTAAACACAACAAAATAACAATAACAATCAAAACAAAACAAATTCATAAATTTTTTATTTTGTAATATTAACAGTTAACAGTTTTTTTTGCTCTCAATCTCTCATTCTGTAAAGGAATAAATTAAAAATTAAATAATGCTCTTTTTTTCTCATCCTTTATCAAACATTTCTCTCATTTTATGTTTTAAAATTTTTCTTAACATTACATTATATTGCATTACATTCCCTACTTATACTCTACCGTTACTGTGTATTTATTACATAACATTACTTTTTATCACTCTCTCTCTCTTTTTTTCTCTCTCTTTGCCACAAAATATTTGAAAATAATTTTGATAACACAATAAAAAACTAGACATGACAAATGAAGTTAAACATAAAAGCAAAACAAATAAATATAAATTCGAGAATCGTTTCACATGTTATCTCACATTAAATTAATAAAAACAAAACTTCGAAGAAAAATGAAAATTCGAAAGAAACAAAACATAAACAAAAATAAAAGAATGAGATGGGAAAACAAACAGAAAAAAGTAGAGAGTAAAAAATAGAAAAGAGACTAAGTAAATATTTATAAAATAAAATGTATACAATATGAATATGGTTATATCGAAAATTATCTTTATCTGCTGGAATAAAATTGGAATATAATTTCGAATAATTCGAAATGCGAAAAAAAAAATGTATAGGTAAATACATAATGGTTCTCTAATTCTCTCGTAATATAATCATCAGGTATAGGAATCGATTCTCGATTTTTTTTTTACATCGATTTCGATTTTTGAGTTTGGTTGGAAAAGAAATGCTAACATTAACAGTCTAATGAGATAAATATACTGTTATAAAATATGAGTTTTGTAGAGAAATGTAGAGAATAACAATTCTGGAGAATAGCAAATAAAATGTTTACAGTTCTGTTATATTTTTTTACTGTTATAAATATTAACATTTTGATGATGATTTGTTTATATTTTTAACATTTTTTTTTAATAGTTCAATGACTTCCAATTTACTTTCCAATATAATTTTTGAGTTTGAGTAATTTTTTTAAAAATTTTTTTATTCCGAAAAACTCATTCGGAAAAATTTTTAAATTTGAGTAACAGTTTTGAAATTTTATATTAAAAATAATTGAGTGAGTTTTTTTATTTTTAACGGTTACTAAGTTCTTTTATTTTTGGAGAACAAAATTGATATTAAAATTTAGAGTTGGAATTTTTTTTTAAATTGGGAAGGACCTGTTTCGCATTAAAAGTTTTTCATTTTCTTTTTTTTACTATTTTCGGGTTAATCATCTTAATATTTAAAAAATTTTTTAATTAAGTTATACACTTGAAAAATGTGAGTACTGAAATTGAAGCTGCAGAATAGATAAAATAAAATAAAATTGGTGCACTAATAACGGTTTTTTATGCAAAAATTACAGTTATTTAATAAAAACAATGAAAAAATATCAATATTTCTCGGATCTAAGTCCTTGTGACTCTTCTTAGATGAAGGGTATTGAATATTTAAATTTGGATATTATTATGAAAGCCCCTAACTACAGCTAGCTATGGTGACACTTAAACGAATATTCTATGTTGCACTGGGATGAAGATGTTGTTTTTCTTTAAAAAGATCTTAAAGTTATTTTGAAGGTCGTTATTTCGGTAACCGTTAGACATAACCTCCTCCCCTCCAGAACAATTTTTTGCTCGAACGAACGTTTTTACCATTTAGGATCACACTTACGAAACACTCTGTAGAAAAAAATTACCTATTGCATTTTTCTTTCAATAACTTTAAAAATGGCTAAATATTTTATTATAGCTCATTCCAATAATGCACGTTGACAGCACACTCATTGATAGAAAGCTACACATCAAAAGGCTACACACTCTGTAGCCTTTTGATGTGTAAGCTACACACTGTTTGGAAATAAATATAAAGAATCAAAATATTTTGGTTGAGACTAAAAAGCACATAGGGATCCCCATCATACTGTTTAAAAACAACTAATTATCATCGCCTAAGAAAAATTGCTCCAATTTAAAAAGGGAAACAATTTTACCTTATTATATACTTTTATATGAACTTCTTTTAACTGTAAAAAGTATCGCTTCACTAACCACAATTTGAATTATGGTTCTTTCATTAAAAATTTCGAGATCTTTATTCAAAAAATGATTTAAAACGAAGTCATCAGTTTAAAAAACATAAAACAAATCAAATCACTGACCTTTGCATAAAGTTCAAAAAAATAAATTAATGTTAAATATTTACGCGGGAAGCCTTTATTTAATACTGTATATACATACATCATATTGTTTATTCAACCAAAAACAAATACATAGAAAAAAAAACCAAATAAAATCACAGGTATATTCTTATCGGTATAAACGCATAACAAATCTGACATTTTGACCTTAACCTTATGTGTTACAATACGCATACAATATATATAATACAACAAAATTAATGAATTTTAGCTTCATAGAGTTTTTTAACTTTAGTACCAATGGTATTTGGTATACCTTTATAAAATGCAGAGGCAGTGACGATGTCAGCACTTTATGTCAGGTATGACAATCATAAACAATCGAAAGAGAAAAATAACATGTACATTATATACTACTTATGTATACCATTTTCGTTATACAAACCAAATGTCCATTTAAAGAATCAAAGTCCACAGGAACCGCACCAAAATTGGTAAATAATATCATTATCAACACTTACATTTCAAACTTATGTCCAGTAATAATCCCACATATTCATACCTTAATTTATTAAAGATACTGCGGATTGAACCCAAAAACCAAAAGAGAACAAGAGAAAAAAATACGAATATGTTGGAGTTTAAAAATTTCAAGTAAAATTGATTATTTCTCACTCCAGGACACCAAGGATTTTTTAATGTTATACACACACTAACAAAAGGAATGTTTAATAAAAAAATGGTCAAGCAAATAAGGCAAAAAAAACTTTCTGAAATGCTTTTATGTTTTTTTTTAACAAAGAAAATATGACAACAGCAATGATGATGGGTCTAGAGAAGATATGATAAGTGATAATGATTATTAAGTTTTCTTTTGCACAGAGTGTATATTTAATTTTTAGGTGGAAAGCCTGTGAAGTCAATAGTAACTACGGACTTATGGACCCTCAAGATTTGAAGAAATTAGTGGCAAATTTCAAGCACCAATTCAGTACCAAAAAAAAAGCGGAGAAGTTGCTGAAATCAAATAGGAAGGATATTTGGTTCTGTTTATAGGAGCCATCACGGGACATCTTAAGTTAAGGACCCATGCTAATAGAATACATGATTTAGCCACAAAGGAATGCAAAGGCTGTATATAAGGAGAGGCTTTGTATCATTGCGAAACGTCAGATTCTCTAAGATAGAACTTTATGAGATTTTTAAAGAGAACGACGCAGCGCAAAAGGAGTGATTTCTGGCTATGTCTATGAGAGTTAGTACGGGGAGACCTTAAGTTAAAGATCCATGTAAGAAGAATTCTCGGGTCAGGCACAAGAAGATTACGCTGCATACAATAAGACATTCTGTTGGCATACAGCATAACAAAAGAACTTAAGAATCTAAGTTAGAAGGCAAGAACATTAGATGAAAGTTACTCAGTAAACTTAACAGTAGTGATTGAGACTTAATTTTTTGGCAGAGCGCTGAAGGAATAACAATGCTTCATCGAATAGGAGTCCTTTAGCTGCAAGGCTGGCAATTTAAAATAATGAAATATTTGCATGATAGAACTTAGATTTGTTGTATAAACAATCGAATTGCAAATTGATGAACCACAATAAAGATGCAGTAAATTCACCGGGTACCTTTCGTTGCATCTTACATAATAAATGCATAATTCAAATAAAATTTACTTTTGCTTTTCCACGAATATAGAGAATTGACTATTTTCAGTTCATTATAATAGTTATTAAATTGTTGCTATTGTTGAACAAATGATTATCAAGTCATCAAGTTGTACTACAGACTCGCTGTTTTTTTCTTTATTAATTTTTAAGTGTTAACTTTTTTGATGCACTTTTTATATTATCCAACAATTTTATTTCAGTTAGTTTTTTGTTTTGATTTTTATATTTTTTATCTTACTCTTTTCTTTTTATATATATATACTTGTATACTTGTATATGCATTCATCTGCACCATAAAATCTTATCTTGAGGGCTATAAATTTCCTCTCGAAAACTACAAAAATGGAGAGAAACGCAACAGAAGACAACAAATAAACAAAAAAAAAAACGCATTCTTCAAATGATATAATGCTGGTCTGGCCATATATTGTATGGTCATATATCACTAAAATATAATGGTGGGATATTACAGTGATATACATATTTTATGTACATATATATTTTGTATATTTTGTACCTTGATTTTCTTCCAGTTTCTCACATATGATCAACAATTCTTTAATAACTTCTTTCTGGATTTTTTTTATATTTTTGAATCATCATCACTCATGAATGTGACCTTATTGTGATTTTTATTTTGTGCATAATAACCCCATAGGAAGAGATTGAGTGAATATTACTTAAAGTTTTTAGCGTCGTTGTAATTAAGGTTGGGGAAGAACCGTTAGAAGGTTGTTAAGTGGATGGTTTGATTTCCAAGGCAGAAATAAAAAAAGAGAGAGTCAGGGTTCCTTAACATCTTTAAAATGGCGAAATGTGTATCTCTAGATAGCTGTGGATCCTGAATAGCTGCGAATCTTGTATAGCTGTGGATACAGCTGCGAATCCTAGATAACTGTGGACCCTGGATAGCTGCGGATCATGTAAAGCAGCAGATCTTGTATAGCAGTGGATCCTCTACAGCCTTAAATTTAGGATAAATGTGGATCCTGGATAGCTTTAAATCTTGGATAGCTGTGGATCGTAGATAGCTCTAGATTCTGTATAGCTCTGGATCCTGGATACTGACGAAATGTATTTAGGTAGCTCTGAAGTTCTCTAAGATCTAGCGGCTTAATTCAAAATAAATTAAAAATTAAAGAAACAGTGACAGGATAGATTTTTTCTACTCCATTTTCCAATTTTTAGAACCAGTGTGATATTAAAGCTTTTACTTTTAATAACTAGTGTTAATTTATAAACCGTAGGACAGACTTAAGGACAGACTAAACCGTGATAAAAAAAGTCTGTTCTACATTAAGGATGGGGAAATAAAAAAAAGTATTCAGTAAATTGATCATAAAAGAAGGCTTTAAAAACGATGGTAGCCTGTAGCTACTTTTCAAGTTCACAGTGAAAATAAAAAAATTAAACGCAGACGAGCAACAGAGTCTGTATCAGAATCGTTAAATTATTGTGTAATTTCTGTGATTTTTTTTTTTTTTTTAAATTATTGATGCAAAAATTACAAAATAAAAAATTTTTATGTATTAAAGAAGTTGAAAAAAGTGCAGTGCAACTACTTAAGAGTTCAAGAGAATAATAATATGGTTCAAAACGTAAATCATATTTTTGATATTTATACCAAGGTTTAATAGAATTTTTATATTTTATTTTTTTGTAATAATTTAAAGATTTTTATAACAAGTTCTCTGTTTTTTTTTTTGGATCTGTAGTTAGTGTTGTTTAGTTCATTAAAGTCTTATAATTCATCTGAGGAGGAAAAAAACTTACGACTTTTACCCAGACTTAAGAACATAAAAATGTATAAAATAAAAACGTGTTAAAGGAATATATGGCTTGTAATTAAGGGGCTCCCTAGTGTGATCCGAAGAAATCTTTAGTACTATTTTAGTATGCTCTTAAAATGTCATTGCGATCGCGATGCGACTAAATAAAATTATAACAATGAAATAAATAAATCAAAAAAAGAATTAATATTTTCATGTTCTGGAGATTATGTTTGAAAATTAATTGAAAATCTATTAAACTTATATCAGCAGATTTTTAAAGATTAAATTAATATCACTTAAAAGGAATCGAATCAGAAAAAAAGTGTCAAGTGATTGTCAATAAGTTTACGTTAAATACAAGTTAAATTTTTATATAACTAAGTTTAATAACTTGTATATCACTTGCATAGTTTTTTGGGATTCGATTAGTCAAGAAACGCGAACTTAAGCTATATGAAGGTTTTATACTTAAATTCAAGAAATTTTTACTTTAGCTGAAAACTTTTTCACTTTAAGTGGAGATTTTTTGCTGCAGTTCAAATTTGTTAATACATCGATTGACGATTTAGAAATTTTCAAAAACTGTGACAGCATCATGGGCAACAATAGAGGAACCGAGTTCAGTTAGAGGTACCGAGAACAGAAATGAGTTAGATAGCCATGGATCCTGGATAGCAGTGGGATCCGAGATACTTGTAGATCCTGGATAGCTGCGGTTCTTGGATAGCTATGCATCCTATATAGCTGTGGATCCTGGATAGCTATGGATTCTGCATGCATAGGTATGTATCCTGGATAGCTCTCGATCCTAGATACTGCCAAAATATATTTAGTTAACATCTATTGCCAGCATCATGAGGTAAAATAGAGGAACCGCACGAAGAAAATAGACACCAAAAGAAGTAAGGCAAAGAGAGTATTTGATAGTCTTAGAAACATCTGGATGTTCTCGAAGATTTCAAGAAACACAAAGCTGAGAGGACGATGCGGGTTGCAAATTAGTAATACTGAATGGAAGCGAATTTGTTTGAAGTCTAAAAAAAATAACAAACTAAAAAAGAAGTGGTCTTCAGATAAATCAATCCCAGCTCTGGAGTGTGTGAAAGGAAGATGCTTTCGAAATACAAATAAAAAATAAAAAACAAAAATGAATCTGGCGCATAAGCGAGCATCCAAATTGGATCAATAGATAAAGAGACTTTGCAAACTTAACAACGATTCACTATAAATATAGACAAAATGAGGAAAACGGCGGACTAAATGTTAAATTTGAGGAGAATGCGTTAAGATTGTCCTTAAATTTGGACAAATTATAAATATCAAAATTCTTAACTTTCGGAAACACAGAGAATGGTAATAAATTTCACATTTTTGTAGTTCTATCAACAAAAGAATTGCTATAACTAGTAGAGTACCACTTAAGTAGCTCCAAATAGTAGGAATGAGCATTTGCTGCTCCTCTTTCGGTTGGTTTAAATTGTTTAAGAGGAGGCTTAAATGAAATTATTTCAACTTAGCAAATGTCATTATCTATACTATAGTCTTCAATTAAATTAAAAAATGTACATAATATGAATTTTACGAATCAAATCGTTCAATGGAAATCTATATTCTATTGTTTCTTAGAACTGAAATTAATTTAATTTTTTTCCAAAATCAATTTTGAAAAGTTTATTTTTTTTTGTGTATTTAACTAGTAACTATCTAAAATTGTGTTTAGCTTACATTTTTTTACCTTATCAATATTTAATTATTGAATTTCAATTTGTTTTTAAAAAACTTTTTAATTTTCTTAAATAAACAATGGAAAAATATTTTAGTTTTATAATCAAAAACCAATTTAATAATTTTGAAAAATTAAAAATTTCTCATAATCTTTCTGTACGACTCCCAATTTTTTTTATGCAGTTTCCAACACCCTCAACTAACTTAAGTACAATCCCTTAACTACAATCTCATATACATATATAAATTAATTTTTAAAAATTAAACAAACAGGAAATAACAATTATATTCTGGATAATAAAGAAACTTTTGAATCCAAAAAACAAAATACAATCATTTTGGAATCTAAACAATAAATAAATTCTCTTGTCATATATTATATAAAGAATCCCATACAAAAGTTCTAGATGTATTTATTCAAAACTAATTCACTCTGATTATTTGTATTTTAATTTTAGTTTTATCTTCCAAAAATTATTCCTGTAAATCCTTTCCAAAAAAATTTTTAATAAAAACAACAACAACAAAAATTATTTCATTTAGTCCTGTATTAAAAATCCCTAAAAAATAATTAATGGTTGATATGAGTCTAGTCTATAGTTTTGTTTTAAGTCCAACAAAATCAGAGTAATTTTATATACTCTTTCCACAATAATTTGGTCCTTTTTCAAATGAAATTGGTCCATTTTCAAATTAATTTGATTCTTTTTCAATTGAAATTGATCAATTTTCAAATAAATTTAGTCCTTTTTCAAATTAACTTGATACTTTTTTTTTTTAAAAAACAACTGTTTGAAAAAATATTATTCCCTATAAGTCCCCAATATTGTGGTAGATGCTGAAAAGCATAAAAGCAATTAGGCTAACCCCCATAATAGGTCAACTAAATTTATAAAGGCTATTTTTTTAGCGTAGATTTGTATTAGGTTGACAACCCCTTCATTGATTATATAAAATCATACCATCAATGCTGGGGTTGTCAACCTAATTCAGACTTATGATTCGAACTTTTTAAATTTTTCATTCTGTATTTTGGTTCTACTTTAAAATCGATAAGTACCTTTTTTTCAAATATTTCAATGCGGCTACTCGATCCCAAGAAACGTGGTTGATGAGAGAATACCAATCGGATTTAAAAGTCTAGGATTATTAGCATTTAAAAAAAGATCAATTTAATTTGGAAAAATACCAAATTTATTTAAAAATACTCAAATTTTATATGAAAAAGGACCAAATTCACGTGAAAAGAGTGTATATTCAAAAATTTTTTGTATATAAATAAGATTCTGGCATTTTATTATCAACTTTAGATACTTTTTAAAAAAAATTGTTTTTTATTTTGGAATAAATCACTTAAAAATTCCAAAATTTTATTCAGAAAATAAAGATAAGCAAAAAAAAGTGTTAGACCCAATGTAACACAATAAAAATAAAAAAAAAATCTTTTCATCATAAATTTTCTAATCTCTGAAGTAACTATGAATAAAAATTTTGGACATTATAGATTTTTTGTGAACTATATAGGAACTATTTTGTAAGAGAAGAGGGGTGGTAAAATTATATTTAAATAAAATTTTGAAAATTTTTTTTGATAGAAAAACTCATAAAGTTATGAGATACTTTTTGTATAGTTTTGAGCCTACAAAATATTTTAACAACACCCAAATGAAAAATTATCTAAGAGTATATATAGGATAACTTTATAAGTTACATCATCAGTTTTTCATTTTCTAGTTCTTCATTTTAGAACCCAAAAACTATATTTTCTCAATTATACATACAGGCTTATAAAAATATATAGTAGGTCATGATTATGCGAATGGGTTCTTATAGGGATTGGCAATATAGTTTATAATTCATAAAATTTCATAACAACTTCTTTCCTATACCTACTCTTTTATTGTTTTACATTTGTTTGATTTTTTTCTCGGTTTTTCTTTTATTTCTGTATATTTAAATTTATTAACCTAAGAACCTTTAGGAACCTAGTCATCATAACAGGGATCCTGTATAATAAAATTTAATGATTGTTTTGTTTTATACAAAATTGAAATAACATTTAGTAGATATAAGCCTAGGCACATCAAAATAATAATGGAGAGTTATAGTTCTATAAAAATGTAAATATTAAAAAAAAAAAGTAAAATGTAAAATGTAAATACGAAAAATGGTTTTTACAAATTGTATTTTGCTTCTTCTGTTTTTACAAAACGTTGTGTGTTGTTTAATATAATGTCTGTTGGGTTAAGGAAGGGTTGTAAGTCAAGAAGAAAGTTATTAGAAATACAAGTTTACATATGAATTTACTATTTTAAAAAGTCAATAAATTAGTTTTTAGGTCCGTATAAAGGATGGGGTTCTTTTTTTTAAGGACAATAAATTCAATAATTCATTAGGAACTCTTCTATATGATGCTTCTCTATATTATATACATAAAAAATTATGAATAATTATCGGGTATCTGGTTTTGAATTATGATGTTTTAAAGTAAAGTATAAATATAAAATTTGGAATTTTTTCCAAAAGAATTTGTCAATATATAATTTGAATAAATTATCGTGAGGTCTTTTTTAAGGTTCTAATATAAAAAATTTTAAAACTTAGTTAATTATTTATTGTACTTTATTGTTTCTTTATATGGTTTTTTATGTTTTGAAAGTTCTTTTAAAAGTAATTGGAAACCAATTTGCTTTCAGAGTTGTAGATTATATTAAAAACTGCAAATATTTTATCTAACACAGAACAAAGTAGGCTCGAACTCTGGGAACTCTACTCCAATCAAAAATTTGTTGAAGAATAGTTGAAGGCATTGATTAGGTATCACATCTAACAAAAGAATTTAATATTTATAAATATTGATATTTAAAGGAAGGAATGTCTTCGATTTCAATATTTATAAAAAGAATGGAATCACCGAAAGTTTAAAGTCCCTTAAAAAATCCAGTAAAACTAAGTTTTTAGAAGACGCTGGTTATAAAACAATCATGAAATTTCGCAAAATTTAAATATAAACAAAACTTACGTAGCATAGAGAGAGTTTAGACTAGGAATAAGCATGAGATGAGAGCTTATTTGCAGGCTTTAATATAAAATTAACGTATATAAGAAGATTTTTTTTTCTGGCAATTAGATTAATAATACATGCATATATATTAAAAAATTTCAAAACCAGCTGGATCCAAACCTTCGAAACAAGAATAAAAATGCTAAAATAGATGTTTGAGCAACTTAAATAAAAGCTAAAACGACCTATCGTTTCAAAATAAATATTCACATATCAAACTAAACATATGTAATCTGATCGATAGCTCACTGTTAAAGTGGCGCCTTTTCAATCGAAAAGTCTCGGGTTCAAATGCTAGTAGGATCATATCTAATAAAAAATTATAAAAATTTAATAAGAGTCCAAATGTCAAAATAGGCAAAGGATTAGTATTATAAGTCAATATGTACTACAAATAAACAAATAAATAAATAAAACATATTTTGACAACTAAACAAATTTTTTTATCAAAATTAAAAAAAAATCACACACACAAACAAACTTAATGCAAATAAAATTAATGGCCTTCAGTTATTTTATCTCTCACTTTCAAAAAAACCAAAAACGTTGAAAACACGCTTTTTCTATCAAATAAACAAACAAACAATTTAAAATTTAATAATCGATCAATCAATCATATCAATCACTGGTTCACAATCAGTCAAAGGATCAATTTAAAATAACGCATAATTTTTCTTCTGTCAAAACGATAATTACAAGTTTTTTAAAAATTGCTTTTGTTACTCTTATTAAATACACAAAACTCAGTTAAACTAACATTAAAATCTCTATCTTTAACTTATAACAGTTATAATCTAACCTAACATTTTCAAGCAAAATTTTTATTAGTTTTCATAACCTGTTTAACACATTATAATATTATATTATATTTTTGGTATCCAAATAGGTGTTAAAGTTTTTCCCTAACAAGTTTACTTTTAAGTGTAGAAAAATAGAAAATAAATAGCATTTTGATGTACACAGTACACACCTTCAATTTCACGCCATTATAAAATATTACAGTTTACAGTAAAAACTAATGTATCTACAATTCACCTATTGACGAAGAACTATACATAAAAATTATAAATCTACTTGCCCTCAGGTATGTTTACAAAATCAAAAAACAAAAAAAACAACAACAACAATAACAAAAAGTAAAGTCTCTTTTCAATCGAATCAATAATTTTCTACGAAAAAATAAAAATTAAAAAATAAAAAATAATTTTTTTGATTGATGGTAGATTTTTAGATACGCGCAATAACTCATGGTTTTCGCAAAATAAAGCACACGACAGATGAATCGATGAATATTACACAGTTAAAATATAAAATAAAAGTTAACCAGAAGTAGAAGAAATTTTTACCGTCAATTCAATAACATAGGACGTCGTTTAATTACATGAATTATTCAGGAATGACAGTCAGAAATCATTTGTCATCACTCATCATATGCATCACTCATCATAATTTATTAATCGGCTTATTCGGTCACAAAATTGATGGGCGCGGCTCAATTATTTGTGTATAAATATAAATAAATAAAAGTTTGAATGCGTAGATTTCTTGAATTTTGATCGCTTCGCGTCACTAGTAAGCTACAAAATAAAAATATTCATCCTAAAAGTATGCAAGTTATAAAAAAGCTTTTTGTTAAAATTTTGTATGTATGTAATTATATTTATTTTTGTGGAAACGCATACTTTTTTTTGGATAAACAACTCGTATTCAATAAAAATTTTAAAGCTATATTTAGATAATAAAATATTTTATTTAATTTTATAATATATACAAATATTCTGCTATGGTATTCTGCCATATTCTAAATATTCTGCTATGGTATTCTACTATGAACTATTAATCGAGTACTAACACAGAAGAAGTTTGCATGTCGTAGACGAAATACTAATATTTGTAAAAATGAATAGATTTTAGTGATAGTAGCAGGAAACTTTACTCGGGTTTTTTATTTAGTTCAGCTTTACTTTTTTTCAGCCAATCACTTTTAAAAAATATAAGCTCTTAAATGATTCACCGAAGTAGATATTTGATATTTATACTGATCTAGTGTAACCGGATAACTATACAAATTATGGAAAAGTACCTCTCCACCGAAGTCGTCCCTCTTCTTCACTCATTCCATTCTTGTATGCTCTTTTTCTAAGATCCTATTCCGGTTCCCTTTTAATTCTTTCCCTGGTTCGAGGTTTTTAAAAGCGCAGTTTGTTAATTCAGTTGATTGAGGGGTTACCTTACCTAAGAAACTATTCTCGTGATGTAATCGTTGATGAATTTTGATGTCTTTCTCCCTGGACGTCATCTTTGAATATTTTTTCCATACCACCAACGAAAATAAATAAATTTAAACTTTTATATTTTTTTCTAAGATTGCCAGACCGACTGAATTTATAAAATAAAAATATATTAAAACAATTCCATATTTTTCTTTTGTACGAAATTCGTTTCGTTTTTTTTGTATTGTTTTGTTTTTTCCATCAATTTTTTTTTAATTTTTCATTTTGAACAGTTCATCAAAAAATGGTGGTTACCATTTGTAAAACTTCAAATTCCTGTTAACAGTTATTACAAGCAGTTATCATCATAGAGACAGGTATTCATCACCTCCTCCTTATAATTTCAGAAATTAGTTACTCCTAATAAATAACAGTTATTAAGTGTTTAAATATCACCTATCAAAGTTGGTTTTTGTAATTTTTACATTTAAGTGTTTACGATTAAGTGAACTATGATGAATTAAAAGTGATGAAAAGATTAAAATAATTAATTACTATACAATTCAAGTTTTATTGAAAGATTTATAGGAGGTGCAATTTAGGTGAGATAGGTTGTAAGTTATAAGCAAATTATTATAAGCACAATTAAATTATTAAGGAAAGTTGATTTTAATAAAAGGTGATGTTTTATACAGAACAAATTGCACTTAACAAGAGTGTCATTTAAAATTTTTTTTGTGATCAATGAATTTATGTTTGGCAATTAACATGTTTACCTAACTTTAAAACTTAAACTTTGCCTGCTTTTGTAAAATATTCTGTACAATCAAAGGCAAGCAGTTGAACCTTTTACTCTATTATTAAGGCCTAACTTACATAATTACATAAATTAAAACTTAATGCATTAAGAGCAGCTTTCCATTCACAGCGAATTTTGTTTTTTCCTATTTTACCTCCTGGGGGAGCATAGGGCTTCCACAAAGCACTGCGATTTTGCATACCCCTATCTCTTGACGTACAGAATAGATGTTTGTTGGGTTGTGTCGTGTCGCATATGCATATGTCAATGGTGTTAATTTGACGAATGCATATGTTTATATAGATAAGGTTAATTTTTTATTAACTGTTAAGCTATAGGTTATTTTAGAGACACGATTATAGGTAATATTTTATATTTTATTTGTTAATTAATTATTATTTTTCTATTTTTAGACTATTAGATACTTAATTATAAGTTATTTTTATATAATTTTTTTATATTGCTATATGAAATTTATTACGTTTACCTAGCCAGGGATCGAACCCAGGACTTTTCGCATGAAAGGCCGTCGTCATAACTACTGTGCCATCGGCTGGATATTCATAGTGGATAGTGTTAACTTTTACCTCGGAAGACTTTGATCATTTGATGCTAATCGACTTTGATCATTTGTTATCACGTATATCTGGTAGTAATTGCAGATGCAAATGACTTTCATTCGACAACTGCATAAAATAAGGATTATTTTAACTATTGTTATGTTAAAGCCAGCCATAAATAAATTAATACAATTGTAAAATTATTACCTTATCATGTAAAAAGTTTTATATTTTAACACTTTTACTATCCAAATTTCGAGACCAATAGGTCAAAAAAAAGAGTTTAAGCTTTAATAGCAAATATTAATGTAAAAATCTGAATCTGAACTCAAAATTTAAACAATGAATTTAATTTAAATTTTACTTTGATAAAATTAGAAATAGAAAATGCTTCAAAGAATAGGGTAGAACTGGAACAAAGCATAATTCAAATTTATTTATTTATTTATTTTAGATTATATTATAACTACTTTTGGCTAACATATTTTGCTTATAACTAGCATTAGCAACTATCGGCCTTTCGGCTATAATAATTATTGTATAACAAATTATTTACTAGAAGAAGTTGAATTTTTTAAAAAGTTTTAGGAAAAATATAAGAATTTTCAAACCCTTTTATTTTAAAATATTATATTTTACTTATTTGGATAATCTGTACATTTTCTGATACATTTTCTCAATAAATTGTTAATGAACTCCAAACTGGATATTCTCCTCCACTAGAAAGGACGAAAGGACGAAAGGACGACTCAAAAACATATACATAAACAATTTAATTTAAATATATATATGATAACTTTTATCTCTCTTTCTAAAATAGTGAAATTGAAATAATAGCTATATTTTAAATTTATTTTGAAACTTCAAACTTAAGATGGACTTAATTTGTTTTTTGTCAAAATTTTCTTGAAAATATTTTGTATAGATGAATAAACTTTAAATTATCTGAAATCTTTTCAATTTTTTAGTTAATAAAAAAGTAAAAAAAAAAGAAAAAAAAAATTTAATCGAAAACATCCAAAAAATTTTGAACGTAATTGAATTTTATATCCATGACAAATTACTTAAGTAAAAAAACTAAAAGATAGTTTAAAGTGTAGTGAAATATTTCACTTGAAATATTTTCTGAACTTCTTATAAATTCATTGACATTTTTACTACTGATCCATTTCATAATTTTTCTGCAATTCTTTTTTCCATTCAAAAATTTCTTTCGTGTTGGAATGATAACAAAAATAGAAAACTATTTGTCTAACTATCAGAATTTTTCAACATTGATTTAACGGTGAATAGAAAAAAGAAGTCTTATTCTACTAACGGATTTTCCCCGCAACGGTTAACGCACAGTAAGAATCCAAATTTCAATTGAATTTTTATGTTGCAGAAAGAAGTTTATTTTATTTTTAGTACATTTTTAAAAGATTTTGTAAAAATGTACTGATTCAGTTTCACTCTGTCCGTTCGTTCGTCCGTCAGTCCGTCTGAATGTTTACAAAAAGCTTTATACCTTGGGAAATAGATAAAACAAATTTTAACTACGTGTAGGTATAGGAAAAAAAAATAATTACACTGAAGAACTTTTTTCTGTAGCCCCACCTGTTGTAGAGTAGCCCGTCAAATGCTGAAAAAGCCCTAAATTAAAATTTTTGTAACAAGAGGTTTTTTAGGTATATTTTCAATCTGAAAACGATAAAAGACAACTGTTTTTATAAAATTTATAAATTTTTCAAACGGAAATTTATAGGATACCCATAATTTACTAAAATTCATCGTTATGCAAAGCTCAATTTGTGCAAAATTAATAGTTTTTCATATCTTCTTATCGGCTTACGCTACAGACTTGAGATTTTGGAAGAAGTTAGATTCTCAGAAATTACTATGAGAGTGTTTAGAAAATTTTTTCGCACGCCTCTGTTAAGAAGTGGTTAGGGGTCGAAAACTAATAGTAATATATAAAATTTAATACTCCAACATTGTATTTTAACATGTATGAAGGTTTTCCTTAAATTCAAAG
Organism: Dolichopus griseipennis; assembly: GCA_963082915.1. Lineage (NCBI taxonomy): Eukaryota > Metazoa > Arthropoda > Insecta > Diptera > Dolichopodidae > Dolichopus > Dolichopus griseipennis. The sequence goes on from OY720445.1 coordinate 4,804,729, forward strand.
GGGATCCTTAAATTTTAAGATAGTGTCTTTCAGTTTTAAACATTTTGGCCCATATAAAATTTTAAAAAAACCTACAAATTTTAGAGGAAATCACAATTTAATTCCTAAAATCTTAATATTTTGGAAAAGCGGAGATGGGGTTAGATCCTCGAGAATAACCATAAATTTGCTTAGTATATATTGGGAATCTTACCATTGAAGCCTATTCGAACTTAAAAATTTCTCATTTTCATAAATCTATAACTTAGTCACCAGTGCATAAATTCCCTAAACTAAACTCAGTATGAAACCTTATATAAAATTGAAAATGTGCTTTTTTAAAAATCCTTGGTTTTTTCCATCACTCATGTTTAAAAAATATTATTAGTACAAGTAATAAGGATTCAACTATAACGGTTTTTCCCCATCAATAAAAAAAAAGAAACAAAAAATAAATTAACCATTTTTAAATTTATCCGAATCTATTTGACTGAATTTTTTATTTTGTACTTTTTTTTTTCCACTGAACTTCAACGGGATTCCACAATTCTACGAGTAAAAGAAAATAACATAATTTTTATTTTTATTCACTTCTATTTATTTTAAAAAAATCTTGAAGATAACATGGTTTAAAAAAAAATAAATGAAAATACAATCCCTTGCATTTCCATATTTTGTCAATAAAAATAAAATAGAAATTGAAATAGAAAAAAAAGAAAAAGAAAAAGGAAAAACCAAAATAAAAAAAGAAAATCCCTCGCGACATTTAATCGAAAGAAAATTTGTATAAGAGAATTTTGCTATATACAAAACACTGTGTGAGTTAAGATGAAGCTTGCACGAAGGATAAGGGATTTTTCATTTCATTTAATTTTTTTTTTTTTTTTTTTTTAAATTTATGATGATCCCCACTTCCATTGGAAATTTGTTTTTTTTTTTATGCTGTTTATATTTTGATAAAAAATAACTCAAGATGAATTTGATGTTAACTTGGTATGAGTGGTAAAAAAAAGAAAATCAAAAAAAGTTTTAGAATGTAAAGGAAAAAAAAATTTGTTAAACGGATGCAATATCTTATGAAGAACAAGAAAGCAAACAAACAAAACCAGCAAGTATTCATCGCAGAATGGGTAGTTTTCAAAAAAAGAGAGAGGGACGGAAAGCAGAACATCATAAACTTGGAATTGAATTTAAGTAGCAGCCAATTTTTTTTTTAGAGCTTCATTTTATTTTGATATGATGATTCGCCAATTGAGCAAATTCGATGATCAGCTTGGGGAAGTTTCTGTGAAAAAACATTAAAATGCCGCTGGAGGACAGCTTTGCATCATATTTCTTAGAATCAAATTTTATAGTTTCGTGATTTGAGTTTGACTTAAATTTTTTAAAAGAGTTCAATACAGCAAAGCGCTCCCCATAAGTTAGAAGTGAGATGGTTTCAGATAGTTAATCGCGTCTAATGCAATCAACTCTAGTTCATGCACGTAGTATGAACGTCATCGGTTCTTGTGCATTTTTTGTAGTCGTTTTTTTTGCATGAAAATAGTCAAATAATTTTCCCTTCACTTGCCCCTCTTCTATATGGCCACTTCAAAATTAAAAACAATCTGTTTAAAAGTTTTTCTGAAAAATCACTCGCTCGCTGTCAACGTGTCCGAAGCTTTATGGAAGAAGTAAATTACAAAGATCTTAGAGGAAAGATTTAGAGACAAGGGATAATATGTACTAGTGAAAGTTAGTAAATAAATATCACCTACTTTCCTAAAGTTATGAATCTAAAACTGTTTAACAGCAGATTTGGTAAATGTTTTGCTAACTGTTTTTTAAAGTTTTTGTTTCGCAATTGGCTAAATGACCTCGACAAAACTTTTTTTAAACATTCCCCTAATTCAAAGAAGTTTTACCTATACTTTCAAAAATTGGACGCAATTTACTTACAAAGTTTTTTTTTGACCAAGGAATTTGATCGTAGGAATGACAAGTATATACATGTACGAATACAAAATTTAAAGTCAATTGGTCCAACCGTTTCTGCTTAAGAGTAAATTAAGTAAAAAATCTTTAAAAAGCTGCTGTGCCACAATGGTTTAACGGAACTCAATAAACCTTTTAAAATGTAAGAGAGGTCAGAGTTCTTCAATATAAGGTAGCACATTCTGTGATTGTGTAAGAAATATTAAAGTGAAATACTTAATTGAACAATGTTACGATAATATATAGTTTTAAACTTTTGAGAACTTAGTTTCCTTAGAAAGATATAGTAGTTAATTAACAAATAAAATAAATGTGCCAATTGTATATAATTCAATTTCAAAATTTAAATTTGGAAGAAAATCACTGTACATAGAATCGTTTCTTTAAGTACTATCAGATTTGAAGTTCAGTCTGAATACTTTTACAGACAAATAAAATACCGATTACTGCGAAATAAATTTTTAATTTTTTCACTTAATTACTAGCAATTAATTTTCAAACTTTTACCGCAATAAAAATTTTTTTTAAATCCAGTTCAATTGAAGAGCATTTAAACGTATTTCGACTCAGATGAGTTAAAATACCTTCACAGCTAGGTAAAATATTTCAAAGTTTTGAAATTGAATTCCCATTGAAGATTTTTTTATATATTTTTCAGAATTAAACATTAAAAATTATTCCAATTTTTTTTTGCACATATAAACATTTTTTTTATTACGTTTTTTTTTTACGAAAAATTCACCCGTTGAGTTCGGGTTTTTTTTATTTTTTGGTTTTGGTATCCTGTTGTCTGATTTGAATGAATTTTTATTTTAAAATAAAAAAAAAATTACGACAAAAAAAAATACTAGTAAAGACGTAAAAATGTGAATGGCTACGACAGTTCATTGTGAATTGCAGCAAAAATTTTAACCACCCTATAGAGGACAGCACAAAAAATGCAAATAACAAGCAAAACCAAAAATCCTGAAAGAACGAAAAAATTTTTTTCTTTTTGTTTTCTTTGCTGAATACAAAAAAACAACAACAACAGCAACCAAAAATAAAACAAAAAGCATCGAACTCGACAATGATGGGATCATCTATTTAGCATAAACAGTGGGTGTATCATCATATCACAATTCACAATAATAAAATAAAAAAAAAAATGAGAATGAAATATAAAACTACTTCATGTAATATAAAATTTGTATTTTATATGTGTATAATTTGAATGTATAAAATGACTGTAAAATCATGAAGTTGAATTGGATGCTATTTATGACATCCTTTATTTTATATTTAAAGGTTTTTGCATAACTTGGAGTTATTACAGTTCGAAACAAAGGTAAAATTAAGATATGAAATGGGTGAATTTATAAAAAATTCGAATCGCAACTGTTGTGACAGTAGTTTTATTGTTAAATAATAATAATGACTGCCAAATGTTTTATACTGTATTCAGTGGTAAGCTGAGCTTTATTGAGCCTTTTGAGCTTTATTGTTAATATAATATATGAAGTTTTTAAAAAGGTGGCTTCAATTGTATACGGGCTTGCTAGCATTACATTCAGTCAGGGAAATGCAAGCACGCTAAAGGAATTTAAGTGGAATCATAGAGAGCTATATAAAGTTTGACATAGTTTTAAACCAATTCTCAAACCATGGCCTAGCTTTGATTAATATTTAAGAAAGAATCAAAATTCAAGTAAGGGAAAGTAACCTCTCAACCTCCTAACCTTTTGGCATTCAGTATATTTTATCTAAGGGCTCAAGAGAATTTTGTAAAATGTTTTAAAAAATTACTTTTAATAAACGAGTGCTCTGAATTTTGCTCTAGGATCTTTTGTTTACACAGTTTTCCAGTTTTCAGTTTGACTCCTTAATCATGACTTATTGAGTTCAAGAAAAACCCAACATAGCTCAGAAAAAGCTGCATTTTAAAATTTGATTTAATTGAGATTTATTTTTAAAATGTTTGAGTCCCAACAGACAATTGGACAGTAAAACTGGGTACGTTATATTAAAAATTTTTCGAAATAAGCATTTTGGATTCAAGAAAACGCGGAGGAAGAACATATTTGCAATAGTAATAGTACAAAATTAGTTTTAAATTGAAAAAAGGGATTTTTGGTATTGTGGTCTGGTTTTGTGTTATTTTTTTTTTGGGGGGTATTTTGTTTCTAGTTTTCTTTTATTTTAAATTTTGGACTTGCAATTTTCTATTATAACATTGAAAACGTAGTTTATTTTTAGTAAGTTAAGAATAATAAAAGTACAATTTCATATACAAATTTTTAAATTGCTGGAAATATTTATATATTGTGTAATATTATATAAAATATATTTGACTCAAGGGAGTTAAAAAAAATTTTATAAAAACAATTTATAAAATAAATTTACAAATAGTAAAAAATTGTAATAGTGCAAAAATTTCATGTAATTTATAATGAACGAGTCAAAAGGTTTTCAACAATTGCGAGTTAAAATATCACTAAAATAGTAAATAGGTTTTATAATATTGTTTTGCGTTTTTTAAAATTGTCTTTTGAGAAATGGTTAAGTGTATTGATTGTTTTGGGGGTTTATTTTGTTTTTCTAGGTTGAAGATAAGCTGAAGAGAATAGGTGATAACAATATAAAATAAATGTGTGTATTAAGATACTAGCAAGGTTCACTTGCTCCTTTTGAATGCTTGGAAGTTCTTTAGATTTAAGAAGTTCATCAAAATTTAAAGGTTTAAAGGTCAAGTCATGCACGAATAAAAATGGGTGGTAGAAAACCGTCTTTTAAGTTGGATATAACTTTAGTAGGCAAAAGTATTATTATATTAAAATGGTACATATTGACACTTTAAAACTGGACAGGGACATTTTTAAGGTATACCAAGCTGGATTTTGCAAGTATTAAATTATTTAAATTTGTTGCACACACAAATGTTGCATCTAGAAAGTAAAGCATGTTGCAAACATATGTCAAGGTAACAAAAGAAGTTTGAGGAAATTGAATAAGGTTCAGGTCTTTAGTCTAAAAATAATAACCCGTAAGTTAAACGATAGCTGGGCTATCCTGTAACCATTCATTAGTTAAATTTCTTGTAATACTTCTGTGCAACTTTTCTTTGAAATCTGGTTCTAGCACATAAAATCTGACAAAATTTTAAAGTCTAGACTTTGAAAGATTATTCAACTGAATTTTGTCTTTTTTTTCCTTTTTCAAATTCACCAAATTATTTAGACTAGGCTTCAAATTCTTTAATCGTTACATTCACAAAGCCGTTGATTACTCGTTACGTTGATAAGTAGCTTTTATATAAGGTTTTGAATACACAAATGTTAATCTTGTGCGCAAACTATGAACTTATCCAAGAGTTATTTATACATTTTTCATTAAATCTTACTTTATATTATGGTATATATAATCTATTTACTATAATTATACAATTTTACGATATTTTTTTTTTGTTGGACATGATCTGATCGGGGTTAAAACTTGAAAGTTTCCACATGAAATGCGGCGTCTGTACCACAACGCCATTGGTCAGATTAACTGAATATTTACAAGTTCATTATAACACAAAATTTAAATTTTAAACTATAATTAAAATAAAATGATAGGTTATATTTTCAGTATCCTGATTTAATTTTAAAACATCATATAATATTGCAAAAGTGCCATTGATCCAAAAAACCCCAATTATTAATAAAATTTTAAGACTTCGTTTTGTTGTCTGGAATATTGCTTTTACTAATTTAAAGTTTAAAAATTGTTTAAATACAATTTGGGATTAATTAAATGGTATACTATTTGCTCAGTAACTTAAACTTTGTAACACTTTACAACTTCTTACAACAGTAATATCAGGAACATTTAAAAGGAAGTCAAAAACTACACACTTAACAAATCTTTTTAAAAATTTTAACTTTTAAATTTTATTAAATAGAAAAAAACTTTAACTAACAAGAACCAGAACTACATAAAAATTTATTTAAATTTTTTAACTACTTTTTTTAAAAATAACTTTCAAGTAATAATAATAAACAAGAAAAGTAGTTAAATTCACTTCATTTAAACCTTAAAAAATCATTTATATGTATGGTATAATAATGCTTATTACAAATTAAAATTAAGTATTAAAGTGTATGTGTATGTGTTTGTATATGTATATAATAGAAAAAAAAAAGCTATTTACAATGTCTTTGTTTTTCCTTAAACATAAGAAACAATAAACAAAAGCAAAAATTCTTTTGTATCCTTTTTTTTACAGTTAATTGAATTAAACTTCTTAAGGAAAATCCATACACTTAAAAATAATACACGTACCAAAATAAAAAGAACGAAAACCTTCAAAATGTCTTTCTTCTTGTAACACTCATTTTGTTTTTGTTTTTTGTTGACTTAAAAATTTTTATGTTTAGTTTGTAATTTAACAGTAAAACAACAACAGAAACATTTGTTTGTCTTTGTTGTTTCGAATTTAATTACTCTCTAGGATTACAACTTTAAACTAAAACAAAAAGAGGAAAAACTCAAAATAAAATCAGAACAGGATTTTACCGTTAAAATACTAATCCTATAATCTACGTAGAAAAAAACTGTTTTATAAAGGGGTGGGGGTTTTTTAAGAATTTGTTAAAAATTTTGTAGATTTTTGTGTATTTGGCCTGTTTAGCCCAAACATTGCCGTCTCAAGCTTGGAACATGTATCAATTAGAAAAATGATTCGGAAAGTCAGAATCGAGGTTAGTTAAATTTTGCGGCAATGATTCCCAGAATTTAGGATCCAATTTGATCTCTAACTCTGGGATAGGAAGTTAATCAAATAGAAAAAATTAAAGAACTCTTTCAAAATCACTTTATAAGGTATTATTGAGATTACTTTAATAGCAATTTGTAAAATTGGGCTTAATTTTGGTATATGAGTTGTAGATAAGTACCAATTAGTACTTGAAGGAGGTTTAATAGACTGATTTCAACAAAAGGTTCAATAGCAATTTAAGAATAAATTTAATATTGCATATTAAGTAAATTTAGGTTTTGTTTTTTTCTTGTTTCCCTGTTTTACCCCCTGGGGTAAAATTACTAAGATTTTTACTAAGCTTCTGTTATCCGAGGATCTGTTTCCGTTTCGTTAGTCGTTTTTGGAAAAGATGACACCAAATTTCTCAGCAAGACGTCACTGCGATTTTGCATATCTCTATTCTTGACGTACATAATAGATCTTTGTTGGGTTATGTCATGTAGCATATGTCAATGGTGACAATTTGACAGATGCAGATGTTTATCTAGATAAAGCTATTTTGTATTTGTTATTAAGCTATAGGTTATTTCGGGAAAACGATTATAGGTAATATTTTATATTTTATTTGTTATTAATTATTATTTTTCAATTTTTTTTTTTTTTTAACTTTTAGATATTAAATTATAAGTTATTTTTATATAATTCTATATCAATTTAAACTATTTATTGAGTTTACCCAGCCAGGGATCGAACCCGGGATCTTTCGCATCAAAAGCTGGCGCCACAACCACTGCGCCATCAGCTGGATTAATTAGGCTGAATCTTAATTAAAATTATTTTATTGTGTTCTTAATTAGGCTAAATCATAAAGCCTTAAGTAATGTAAAATTTAATAAAACAAATACAGAACAATTGATACTTGGTAAACACAATTGCGAACACTGTTCATTTATTTAATAAAATTTAAGCACTATATCTAGTTTAATAGAAATTGATAATCTCTACGCACACAGTGACAAAATAATTCTTGCACACCTTAAAGAGTAAATAAATAACTATGTTAATTGAATCCAATTTAGTTAATTTGGAAATCAAGTCTACCTGCTTTTTTGGTAGAATAATTTTTACATACTTAAAAAAAATTATAAAATTAAAATCCGATTTATGAAAATGATAATTTTATCAAACAAAAAACCAATAATAATTATTTTTTAATGTATTTATTTAAATACAATAAATTCATCCAAAAAAAAACATACGTACATACATTGTAATTCTGTTTTAATGTATGGGTTGATTTATTCACCCTCACTTGTACTTACTTTCTATGCAGTAGACGAGTTTTCATTTTTAAGGATTAATTCTGTTTTTATTTTTTTTTAAATATAAATTCAAAGTCGTTGCAAACAAAAGACTTGGCAGCTTTAAAAAAAGGTTTATTTAAAAAAGGGTTATTTTATAATATCAAACATTCAGACGAACATATATGTATATTGATTTAAAAATGAAGATGTTTTTATTACTTGTAGAAAACGTGTAGCTAAATAAAAAATCCTGTTATGCATTTAATTTGTTTATTCTAGCAAAAATTTTTTAAATTCGCGCATGGAACTTTACACAATAGAAGTAAAGAAATTATTAAACTGATAAGTAAAGGAAAAGTGAAATGCAAAGAAAATTCAAATTATTATGAAGATGATAACTCACTCTCTACTTTTATAATTTATTTAAATTGAATGGAAATCAATTTGTAAAAATTATAAAAATTTTAAAATTGTTCAAAATTAACAAATTATGCAAGAAAACAAGAAGTTTAGCTTTAAAATTAATAATTGTACAGCTTTTGACATGTGCGATTACGATATAGTATTTGATAGTCAAATTATGAAACCAAAGCTGTCAATTTAATAAAAATGAATTAATAAATGAAAAAAAAAGCTTAAAAGCTGGATTTGAATCGGCGACTTAAAACTAATTTGGTACAAAACTCCAAACTCCGAAACTGTTTTCGAATACTAATACATTTCAAATTCATAAAAAACAAGAAATGGAAAAGAAAAACCCGAAACAATAATACAGGGATTCAAAAATAATAAAAACGAGGAAGAGTGTAGTAGAGTAGACTGTGTCAACTCTGGGATACCCGTATGACCGTAACATATACATTATATCATCCGGTTAATTACTTTTAGCTTTATTAAGTGTAGTGGAATACTCATATAAAATAAAGAGTTGTATGGCAGCTACTCGAACCCTCTGTCGTAGATCAACCAAATTTTGCAGAAACTTTGGCCATTGTGATTGTCAGTTTTTAAAAGTTTTCAGCGTTTGTTATACGAACTCCTCACGATTATATTATCTACTCAATACCACGATTGAAACTCATTGAAAATAAAATTTGAATTAATTAAATAAATTATTTATTTTAAATTGAACTAAAAACTATTATCGTAGCCTCTTAATTCATAATAAAAGATTAATTCAGTTTTCAAATTCCTATTTAATTCCTTAATTATTCAATTTATTAATCGATTAAAAATTGTGTTTATTTAAATTTGCACTGAAATGTCAATAATTATCAAAATCAAACTGTTAATACACTCTCTCTTTACTTTACTTCTTCGTTATTATTTTTAATTGTACCTACTGAGTCTTAATATCACGAAAAATTTCAGAGAGTAAAAGTAGTAGTACTCTCAAATTTGACATTTCATTCCATAAAGTTAATATGTATTGTAATATTTTATATTTCTCACCCTTCCTCTCTTACTCATTATAATATTCTATAAAAAAAAACAACAAATTTGAAGAGGAGAGAGATCTCATCTCAAGGATATTATTCGCGTATTTTGATTTTGATTTATTTGTGTATTTAAATTTTACTGCTTCTGATGTTATTGTTGTTGTTGCTATTACTATTACAGTTAATTCATAATTCAAATTTATTTTTTTGGAATAAAATGCGATGACTATGATGATGTTTTGATATGACATTAAAATCACTTATAAAATCCGTTATTTTTTTATTATACTTTTTTTTTTTGTTTTTTATTTTGATCATATAGAAATTAAATATTTTTTTTGGGGTGGGTTTGAAATAAGGGTTGAAAATATTTTTATGAACTATAGAAATATGGAGTATCTATATATATATATATATGTATATTTAATGTATGACACATATTCTTTTAGTTCTTTAAGAGTTGATGATGATGAAAAGAATTTTGTTTTTGTTTTTTTTTTATTCTACATCTGAAGAAATTCTCAGGAGTATTAGAAATTATATTAAAAAAAAATAGTAATCAGAAAGTAAAAACTCACATCTTTAAAAATTTAATAAAAAAAAAGATGTGGTAAATTATTTTTTAAAAATACGATATACACTTCAATTTTATATATATATGTATTAAAAATGTATACCCTTTCAGTATAGATTTAAAGCACTTTTGAAATAATAGAAATAAATCTATAAGATATTTATTTGCTTGTCCTGCTTATAAAAGCGTTCTGATCAGTTTTCGAAATTGGAGATGAAGAATCTATATTTATGGAGTTTAATCTCTAATGTCTTTTTTATATTTTAGAGAACGCTGATAATTCTGATTTGGTATCCAATTCTAAAATCCGTAAAAACGAGATTTTTCAATAAAAAACAATATTTTCTAAAAAGATTTTTTAAACGAGATTTCCTAATAGCGAAGTTTCGAAAAAACAAGATTTTAAAAAAAAAAAATTTACTAAACCGAGATTATGGAAAGCTCTTAAACTTAAAATGTCAACATAAAATTAATTTCCCGCCAAAAAATTCTTATATAAAATTTCAAATGCGCTGATCTGAAAAACTAAGTTAAACTCATTTTTTTAGTGCATCCAAAAGAAAAGTTTCTTTTAAGTGATGAATAATTCAAGTGATAAATAAATTCTTATATATATATATATATATCTATACAAACTTATAGATAAGAATTTTCATCGGAATTGTAAAAGTTTTTTAAAATTGCATAGTTTATTTATGGTGAAAAAGATTAGATATAAGATGTATGTATACGTGTATATAAGTATGTATAATGTAAAAGATGTTTATAAGATGATTGTTTGGTTTAATTTATTTAATTTTTTTGAAAAAAATGAATTAAAAATTTTCTTTTCTATAATTTTCATTATTTAAATTAAGATATTTAAAGAAAAATTATCAGAAACATGCATACATACATACACACACATAATACAAGGTGGCGCAAAACAACCGATATGGTTTGAATGTTTAATAACTTTTTAAATTTATTTATATTTTTTATTTTTATTTCAGAATTTTTTGAAGAAAACTTGGAGAATTGAAAATGGAACAGTACACAACAGAACAGCGATCAAAAATTATTAAAAGTTATGGAAAATGTACTGGAAAGAGCACGATGTGCGAAACTGAAAAGTCACCACTTGCGCAATATAATTTTTCATACTTAAGCTAAAAATATTACCCATTAATATAACAAAAAAATAATTATAATAATAATTAACCATTAAATAAAAAAGTCATTAAACATTCAAACCATATCGATTGTTTTGCACCATCCTGTATATATGTAAAAATAGTGTGAGAAAAAAAGTAAATAAATAAATAAATGAAAAATATGTTCTCATTAATATAGATTTGCAACAGTTATATAAAATTTGAATGGATGGCAATTTTATGGATAAATTATAAAATTGGCTGCATTTTGATAGGAAAAGAAGTGGAGAATAAAATAAAATATGATAAATTACTGTCATAACTCAGTAAAACAGTTACGTAACAGTTATTTTTAAAGAAAACTATTTTTTTAAAATTTACTTGACTAAGTTTTGGGGTTCTGAAAGCAAAACAGAAAATCAATTGAAATCTTTTAGTAATTACGTCACTAAAAAGTCTCTTTTTCTTTTCCAAAGAACAAATTCAAAGAAAATCTATTAGATACAGTTGTTAAATATTGAATTGAAATTTAATGAACCACATAATTTCAACAACGCAAAAAATTTATGAATCATAATTTTTTTCAATGAAATATGAAGCATTTGTGAAGACAAAGAAGAAAATGTGTAGTGTGAAGAGTTTGTACTATAATCTTATAAGCACAAATTATATTGACTCAAAGTCTTAGAAAACAAGTTCTGATTAGTTAAATTTATTTTTGTTAATTTTTAAACTCTATAGTAATCGGTTATATAAGATGGTGGCGGTATTAGAAAGTTACTGAGAGATTATAACTGGGGAATTTAGATGATCATACTCAGGGGACCTTTGACTACAGGACTTTTGTCATATCTCTTAAGGAAGTAACTTTGCAATGGCTATGCAATTAATGTCATTTATAATCTAAATATTACTTTTCTACAGGGTGTCCAAATCTTAATGGTTGATAGTCATGGACGTGATAGAGAGGGTCCATGTCTCGAAAAGGGTACAAGATATCAGGAAAACGTGTGGATTTAAATTGAAGGTAAACGAGGAAGATTATAGTTGCCCTTGTCAACTTTTAGATACCCGTGCTTACCCACTAACCGTTATTTATTTTCCACATGCTATTATAAATATTACAAAAAAAATATAAGAAAGTAAAATAGTTAAAAAAAAATTTAGCTTATTATCCCATAATTTTTGCTTAAAAAAAATTAAATAAAAAAAAAAAATATTAAATTTTTAATTCATTATACCATAATTTTTGCTTAAAAACAAAAAAAAAAAACCATAAAAAAAAATAACCATAAAAAAAAAATAGCCCACCCCAAAAGTTGGCCCGAGCGATGTCCAACTTTGCCAACTAACTTGCCCTATTACTTTACCTGCCCAGTTTTAATTTTAACCTCGTAGCTTCATTAGATTCACAGTTATCGAATTGACAACTTTGTATGGCAGCTGCCCGAAAATGGGGTCGCAACATTTTGAAACTCCATATTAGTGCTCGATTCATTATATAACTAACAGTGTGTAATTTTCATCCTCGTAGTATACTCAGTTTCCAAGAAATTCATATTGGTGCAAAGAAGTTGTATGGCAGCCCCCCGCAAATGAAGCCGTAAAATTTTGAAACTTCATATAAGTGCTTGATTCATTATAAAACTAACCGTGTGTAATTTTCGTCTTTCTAGTATAATTACTTTTGAAGAAATTTATATTGGTTTAAATAAGTTGTGTGACAGCTCCCCGAAACCTTGGTCTGGTCTTAACCAAAAAGAATAGGGAACCTTAAAAATGTCCAAAAAATGTTTTGTGTGAATTTCAAAACTCTAGCTCTAATTTTTCAATTCTATCTCTTTTAATTAATTTTTAATTCACGAATATATTAAACCTAAGTAAAGTAAGCATCATATAATCATATTGATAAAATGATTCATTCAAAATATTACACATATACATATTATATGAATATACATATATAAATTATTTATGAAGCCATTTACTTAAAAAAAATCTTTGTCTTCTTTTTTGCTTATCTTAAATAAACTACGCATCATTTAAATCATATGAAATTCTAACTCGAAATCTTTATCTACTTTTTGTAACAAAAACAAAAAACAAAAAAACAAACAAAATTCATATAATTTCATGTTACAAGGTGCATAGCTATATTTCAAATTTTTGTATGAAAATATTTGAGTTAAAAAAGTTAGCTGTTCGAGAGCTACCCGAAGTTTTGGTCCGATCTTAACCAAAAAAAATAGGGAACCTAGAAATTGATTGAAAAATATTTTGTGAAAATTTCAAAACTGTAGCTCTTTTAGTTTTTGAGTTATCGTGCTGACACACAGACGGACGGACGGACGGACGGACGGACAGACACACATAGCTAGATCGACTAATTTTTCGATTCTGAGCCGATACGTACCCTTGACACTATATCTAGCTCGTCTAGATCGATGCGTTACAAACGGAGGAGCAAATCTAATATACCCGATGTCATATATACATATATGCACGGGTATAAAAATAGGAGATTTTAAAAATTAAATAAAATTACTACATTAATAACGGTTATTTATGCCAAAATTACAGTTATTTAATAAAAACAGTGAAAAATATCAATATTTTTAAATTTAAGTTCTTGTATTTCTTCAACTTTTGAAATTTCATAACCTCAGGTAGCTTTCAGCGTTTTAAGGGAATCTTTTACATTGTGCAGGGCGAAGATATTGATTTTTCTATAAAAAGTTCACGAAATTATTTGAAGACAGATTTTCCGCCCTACAATTTTTTGTTCGTCCGGACCCACTCTCTCACCTCCGAATCTTGGACAACTGAACTCTAGACACTCTGTATATTGGAATTTATAACAGGGGGTTCAAAAATAATTTCCCAACTAGTAAAAATGTCAAATTATTCCTACTAGATGCCGAAGAATGCTAGAAAATGTCTTTAAACAGTTTGGGGATCTTTTCTCAATTGGGAAAAATGTTTTTTTATTGAGGAATTATAATATAGTTGCCGAAAAATGTTAAAAACTTTGCAATTTTCTTAAATATCACTTCTCTTCAAAACACTCCATAGTTTATATCAAATTTATTTATATATAACATTTGTATATTCTTAAAAATCTTAAAAATCAAAATACTGTTAAAATATTAATTAAGTCCTATACTTAATGATAAGAAAAATCACTTGAAAATTGATTCAAAGCACCTATTGATGATGAGTCAAAAGAAGCACTTTCCGATATAATGATCATCTTATTAAAGAATTAATCATTTAAATGCAATCTTGTATTGAATTCAATAATTCCTTATTTATTATTAATACTTTTTAAGCTTCATTAATAAAAACAAAATATTATTACACCGCACTATAAAGCAACTTCGTCTTTATCATATTCTTCAAGTTTTATTCCAATTTGATTCCTTAATCTTTCTTCATTGGTAGTTTTATACACAAGTATATAACAAAAATCAATAGAAACTATTAATATTATTCTGCAGAAATAAAGTAACAACTATACTATAAATATTAATAAAATTCTATTAATTATGTATCTATCATCATGTCCTCATTTTTTTTCCATGTATCTAATGAATATTGCCATTTTACATTCTGATTATGTTATGTTCAATCAAATGCACCGGAATCAGATGAATAAATAATATTAGCTGCAAAGGCAACATTTAATAAAAACTTCTTCATCTTATTTTTCACTAAAGTTTGTAGTTTGCTTGTGTGTATCATGAAAATTTCAGTTCGATTACTTTAAGAGTACTCTTAAATATTTCTATAACTGTAATTCTAATTAAGTTAGATAAGTACTGAGAGTAATATATAAAATTTGTGAGGGTTTATTTTATATATAACCCTTGTAGATGCTTGATAAGTTGATTTGGAAATCAAAGAAGATGAAATTGAATTGAAAATTGAAGATTTAAGATACAAAATTAATAATATTATCACAATACATTAGAGTTGATACAAGTTTTCTTTAGAAGAATAATTTGATGTGCAATTTCCAATTTTTAAACATATTATTTAAAAGAAATTGGCTTTTAGGAAAAGGAATTGACTTTAAAAAACAATTAAGCTTTTAAAAGAGTAAAAGTCTTTTTTGGTTAAAAATGTGTTCTAAAAATAACGCAAGGAGAGATACAATTTAGATCTGAGCACCTTTGTTTAAAAAGTGCCTCGAAGGTACGAGTTCCAGAGTTATTGGAAAATGCTATTCAACATGCAACATGACCTCAAGAGGAAAGAAAGTCTTAACACAATACAATTCGTTTCAAAGGTCTTCCAAGTAAGCTGAGAAGAAGAACTTGAGTTTAAAGAATTCCATGACAAAAATTATAAAAATTAAATATAAAATCGCTCTAAAATGCTTCTAAGTGCCTTAAAATTGACTTTAAAGTTTAGCAAGGCCATAATTTAAAAAACGAAATTTGGGTTACATGGAAATTTTAGTAGTTATCACGAATTAAAGCTAGAATCGCTCTAAGACGCTTCTAAGTGCCTTAAAATTGAGTTTAAAGAATTCCATGACAAAAATTATAAAAACTTAATTAAATATAAAATCGCTCTAAAATGCTTCTAAGTGCCTTAAAATTGACTTTAAAGTTTAGCAAGACCATAATTTAAAAAACAAAATTTGGGTTACATGGAAATTTTAGTAGTGATCACGAATTAAAGATAGAATCGCTCTAAGACGCTTCTAAGTGCCTTAAAATTGAGTTTAAAGAATTCCATGACAAAAATTATAAAAACTTAATTAAATATAAAATCGCTCTAAAATGCTTCTAAGTGCCTTAAAATTGACTTTAAAGTTTAGCAAGACTATAATTTAAAAAACGAAATTTGGGTTACATGGAAATTTTAGTAGTGATCACGAATTAAAGCTAGAATCGCTCTAAGACGCTTCTAAGTGCCTTAAAATTGAGTTTAAAGAATTCCATGACAAAAATTATAAAAACTTAATTAAATATAAAATCGCTCTAAAATGCTTCTAAGTGCCTTAAAATTGACTTTAAAGTTTAGCAAGACCATAATTTAAAAAACGAAATTTGGGTTACATGGAAATTTTAGTAGTTATCACGAATTAAAGCTAGAATCGCTCTAAAACGCTTCTAAGTGCCTTAAAATTGAGTTTAAAGAATTCCATGACAAAAATTATAAAAACTTAATTAAATATAAAATCGCTCTAAAATGCTTCTAAGTGCCTTAAAATTGACTTTAAAGTTTAGCAAGACCATAATTTAAAAAACAAAATTTGGGTTACATGGAAATTTTAGTAGTGATAACGAATTAAAGCTAGAATCGCTCTAAGACGCTTCTAAGTGCCTTAAAATTGAGTTTAAAGAATTCCATGACAAAAATTATAAAAACTTAATTAAATATAAAATCGCTCTAAAATGCTTCTAAGTGCCTTAAAATTGACTTTAAAGTTTAGCAAGACCATAATTTAAAAAACGAAATTTGGGTTACATGGAAATTTTAGTAATGATCACGAATTAAAGCTAGAATCGCTCTAAGACGCTTCTAAGTGCCTTAAAATTGAGTTTAAAGAATTCCATGACAAAAATTATAAAAACTTTATTAAATATAAAATCGCTCTAAAATGCTTCTAAGTGCCTTAAAATTGACTTTAAAGTTTAGCAAGACCATAATTTAAAAAACAAAATTTGGGTTACATGGAAATTTTAGTAGTGATTACGAATTAAAGCTAGAATCGCTCTAAGACGCTTCTAAGTGCCTTAAAATTGAGTTTAAAGAATTCCATGATAAAAATTATAAAAACTTAATTAAATATAAAATCGCTCTAAAATGCTTCTAAGTGCCTTAAAATTGACTTTAAAGTTTAGCAAGACCATAATTTAAAAAACAAAATTTGGGTTACATGGAAATTTTAGTAGTGATCACGAATTAAAGCTAGAATCGCTCTAAGACGCTTCTAAGTGCCTTAAAATTGAGTTTAAAGAATTCCATGACAAAAATTATAAAAACTTAATTAAATATAAAATCGCTCTAAAATGCTTCTAAGTGCCTTAAAATTGACTTTAAAGTTTAGCAAGACCATAATTTAAAAAACAAAATTTGGGTTACATGGAAATTTTAGTAGTGATTACGAATTAAAGCTAGAATCGCTCTAAGACGCTTCTAAGTGCCTTAAAATTGAGTTTAAAGAATTCCATGACAAAAATTATAAAAACTTAATTAAATATAAAATCGCTCTAAAATGCTTCTAAGTGCCTTAAAATTGACTTTAAAGTTTAGCAAGACCATAATTTAAAAAACAAAATTTGGGTTACATGGAAATTTTAGTAGTGATCACGAATTAAAGCTAGAATCGCTCTAAGACGCTTCTAAGTGCCTTAAAATTGAGTTTAAAGAATTCCATGACAAAAATTATAAAAACTTAATTAAATATAAAATCGCTCTAAAATGCTTCTAAGTGCCTTAAAATTGACTTTAAAGTTTAGCAAGACCATAATTTAAAAAACGAAATTTGGGTTACATGGAAATTTTAGTAGTTATCACGAATTAAAGCTAGAATCGCTCTAAGACGCTTCTAAGTGCCTTAAAATTGAGTTTAAAGAATTCCATGACAAAAATTATAAAAACTTAATTAAATATAAAATCGCTCTAAAATGCTTCTAAGTGCCTTAAAATTGACTTTAAAGTTTAGCAAGACCATAATTTAAAAAACAAAATTTGGGTTACATGGAAATTTTAGTAGTGATAACGAATTAAAGCTAGAATCGCTCTAAGACGCTTCTAAGTGCCTTAAAATTGAGTTTAAAGAATTCCATGACAAAAATTATAAAAACTTAATTAAATATAAAATCGCTCTAAAATGCTTCTAAGTGCCTTAAAATTGACTTTAAAGTTTAGCAAGACCATAATTTAAAAAACGAAATTTGGGTTACATGGAAATTTTAGTAATGATCACGAATTAAAGCTAGAATCGCTCTAAGACGCTTCTAAGTGCCTTAAAATTGAGTTTAAAGAATTCCATGACAAAAATTATAAAAACTTTATTAAATATAAAATCGCTCTAAAATGCTTCTAAGTGCCTTAAAATTGACTTTAAAGTTTAGCAAGACCATAATTTAAAAAACGTAATTTGGGTTACATGGAAATTTTAGTAATGGTCACGAAAGCTAGAATCGCTCTAAGACGCTTCTAAGTGCCTTAAAATTGAGTTTAAAGATTTCCATGACAAAAATTATAAAAACTAATCAAATATAAAATCGCTCTAAAATGCTTCTAAGTGCCTTAAAATTGACTTTAAAGTTTAGCAAGACCATAATTTAAAAAACGAAATTTGGGTTACATGGAAATTTTAGTAATGATCACGAATTAAAGCTAGAATCGCTCTAAGACGCTTGCCTTAAAATTGAGTTTAAAGAATTCCATGACAAAAATTATAAAAACTTAATTATAAATATAAAATCGCTCTAAAATGCTTCTAAGTGCCTTAAAATTGACTTTAAAGTTTAGCAAGACCATAATTTAAAAAACAAAATTTGGGTTACATGGAAATTTTAGTAGTGATCACGAATTAAAGCTAGAATCGCTCTAAGACGCTTCTAAGTGCCTTAAAATTGAGTTTAAAGAATTCCATGACAAAAATTATAAAAACTTAATTAAATATAAAATCGCTCTAAAATGCTTCTAAGTGCCTTAAAATTGACTTTAAAGTTTAGCAAGACCATAATTTAAAAAACGAAATTTGGGTTACATGGAAATTTTAGTAATGATCACGAATTAAAGCTAGAATCGCTCTAAGACGCTTCTAAGTGCCTTAAAATTGAGTTTAAAGAATTCCATGACAAAAATTATAAAAACTTTATTAAATATAAAATCGCTCTAAAATGCTTCTAAGTGCCTTAAAATTGACTTTAAAGTTTAGCAAGACCATAATTTAAAAAACAAAATTTGGGTTACATGGAAATTTTAGTAGTGATCACGAATTAAAGCTAGAATCGCTCTAAGACGCTTCTAAGTGCCTTAAAATTGAGTTTAAAGAATTCCATGACAAAAATTATAAAAACTTTATTAAATATAAAATCGCTCTAAAATGCTTCTAAGTGCCTTAAAATTGACTTTAAAGTTTAGCAAGACCATAATTTAAAAAACAAAATTTGGGTTACATGGAAATTTTAGTAGTGATCACGAATTAAAGCTAGAATCGCTCTAAGACGCTTCTAAGTGCCTTAAAATTGAGTTAAAAGAATTCCATGACAAAAATTATAAAAACTTAATTAAATATAAAATCGCTCTAAAATGCTTCTAAGTGCCTTAAAATTGACTTTAAAGTTTAGGAAGACCATAATTTAAAAAACGTAATTTGGGTTACATGGAAATTTTAGTAATGGTCACGAAAGCTAGAATCGCTCTAAGAAGCTTCTAAGTGCCTTAAAATTGAGTTTAAAGAATTCCATGACAAAAATTATAAAAACTTAATGAAATATAAAATCGCTCTAAAATGCTTCTAAGTGCCTTAAAATTGACTTTAAAGTTTAGCAAGACCATAATTTAAAAAACAAAATTTGGGTTACATGGAAATTTTAGTAGTAATCACGAATTAAAGCTAGAATCGCTCTAAGACGCTTCTAAGTGCCTTAAAATTGAGTTTAAAGAATTCCATGACAAAAATTATAAAAACTTAATTAAATATAAAATCGCTCTAAAATGCTTCTAAATGCCTTAAAATTGACTTTAAAGTTTAGCAAGACCATAATTTAAAAAACAAAATTTGGGTTACATGGAAATTTTAGTAGTGATCACGAATTAAAGCTAGAATCGCTCTAAGACGCTTCTAAGTGCCTTAAAATTGAGTTTAAAGAATTCCATGACAAAAATTATAAAAACTTAATTAAATATAAAATCGCTCTAAAATGCTTCTAAGTGCCTTAAAATTGACTTTAAAGTTTAGCAAGACCATAATTTAAAAAATTTTAGTAGTGATCACGAATTAAAGCTAGAATCGCTCTAAGACGCTTCTAAGTGCCTTAAAATTGAGTTTAAAGAATTCCATGACAAAAATTATAAAAACTTAATTAAATATAAAATCGCTCTAAAATGCTTCTAAGTGCCTTAAAATTGACTTTAAAGTTTAGCAAGACCATAATTTAAAAAACAAAATTTGGGTTACATGGAAATTTTAGTAGTGATCACGAATTAAAGCTAGAATCGCTCTAAGACGCTTCTAAGTGCCTTAAAATTGAGTTTAAAGAATTCCATGACAAAAATTATAAAAACTTAATGAAATATAAAATCGCTCTAAAATGCTTCTAAGTGCCTTAAAATTGACTTTAAAGTTTAGCAAGACCATAATTTAAAAAACGTAATTTGGGTTACATGGAAATTTTAGTAATGGTCACGAAAGCTAGAATCGCTCTAAGACGCTTCTAAGTGCCTTAAAATTGAGTTTAAAGATTTCCATGACAAAAATTATAAAAACTTAATTTAATATAAAATCGCTCTAAAATGCTTCTAAGTGCCTTAAAATTGACTTTAAAGTTTAGCAAGACCATAATTTAAAAAACGAAATTTGGGTTACATGGAAATTTTAGTAGTGATCACGAATTAAAGCTAGAATCGCTCTAAGACGCTTCTAAGTGCCTTAAAATTGAGTTTAAAGAATTCCATGACAAAAATTATAAAAACTTAATTAAATATAAAATCGCTCTAAAATGCTTCTAAGTGCCTTAAAATTGACTTTAAAGTTTAGCAAGACCATAATTTAAAAAACAAAATTTGGGTTACATGGAAATTTTAGTAGTAATCACGAATTAAAGCTAGAATCGCTCTAAGACGCTTCTAAGTGCCTTAAAATTGAGTTTAAAGAATTCCATGACAAAAATTATAAAAACTTAATTAAATATAAAATCGCTCTAAAATGCTTCTAAGTGCCTTAAAATTGACTTTAAAGTTTAGCAAGACCATAATTTAAAAAACAAAATTTGGGTTACATGGAAATTTTAGTAATGATCACGAATTAAAGCTAGAATCGCTCTAAGACGCTTCTAAGTGCCTTAAAATTGAGTTTAAAGAATTCCATGACAAAAATTATAAAAACTTAATTAAATATAAAATCGCTCTAAAATGCTTCTAAGTGCCTTAAAATTGACTTTAAAGTTTAGCAAGACCATAATTTAAAAAACGAAATTTGGGTTACAATGGAAATTTTAGTAATGATCACGAATTAAAGCTAGAATCGCTCTAAGACGCTTCTAAGTGCCTTAAAATTGAGTTTAAAGAATTCCATGACAAAAATTATAAAAACTTAATTAAATATAAAATCGCTCTAAAATGCTTCTAAGTGCCTTAAAATTGACTTTAAAGTTTAGCAAGACCATAATTTAAAAAACAAAATTTGGGTTACATGGAAATTTTAGTAGTGATCACGAATTAAAGCTAGAATCGCTCTAAGACGTTTCTAAGTGCCTTAAAATTGAGTTTAAAGAATTCCATGACAAAAATTATAAAAACTTAATTAAATATAAAATCGCTCTAAAATGCTTCTAAGTGCCTTAAAATTGACTTTAAAGTTTAGCAAGACCATAATTTAAAAAACAAAATTTGGGTTACATGGAAATTTTAGTAGTGATCACGAATTAAAGCTAGAATCGCTCTAAGACGTTTCTAAGTGCCTTAAAATTGAGTTTAAAGAATTCCATGACAAAAATTATAAAAACTTTATTAAATATAAAATCGCTCTAAAATGCTTCTAAGTGCCTTAAAATTGACTTTAAAGTTTAGCAAGACCATAATTTAAAAAACAAAATTTGGGTTACATGGAAATTTTAGTAGTGATCACGAATTAAAGCTAGAATCGCTCTAAGACGCTTCTAAGTGCCTTAAAATTGAGTTTAAAGAATTCCATGACAAAAATTATAAAAACTTAATTAAATATAAAATTGACTTTAAAGTTTAGCAAGACCATAATTTAAAAAACGTAATTTGGGTTACATGGAAATTTTAGTAATGGTCACGAAAGCTAGAATCGCTCTAAGACGCTTCTGAGTGCCTTAAAATTGAGTTTAAAGATTTCCATGACAAAAATTATAAAAACTTAATTAAATATAAAATCGCTCTAAAATGCTTCTAAGTGCCTTAAAATTGACTTTAAAGTTTAGCAAGACCATAATTTAAAAAACAAAATTTGGGTTACATGGAAATTTTAGTAGTGATCACGAATTAAAGCTAGAATCGCTCTAAGACGCTTCTAAGTGCCTTAAAATTGAGTTTAAAGAATTCCATGACAAAAATTATAAAAACTTAATTAAATATAAAATCGCTCTAAAATGCTTCTAAGTGCCTTAAAATTGACTTTAAAGTTTAGCAAGACCATAATTTAAAAAACAAAATTTGGGTTACATGGAAATTTTAGTAGTAATCACGAATTAAAGCTAGAATCGCTCTAAGACGCTTCTAAGTGCCTTAAAATTGAGTTTAAAGAATTCCATGACAAAAATTATAAAAACTTAATTAAATATAAAATCGCTCTAAAATGCTTCTAAGTGCCTTAAAATTGACTTTAAAGTTTAGCAAGACCATAATTTAAAAAACAAAATTTGGGTTACATGGAAATTTTAGTAATGATCACGAATTAAAGCTAGAATCGCTCTAAGACGCTTCTAAGTGCCTTAAAATTGAGTTTAAAGAATTCCATGACAAAAATTATAAAAACTTAATTAAATATAAAATCGCTCTAAAATGCTTCTAAGTGCCTTAAAATTGACTTTAAAGTTTAGCAAGACCATAATTTAAAAAACGAAATTTGGGTTACATGGAAATTTTAGTAATGATCACGAATTAAAGCTAGAATCGCTCTAAGACGCTTCTAAGTGCCTTAAAATTGAGTTTAAAGAATTCCATGACAAAAATTATAAAAACTTAATTAAATATAAAATCGCTCTAAAATGCTTCTAAGTGCCTTAAAATTGACTTTAAAGTTTAGCAAGACCATAATTTAAAAAACAAAATTTGGGTTACATGGAAATTTTAGTAGTGATCACGAATTAAAGCTAGAATCGCTCTAAGACGTTTCTAAGTGCCTTAAAATTGAGTTTAAAGAATTCCATGACAAAAATTATAAAAACTTAATTAAATATAAAATCGCTCTAAAATGCTTCTAAGTGCCTTAAAATTGACTTTAAAGTTTAGCAAGACCATAATTTAAAAAACAAAATTTGGGTTACATGGAAATTTTAGTAGTGATCACGAATTAAAGCTAGAATCGCTCTAAGACGTTTCTAAGTGCCTTAAAATTGAGTTTAAAGAATTCCATGACAAAAATTATAAAAACTTAATTAAATATAAAATCGCTCTAAAATGCTTCTAAGTGCCTTAAAATTGACTTTAAAGTTTAGCAAGACCATAATTTAAAAAACAAAATTTGGGTTACATGGAAATTTTAGTAGTGATCACGAATTAAAGCTAGAATCGCTCTAAGACGCTTCTAAGTGCCTTAAAATTGAGTTTAAAGAATTCCATGACAAAAATTATAAAAACTTAATTAAATATAAAATTGACTTTAAAGTTTAGCAAGACCATAATTTAAAAAACGTAATTTGGGTTACATGGAAATTTTAGTAATGGTCACGAAAGCTAGAATCGCTCTAAGACGCTTCTGAGTGCCTTAAAATTGAGTTTAAAGATTTCCATGACAAAAATTATAAAAACTTAATTAAATATAAAATCGCTCTAAAATGCTTCTAAGTGCCTTAAAATTGACTTTAAAGTTTAGCAAGACCATAATTTAAAAAACGAAATTTGGGTTACATGGAAATTTTAGTAATGATCACGAATTAAAGCTAGAATCGCTCTAAGACGCTTGCCTTAAAATTGAGTTTAAAGAATTCCATGACAAAAATTATAAAAACTTAATTAAATATAAAATCGCTCTAAAATGCTTCTAAGTGCCTTACAATTGACTTTAAAGTTTAGCAAGACCATAATTTAAAAAACGAAATTTGGGTTACATGGAAATTTTAGTAGTGATCACGAATTAAAGCTAGAATCGCTCTAAGACGCTTCTAAGTGCCTTAAAATTGAGTTTAAAGAATTCCATGACAAAAATTATAAAAACTTAATTAAATATAAAATCGCTCTAAAATGCTTCTAAGTGCCTTAAAATTGACTTTAAAGTTTAGCAAGACCATAATTTAAAAAACGAAATTTGGGTTACATGGAAATTTTAATAATGATCACGAATTAAAGCTAGAATCGCTCTAAGACGCTTCTAAGTGCCTTAAAATTGAGTTTAAAGAATTCCATGACAAAAATTATAAAAACTTAATTAAATATAAAATCGCTCTAAAATGCTTCTAAGTGCCTTAAAATTGACTTTAAAGTTTAGCAAGACAATAATTTAAAAAACGAAATTTGGGTTACATGGAAATTTTAGTAGTGATCACGAATTAAAGCTAGAATCGCTCTAAGACGCTTCTAAGTGCCTTAAAATTGAGTTTAAAGAATTCCATGACAAAAATTATAAAAAGTTAATTAAATATAAAATCGCTCTAAAATGCTTCTAAGTGCCTTAAAATTGACTTTAAAGTTTAGCAAAACCATAATTTAAAAAACGAAATTTGGGTTACATGGAAATTTTAGTAGTTATCACGAATTAAAGCTAGAATCGCTCTAAGACGCTTCTAAGTGCCTTAAAATTGAGTTTAAAGAATTCCATGACAAAAATTATAAAAACTTAATTAAATATAAAATCGCTCTAAAATGCTTCTAAGTGCCTTAAAATTGACTTCAAAGTTTAGCAAGACCATAATTTAAAAAACAAAATTTGGGTTACATGGAAATTTTAGTAGTGATCACGAATTAAAGCTAGAATCGCTCTAAGACGCTTCTAAGTGCCTTAAAATTGAGTTTAAAGAATTCCATGACAAAAATTATAAAAACTTAATTAAATATAAAATCGCTCTAAAATGCTTCTAAGTGCATTAAAATTGACTTTAAAAATTAGCAAGACTATAATTTAAAAAACGAAATTTGGGTTACATGGAAATTTTAGTAGTGATCACGAATTAAAGCTAGAATCGCTCTAAGACGCTTCTAAGTGCCTTAAAATTGAGTTTAAAGAATTCCATGACAAAAATTATAAAAACTTTATTAAATATAAAATCGCTCTAAAATGCTTCTAAGTGCCTTAAAATTGACTTTAAAGTTTAGCAAGACCATAATTTAAAAAACAAAATTTGGGTTACATGGAAATTTTAGTGGTTATCACGAATTAAAGCTAGAATCGCTCTAAGACGCTTCTAAGTGCCTTAAAATTGAGTTTAAAGAATTCCATGACAAAAATTATAAAAACTTAATTAAATATAAAATCGCTCTAAAATGCTTCTAAGTGCCTTAAAATTGACTTTAAAGTTTAGCAAGACCATAATTTAAAAAACAAAATTTGGGTTACATGGAAATTTTAGTAGTGATCACGAATTAAAGCTAGAATCGCTCAAATACGCTTCTAAGTGCCTTAAAATTGAGTTTAAAGAATTCCATGACAAAAATTATAAAAACTTAATTAAATATAAAATCGCTCTAAAATGCTTCTAAGTGCCTTAAAATTGACTTTAAAGTTTAGCAAGACCATAATTTAAAAAACGTAATTTGGGTTACATGGAAATTTTAGTAATGGTCACGAAAGCTAGAATCGCTCTAAGACGCTTCTAAGTGCCTTAAAATTGAGTTTAAAGATTTCCATGACAAAAATTATAAAAACTTAATTAAATATAAAATCGCTCTAAAATGCTTCTAAGTGCCTTAAAATTGACTTTAAAGTTTAGCAAGACCATAATTTAAAAAACAAAATTTGGGTTACATGGAAATTTTAGTAGTGATCACGAATTAAAGCTAGAATCGCTCTAAGACGCTTCTAAGTGCCTTAAAATTGAGTTTAAAGATTTCCATGACAAAAATTATAAAAACTTAATTAAATATAAAATCGCTCTAAAATGCTTCTAAGTGCCTTAAAATTGACTTTAAAGTTTAGCAAGACCATAATTTAAAAAACAAAATTTGGGTTACATGGAAATTTTAGTAGTAATCACGAATTAAAGCTAGAATCGCTCTAAGACGCTTCTAAGTGCCTTAAAATTGAGTTTAAAGAATTCCATGACAAAAATTATAAAAACTTAATTAAATATAAAATCGCTCTAAAATGCTTCTAAGTGCCTTAAAATTGACTTTAAAGTTTAGCAAGACCATAATTTAAAAAACAAAATTTGGGTTACATGGAAATTTTAGTAATGATCACGAATTAAAGCTAGAATCGCTCTAAGACGCTTCTAAGTGCCTTAAAATTGAGTTTAAAGAATTCCATGACAAAAATTATAAAAACTTAATTAAATATAAAATCGCTCTAAAATGCTTCTAAGTGCCTTAAAATTGACTTTAAAGTTTAGCAAGACCATAATTTAAAAAACGAAATTTGGGTTACATGGAAATTTTAGTAATGATCACGAATTAAAGCTAGAATCGCTCTAAGACGCTTCTAAGTGCCTTAAAATTGAGTTTAAAGAATTCCATGACAAAAATTATAAAAACTTAATTAAATATAAAATCGCTCTAAAATGCTTCTAAGTGCCTTAAAATTGACTTTAAAGTTTAGCAAGACCATAATTTAAAAAACGAAATTTGGGTTACATGGAAATTTTAGTAATGATCACGAATTAAAGCTAGAATCGCTCTAAGACGCTTCTAAGTGCCTTAAAATTGAGTTTAAAGAATTCCATGACAAAAATTATAAAAACTTAATTAAATATAAAATCGCTCTAAAATGCTTCTAAGTGCCTTAAAATTGACTTTAAAGTTTAGCAAGACCATAATTTAAAAAACAAAATTTGGGTTACATGGAAATTTTAGTAGTGATCACGAATTAAAGCTAGAATCGCTCTAAGACGTTTCTAAGTGCCTTAAAATTGAGTTAAAAGAATTCCATGACAAAAATTATAAAAACTTAATTAAATATAAAATCGCTCTAAAATGCTTCTAAGTGCCTTAAAATTGACTTTAAAGTTTAGCAAGACCATAATTTAAAAAACAAAATTTGGGTTACATGGAAATTTTAGTAGTGATCACGAATTAAAGCTAGAATCGCTCTAAGACGTTTCTAAGTGCCTTAAAATTGAGTTTAAAGAATTCCATGACAAAAATTATAAAAACTTAATTAAATATAAAATCGCTCTAAAATGCTTCTAAGTGCCTTAAAATTGACTTTAAAGTTTAGCAAGACCATAATTTAAAAAACAAAATTTGGGTTACATGGAAATTTTAGTAGTGATCACGAATTAAAGCTAGAATCGCTCTAAGACGCTTCTAAGTGCCTTAAAATTGAGTTTAAAGAATTCCATGACAAAAATTATAAAAACTTAATTAAATATAAAATTGACTTTAAAGTTTAGCAAGACCATAATTTAAAAAACGTAATTTGGGTTACATGGAAATTTTAGTAATGGTCACGAAAGCTAGAATCGCTCTAAGACGCTTCTGAGTGCCTTAAAATTGAGTTTAAAGATTTCCATGACAAAAATTATAAAAACTTAATTAAATATAAAATCGCTCTAAAATGCTTCTAAGTGCCTTAAAATTGACTTTAAAGTTTAGCAAGACCATAATTTAAAAAACGAAATTTGGGTTACATGGAAATTTTAGTAATGATCACGAATTAAAGCTAGAATCGCTCTAAGACGCTTCTAAGTGCCTTAAAATTGAGTTTAAAGAATTCCATGACAAAAATTATAAAAACTTAATTAAATATAAAATCGCTCTAAAATGCTTCTAAGTGCCTTACAATTGACTTTAAAGTTTAGCAAGACCATAATTTAAAAAACGAAATTTGGGTTACATGGAAATTTTAGTAGTGATCACGAATTAAAGCTAGAATCGCTCTAAGACGCTTCTAAGTGCCTTAAAATTGAGTTTAAAGAATTCCATGACAAAAATTATAAAAACTTAATTAAATATAAAATCGCTCTAAAATGCTTCTAAGTGCCTTAAAATTGACTTTAAAGTTTAGCAAGACAATAATTTAAAAAACGAAATTTGGGTTACATGGAAATTTTAGTAGTGATCACGAATTAAAGCTAGAATCGCTCTAAGACGCTTCTAAGTGCCTTAAAATTGAGTTTAAAGAATTCCATGACAAAAATTATAAAAAGTTAATTAAATATAAAATCGCTCTAAAATGCTTCTAAGTGCCTTAAAATTGACTTTAAAGTTTAGCAAAACCATAATTTAAAAAACGAAATTTGGGTTACATGGAAATTTTAGTAGTTATCACGAATTAAAGCTAGAATCGCTCTAAGACGCTTCTAAGTGCCTTAAAATTGAGTTTAAAGAATTCCATGACAAAAATTATAAAAAGTTAATTAAATATAAAATCGCTCTAAAATGCTTCTAAGTGCCTTAAAATTGACTACAAAGTTTAGCAAGACCATAATTTAAAAAACAAAATTTGGGTTACATGGAAATTTTAGTAGTGATCACGAATTAAAGCTAGAATCGCTCTAAGACGCTTCTAAGTGCCTTAAAATTGAGTTTAAAGAATTCCATGACAAAAATTATAAAAACTTAATTAAATATAAAATCGCTCTAAAATGCTTCTAAGTGCCTTAAAATTGACTTTAAAAATTAGCAAGACTATAATTTAAAAAACGAAATTTGGGTTACATGGAAATTTTAGTAGTGATCACGAATTAAAGCTAGAATCGCTCTAAGACGCTTCTAAGTGCCTTAAAATTGAGTTTAAAGAATTCCATGACAAAAATTATAAAAACTTTATTAAATATAAAATCGCTCTAAAATGCTTCTAAGTGCCTTAAAATTGACTTTAAAGTTTAGCAAGACCATAATTTAAAAAACAAAATTTGGGTTACATGGAAATTTTAGTGGTTATCACGAATTAAAGCTAGAATCGCTCTAAGACGCTTCTAAGTGCCTTAAAATTGAGTTTAAAGAATTCCATGACAAAAATTATAAAAACTTAATTAAATATAAAATCGCTCTAAAATGCTTCTAAGTGCCTTAAAATTGACTTTAAAGTTTAGCAAGACCATAATTTAAAAAACAAAATTTGGGTTACATGGAAATTTTAGTAGTGATCACGAATTAAAGCTAGAATCGCTCAAATACGCTTCTAAGTGCCTTAAAATTGAGTTTAAAGAATTCCATGACAAAAATTATAAAAACTTAATTAAATATAAAATCGCTCTAAAATGCTTCTAAGTGCCTTAAAATTGACTTTAAAGTTTAGCAAGACCATAATTTAAAAAACGTAATTTGGGTTACATGGAAATTTTAGTAATGGTCACGAAAGCTAGAATCGCTCTAAGACGCTTCTAAGTGCCTTAAAATTGAGTTTAAAGATTTCCATGACAAAAATTATAAAAACTTAATTAAATATAAAATCGCTCTAAAATGCTTCTAAGTGCCTTAAAATTGACTTTAAAGTTTAGCAAGACCATAATTTAAAAAACAAAATTTGGGTTACATGGAAATTTTAGTAGTGATCACGAATTAAAGCTAGAATCGCTCTAAGACGCTTCTAAGTGCCTTAAAATTGAGTTTAAAGATTTCCATGACAAAAATTATAAAAACTTAATTAAATATAAAATCGCTCTAAAATGCTTCTAAGTGCCTTAAAATTGACTTTAAAGTTTAGCAAGACCATAATTTAAAAAACAAAATTTGGGTTACATGGAAATTTTAGTAGTAATCACGAATTAAAGCTAGAATCGCTCTAAGACGCTTCTAAGTGCCTTAAAATTGAGTTTAAAGAATTCCATGACAAAAATTATAAAAACTTAATTAAATATAAAATCGCTCTAAAATGCTTCTAAGTGCCTTAAAATTGACTTTAAAGTTTAGCAAGACCATAATTTAAAAAACAAAATTTGGGTTACATGGAAATTTTAGTAATGATCACGAATTAAAGCTAGAATCGCTCTAAGACGCTTCTAAGTGCCTTAAAATTGAGTTTAAAGAATTCCATGACAAAAATTATAAAAACTTAATTAAATATAAAATCGCTCTAAAATGCTTCTAAGTGCCTTAAAATTGACTTTAAAGTTTAGCAAGACCATAATTTAAAAAACGAAATTTGGGTTACATGGAAATTTTAGTAATGATCACGAATTAAAGCTAGAATCGCTCTAAGACGCTTCTAAGTGCCTTAAAATTGAGTTTAAAGAATTCCATGACAAAAATTATAAAAACTTAATTAAATATAAAATCGCTCTAAAATGCTTCTAAGTGCCTTAAAATTGACTTTAAAGTTTAGCAAGACCATAATTTAAAAAACAAAATTTGGGTTACATGGAAATTTTAGTAGTGATCACGAATTAAAGCTAGAATCGCTCTAAGACGTTTCTAAGTGCCTTAAAATTGAGTTTAAAGAATTCCATGACAAAAATTATAAAAACTTAATTAAATATAAAATCGCTCTAAAATGCTTCTAAGTGCCTTAAAATTGACTTTAAAGTTTAGCAAGACCATAATTTAAAAAACAAAATTTGGGTTACATGGAAATTTTAGTAGTGATCACGAATTAAAGCTAGAATCGCTCTAAGACGTTTCTAAGTGCCTTAAAATTGAGTTTAAAGAATTCCATGACAAAAATTATAAAAACTTAATTAAATATAAAATCGCTCTAAAATGCTTCTAAGTGCCTTAAAATTGACTTTAAAGTTTAGCAAGACCATAATTTAAAAAACAAAATTTGGGTTACATGGAAATTTTAGTAGTGATCACGAATTAAAGCTAGAATCGCTCTAAGACGCTTCTAAGTGCCTTAAAATTGAGTTTAAAGAATTCCATGACAAAAATTATAAAAACTTAATTAAATATAAAATTGACTTTAAAGTTTAGCAAGACCATAATTTAAAAAACGTAATTTGGGTTACATGGAAATTTTAGTAATGGTCACGAAAGCTAGAATCGCTCTAAGACGCTTCTAAGTGCCTTAAAATTGATTTAAAGATTTCCATGACAAAAATTATAAAAACTTAATTAAATATAAAATCGCTCTAAAATGCTTCTAAGTGCCTTAAAATTGACTTTAAAGTTTAGCAGACCATAATTTAAAAAACGAAATTTGGGTTACATGAAAATTTTAGTAATGATCACGAATTAAAGCTAGAATGCTCTAAGACGCTTGCCTTAAAATTGAGTTTAAAGAATTCCATGACAAAAATTATAAAAACTTAATTAAATATAAAATCGCTCTAAAATGCTTCTAAGTGCCTTAAAATTGACTTTAAAGTTTAGCAAGACCATAATTTAAAAAACGAAATTTGGGTTACATGGAAATTTTAGTAGTGATCACGAATTAAAGCTAGAATCGCTCTAAGACGCTTCTAAGTGCCTTAAAATTGAGAACAACAAAATTTAAAACAAACAAACAAAAATTATAAAAACTTAATGAAATATAAAATCGCTCTAAAATGCTTCTAAGTGCCTTAAAATTGACTTTAAAGTTTAGCAAGACCATAATTTAAAAAACAAAATTTCGGTTACATGGAAATTTTAGTAGTGATCACGAATTAAAGCTAGAATCGCTCTAAGACGCTTCTAAGTGCCTTAAAATTGAGTTTAAAGAATTCCATGACAAAAATTATAAAAACTTAATTAAATATAAAATCGCTCTAAAATGCTTCTAAGTGCCTTAAAGTTGACTTTAAAGTTTAGCAAGACAATAATTTAAAAAACGAAATTTGGGTTACATGGAAATTTTAGTAGTGATCACGAATTAAAGCTAGAATCGCTCTAAGACGCTTCTAAGTGCCTTAAAATTGAGTTTAAAGAATTCCATGACAAAAATTATAAAAAGTTAATTAAATATAAAATCGCTCTAAAATGCTTCTAAGTGCCTTAAAATTGACTTTAAAGTTTAGCAAAACCATAATTTAAAAAACGAAATTTGGGTTACATGGAAATTTTAGTAGTTATCACGAATTAAAGCTAGAATCGCTCTAAGACGCTTCTAAGTGCCTTAAAATTGAGTTTAAAGAATTCCATGACTAAAATTATAAAAACTTAATTAAATATAAAATCGCTCTAAAATGCTTCTAAGTGCCTTAAAATTGACTTTAAAGTTTAGCAAGACCATAATTTAAAAAACAAAATTTGGGTTACATGGAAATTTTAGTAGTGATCACGAATTAAAGCTAGAATCGCTCTAAGACGCTTCTAAGTGCCTTAAAATTGAGTTTAAAGAATTCCATGACAAAAATTATAAAAACTTAATTAAATATAAAATCGCTCTAAAATGCTTCTAAGTGCCTTAAAATTGACTTTAAAATTTAGCAAGACTATAATTTAAAAAACGAAATTTGGGTTACATGGAAATTTTAGTAGTGATCACGAATTAAAGCTAGAATCGCTCTAAGACGCTTCTAAGTGCCTTAAAATTGAGTTTAAAGAATTCCATGACAAAAATTATAAAAACTTAATTAAATATAAAATCGCTCTAAAATGCTTCTAAGTGCCTTAAAATTGACTTTAAAGTTTAGCAAGACAATAATTTAAAAAACGAAATTTGGGTTACATGGAAATTTTAGTAGTGATCACGAATTAAAGCTAGAATCGCTCTAAGACGCTTCTAAGTGCCTTAAAATTGAGTTTAAAGAATTCCATGACAAAAATTATAAAAAGTTAATTTAATATAAAATCGCTCTAAAATGCTTCTAAGTGCCTTAAAATTGACTTTAAAGTTTAGCAAGACCATAATTTAAAAAACAAAATTTGGGTTACATGGAAATTTTAGTGGTTATCACGAATTAAAGCTAGAATCGCTCTAAGACGCTTCTAAGTGCCTTAAAATTGAGTTTAAAGAATTCCATGACAAAAATTATAAAAACTTAATTAAATATAAAATCGCTCTAAAATGCTTCTAAGTGCCTTAAAATTGACTTTAAAGTTTAGCAAGACCATAATTTAAAAAACAAAATTTGGGTTACATGGAAATTTTAGTAGTGATCACGAATTAAAGCTAGAATCGCTCAAATACGCTTCTAAGTGCCTTAAAATTGAGTTTAAAGAATTCCATGACAAAAATTATAAAAACTTAATTAAATATAAAATCGCTCTAAAATGCTTCTAAGTGCCTTAAAATTGACTTTAAAGTTTAGCAAGACCATAATTTAAAAAACGTAATTTGGGTTACATGGAAATTTTAGTAATGGTCACGAAAGCTAGAATCGCTCTAAGACGCTTCTAAGTGCCTTAAAATTGAGTTTAAAGATTTCCATGACAAAAATTATAAAAACTTAATTAAATATAAAATCGCTCTAAAATGCTTCTAAGTGCCTTAAAATTGACTTTAAAGTTTAGCAAGACCATAATTTAAAAAACAAAATTTGGGTTACATGGAAATTTTAGTAGTGATCACGAATTAAAGCTAGAATCGCTCTAAGACGCTTCTAAGTGCCTTAAAATTGAGTTTAAAGATTTCCATGACAAAAATTATAAAAACTTAATTAAATATAAAATCGCTCTAAAATGCTTCTAAGTGCCTTAAAATTGACTTTAAAGTTTAGCAAGACCATAATTTAAAAAACAAAATTTGGGTTACATGGAAATTTTAGTAGTAATCACGAATTAAAGCTAGAATCGCTCTAAGACGCTTCTAAGTGCCTTAAAATTGAGTTTAAAGAATTCCATGACAAAAATTATAAAAACTTAATTAAATATAAAATCGCTCTAAAATGCTTCTAAGTGCCTTAAAATTGACTTTAAAGTTTAGCAAGACCATAATTTAAAAAACAAAATTTGGGTTACATGGAAATTTTAGTAATGATCACGAATTAAAGCTAGAATCGCTCTAAGACGCTTCTAAGTGCCTTAAAATTGAGTTTAAAGAATTCCATGACAAAAATTATAAAAACTTAATTAAATATAAAATCGCTCTAAAATGCTTCTAAGTGCCTTAAAATTGACTTTAAAGTTTAGCAAGACCATAATTTAAAAAACGAAATTTGGGTTACATGGAAATTTTAGTAATGATCACGAATTAAAGCTAGAATCGCTCTAAGACGCTTCTAAGTGCCTTAAAATTGAGTTTAAAGAATTCCATGACAAAAATTATAAAAACTTAATTAAATATAAAATCGCTCTAAAATGCCTCTAAGTGCCTTAAAATTGACTTTAAAGTTTAGCAAGACCATAATTTAAAAAACAAAATTTGGGTTACATGGAAATTTTAGTAGTGATCACGAATTAAAGCTAGAATCGCTCTAAGACGTTTCTAAGTGCCTTAAAATTGAGTTTAAAGAATTCCATGACAAAAATTATAAAAACTTAATTAAATATAAAATCGCTCTAAAATGCTTCTAAGTGCCTTAAAATTGACTTTAAAGTTTAGCAAGACCATAATTTAAAAAACAAAATTTGGGTTACATGGAAATTTTAGTAGTGATCACGAATTAAAGCTAGAATCGCTCTAAGACGTTTCTAAGTGCCTTAAAATTGAGTTTAAAGAATTCCATGACAAAAATTATAAAAACTTAATTAAATATAAAATCGCTCTAAAATGCTTCTAAGTGCCTTAAAATTGACTTTAAAGTTTAGCAAGACCATAATTTAAAAAACAAAATTTGGGTTACATGGAAATTTTAGTAGTGATCACGAATTAAAGCTAGAATCGCTCTAAGACGCTTCTAAGTGCCTTAAAATTGAGTTTAAAGAATTCCATGACAAAAATTATAAAAACTTAATTAAATATAAAATTGACTTTAAAGTTTAGCAAGACCATAATTTAAAAAACGTAATTTGGGTTACATGGAAATTTTAGTAATGGTCACGAAAGCTAGAATCGCTCTAAGACGCTTCTAAGTGCCTTAAAATTGAGTTTAAAGATTTCCATGACAAAAATTATAAAAACTTAATTAAATATAAAATCGCTCTAAAATGCTTCTAAGTGCCTTAAAATTGACTTTAAAGTTTAGCAAGACCATAATTTAAAAAACGAAATTTGGGTTACATGGAAATTTTAGTAATGATCACGAATTAAAGCTAGAATCGCTCTAAGACGCTTGCCTTAAAATTGAGTTTAAAGAATTCCATGACAAAAATTATAAAAACTTAATTAAATATAAAATCGCTCTAAAATGCTTCTAAGTGCCTTAAAATTGACTTTAAAGTTTAGCAAGACCATAATTTAAAAAACGAAATTTGGGTTACATGGAAATTTTAGTAGTGATCACGAATTAAAGCTAGAATCGCTCTAAGACGCTTCTAAGTGCCTTAAAATTGAGAACAACAAAATTTAAAACAAACAAACAAAAATTATAAAAACTTAATGAAATATAAAATCGCTCTAAAATGCTTCTAAGTGCCTTAAAATTGACTTTAAAGTTTAGCAAGACCATAATTTAAAAAACAAAATTTCGGTTACATGGAAATTTTAGTAGTGATCACGAATTAAAGCTAGAATCGCTCTAAGACGCTTCTAAGTGCCTTAAAATTGAGTTTAAAGAATTCCATGACAAAAATTATAAATACTTAATTAAATATAAAATCGCTCTAAAATGCTTCTAAGTGCCTTAAAATTGACTTTAAAGTTTAGCAAGACCATAATTTAAAAAACGAAATTTGGGTTACATGGAAATTTTAATAATGATCACGAATTAAAGCTAGAATCGCTCTAAGACGCTTCTAAGTGCCTTAAAATTGAGTTTAAAGAATTCCATGACAAAAATTATAAAAACTTAATTAAATATAAAATCGCTCTAAAATGCTTCTAAGTGCCTTAAAATTGACTTTAAAGTTTAGCAAGACAATAATTTAAAAAACGAAATTTGGGTTACATGGAAATTTTAGTAGTGATCACGAATTAAAGCTAGAATCGCTCTAAGACGCTTCTAAGTGCCTTAAAATTGAGTTTAAAGAATTCCATGACAAAAATTATAAAAAGTTAATTAAATATAAAATCGCTCTAAAATGCTTCTAAGTGCCTTAAAATTGACTTTAAAGTTTAGCAAAACCATAATTTAAAAAACGAAATTTGGGTTACATGGAAATTTTAGTAGTTATCACGAATTAAAGCTAGAATCGCTCTAAGACGCTTCTAAGTGCCTTAAAATTGAGTTTAAAGAATTCCATGACAAAAATTATAAAAACTTAATTAAATATAAAATCGCTCTAAAATGCTTCTAAGTGCCTTAAAATTGACTTTAAAGTTTAGCAAGACCATAATTTAAAAAACAAAATTTGGGTTACATGGAAATTTTAGTAGTGATCACGAATTAAAGCTAGAATCGCTCTAAGACGCTTCTAAGTGCCTTAAAATTGAGTTTAAAGAATTCCATGACAAAAATTATAAAAACTTAATTAAATATAAAATCGCTCTAAAATGCTTCTAAGTGCCTTAAAATTGACTTTAAAATTTAGCAAGACTATAATTTAAAAAACGAAATTTGGGTTACATGGAAATTTTAGTAGTGATCACGAATTAAAGCTAGAATCGCTCTAAGACGCTTCTAAGTGCCTTAAAATTGAGTTTAAAGAATTCCATGACAAAAATTATAAAAACTTTATTAAATATAAAATCGCTCTAAAATGCTTCTAAGTGCCTTAAAATTGACTTTAAAGTTTAGCAAGACCATAATTTAAAAAACAAAATTTGGGTTACATGGAAATTTTAGTGGTTATCACGAATTAAAGCTAGAATCGCTCTAAGACGCTTCTAAGTGCCTTAAAATTGAGTTTAAAGAATTCCATGACAAAAATTATAAAAACTTAATTAAATATAAAATCGCTCTAAAATGCTTCTAAGTGCCTTAAAATTGACTTTAAAGTTTAGCAAGACCATAATTTAAAAAACAAAATTTGGGTTACATGGAAATTTTAGTAGTGATCACGAATTAAAGCTAGAATCGCTCAAATACGCTTCTAAGTGCCTTAAAATTGAGTTTAAAGATTTCCATGACAAAAATTATAAAAAGTTAATTAAATATAAAATCGCTCTAAAATGCTTCTAAGTGCCTTAAAATTGACTTTAAAGTTTAGCAAAACCATAATTTAAAAAACGAAATTTGGGTTACATGGAAATTTTAGTAGTTATCACGAATTAAAGCTAGAATCGCTCTAAGACGCTTCTAAGTGCCTTAAAATTGAGTTTAAAGAATTCCATGACAAAAATTATAAAAACTTAATTAAATATAAAATCGCTCTAAAATGCTTCTAAGTGCCTTAAAATTGACTTTAAAGTTTAGCAAGACCATAATTTAAAAAACAAAATTTGGGTTACATGGAAATTTTAGTAGTGATCACGAATTAAAGCTAGAATCGCTCTAAGACGCTTCTAAGTGCCTTAAAATTGAGTTTAAAGAATTCCATGACAAAAATTATAAAAACTTAATTAAATATAAAATCGCTCTAAAATGCTTCTAAGTGCCTTAAAATTGACTTTAAAATTTAGCAAGACTATAATTTAAAAAACGAAATTTGGGTTACATGGAAATTGTAGTAGTGATCACGAATTAAAGCTAGAATCGCTCTAAGACGCTTCTAAGTGCCTTAAAATTGAGTTTAAAGAATTCCATGACAAAAATTATAAAAACTTAATTAAATATAAAATCGCTCTAAAATGCTTCTAAGTGCCTTAAAATTGACTTTAAAGTTTAGCAAGACCATAATTTAAAAAACGAAATTTGGGTTACATGGAAATTTTAGTAGTGATCACGAATTAAAGCTAGAATCGCTCAAATACGCTTCTAAGTGCCTTAAAATTGAGTTTAAAGAATTCCATGACAAAAATTATAAAAACTTAATTAAATATAAAATCGCTCTAAAATGCTTCTAAGTGCCTTAAAATTGACTTTAAAGTTTAGCAAGACCATAATTTAAAAAACGAAATTTGGGTTACATGGAAATTTTAGTAGTTATCACGAATTAAAGCTAGAATCGCTCTAAGACGCTTCTAAGTGCCTTAAAATTGAGTTTAAAGAATTCCATGACAAAAATTATAAAAACTTAATTAAATATAAAATCGCTCTAAAATGCTTCTAAGTGCCTTAAAATTGACTTTAAAGTTTAGCAAGACCATAATTTAAAAAACAAAATTTGGGTTACATGGAAATTTTAGTAGTGATCACGAATTAAAGCTAGAATCGCTCTAAGACGCTTCTAAGTGCCTTAAAATTGAGTTTAAAGAATTCCATGACAAAAATTATAAAAACTTAATTAAATATAAAATCGCTCTAAAATGCTTCTAAGTGCCTTAAAATTGACTTTAAAATTTAGCAAGACTATAATTTAAAAAACGAAATTTGGGTTACATGGAAATTTTAGTAGTGATCACGAATTAAAGCTAGAATCGCTCTAAGACGCTTCTAAGTGCCTTAAAATTGAGTTTAAAGAATTCCATGACAAAAATTATAAAAACTTTATTAAATATAAAATCGCTCTAAAATGCTTCTAAGTGCCTTAAAATTGACTTTAAAGTTTAGCAAGACCATAATTTAAAAAACAAAATTTGGGTTACATGGAAATTTTAGTGGTTATCACGAATTAAAGCTAGAATCGCTCTAAGACGCTTCTAAGTGCCTTAAAATTGAGTTTAAAGAATTCCATGACAAAAATTATAAAAACTTAATTAAATATAAAATCGCTCTAAAATGCTTCTAAGTGCCTTAAAATTGACTTTAAAGTTTAGCAAGACCATAATTTAAAAAACAAAATTTGGGTTACATGGAAATTTTAGTAGTGATCACGAATTAAAGCTAGAATCGCTCAAATACGCTTCTAAGTGCCTTAAAATTGAGTTTAAAGAATTCCATGACAAAAATTATAAAAACTTAATTAAATATAAAATCGCTCTAAAATGCTTCTAAGTGCCTTAAAATTGACTTTAAAGTTTAGCAAGACCATAATTTAAAAAACGTAATTTGGGTTACATGGAAATTTTAGTAATGGTCACGAAAGCTAGAATCGCTCTAAGACGCTTCTAAGTGCCTTAAAATTGAGTTTAAAGATTTCCATGACAAAAATTATAAAAACTTAATTAAATATAAAATCGCTCTAAAATGCTTCTAAGTGCCTTAAAATTGACTTTAAAGTTTAGCAAGACCATAATTTAAAAAACAAAATTTGGGTTACATGGAAATTTTAGTAGTGATCACGAATTAAAGCTAGAATCGCTCTAAGACGCTTCTAAGTGCCTTAAAATTGAGTTTAAAGATTTCCATGACAAAAATTATAAAAACTTAATTAAATATAAAATCGCTCTAAAATGCTTCTAAGTGCCTTAAAATTGACTTTAAAGTTTAGCAAGACCATAATTTAAAAAACAAAATTTGGGTTACATGGAAATTTTAGTAGTTATCACGAATTAAAGCTAGAATCGCTCTAAGACGCTTCTAAGTGCCTTAAAATTGAGTTTAAAGAATTCCATGACAAAAATTATAAAAACTTAATTAATTATAAAATCGCTCTAAAATGCTTCTAAGTGCCTTAAAATTGACTTTAAAGTTTAGCAAGACCATAATTTAAAAAACAAAATTTGGGTTACATGGAAATTTTAGTAGTGATCACGAATTAAAGCTAGAATCGCTCTAAGACGCTTCTAAGTGCCTTAAAATTGAGTTTAAAGAATTCCATGACAAAAATTATAAAAACTGAAGTAAATATAAAATCGCTCTAAAATGCTTCTAAGTGCCTTAAAATTGACTTTAAAGTTTAGCAAAACCATAATTTAAAAAACGAAATTTGGGTTACATGGAAATTTTAGTAGTTATCACGAATTAAAGCTAGAATCGCTCTAAGACGCTTCTAAGTGCCTTAAAATTGAGTTTAAAGAATTCCATGACAAAAATTATAAAAACTTAATTAAATATAAAATCGCTCTAAAATGCTTCTAAGTGCCTTAAAATTGACTTTAAAGTTTAGCAAGACCATAATTTAAAAAACAAAATTTGGGTTACATGGAAATTTTAGTAGTGATCACGAATTAAAGCTAGAATCGCTCTAAGACGCTTCTAAGTGCCTTAAAATTGAGTTTAAAGAATTCCATGACAAAAATTATAAAAACTTAATGAAATATAAAATCGCTCTAAAATGCTTCTAAGTGCCTTAAAATTGACTTTAAAATTTAGCAAGACTATAATTTAAAAAACGAAATTTGGGTTACATGGAAATTGTAGTAGTGATCACGAATTAAAGCTAGAATCGCTCTAAGACGCTTCTAAGTGCCTTAAAATTGAGTTTAAAGAATTCCATGACAAAAATTATAAAAACTTAATTAAATATAAAATCGCTCTAAAATGCTTCTAAGTGCCTTAAAATTGACTTTAAAGTTTAGCAAGACCATAATTTAAAAAACGAAATTTGGGTTACATGGAAATTTTAGTAGTTATCACGAATTAAAGCTAGAATCGCTCTAAGACGCTTCTAAGTGCCTTAAAATTGAGTTTAAAGAATTCCATGACAAAAATTATAAAAACTTAATTAAATATAAAATCGCTCTAAAATGCTTCTAAGTGCCTTAAAATTGACTTTAAAGTTTAGCAAGACCATAATTTAAAAAACAAAATTTGGGTTACATGGAAATTTTAGTAGTGACCACGAATTAAAGCTAGAATCGCTCAAATACGCTTCTAAGTGCCTTAAAATTGAGTTTTAAGAATTCCATGACAAAAATTATAAAAACTTAATTAAATATAAAATCGCTCTAAAATGCTTCTAAGTGCCTTAAAATTGACTTTAAAGTTTAGCAAGACCATAATTTAAAAAACGTAATTTGGGTTACATGGAAATTTTAGTAATGGTCACGAAAGCTAGAATCGCTCTAAGACGCTTCTAAGTGCCTTAAAATTGAGTTTAAAGATTTCCATGACAAAAATTATAAAAACTTAATTAAATATAAAATCGCTCTAAAATGCTTCTAAGTGCCTTAAAATTGACTTTAAAGTTTAGCAAGACCAAAATTTAAAAAACAAAATTTGGGTTACATGGAAATTTTAGTAGTGATCACGAATTAAAGCTAGAATCGCTCTAAGACGCTTCTAAGTGCCTTAAAATTGAGTTTAAAGAATTCCATGACAAAAATTATAAAAACTTAATTAAATATAAAATCGCTCTAAAATGCTTCTAAGTGCCTTAAAATTGACTTTAAAGTTTAGCAAGACCATAATTTAAAAAACGAAATTTGGGTTACATGGAAATTTTAGTAATGATCACGAATTAAAGCTAGAATCGCTCTAAGACGCTTCTAAGTGCCTTAAAATTGAGTTTAAAGATTTCCATGACAAAAATTATAAAAACTTTATTAAATATAAAATCGCTCTAAAATGCTTCTAAGTGCCTTAAAATTGACTTTAAAGTTTAGCAAGACCATAATTTAAAAAACAAAATTTGGGTTACATGGAAATTTTAAAATTCCATGACAAAAATTATAAAAACTTAATTAAATATAAAATCGCTCTAAAATGCTTCTAAGTGCCTTAAAATTGACTTTAAAGTTTAGCAAGACCATAATTTAAAAAACGTAATTTGGGTTACATGGAAATTTTAGTAATGGTCACGAAAGCTAGAATGGCTCTAAGACGCTTCTAAGTGCCTTAAAATTGAACTTAAAGAATTCCATGACAAAAATTATAAAAAGTTAATTAATTATAAAATCGCTCTAAAATGCTTCTAAGTGCCTTAAAATTGACTTTAAAGCTTAGCAAGACCATAATTTAAAAAACGAAATTTGGGTTACATGGAAATTTTAGTAATGATCACGAATTAAAGCTAGAATCGCTCTAAGACGTTTCTAAGTGCCTTAAAATTGAGTTTAAAGAATTCCATGACAAAAATTATAATAACTTTATTAAATATAAAATCGCTCTAAAATGCTTCTAAGTGCCTTAAAATTGACTTTAAAGTTTAGCAAGACCATAATTTAAAAAACGAAATTTGGGTTACATGGAAATTTTAGTAGTGATCACGAATTAAAGCTAGAATCGCTCTAAGACGCTTCTAAGTGCCTTAAAATTGAGTTTAAAGAATTCCATGACAAAAATTATAAAAACTTAATGAAATATAAAATCGCTCTAAAATGCTTCTAAGTGCCTTAAAATTGACTTTAAAGTTTAGCAAGACCATAATTTAAAAAACGAAATTTGGGTTACATGGAAATTTTAGTAATGATCACGAATTAAAGCTAGAATCGCTCTAAGACGTTTCTAAGTGCCTTAAAATTGAGTTTAAAGAATTCCATGACAAAAATTATAAAAACTTTATTAAATATAAAATCGCTCTAAAATGCTTCTAAGTGCCTTAAAATTGACTTTAAAGTTTAGCAAGACCATAATTTAAAAAACGAAATTTGGGTTACATGGAAATTTCAGTAATGATCACGAATTAAAGCTAGAATCGCTCTAAGACGCTTCTAAGTGCCTTAAAATTGAGTTTAAAGAATTCCATGACAAAAATTATAAAAACTTTATTAAATATAAAATCGCTCTAAAATGCTTCTAAGTGCCTTAAAATTGACTTTAAAGTTTAGCAAGACCATAATTTAAAAAACAAAATTTGGGTTACATGGAAATTTT
The DNA here is from genome assembly GCA_963082915.1 of Dolichopus griseipennis. Taxonomy (NCBI): domain Eukaryota; kingdom Metazoa; phylum Arthropoda; class Insecta; order Diptera; family Dolichopodidae; genus Dolichopus; species Dolichopus griseipennis. The sequence goes on from OY720445.1 coordinate 4,847,399, forward strand.
AGTAGTGATCACGAATTAAAGCTAGAATCGCTCTAAGACGCTTCTAAGTGCCTTAAAATTGAGTTTAAAGAATTCCATGACAAAAATTATAAAAACTTAATGAAATATAAAATCGCTCTAAAATGCTTCTAAGTGCCTTAAAATTGACTTTAAAGTTTAGCAAGACCATAATTTAAAAAACGAAATTTGGGTTACATGGAAATTTTAGTAATGATCACGAATTAAAGCTAGAATCGCTCTAAGACGTTTCTAAGTGCCTTAAAATTGAGTTTAAAGAATTCCATGACAAAAATTATAAAAACTTTATTAAATATAAAATCGCTCTAAAATGCTTCTAAGTGCCTTAAAATTGACTTTAAAGTTTAGCAAGACCATAATTTAAAAAACGAAATTTGGGTTACATGGAAATTTTAGTAATGATCACGAATTAAAGCTAGAATCGCTCTAAGACGTTTCTAAGTGCCTTAAAATTGAGTTTAAAGAATTCCATGACAAAAATTATAAAAACTTTATTAAATATAAAATCGCTCTAAAATGCTTCTAAGTGCCTTAAAATTGACTTTAAAGTTTAGCAAGACCATAATTTAAAAAACAAAATTTGGGTTACATGGAAATTTTAGTAGTGATCACGAATTAAAGCTAGAATCGCTCTAAGACGCTTCTAAGTGCCTTAAAATTGAGTTTAAAGAATTCCATGACAAAAATTATAAAAACTTAATGAAATATAAAATCGCTCTAAAATGCTTCTAAGTGCCTTAAAATTGACTTTAAAGTTTAGCAAGACCATAATTTAAAAAACAAAATTTGGGTTACATGGAAATTTTAGTAGTGATCACGAATTAAAGCTAGAATCGCTCTAAGACGCTTCTAAGTGCCTTAAAATTGAGTTTAAAGAATTCCATGACAAAAATTATAAAAACTTAATTAAATATAAAATCGCTCTAAAATGCTTCTAAGTGCCTTAAAATTGACTTTAAAGTTTAGCAAGACCATAATTTAAAAAACGAAATTTGGGTTACATGGAAATTTTAGTAATGATCACGAATTAAAGCTAGAATCGCTCTAAGACGCTTCTAAGTGCCTTAAAATTGAGTTTAAAGAATTCCATGACAAAAATTATAAAAACTTTATTAAATATAAAATCGCTCTAAAATGCTTCTAAGTGCCTTAAAATTGACTTTAAAGTTTAGCAAGACCATAATTTAAAAAACAAAATTTGGGTTACATGGAAATTTTAAAATTCCATGACAAAAATTATAAAAACTTAATTAAATATAAAATCGCTCTAAAATGCTTCTAAGTGCCTTAAAATTGACTTTAAAGTTTAGCAAGACCATAATTTAAAAAACGTAATTTGGGTTACATGGAAATTTTAGTAATGGTCACGAAAGCTAGAATGGCTCTAAGACGCTTCTAAGTGCCTTAAAATTGAGTTTAAAGATTTCCATGACAAAAATTATAAAAACTTAATTAAATATAAAATCGCTCTAAAATGCTTCTAAGTGCCTTAAAATTGACTTTAAAGTTTAGCAATACCATAATTTAAAAAACGAAATTTGGGTTACATGGAAATTTTAGTAATGATCACGAATTAAAGCTAGAATCGCTCTAAGACGCTTCTAAGTGCCTTAAAATTGAGAACAACAAAATTTAAAACAAACAAACAAAAATTATAAAAACTTAATGAAATATAAAATCGCTCTAAAATGCTTCTAAGTGCCTTAAAATTGACTTTAAAGTTTAGCAAGACCATAATTTAAAAAACAATATTTGGGTTACATGGAAATTTTAGTAGTGATCACGAATTAAAGCTAGAATCGCTCTAAGACGCTTCTAAGTGCCTTAAAATTGAGTTTAAAGAATTCCATGACAAAAATTATAAAAACTTAATTAAATATAAAATCGCTCTAAAATGCTTCTAAGTGCCTTAAAATTGACTTTAAAGTTTAGCAAGACCATAATTTAAAAAACGAAATTTGGGTTACATGGAAATTTTAGTAATGATCACGAATTAAAGCTAGAATCGCTCTAAGACGCTTCTAAGTGCCTTAAAATTGAGTTTAAAGAATTCCATGACAAAAATTATAAAAATTAAATATAAAATCGCTCTAAAATGCTTCTAAGTGCCTTAAAATTGACTTTAAAGTTTAGCAAGACCATAATTTAAAAAACGAAATTTGGGTTTCATGGAAATTTTAGTAGTTATCACGAATTAAAGCTAGAATCGCTCTAAGACGCTTCTAAGTGGCTTAAAATTGAGTTTAAAGAATTCCATGACAAAAATTATAAAAACTTAATTAAATATAAAATCGCTCTAAAATGCTTCTAAGTGCCTTAAAATTGACTTTAAAGTTTAGCAAGACCATAATTTAAAAAACAAAATTTGGGTCACATGGAAATTTTAGTAGTGATCACGAATTAAAGCTAGAATCGCTCTAAGACGCTTCTAAGTGCCTTAAAATTGAGTTTAAAGAATTCCATGACAAAAATTATAAAAACTTAATTAAATATAAAATCGCTCTAAAATGCTTCTAAGTGCCTTAAAATTGACTTTAAAGTTTAGCAAGACCATAATTTAAAAAACGAAATTTGGGTTTCATGGAAATTTTAGTAGTTATCACGAATTAAAGCTAGAATCGCTCTAAGACGCTTCTAAGTGGCTTAAAATTGAGTTTAAAGAATTCCATGACAAAAATTATAAAAACTTAATTAAATATAAAATCGCTCTAAAATGCTTCTAAGTGCCTTAAAATTGACTTTAAAGTTTAGCAAGACCATAATTTAAAAAACAAAATTTGGGTCACATGGAAATTTTAGTAGTGATCACGAATTAAAGCTAGAATCGCTCTAAGACGCTTCTAAGTGCCTTAAAATTGAGTTTAAAGAATTCCATGACAAAAATTATAAAAACTTAATTAAATATAAAATCGCTCTAAAATGCTTCTAAGTGCCTTAAAATTGACTTTAAAGTTTAGCAAGACCATAATTTAAAAAACGAAATTTGGGTTACATGGAAATTTTAGTAATGATCACGAATTAAAGCTAGAATCGCTCTAAGACGCTTCTAAGTGCCTTAAAATTGAGTTTAAAGAATTCCATGACAAAAATTATAAAAACTTTATTAAATATAAAATCGCTCTAAAATGCTTCTAAGTGCCTTAAAATTGACTTTAAAGTTTAGCAAGACCATAATTTAAAAAACAAAATTTGGGTTACATGGAAATTTTAAAATTCCATGACAAAAATTATAAAAACTTAATTAAATATAAAATCGCTCTAAAATGCTTCTAAGTGCCTTAAAATTGACTTTAAAGTTTAGCAAGACCATAATTTAAAAAACGTAATTTGGGTTACATGGAAATTTTAGTAATGGTCACGAAAGCTAGAATCGCTCTAAGACGCTTCTAAGTGCCTTAAAATTGAGTTTAAAGATTTCCATGACAAAAATTATAAAAACTTAATTAAATATAAAATCGCTCTAAAATGCTTCTAAGTGCCTTAAAATTGACTTTAAAGTTTAGCAATACCATAATTTAAAAAACGAAATTTGGGTTACATGGAAATTTTAGTAATGATCACGAATTAAAGCTAGAATCGCTCTAAGACGCTTCTAAGTGCCTTAAAATTGAGAACAACAAAATTTAAAACAAACAAACAAAAATTATAATAAAATATAAAATCGCTCTAAAATGCTTCTAAGTGCCTTAAAATTGACTTTAAAGTTTAGCAAGACCATAATTTAAAAAACAAAATTTGGGTTACATGGAAATTTTAGTAGTGATCACGAATTAAAGCTAGAATCGCTCTAAGACGCTTCTAAGTGCCTTAAAATTGAGTTTAAAGAATTCCATGACAAAAATTATAAAAACTTAATTAAATATAAAATCGCTCTAAAATGCTTCTAAGTGCCTTAAAATTGACTTTAAAGTTTAGCAAGACCATAATTTAAAAAACGAAATTTGGGTTACATGGAAATTTTAGTAATGATCACGAATTAAAGCTAGAATCGCTCTAAGACGCTTCTAAGTGCCTTAAAATTGAGTTTAAAGAATTCCATGACAAAAATTATAAAAACTTAATTAAATATAAAATCGCTCTAAAATGCTTCTAAGTGCCTTAAAATTGACTTTAAAGTTTAGCAAGACCATAATTTAAAAAACAAAATTTGGGTCACATGGAAATTTTAGTAGTGATCACGAATTAAAGCTAGAATCGCTCTAAGACGCTTCTAAGTGCCTTAAAATTGAGTTTAAAGAATTCCATGACAAAAATTATAAAAACTTAATCAAATATAAAATCGCTCTAAAATGCTTCTAAGTGCCTTAAAATTGACTTTAAAATTTAGCAAGACTATAATTTAAAAAACGAAATTTGGGTTACATGGAAATTTTAGTAGTGATCACGAATTAAAGCTAGAATCGCTCTAAGACGCTTCTAAGTGCCTTAAAATTGAGTTTAAAGAATTCCATGACAAAAATTATAAAAAGTTAATTAAATATAAAATCGCTCTAAAATGCTTCTAAGTGCCTTAAAATTGACTTTAAAGTTTAGCAAGACCATAATTTAAAAAACGAAATTTGGGTTACATGGAAATTTTAGTAGTTATCACGAATTAAAGCTAGAATCGCTCTAAGACGCTTCTAAGTGCCTTAAAATTGAGTTTAAAGAATTCCATGACAAAAATTATAAAAACTTAATTAAATATAAAATCGCTCTAAAATGCTTCTAAGTGCCTTAAAATTGACTTTAAAGTTTAGCAAGACCATAATTTAAAAAACAAAATTTGGGTTACATGGAAATTTTAGTAGTGATCACGAATTAAAGCTAGAATCGCTCTAAGACGCTTCTAAGTGTCTTAAAATTGAGTTTAAAGAATTCCATGACAAAAATTATAAAAACTTAATTAAATATAAAATCGCTCTAAAATGCTTCTAAGTGCCTTAAAATTGACTTTAAAGTTTAGCAAGACCATAATTTAAAAAACGTAATTTGGGTTACATGGAAATTTTAGTAGTGATCACGAATTAAAGCTAGAATCGCTCTAAGACGCTTCTAAGTGCCTTAAAATTGAACTTAAAGAATTCCATGACAAAAATTATAAAAAGTTAATTAATTATAAAATCGCTCTAAAATGCTTCTAAGTGCCTTAAAATTTACTTTAAAGCTTAGCAAGACCATAATTTAAAAAACGAAATTTGAGTTACATGGAAATTTTAGTAATGATCACAAATTAAAGCTAGAATCGCTCTAAGACGCTTCTAAGTGCCTTAAAATTGAGTTTAAAGAATTCCATGACAAAAATTATAAAAAGTTAATTTAAAATAAAATCGCTCTAAAATGCTTCTAAGTGCCTTAAAATTGACTTTAAAGTTTAGCAAGACCATAATTTAAAAAACGAAATTTGGGTTACATGGAAATTTTAGTAATGATCACGAATTAAAGCTAGAATCGCTCTAAGACGCTTCTAAGTGCCTTAAAATTGAGTTTAAAGAATTCCATGACAAAAATTATAAAAACTTAATTAAATATAAAATCGCTCTAAAATGCTTCTAAGTGCCTTAAAATTGACTTTAAAGTTTAGCAAGACCATAATTTAAAAAACAAAATTTGAGTTACATGGAAATTTTAGTAGTGATCACGAATTAAAGCTAGAATCGCTCTAAGACGCTTCTAAGTGCCTTAAAATTGAGTTTAAAGAATTCCATGACAAAAATTATAAAAACTTAAGTAAATATAAAATCGCTCTAAAATGCTTCTAAGTGCCTTAAAATTGACTTTAAAGTTTAGCAAGACCATAATTTAAAAAACAAAATTTGGGTCACATGGAAATTTTAGTAGTGATCACGAATTAAAGCTAGAATCGCTCTAAGACGCTTCTAAGTGCCTTAAAATTGAGTTTAAAGAATTCCATGACAAAAATTATAAAAACTTAATTAAATATAAAATCGCTCTAAAATGCTTCTAAGTGCCTTAAAATTGACTTTAAAATTTAGCAAGACTATAATTTAAAAAACGAAATTTGGGTTACATGGAAATTTTAGTAGTGATCACGAATTAAAGCTAGAATCGCTCTAAGACGCTTCTAAGTGCCTTAAAATTGAGTTTAAAGAATTCCATGACAAAAATTATAAAAACTTAATTAAATATAAAATCGCTCTAAAATGCTTCTAAGTGCCTTAAAATTGACTTTAAAGTTTAGCAAGACCATAATTTAAAAAACGAAATTTGGGTTACATGGAAATTTTAGTAGTTATCACGAATTAAAGCTAGAATCGCTCTAAGACGCTTCTAAGTGCCTTAAAATTGAGTTTAAAGAATTCCATGACAAAAATTATAAAAACTTAATTAAATATAAAATCGCTCTAAAATGCTTCTAAGTGCCTTAAAATTGACTTTAAAGTTTAGCAAGACCATAATTTAAAAAACGAAATTTGGGTTACATGGAAATTTTAGTAGTGATCACGAATTAAAGCTAGAATCGCTCTAAGACGCTTCTAAGTGCCTTAAAATTGAGTTTAAAGAATTCCATGACAAAAATTATAAAAACTTAATGAAATATAAAATCGCTCTAAAATGCTTCTAAGTGCCTTAAAATTGACTTTAAAGTTTAGCAAGACCATAATTTAAAAAACAAAATTTGGGTTACATGGAAATTTTAGTAGTTATCACGAATTAAAGCTAGAATCGCTCTAAGACGCTTCTAAGTGCCTTAAAATTGAGTTTAAAGAATTCCATGACAAAAATTATAAAAACTTAATTAAATATAAAATCGCTCTAAAATGCTTCTAAGTGCCTTAAAATTGACTTTAAAGTTTAGCAAGACCATAATTTAAAAAACGAAATTTGGGTTACATGGAAATTTTAGTAGTTATCACGAATTAAAGCTAGAATCGCTCTAAGACGCTTCTAAGTGCCTTAAAATTGAGTTTAAAGAATTCCATGACAAAAATTATAAAAACTTAATTAAATATAAAATCGCTCTAAAATGCTTCTAAGTGCCTTAAAATTGACTTTAAAGTTTAGCAAGACCATAATTTAAAAAACAAAATTTGGGTTACATGGAAATTTTAGTAGTGATCACGAATTGAAGAATGACGAATAGAAAGACGAATGAAAAAATTGATCTGCCATATCCCGTTTGTAACATAAATTAAAAGATATAGAGAAATCTTAAAAATATCTCATTAAAAACGAAAATATTAATATTTAAGTGAGTTTTATTACACTCATTACACTTTATTACGATTAAAGAATTACGAACTTTTCACTAATGCAGTTTTCTTTCATTAGATTTTGTAAAGCTTTAAAAAATTTCATCTGAAGAGGATTTCACTAATGAAAGCATTACAATTCAGTATTTTATTTTATAAAAGTGTGTTACGATAATAACGTTCACAGGATAAAATTTTACAGAATCAAATCCAGAGATTTTAAAATCAAATCCGTTGTTTATAATGGTTATTCTGAATTTCCAATATTCTAGGTTACATGAAATAACGGCATTTCCTCTTAATTCTCATTTACAGTTCCAAATCCTCAAAATGAAATATTTTATTCCATTTTCTACTTCTTTTTTAAAAATACTTGAAACATCAAAACAGAAATGATAGTAAAAATTCATTAAAAATTGGACTTTTATAATTGTGAAAAATTCATGGACCAAATAAAATTAATGGTTGAATGCTTGAAAAGAGAATCAAACACAATTATTACCAACACTATCATCGCACTATATCCTCCGCCAAATATTATCAATATTACAAATCTCACCATAAATGATAACAGTTTTTTTTTATATCTACGAATACCTAGTAATACTGTTAGTATTAAACTTATTGTTAGTAAGTAAGTGCATCTTTGTTAAAAGTTGGTGTTTTTTTTTTGGTTTGATATGTTTACCACCACTTTATTCGCCGGTTGGTTTTTTTTTTTGAATTCAATGAAAAGCGTATTGAAAAGATAAAAAAAAATTTTTATTTTATTAAAAACCGTATCGAATTGTCTTTAATTAAAACATTTTGATTGAAAAACGTGAATAATTCAAAGTTATTGGAAATTCAGAAAAAATAAAACTAAAAGATTGAAGAAGAAATAAACAGAGCAATATTCATCAGATACTTTAGTTTTAAAATATATATAACATAAAAATTAAATGGCCAGTTTCCAAAAAAAAAAAAACAAATACAAAAAAATATATAAAACCCATTGAAATAAGTTTATCTTTTGATGTTCTACTGAATGATGTGATGCTTCATTGATTTATAGGCCAATTTACAGTCAAATAAAATTCAATTGAAATTGGTTTATATTGGAAAATGATTGAAAAATATTATTAAATAAAGTATGAAACTAGTATACCATATTACCATATTATAAAATATTTTACCATAGAAAATTAGAAGTGACACCAAAACCTCTAAAATGGAATTGAATTCTATAAAGGAAATATAGTATGTCATGGAACATACTATTTAGTTTAATAAGATCTTTAGATTCTTAAGAATTATATTCCCGTGTTGTTCCATTAAATTTTTAAAAATGTTTTTTTTAATATATTAACTTAATTTTAAAAATACATATTCAATTCTATTCTCACAATACAGTTTTTAATTAAAATGATTAGTTAGTTCAATAGCACAGCGGGGTGTTGAAATTACACAAGAGATTTAAGTTCTATAATTTATTAGAAAGTAAATTAATAGCTTATAAATTAATATTGGAGTATTCGAAAAAGAATACCTACATATAAAGTTTCTAAAAATACAAATTACTTTTAATTCAGTAAAAATTTATAGTTAAGCAGGAAAGTTAGGAGTCTCAAAAATCTTGCTGCATATTCAATTTCTCACTTCTGGCATCAGACCCATTTTCCATTAAGTGTCTAATTGACCTAATTAAAATATCCCACATGTTACTGACTAATCGAGACTTAAACGTTCCTGATTAATTGCTGACCCATCGGGATCGGGACGTTCTTGATTAGCTACTGACTCATCGGAACTTGTTATTGTTTTAGATGGGAGATTTCTAATTAAAAACTTTCGATATATGCTTTAAAAACCCTGCATATCTCAAAATTTAAACTGTTTCAATTAAGAGCCTTACGTTTACTCGTTACACCCCCAAAGCCCTACTCAAGCCTTAATTGGAGGGAAGAAATTACGATTGTTAGTTTTAGATTGTGCCTATTACTGCACCCGATGACAAAAACGTATCTTAATTTTATCTTTAATTACTTCACAGTGTTCACGGAATTGAAAAGATCACTTATCTAAACAATTAATATAGTGTTTCAATTTTTCACAGTCACACCATCTACAAATTCTCCTTCTCAATAAAAAATATATCCAGAAATTATAATGATTGGTTCCAAATTTTATATTATTTTTGATTTTTTCTGAATAATTTCATCATCGGAAGAATTCAAATTATTTACGCAAATTAAGTTTATTTTAAGAATTAATAGAAAAGCAAATAATTTTGATCTAAGAAGTTAATTAAAAAATTTGTTTGAAAATAAATAAACTGAAAGAATAAAATGTAATTAAATATATGGGATGGGAAGAACCCGTATGGATTTGACATTGATTTTCAATTAATAAAGAGTTTATAGAGAAATACAAATTATCAAAAAAAATTTACCAGAGACTCGTTTGATGAATCTTTTTAAAAGAAATTGAATCGATTGAAAATCTTCTTGAAATAACGTTTAGTTCTCAACATATCTTCCCTACTGTTACAACATATACATTTTATTCAGGAGCAGGAGCTCTTACAAAAAAGAAATACTCCAATACCAAGGTTGTAATAATTTTATCCTATTATGGTAATGTATTAGGTTGTAATAAATTTGGGTCCTACATTTAAGTAATAAGTTAATAAGTTAGATTCTTATTTTATTGGTAATAAATTTGATCCTTATTTGGTGATACTTAATTATGTCTTTATGCGGTCCTTGTCTTAACCAAAGTGCTGAGGGCCATAAGCCCTATGTCACACTGTGATGGTTATTTCTCTATGGGCGGAACCCAATTTAGAGATTCTGTCTAAGTCAAATTAAAAGGCTTTTAGTTTTCTTTGTTAAGCTATCTAAGAGCTTAAACTTTTAATTGTTATCTTTTTTTAAATTTACAAAGCTATTTATACAATATTTAAAATTTATCCCCACTACTTTTTTTTAGTAGAGGTGATTACATTAACATTATTAAATTTATTATTTCACAATAAAAAGTGCCATATGGGCTATTTTCTTAAAAATATAATTTAAATTGACAAATATTAAATTGTGTGTTAAACATATGTGCTACATTCAGTTCTTCAACCTTTTTTAAGGAGATTCCCTGAATGTGCAATTTCTATTCATAATGACTTTTTTTTATAAATGTAAAAATATATAATATTATATGGTACGGGTGTTAATTGTTGTTTTTAAATTTAAATGTTTAGAATCAGCATTTTTGCTAAAGAATTAATGTGATTAATGTGTTCGTATATACTTAAGGTATATATGAAATTAGATATCTTTATTAAATTGTTATAAAAGTATATTAGCGTACTTTTTAATTAGGTATTGTGTTCGTGAGAAAGAATGTAAAAATACGTTGAAGTTAACTAGGTATTGTATTAGTATAAATTAAATGTATGTGTACGGTGAAGTTATATAGGTATTGTAATAATTGTAGTGTTAGAATTAGTGAATGCACTACACCCTTACCGTAAAAGAAAAAAAAGAATTTTGTACAAAAAGAAGAAAATTCTTTTTTTTTTGTTATATTAAAATATATATACATGTTTTTAGCACATTTTCAAAAAATTTTGTAAAAATGTGCCTATATAGCTTCACTCTGTCCGTCCGTCCGTCCGTCCGTCCGTCCCTTTTTACCTACGATTGACTAAAAAATATCAGAAATGGGTAGGTTTTTCAATAAAAATAATTTAATGTTAAAACTTTTTTTTGTAGCCCCCCCCGTTACGGAGCTACAGCCCCACAAAGTCGAAAAAAGCCCCATATTTAAACAGTTATAATTAGAGTTCTATAAGGTATATTTCCAACCTGAAAACGGTAACAGACAGCTGTTCTTATAAGCTTTACAAATTTTTAAAAACCAATTGTATAGGGTTACCATACGGTACTAAAATTTACCGTTATTCAAAACTAAGTTTTACAAAATTTTTGGTCCCTCATAACTTCGGAACGGCTAAATCTAGAAACTTGAAATTTTGGGAGAAGTTAGATCCTTAGAAATAAGTAAGAGTCAGTTAACAAATTTTTTTTGTCACGCCCCCTCTTTAGGAGCTGTAAGGGGTCGAAAATTGAAATTTTGCTAAAAATTTAGCTTTTAAACACCTATAACTTGAATACCAGTTAAAATTTTTTTTTATTTGTATACAAAATTAAAAGCTCCAAAACGAAGGTTTCAATAAGTGTCAAAGGTTTTTCTTAATTTTGACTTTGTCCGTCCGTCCGTATGTTTACAAAAACTTTTACACCGTTTGAAATAGAGTAAAGAAATTTTAACCACGGGTAGATATTACAAAAAAAATAATTTCGTAGAAGAATTTTTTTCTGTAGCCCCACCCGTTACGGAGCTACAGCCCTTCAAAGTTGGAAAAAGCCTTATTTTTAAATTATTATAACATGAGTTCTATTAAATGTATTTTCAATCTGAAAACGGCAAAAGATAGCTGGTTTTATAAGCTTCACAAAAATATAAGGTTAAAATGTATAGGGTTACCATACGGTACTAAAACTTACCATTAAGCTAAACTCAACTTTTGCAAAATTTTTGGCCCCATATATCTTCTAAACGGTTCAACCTAGGGTCTTGAAATTTTGGGAGAAGTTAGGTCCTCCAAAATTAGTAGGAGTCGGTTAACAAAATTTTTTTGTCACGCCCCCTGTTTAGGAGCTATAAGGGCTCGAAAATTGAAATTTTGCTATTTTCAACCACCTGTAACTTTAACAACTATTCAAATTTTTTTTTACAAATATGCAAAATTTATAGCTGCAGCATCATATTTCAACATATGTTAAAGGTTTTTCTTAAATTTGAAAGGGTCTCTTTAAATTGAAGAAATTGTTCTTTGTCTTAACCATTTTTGGTTTGATAATAATATTCTAGGTAAAATTCCAAATTTTGTTGGAGTTCAAAATTGATTTCCTAGAACCGAAAAAAATGGAAGGGTGAGGACAGGAGGGGGTGGGCAGATCCATCATAAGTTTGCTAAGCAAAAATTTGGGAACCTTCCCAATTGAAGGGCTACTAGGTCTTCAAAATTAAAACTTTTATGTTCTTATAAAACAATAACTTATTCACCATTGTAAGTTTTTCCAAAATTAAACGTTAACATTGAAGCTCCAACATTATATTTTGCACTTATTAACAGGTTTTCTTGAGTGCATTGGGGTTATATTCTAAGTAATTCACTATTAGTCATATAATTAATTATTAATGAAATAACAAAATTATAATATTATCATAATATATATTTATATAAAAATACATGATAAAATACTCAGTAAGAAACCGTATATAATTTTAAAAATGTGCTTTTTAAAAACCCTTGGTTTTTTCCCCTCACTTGTTTTTTTTTGTGTTTATGCTTATTAGGTAAAAAAAAAAATTTGTTTTGTTTATTTACAATGTTTTTTTTTTTTTTTTTTTTTTATATAATAATAAATTTTTCTTAATAATAAAATTTTATAAAGTAATAAGTAAAAAAAATTTGTTTTATAAAATATTTGATTTTAGCTAGTTTTAAAAAGTTTTAACCTATTATTGTGGATTTCTTTTTGTTTGTTTTTTATTTTTATTATAGAATTTACATTGTTTGTTTTTATTATTTTATATGGTCCATCATACGGACTATCTAGTTTATTTTTTCTTTCAGTTTTTATTAGAACTAAATCATTTATTTTAAATTTTATAGGTTTTACATTGATATCATTTACATATTTTCTGTTTATTTTTGCTATATTTAACATATTCTTTGCTTGTTCGGCTGCAAATTTGAGTCTAGTTTTTAGTTCAAGTACATAGTCGTTCATGTCTTGTATAGGTATGTGTGGATTAGTATTAAAGTTTGTTGGAATACTTGATATTTTTCCGTAAAGTAATTCAAATGGTGAATAATTTGTATCTGTGTGTGGTGTTGTGTTATAACAATATGCAAAGTAAGGTATCCATTCGTCCCATTGATAGTCTTGAGTGAACGATAAGAGATATTGGTTTAATACTCTATGGTTTCGTTCAATTGAGCCTAGTGTCTCATGGTGATATGGAGTTGATTTTAAATGTTCTATATTGAAAGTTTTGCATATATTCGTAAAAATTTCATTTATAAATTCAGTACCTAAGTCTGTTTTTATTGTTTTAAAATTACCATATCTTAAAATGATATTTGTGATTAATGTTTTTGCTATAGTTTTAGCTTCTTTTGTTTCTATTGGTATTGCTTCTATGTACTTTGTTAATTCGCATTGAACTGTTAATATATATCTGTAGTTATTACATATTCTCAAAGGTCCTACGGTGTCTATGCTTATAGATTCGAAAGCAGATGATGGTGTATTAGTTATAATAAATTTTTCTTTATTATGTGTTATAATTTTATTCTTTGCACATATCTTACAGTTGTTTATGTATTCTTTGACCATCTTGTTTAAATTTTTCCATATATAGCGTTGTTTTATTTTGTTGATGGTTCTTTTGATTCCTGTATGACCTCCTTGTTGAGAGTCATGGTATTCTTTTATTATTTTATTTTTTGATTCATTATCTTCAATTTTCTTAGGCGGGGTATATATTAAAATTTTTAATTCATTCATTTTTAATTTATTCATAATATCATTGTACAATGTTTTAAATTCTCTTATGTCAATTTTTCTAAATATTGAATCATTATCACTAAGCGCTAGTTTCATTATTTTTTTATTTTTCATAGATAAGATAAGTTTCTCCAAGATCCGACCTAAGTCCTGATATGGATTATCACTTATGCTTATTGGTACCATAAAATCCCCTTTTTCATTTATAATTATTTCATTTATTTTATTTTTCATATTTTTTAAATCGTTAACGTTAATAAATTTTATTTTATGCATATTTTTTGTTTCAGATATAGAGGTGCATTGCCACGTATGAAGTTGATCAGACTTCTGTGTCAATGTACTAGTACTAGTATTATTATCTGTTTTTTGTAATGTTTTACTCTTATTTCTCGTGATGATATTTACTCTATTTTTTGGAATCATTTGTTTTAATATTTCTGAATCGATTTTTATACGAGATAGTGCGTCTGCGTTTGTATTTATTTTACCTTGTTTATATATTATCTTAAAATCATAATCGGCTAATTCTAGTCTTATTCTTGTCATTTTAGATGAAGGATTTTTGTGTTTAAATAAACTGACTAACGGACTGTGATCCGTAACAATCGTGAACGTTGTGCCATATACATAGGGTCTAAAATATGTTATTGCCCAATGTATGCCTAATAATTCTTTCTCGATTATTGGTTTGTTTAGTTCATGTTTGTTCAAAGATCTGCTAGCGTAAGCTATTGGCCGGTCGCTACCTATTTCTCCTTGTGACAAAACAGCGCCTAAAGCAAAGTTGGATGCGTCAGTTGTTATTATGAATTCTTCATCAAAGTTCGGGAATTTTAAGATTGGTGGTTTTATTAGCTTTTCTTTTAGTGTTTTAAATGCTTCTTCACATTCTGAAGTCCAAACAAAAGTTGTATTCTTTTTAGATAAGTTGTTAAGTGGTTTCGCTATTTCGGCAAAGTTCTTTATAAATCTGCGATAGTAGTTGCAGAATGCTACGAATCTTCTGGTGTCGTCAGCATTTGTAGGAGTTGGATAATTTTGTATTGTATTATATTTAGCAGGGTCAGGTTTTATACCATTTTGTGTAATTAAATGTCCGAGATATGTTACTTCGGTTTGTAGAAATGTGCATTTAGCTGGATTTAATTTTAAATTAGATTTTCTAAGTCTTGTAAATACGTCAATTAAATTTTTATTATGGTGTTGTAAACTACATCCAAAAATTATTATGTCGTCAACATAGATAAATGCGCCTGCATTTAAGCCTGATAGTGCTATGGTTAACATCCTCTGAAAACTGTTTGAAGATATTTTTAAACCAAAAGGTAGTCTGGTAAATTGATAGTGACCTTTATTAGTTGAAAAAGCTGTTAATGGTTTTGACTCGTTGTCTAATTTGATTTGATGAAAGGAGTTACTAAGATCTAATGTTGAGAAATATTTTGCTCTTCCGATACTGTCTAGAATATCGTCTAAACGAGTGAGTGGAAACTTGTCATCTGTTATCTTCTTATTTAGTTGTCTATAATCCACGACTAATCTCCATTTTTTTGTGTCATCTGAAGATTTTTTTGGTACTATTAGTAATGGTGAATTATATGGACTGTTTGATGGTTCTATTAGTTTTTCTCTAATTAAATCATTGACTTTGTTATTTATTTCTTTTATCTGTGTTTGAGGGAGTCTGTAATTTTTAATGTAAACTGGAGTTTTATCTTGAAGGCTTATATGTTGTTGGTAGAAATTATTGTATGAAAGTTTGTCATCCTGTAGATGGAAAATATCCGAAAAATTTTTGCATATATTTATTATTGAATCTGTAGCTTTTTCATCTAAATTTTTTATTTTAAGTTCTTGTAATAATTTTGTTTCTCTTTTTGTTTTATCTTGTTTTAGACTCATAATCATGTAATTTTTAAGTGGTTTAATTTCAGGTTTAAAGTTCGAAATGGTTATTTTTTGATCTGATGTATTCATGAATTTTACATGTGCTATACCTTTTGCTGGTATAATGGTGTTTGCGATGAATACGTGATTACCTATTTGTTTGTTTAGTACTATGCTGTCTTCTTTTACTTTAATATTGATTGGATGGATCATTTCTGTTCTAGGTGGTATTTCAATGTTATCATAATTTGGGATGTAGGTTTCAATTGGTAAGGTTATTTCTGTATTGTTTACTTTTAATGTTATTGTAAAGGTATCAAAATCAATTAAGCTGTAATATCTATGTATGAAGTCTGTACCTAATATACCATTAGTTGGTATTGGAAAATCTGAGTCTACTACTTGAAAATTTTGATTTGAGTTAAAATTTTCTATTTTTATTGTTGTTTGTATGTTACCTAATGATAATACGACATGTTCATTTACACCGGTTATTTTGCATTTGTTTTCTGAGTTAATTAGTTCATGATTATCTATACAATTATTTTTTATTAGTGAAATTTCTGCTCCTGTATCCAGTAAAAATGCTAAAGGTTTTTGAGTTAAGCTTGTTTTTAAGAATATGTAATTTATTTTTTTGTTGTTGATAAAGTATATTTTTAATTCATTTGTAAGTTGTTTAAATCCTCGGCAAGCTGTCGTACTTCGAGGTTGTTCTCGTTTCCCTGTTCTGTGTTCAGGTAATTTACGTTTCTATAGTTTCTATTTTGATTTTGATTGTAATTGTGGTTTTTATTGTTGAAATTGTTGCGATTTCTGTTTTGATTATTTTTGTTGTTGTAATTGTTGTAATTGTTGCCGTTATAATTGTTAAAATTTCTAGTATTGTTTTTGTTATTAAAATTTCTACTGAAATTTCTGTTGTTATTGGAATTGTTAAAATTTCTATTGAAATTGTTGTTGTTGAAATTTCTGTTGAAGTTTCTGTTATTGAAATTTTTATTATTATTGTTGTTGTTGTTTCTATAGTTAAAATTATTGTTCCTATTTAGCATAAATAAAATTTGTTTTGTTTTGTTATTACTAGCATCATATTCTGTAGCAATTTGAATTGCGGTGGCTAGAGATTCAGGTCTTGCTGCATGGATAGTTTGTGATATATTTTCATTGAGACCAGCTTTAAAGATTCCGATTGCATATTGGTCGTTAAGCGATGTTATAATCTGTCTATGTTCTTCTCCTTTTTGACTAATTTGTATTGCATTGATTTCTGCAATTAATTTTTCTATTCTTTCTACATATTTATGTAGAGGCCTTTGGGCCTGTACTGTGGAAACTAGTTCTGCTTGAACTATTTCCAACGGGCGTGCTAATTGATATGCTTTTTGTAAAGCTGTGGTTATTTCATCCAAATTTTTTGGAGCGGGTATGTTTAATTTATTTTTTGGTTTTTCTGTCAACCTGGTGTTGTAGATAAATTGTATAAGTTTTTTCTGTTCGGTTGCCTTAGTGGCTTCATAAAGATATTTTGTTAAGTTAACAAAATTTGATAATTTATCTTTATCTCCTTCGAACAAGGGTATTATTTTTAAAGTTTTGTCAATGTCAAAGTCCATTTTAGCAAGTTCTTGTCTTATTTAGAATATATTTTTGAAAAACAAAAGAAAATTTTTAATTTATTATATATATAATTTTTTTTGAAAAATTTGAGTACGCATTTAAATAGATTCTTCTTAAAAAAAAAACGAATTATTTATTTAAAAAAAAATTCATATTTTTTTGCAATAAAATTTTGTTGAATGCAGCAATATCCACAGATTGTACAAAGTCTTCGAATTCTTGAATTTGTTCAGTTAACAAATCAACAGAAACCTTATCATCTTCAATAACGCACATAATTTGTAATTTTTTGATACCATAACCAATTGGAACTAATTTTGAAGCACCCCATAATAAACCATCCATAACAATGGATCTAACATGTTCTTCCATAACTTTCATATCTGTTTCATCATCACGTCCTTTTGGCCATGGTCTTCCTTCTGATTCGTCTATTTAGGCACGGGTCGCCATGTAATAATTTTATCCTATTATGGTAATGTATTAGGTTGTAATAAATTTGGGTCCTACATTTAAGTAATAAGTTAATAAGTTAGATTCTTATTTTATTGGTAATAAATTTGATCCTTATTTGGTGATACTTAATTATGTCTTTATGCGGTCCTTGTCTTAACCAAAGTGCTGAGGGCCATAAGCCCTATGTCACACTGTGATGGTTATTTCTCTATGGGCGGAACCCAATTTAGAGATTCTGTCTAAGTCAAATTAAAAGGCTTTTAGTTTTCTTTGTTAAGCTATCTAAGAGCTTAAACTTTTAATTGTTATCTTTTTTTAAATTTACAAAGCTATTTATACAATATTTAAAATTTATCCCCACTACTTTTTTTTAGTAGAGGTGATTACATTAACATTATTAAATTTATTATTTCACAATAAAAAGTGCCATATGGGCTATTTTCTTAAAAATATAATTTAAATTGACAAATATTAAATTGTGTGTTAAACATATGTGCTACATTCAGTTCTTCAACCTTTTTTAAGGAGATTCCCTGAATGTGCAATTTCTATTCATAATGACTTTTTTTTATAAATGTAAAAATATATAATATTATATGGTACGGGTGTTAATTGTTGTTTTTAAATTTAAATGTTTAGAATCAGCATTTTTGCTAAAGAATTAATGTGATTAATGTGTTCGTATATACTTAAGGTATATATGAAATTAGATATCTTTATTAAATTGTTATAAAAGTATATTAGCGTACTTTTTAATTAGGTATTGTGTTCGTGAGAAAGAATGTAAAAATACGTTGAAGTTAACTAGGTATTGTATTAGTATAAATTAAATGTATGTGTACGGTGAAGTTATATAGGTATTGTAATAATTGTAGTGTTAGAATTAGTGAATGCACTACAAGGTTTACAGAAAACCTTAGAGATTTTTCTGAATCAGCTGATGAAGAGGTTATAGAAAAAGAAACTTAAGACATGGGCTATTGATCTGGAACCTAAAACCTCTTCATAAGAACCCAATGTAATAAAGAAATATATTCTAAATATATCTAGATATTCTAGATAAAAAATGTCTAGGAAAATAGTATTTTTCGTGATGCCCAGGGTTAATTTAACTTCAAAATTTGATTCCCCCTACAGGCAAATGTGAATTTAACTCTATACATAAGTTTGAATTATTAATAGAAGAATACGAAATAAATCATGGAAACGACTATTTATTCAAATTATATTAAAAACTTAATATTATTACGCCATAATTTTTTCCTAAACTCAGTTTTTTAAATATTAAAATACCAAAAAAATATTTATCGGAAGAAGCATTCATCATAATATTTTGAAATATGACAGTTAGCATTATCTTTCATTTACAGTAGCAACGTTTCATGAAATATGCCAATGTTTTTTTTTCAAAAATTGTGCAGTTAAAAATGAAAAAAACCAGTTAAACATCTTAACCTATACAAATTAATATTATTAAAAATTAAACGGATATTCCTTTCAACGTCACTTACATAATATCTGATTCACATTTAACTGTCTAAGAAGAAAGTTTACTGTTATATGTACTAAAAAAACGAAGGGTTAAAATTAGATCAGTCTAAAAAATGTAGAGCATTCCATTCGTTAAGTAGGATTTTATGAAAATAACAAATAACAATGTTGACAGTTGCAAAGGATTAAAAACAATAGATGCAACATAAAAAAGATGAACAACAACAAATAGCCAAAATAAAATTTAACCCTTTTTTAACAAGTTTTTTTTTTATTTTTAATTTTAATATTGTGCCAAATATGCATTTAAATTTTATTTTTTTAAAATTTGATATTCAAATTCATTACAAATGAATCTTTGATGTGGTCAGTTTAGCACGAATTTTTCAAAAAAAAAATGAGGAATTATTTTTTAAAAAATGTTTTTTATTTTAATTTGATAAAAATAAATTATAAGAAAAGTCTTCTCCTTTTGACTTTTCCGTTTGTATACAATGTCAAATATATATAGCACATGACATACAATAAAGCTCTGATAAACATGTTGTATGTCATTTCAAAATATGTAATACGAATTCTCTGATAATCGAAAACTTTCGATACTCGAAATTCCTTTTTTCTTTGACATTTAAAAATTTTTCAATCCAACTATACAAAATTTAAACCTAACATTGCTGACATGATCTATTTTGATATAGGATATATAGGGATCTATTATATATAGGAGCTTCTTACCAACTGTCAAGACTCGATCTTAACAATTGTAAATTAGGACTAAAATTCAAGCGCTTAACTGTCAGTCATATACAACAAATATAAAAGTCCTTTACTTCACAAATTTTTTTTCAATAATTACATTGTGATCAGAGAGGTCAAAAATATTGTCAGTTATCAAAATTATATTATTACTATATTATAATACTTTTCCCGCAGAACGTATATTAAACAGGAATAGACTAATAAAAAAAGTGCTATTTGTATATGTTCATATTTGTAAAATTTTTAAATTAAAAAAAAAGAAAATTAGGGAATAATAAGTTATTAAAAAGCACATTTTATAGAATACATATGCAAATTAAAATAAAATTATTTTCCAATTGAATACAAAAATCGTTTATGTACAAAAATATTGATTTGAAAAAAATGAAGTTTTAAAAGTCTTTCGATATATTTTTTAAATTAATATTTGCATTTGTTTATTCGATATTTGAGTTTCAGTGTTCAAATCCAAGTTATTCTCCCTTTCATTCAGTGTTCAAATTCAAGTTTGTAAAAGAGGTTTTGAAAAATGATTTTTAAAAATTAGAGTTCTGATACTGGTTTTTTAATTATTTATTAGGAATAGGAGTACCTAATGAACCAGGTAACTGTAACGTTTGTTTCGAATTTTAAATAGTCAGTGGTAGATCTATTTAGAAAATATTAGATAAGATACCGACCACGTTTTGAATCCAAGACCCTCGTTTGAAATTTTATTTTTCATTAGATATAATCTGACAGGGGTTTGAATCCGAGATTCTTCCTTTGAAAGCTCTAAGCACTATGCCATTGGTCGAATTAATCCCTTCTACCTTATGTTTCTTATGAATAGCTCGAGTATTTAGGCCACGCTAATGTTTCGGAAAAAATTAAATTTAAGTATATGTGTGAAGAATCCAACTGTGTTCATGAAAGATAATCCACGGGTGTGCAAATGGACTGACAGAAACTTTCAATTAAATACGACTTCATGAATTAAAAATATTGTAATTAGGTTGCACAATAAAATAAATTTTAGAATATTTTACTTTTTAATTCTTTTATTATTACCTACCTATACATATATATAAATATTACATAATACGTACATGTGTACATACCATATAAATACTTTAATCTTATCAGTTTTTATATAATGGTTAAAAAATAATAACAAAAACAAAAGCAAAAACTAAAATTTAGTTTTTTACTCCTGTTCGTGAACGTGAATTCATTGAAGGGATTTTCAATCAGAGATTTTTGGAAAATTTGAATTTTTAATTATTAAATTTTTTATAAAAGTAAAGGAAAAATATAAATTCTAATAATAAATGGTATTTTCATTAAAGTTGAAAGCTTCTGTTTATAAATGTTGTACTATATTAAAAATGTGGGAAAACATATTATTATTATTATAATTTTATGAAATTTTGAATTTGAAAATTCATTAAAAATTATTATTTATGCAAATATTGTAAAATAGATCAAATATGTTTTAAATATCATTTTTGTTTTAGAAAAAATATACCTACAGATTAAAAAAATAATTTCGAGAAATTGAAATTCATTAGTAACAGAGAATATAAATTCTATTTAAACATAAAATAGAATATTTTTAGGATTAGATATTGAAAACTTTTTACATACAATTATTTTGGGTATCTATATATATAAAAGCGAAAGTTTGTTTATTTGTTTGTCTGTTTGTTTGTTTGTTTGTATGTTTGTTTGTTTGTTTGTTTGTAGCGAATAGACTCCTAAACTGCCCAGCCTATTTTCATGAAAATTTATATATAGGGGTTTTTGGGTACGGAAAGAAATCGTGGCTCAAAAATTTTGCTCTAACGGACCGCCAAGTTGGGGCTGTGGTGCAAGTATTTAAACTTCTTTGTTCTAAAATGGAAACGGTTTGGCCGATTGACTTCAAATTTTGTATACGTGTTGCTCTTTAAGAATTGAGTAGACACTATTAACAGTTTTGGAATTTGTTAACCCATGTCGGGCCGACGGGTGGTTAAAAAAATTTTGGGCCCAAATTTTGTCCGATTTTACAAAATTCTGCTTTGGGTTTAAAGAAAGCCCAAAAAAAAAATTTTGTTGAGTTCCATTAACCCATTGCGGCCCAACAGATTTTTATAGGTTTTTTCAATACTTTACTCTAAATTCGAAACGGTTTAACCAATTGACTTCAAATTTTGTATACGTGATGCTCCTTGAGAATTGAGTTGACAATATAAACAGTTTTGGAATTTGTTAACCCATGTTAAGCCGACGGGTGGTAAAAAAAAATTTTGGGTCAAAATTTTGTTCGATTTTACGAAATTCTGCTTTGGCTTTAAAATAGCCCCAAAAAAATTTTTATTGTATTGCGTTAACCCATTGAGGCCCAACAGCTTTTTATAGGTTTTTTCAATACTTAGCTCTAAATTAAAAACGGTTTGACCGATTTTCTTCAAATTTTGTATACGTGCTCCCCTATGAGAATTGAGTTGACACTATTAACAGATTTGGAATTTGTTAACCCATGTCGGCCCGACGGTTGGTCAAAATAATTTTGGAAGCTAATATTGTCAAAATTTGCGAAGTACTGCTTTGGCTAAAATGAAAGCCTCAAAAAAATTTGTTGAGTGATTTGGAAGAAAATTACGTCCAATTTTGCGCAATACTGCTTTGCCCAAAGAGAAAGTGTAGTTCCGTTAACCCAGTGGGGCACAGTGGCTTTTATTAGATTTTTGCGTTACTTAACTCTAAATTAGAAACGATTTGACCGGGTGACCTCAAATTTTATATGTGTGAAGCAACTTGAAAATGGAGTTGAGACTGTTAACAGTCGGTCCTACGATTGGTCAAAAAAATTTTTTTTGAAGTAAATTACGTAAAATTTTTGGAAAGTAGTTTGTACTGCTTTGAATTACAGAAAGTTTCAAAAAATCCTAGGATAATCCTAGAAAAATCGTTTTAAAAAGATTGCTTTCATACATTTTAAAATTTACATGTGTAAACCGTGTGTAATTTTTGTGGTAACTTTTTGCAGTAACATCAACTTCAATTAAACCTCCATTGAGAGGCGCAGCAACGCGCACCGGGTACTAGCCAGTATGTTATAAATACTGATTTTTGAACTAATTTATAATCTGAGCACTTTTGGACTGGAAGTCGATTGTTGCCTTCAAATCAAAAATCGATTCAGAATTATTTTAATTAAAAATAGCGGTATTATAAGAGATTAGATAATGAATGGGATAACTTGTTACTTAGGGTAAGCTTAAGTGTTTGAGTTATATAAACTATAAATATGGTTTAAATTGCAGGTATAATGATATGCTAAATGCGTAGCACCATCTTAGGAAGTTCGGAATTATAATCAAAGCATTGAAACAATTTTAAAAGGGTTCTTTGACAATATAAGTAACGCGTAGAACAAAATCTGCGTTATGTTATGTGTCAAAAATAAACCACATAGCTTTAAGTTGAACGGCTTTAAGTTAAAAGTATTCAAGGTCTGTATTTCTTTTGACTTTATTTTATTTGCCCGCTTTTAATGAATCTGTATCTTCATTTCCCTGTACTTTAAATTGTATGTATAAATATTTTTTTTTGTTTTTCTTTACTCCTTGTGCAATCCTTTAATGAGTATAGGATTGCATATATTCACCAGTCTATTTAAATTAGGCTTCAGTTTCGTTAATCATTATACTCCTTAAGCCGTTCATTACTCGGCTGTAGCTATTGTATAAGATTATGAATATATTAATGTTCATTTTGTGCGCCATCTATTTTTATTAAATCTTGTTTTATTTGTGTAAAACTATTACACAATTCACGATATTTTTTTTATAGATATAGTTTGACCGAAGTTTGAACCCGAGGCCATCCGAATGAAAGGCGGCGTGTTTACTACTACGCCACTGGTGAGATTGTATACATATACACGAATATAATGATTATACACGAAAATAAAAAAACAATCAAATTACTCGGTCCCAAGTTAAACAGATCTTCCAATATGGGTGACACTTTTTTTTGAGTAAACCTCAACAGAAGCTTTAAATAAAATAAAACATTGGAACCTATCTAATCAACTTCTATTGAGTAGTAGAGAAAAGAATTAAAATAAGTTTCTTAAGCCAATTAAATATTGATTTAAAAGGTTACTTAAACATAAAATCAATTTAAAGTTCTGATCATGTGTAAAATTCCACAAAATATAAATCTAATTGTCTGATAACCCAATCTAATATTTTTTTTCATATTATGTTAATATAAAATAACTTTTATATTATTATCCAGATTATATATTCTAGAATATTATTTATTTTAATTTTAAAATATTTTTTTTTCTATCGACTTACCCAAAAATTAAAAATTTACATAAAAAGTATTAATTTCTAAAAGTAAAAGTTTAAATAGGTTACAAACGCAACAATTTTTTTTTTAATATTTTTCTACAAAATTTTTGTTTAAAGTTTTAATCCCTTTTAAACTTTGTTCTTTAAAATAAAAAATAAAAAAATATTTCATGTAAATTTAAGGAAACATGACCATAAAACTTATTTCATTAAGCAATTTTGTTTTTTTTTTAGTTTAAATTTAAACTTTTATGTTAAATCCTATTTAAGTCAAACACATCTTAATATTTCAATAAGCGCCTATCAACCACCTTACGTACAGATATATTTTGATCTAAATATATAAGTTTTTAGTAATTATTTTTGAATGTATTTGGTTGTCAGTTGATCGTCTGTCATATTTATGAACGGTTAATTTTTGACAGTTACCATAGATACTTGAGAGTTTGAAAATAAATACTGGGTTTAAACTGGATGACACAAAAAGGCCAGAATTATATTAGATTTAATTTATCTAGAAGCTGTGCTAAATTTGGAAAAAATGAGACATTATTCGAGGAAAGAGCTAGGCAAATATCAAAACAACAGCTATATAGAGATAGTATAAGAATTTATCATCTAGAACAAGTATTTTCGAATGGGCGGACAAATTCTTCAACAAATTCTATATGGAAAGGCATAGACTCCAAAAATTTGTATAGAAAATCGCAAACTATTATATTCAAGAATATTTTTGGAGAAATTTGTTTCAAATAGAAGAACCAGTGATCTAGGATATGATTTTTTGAAAATTCCCACAGGAAGTCAGTATACTTCGATAACTTCTACTTAGTGGAATAAATGAACCCTTTAGTCCTTACCAAATTGTTTAACAACTTGAATTATAAAAGTTACACTTAAGTTACATGAATTTCCTAAGGAATACAACTTCGACAACGCTTTAATATTTTCCTAACAGTTTATTTCGAACAATTTTAACAACAACAACACAGATATCCCTATCGAAGACCTCAAACATAAATTTCCATAATTTCAATGAACCTTTTTCTTAGGCATGCATTGAAACCATTTTTTTTATTTTTGTTTTTTTTTTCAAAAATTTTAAAAATTATTCAAAAAATTTCAAAAAAAAAAAAAGCAGAATATCATTTAGGATTATTTAACAGGATCTTATTATCCTTGTATTTATGTTGATATGATTTATGGAAATTTTGTTTTATCATTTTATTTTTTAATTTGTTTGCAGCTTTGTTATTTTTTTTTTTTTGGAAAAATTTTCTTTAACGCGAGAAAATAAAATTTTTTTTTTTTTAAATCAGTTTAGGATTTTTGCAAAAAAAAACAACAATAATAAAATAAAAACTTTTTTTTTTGAGTACTTTTATTTTTCTTAATGTGGTTTAGAAGCTTTTGAAAATTGAAGGAAAAGGAAAAAAAGAATTGATATGCGTGACGAAGGATTACAAGGGACTTTTGTTATCTTTTTAACAGAAGCTAGCTTGGCATGACAAAATCAAAATTAACAATAACAGTATAAAATTACAGAAAAAAAAGAAAGAGACAGAAAATTGTACATAAAAATGTAAATTATATATGATGAATTCTTAAATTTTACATTTAATGGGCGAAGACCTTTTTTTCACCTTATTTAATAAAAAAAATTGAAATTTTGTTTATTTCTTAAATAAAATTTTTAATTGTTACTATTTAATTGTTTGTCCGTCCGATTTTGTTTAGTATATGCTCCTTAAAAATAATTTTTATTATAAAGGATTGGTACAATAATTTATTTAGCAACCTAATAATTTCTAACGGCATTTCCTTTCTTTTAATTTTAACGTTAATACAGTTGGGACTTAAAGTAAATCATATGGAAAACCTCTCTTCAGTTAATTCTCAGAGACTTCAAGTTAATTAAAAGCCAAAAATTCGGAGAATTAATTGATTTCGGCACATTAAATGGAAATAGCGCCCGTTTAACTTTATATCTTCTTCATATAATTTTAATTCTGCAACTCGGTTAACGTCATCGTTTTGACCTTATAAAATAAACACGTAATTTTTTTCGCTTTAAAAACATTATCAAAAAATTTTATTATTGTATTATTTTTCGCGACGATTCACTTTCTCATTAGCATTTTATTCAAAATATTTCTGTTAGTTATAATTCGCTTCAGATAATGAGCTTTATGTTTGAGAAAATCACTTGTGTTTGAGGTCCCTAATTTAAATTTGAAAACAAACTTCAAATAAGTAAAGGACAAAGAAGAAAAACATCCAAAATTAATCATATATATGTTCAAATATTTGTTTATAAAAGTGAGTAGGTGCCGACAGGCGACCTGCAATTGAAAGTTACAATGAAAGTTAAAGTTTATATTTTTTACATAGAAATAAAAAGTTATTTAAATTAAATTTAAAATTAATACAAGTATTTATTAAATAATTTTAGACTTTTTACACAATTAAAAATAAATGGAATATTTTCTAAATAATTTTTGGAAGTTTTTATTGGATTGTAAAAAGGATTATAGCGCGTGGATTATATTAACAATCATATTATATTATGGAAATTAATCCTTTTCTGTTGAATGTGATAAGTAAAATTATATTGAGGTATAAGTTTTTAAATTTAATTTTATTATGCTTTCGGAAAATTGAAATAACTATAGGTGAGAACCAAAGATTCAATACACTTAATTTATGCGAATCAGGAATATCGGGGGCCTAATGATGGTAAGGATGCTGCCTTTCTGTGGAAGGTCTCGGGCTCAAACTTGTAAATATTGTAGTAAATTTGTAGATTTATATCGTAATATAGTTAATATCTTAATATAAGATACATTATACAATAGCTGCAGCCGAACGAGTAATCGACGGGTAAGTGAATATAAAGTCTAAAGAAGCTGAAGCCTATATAGAATAGACTTGGTGAATTCCTATACTTAAGAAATGGAAAAGTTAAAAAAAGTTCGAAAATAAATAGAATCTTAAAACAGCATGGTTTCAGATAGTTCATTTCTAGTTGTACTGTAAAAATCCGATCTATCAATATATCAAAGGCAGAATTGCAGCTCCTCAAAAGGCTAATCCCTTTGAAGCGTCCATCTAGTAACTAACTCAACATTTTATTTGAAAGAAATTTATCATCCTCTTATTAAACTGACGCTCCTCTTGTTCTGAATAAAATTTGTAGCAGCAAAAATGCGCCAGCAAAAGCTACAGCAGAAAGTCAGCAAAAATTCTTCAAATCTATTTAAAATCTAATCTATTCTAATAATAGCTACTAATTACTTTCTTTTTTAAATTTTCTTCCACTTAATTTAGAAAAATAAAATATTATAAATCATAAATACAACTATCCAATTAATATTTTTTCCAGTTCATTAATATAATTTTAAATATGACAGTCGCCTACAGAATTTTTCAAATTTCTACACACAATTTTCTAAAATTAATAAAGTTTTAAATTTCTGTCCTCTTTAAAATTTTTCAATGTGACTATTATCACTTCACTGTGTCATTAAAAATTGATTAAAAATTATGACCCAAAAGATAAAAACAGAAAAACCAGAGAAAAAAAATCCGGCATATTATAAAGTATTTATATGCGTCTAATGATGGCTAGAAGATTCACCAAACAAAATAAAAAAAAAATCAAAACAATAAACTAAAAGATTTATGTTCTATCATATTCCGATTTCAGATCGTATATTTAAAACCGAATTATTTAAAAAAAAAAAACTGGAATATGATGAATCTTTAGATAAATAAAAACTCATCATCATTTACTATATTCAATTTCAGTTCAGTAAATTGGACCTACCACGAGACATTTTTTTTTATTTTTTGTAATTTCTATGGTTACTGGTAATTGTATATGAAGAATGCAATGAAAGAACAATAGAAACTTGTCAATAAAAACGGAACTTGTCAATAAAGATGAATCAAAAATTGAAAAATCATGAATGGAAAAATATATCATTGCCATGTTTTTTTTTTGTATTTTGTAAAAGATATTTAATTCAATGATTGATTATGCTAATCAATGCATATACTCGTAGTAGGTATCTATTACTATGAATTAAATGAGTATTTGAGTGCAGTATGGTTTATTTGATTTGATTCTAATAAAAAAACTAAATTAATTGCTTTATATATGATATGGTAAGGTTTTTATTTGTATTCGAGAGATGAGGATGGGAGAGATGGGAATGTAATAGTGATTGAGATAGTCATTAGAAGATAGAATAGATTACACTTGAAGTAAAGTAATTTCAATTATTCAAACTCAGTCATTATATTTTCAATTTGTATATTAACTTTCATCTTTGATTTTAGGTTAACAGTGGTTTACTTTTAGGCTATTAACCTAGGTTAACAAAATTTTTAAAAGTTCACAAAGTAAGTAGCATTTTTAGAAAAATAGGAGAATAAAAGTTTCAAAATATTTTCATTTGATTCATTTTCCAGTGATTCAATGAGAAGTATTTCAATGAGAATTAAAATACCATTATTGTCATCTCTGAGGTTTTTGGTAATAAGAAGTGAAAAATTATTACCAATTGAAGTCAATGCAAACTCCAAAAGGATTAAGTCCCCGAAATTTTTAAGTTTTAGTTAATTTAAAAATAATTCCCAATATTAAGTTTTATATTCCTTGAAGATAGGCATTATTCTCCGAATTCCCCAAAATACAGGATTCACATTAGCATACTATTTGAAGGTACTTAATTCCTTCGGATTCAACACAATTTCAAATAATTTTGTAATTAATCTAAAAATAATTCAATGATTTCGAAAATTTATTTAAAATTATTACTTGAGACAGTACTAATTTCCGTATGAGCTTCTTTTGATTTATAAAATAAAAATATACTAAAATGATAGAAAAAACTGATTTCCAAATACATGTTCTCGAAGGGATACAATGCAAATTGCTTTTCACTTATTCGATCCTGTTACACACTCTTTCATCTGATATCCCTCTAATCGACCAGATATCACCAGTTCACCGCTAATTATGTTTAATCTTACAAATGACGTAGTTGCAAGTGTATAAATTTATCAAGTGTTTATCAAGTGTAGAATCTTTACATAATTCTACGTATCTATTATTATTGGAGTTGCTCACTAACCTTCAAGATTCTAACTCTAAAAAGGTGGAGACATTTAATAAAGGAATTCAGAGTGCATTTATAACACATGAATTTGGAACTCAAAATACTTTGGAAACTTGTGATATTAGCATTCAAACGGATCCAATAATTGTACATAAATTTGGGACTATATTAACGGAAGATGAGGTGGATCGTAGAATATCTAAACTACATAATTTTAGCCTCTCTTCAAAAATGTTAAAAAACTCATCTATTTGTATTAAAGGAGCTCCACGCTCCTTTGGTTGTAATAAAATGCTCCAATTTATAAAAGATGAGCTTCTTGTCAATTCTGTTTCCTGTGGTAATGCTACTCCAAATCATATTAAAAGAAAAAGCATTAAATTTCGCTGTTTTATATTAATTAGGCCATATGGTACAATGCAGTTGTTATTGGATCCTAACAATGGTAATACTTGGAACAAAATTGCTGGACTTCGGATTGAAAAAATTCCGATAATTTAAAGAACACAGACGAAAAGTTGGACATATTTTGATATTGCAATTTTATCAAATTCAAATGAAACTAAAATGTCGAATTAAAAAAAAAAATTTTCAATAGTTTTTATTTTAGTCACCGCCATCTATTTGATTAGATCAAAAATCTAATACTATATGCATACTTTATTATTTATTAGATTACAAATTGGACATGCCATCATCAAGCATTCATCAAAATTTACAATTGTACTATACATTGTTGACAAAAAAATTTTAAATTAACAATAGATCAAAATTTTAAAATAAAAATCGCAATAAATTTTAATTAAAATAAAAATTCAAAAAAAAAATTTATACAAAATTTATTTAATTTAAATTTCATTTTGTGTTTTTTTCTAAAACTTATTGTTACTGAATCCTGAATTGGAATTAAAATAATCATTAATAAAATAAATCAAATATAAAAATTTATAGAATTTAGTATTGTTGAAAATCTGTATCTAAAGGATCACAAAATTTTGATTCATTTATGAAATATTAGATTATAACTGTATAATTGGGGTTTTTTTTTTACCCTGTGGAAATAAATATCAAATTTTTACCAAAATATATTTAATTTAAATTATTATTAGCTTCGTTAAAAATTTGTTTTTTTTTATTTGATTTTAATGGCCTATTTTAATAATAATTCGATTGTTGTTTGGTTTTTTTGACTGGACCTCTCTTTGAATAAATCATTTAAAAAAAAAAAACTGGCCTTATCCAATGACCAGAAAAAAAAAACACATAAAAACTGAAATTTTATAATCACTGTAAGGTCAAAAGTTCAATTGATTTTTGAATTATTCAATTTCAAAATCCATACACAAATCCATATGAAATAAGGTCAGGCTACTTTATTGAAAAATTAGTTCTGATTTTGTGTTTTTTTTTGAATTTGGATTTGGATGATTTTAATTGGGTTGATCATATTTAATGGTTTCTTTTTTTTTTTAAATTGGAGGAAAATTAATTTTTAGCCAAAAAAAAAAAAAAATAAAAAAAATAAATTAATATATTTAAAAAATTTTAATTGAATTTAATTTGATTACAATAAAAAAAAATAAATTATAATATAAATTGTTTGATTTATTTAATAAATATGATTTAAAATAGAGAATTATGACTAAATATTGAATGTGAATTGAAAGTTTAAATAAAATTTAGAGGAATTTGGACATAAGCCTCTCTTTGGACCTGTATAATTGGACACAAATCGGAAACAAAAATTTTTTGGAAGCCCAACTTTATGCAGCTAATCCAATTAGCTAAGAGGAACATTTGTGAAAACATTTGTGTTCAAATCAATCGGTTAAACCGTCTATATTTCAAATTTGAACCCATTCTGGTTATTATTGCTTGAGATTTCTCGAAAAGTCTGATGTTTTTGTATGGGAGCGTCCTGATCCCGTGACCCCGATTTGGCTCATCTACGAACTTAACCTTACTTTTGAAAGAAACAGAATGCATACCAAATTCCATTAAAATCCTTATAGATATAAATCCTTGGAGATTCCAATCGAAATTCTGTTTAGCAATGGAGTTTCTGGTTGCGTTATTAGCCAAACTCTTTATTAGTTATTCTCCCTGGCCTGAGGATTTTCCATATAATGCAAGATATTTGTAGATGAAAATCTGCAAATATTTTTTAAAGGCGCTCATTCATCAGCCACGTTTCACTGCCATATTGGAGAATTGATTTCAAGAAGGAACCCACTATTATACTCCACAGGTTATAGAATTTTTCCACATATTCCGTTAGTGAGTCTCCAATTGTGATGCTATTTGTGTTAATTGTATTTATTCTCATCACTATTATTTTATTCATTTTTATTTGGAGCTTCCACTTCTCAAATTAGGAATATATTTCAAAGTATTTCTGAACTTAGAAACTTAATCGCTTTAATGAAGTACCTTCTAAAAAACTTCTAAATTTTGTATTCAAACAGTTGAAGTCAAAACTAAACTAATTTCTATTTTATTATCAAATTTCTAAATAAAATTTAAAGTAGTTATTCAAGTTTGCATCCTTCATTTAAACTCATATATAAAATTCACTATATTACTTAGAGACCCTCCTTCTTCATAAGATACATTAACCCAAAAAAAACCTCCAAACCATATTTTATCACAAAAGGGAGAAGATACAATATACATATATTATTATTAACCACACACTGAACACACTGAAAATTAAAAGTTATTATTCAATTAGTATTGTTACAAATTTAGGTTCTTTCCCTTTATTTTTTACTTCATCAATAAAAATTTCATTTTACCCCATTTTTATAGAGTAAAAATAAATTTTAATTAAATTTTTTTTTTAATAAAAATAAATAAAAATAAAAATTTCATTTTTATATTCCAGTATTAGAGAATAACTTAGAATCTTTTTATATATAAAAGAAAAGTGCACAAAATTGATTTATTTTTTTCAATAAAAGCATAGAACCAGAAGTAAAAGACCTCAGTAGTGAATAGCGTATCTACAGATAGTTTGAAGAATTATTCATCTATTTTCTTTATTAGCACTCATTCCTTTCACTAAAAATAAATAAAAATGATACAACAATCCATTAAACCTTTTCTGGTTTTTTTCTTATACTTATATGGGGTTGACTTAATTGGCGGTTTATATTAGTTTCTATATACCTAATATTTCTTACATGCTTTTACTCTTGCATCTGATTCTTAAAAGTCTTCATTTTTTTTCCAACTTTTATTTTAACCATTTTTATAATATTATATATTAGATATTTTTCACTTTATTAAAAATAATTTGCCTTTGATAGGTCTCCCTAGTATCATCATCACACCACTATTTAATATTGTACCCATATATATTATAGTAAATGTGTAAGTACATATGTACATACATATATAATGAAAAACCAACAGAAACTCAAAAGATGCAATGAAAAGATGTGAAGATGAAGGGAAAAATCAAATTCAATTTGCAAAATATAAAAGACAAAAGAAATGAAAGACCAAATATACTGTAACCATTTACTACTATACTGAATCATCATTACCACACACGTGTGTGTACATGTACATGTTCATAATATTAGATAATGTAATACGGGTGTAATACCCAACAAGGAAGACAAAAGAAATTTTAATATAAAAATCGCAAATATTAAATCTTTCATACTAAAATTAGAAAATAAAAAAATTATTATAAGATTTTATGAGTTCATAATAAATATAATAATAGATGTTAGAAAGAGATGGAAATAGATTAAATTAAAAGTAACTAGAGTTCATTTTATGACTACTTTCGTAGGTAGAAAATCTTTTTATAGTAAAAAAAAAAGCAATGAACTTTTATCATATATTTGAACTAAAATAAATAATTTAATTTTTTTTTAAAACCATTACGTAATCAGGGTTTATATATCTATTAACGGTAGATTTTAGTAAAGATTTAAATTAGGTAAAAAGTAAAAAAAATAAAGATACGTACGCTAATAGTCTTTATGTGTACTTGAATACTTAGGTGTCTAATAAATGTATAGAAGAAGAAAATAGGTAAGCAGAGAATTCAGTTTTTTTTTTTTATATCAAAAAAATCATTTTGTATTTTTAAAAATAATATTGCATATCGTGTTTTAGTATAGAATTGGTTTTGTAGGGTTGCCAAATGGTACTTTTATTTTACAAATTTAAATTCATAAAATAAGTGCTTGTATATTTTTATTTTGTATAATTTTTACAAAAATTACAAATTAATTTAAATTTATATTTCGTTAAAATTAATTATTTATTGAATAAATATATATCTTTTTTATTATATAGTACTGAGAAGTGGTCCAATTTTGTTGACAACTGGATTCATTTAATTCGGAAGCGTTACGAAAGTTGATCTCTTGTAATTCACTTTTATAAAATCCCAACTAAGTATTCGTTTTATATAAAAGTCTCAAAAAATTTTTAAGATTTGCCAACATTTTAGTTAGTACCTTGCATCAAAGCCATTTTTGTTTAAATGTTTCGAGAAACAAGACAGCTTGAAAATTTAGAAGTATGGGAAAAATATTACATTTCCTACCTCTATTACCAATCAATTATTTGTAATAAAGATTGAATGATATTCTTCTGGATGATGTTAGATTTTGTCAATGAAAAACTACCAAAGGCTGTTTGTTTTTAGGACCTCGGTGGGCTAGTGGGTAAGCATTTGGTGTACTAAGTGAGATGATGCAGGTTCGATTCCCTCACTTAGTACACCAATGGGTTTTTTAATTCGAAAATAATTTTTCTTAACAAATCCCCATGGTGATTAAATATAATTTGAAATATACAATTATATAATATAAACAAAATAAATAATAATACTTATAAATTGATATAAAGTATTGAAAGTGGTTACAAAACGGACACATGCCATCCCCCACATCAAAACAACAACAACTGATTGTTGTTGTGGATCGGCAATAGGAAATGAAGCTTATGAAATTAAGAGTGAAGTTTAGACTAATAATTTGGGGAAAATGGATTATCTAGGATAAAGAGAGAATTCTAAGGGAATTTTATGAATATAATATAAATTAACCTTCTTCTGAGAAATATTTTAAATTTCATAAACCACTTAGTTTTTCATTTTTATCAATTTTAAATTAAAGAAATTGCTAAATTTCTAAATAAATTATATACTAAATAAATTTTAAAAAATTTCGAAATGGGAACCTAACCGTTGGGAACCTAACCGTGGAAGCCATTTAAAAATTAAAAAAGCTCTTTTCAAAAATAAATTTCTAACATCTGGCAATTCTAATTTTTTTTTAAGAATATTATTCTTGTATAGGGGAAAAAACCAATATGTTACTCTTATTATTACCATCCCTATCAAAGAAATTCTAAATGACTTTCTTGTGTATTCATACCATAGATGAAGTGTGATTTTAGTGTATACAACATTACACTAAAATGAAGTTTATATTTTTGTTTTTATTAATATTTCACTATTAGATATATTCTATGTTTCTAAATAAATTTTTCTTTATTATTTCTTCGAACTCTGTACTAAAAACCTGTGAACGTGAACATGTATAGGAAATTTTCATAGAAGAAGAAAAAAAAAGAAATTATTTTTCTAATAGAGTTCAAGTAACAACAAAATATAATTGAAAGTTATTGCACATTCTTTTAAAAGACAATATTTGATCTAACATACACATCTTTTTTTTTTCTATTTCACATCTTGCCACCTCATCTTTTACATTTTGCAATAAACAGTGTAACATAGTTACAAAAGAGATGAGAAAGGCTCTTCTTAATATGATATGTACATATAAAAGGAAGTTAATTTTGTGTAGTTAATATTCTATTTTTCTAACAGAGTCCCTTTATATACATATATTCAATATGTATATATATAAGATCCTTTTTTTCCATATCTTTCATAAATAGATGTAGAAATTTTTCTTAAAGAATTCTGTAATATTTGCAATATGAATAAAGTTTTTAGTTTATCTGTTTTTATTTAACTGTAAATGCTGGTTATAATTTAATTTTGGTTGTCAGTCAAACTGTTTGTCAAATTGACATTCATTAAGTGTCAGTTAGAGTTTGAAACATATTTCGATCTGGAACATATTTTTATACGTTGTTACTATTTTATGTATGCACATGGGATTTCGAAAACCCAGCCTCAGATATTTAATCAGTAAAAACATAGAAATTTTTATCCTCAAAAGCAAACTGTACATTTGTATCATAAGTTCCAGCCTAAAGTTTGGATCAAAATGGGCCTAGTTTAGTTTGTTAAAGTTCGACACTAGTCAGAGGAAACTCTAACAGTTTCAATGATTGGAATTTGAAGATTGCCACAGTCCCTTGATAAAAAAAAGGAAAAAAAATTCCCATTCATTTAGGAAAGAACTATGTCTCCTTTATATAGACCGAAGAAGGTCAGTGTAATAGATTGATTTATTTATTTATTATTCATATTAGATAACATTTATTTAAATACTTTAAAGTATTCTTGTCACCTTAGCTTGTAGTGAAAGACCGCTATAAGTCAGAATAAAAAGTATCGAAAGAGATCGACTTCGTCAAATCTAGTGGCTGTATACCATTATAAGAGCAGTAGAATTCATTTAGACAGAAATTAGCTTACGCCGAAAATTTTTAATGTTGCGCCAATTAAATCAAACTCGAGAAATATGGAAAAAAAGTGACTTATCCTAATTAAAATATTTTGAAATCTTACTGTCATTCAAATAACGGTAACAAAACTTCAAATTTCATAACTGTAAAAAAAAAATATATACATGTGTTAATAATAAAAACTGTATATTCATAAAATTTCATAGTTATGTCTATAGAATGTCTTTTATATTCAATATATGAGAACATTAGACTTCCAATAATGAAGAATAACGGCAGCTAAATTGACCCGAAGGAGTAAAAAAAAAAAATGAAAAAAAAAAATAACAACAACAAAAAATAAAGTAAAAATAAGGTGATTTTATTAAAAATAATAAAACTGGGCCCCCCCGCCTTAACAATTATGTTTTAAGGAATTTTATAATATGCAATACATATACATTTATGTTTATATATACTTGTAGTATAGTCACAGATTGCATTCTTTTAGAGTATTAAAAAAAATCAACAGGACATACGTACATACGTGTAATATTTGTTGTTTAAAAAAAAAATGGTTACAATATTGGTGTGTCATAAAAAAATTTTGTAAATAAAAATTTATTACGACATCTATTGTTAGATTTTCATAGCTTTGGGTAAGAAATTACTTATAAATTTTTTCATTAAAAGCTTTTTGGGTTCGAAAATAATTAATTTGAAGACCATTAATTTTAACAATTTATTTTTGGATCTATAAAAAAAAATTTGTTAAAAATAATAATATTACAAATTTA
Source organism: Dolichopus griseipennis (assembly GCA_963082915.1). Taxonomy (NCBI): domain Eukaryota; kingdom Metazoa; phylum Arthropoda; class Insecta; order Diptera; family Dolichopodidae; genus Dolichopus; species Dolichopus griseipennis. The sequence goes on from OY720445.1 coordinate 4,884,297, forward strand.
TACCACATTCTTTTGCTTTTTTTGTTTTTTTTTTGAAATATTAGAAATGGCTGCAATGCAGAATTTTGAAACTAAAAATAAATCTTTCTTATTCTTGAAAAAATTATAGTAATTGATATTTTCTTCAATTTGTAGTTTTGCAACAAGTTTGTATTTTTTGGTATGTTGGGGAAATGTAATAAATTAGTTTGAAATGGGTTTAATGAACTGATGTTGACATCAGCTGTTCAAATTCGAAGAATAAAATCGTTGGAGTGTTTTAATATTTAATAAAAGACTTAAGAGAGGTATAATTAACTTATCAGATTGTTTTAAAAAACTAATTACTAGTGATTATTGTGCAACGGAGTTTATGAAATTCTATTCTTACATAAAAAGGTGGATCGGATCAGGCCTTTTGCCCTTTCCTTAGGTAGATGAAGAGCATCGAAATAATAGGAATAAATTCCAAATGTACTGTTTAATTTATGTGTGTCGAAATCAAAAAGGGATTGAGCTTATTAAATGGAGTTTGAAAATTATCATAGATTGCACAGTATTTAAGGAGATAAATTACTAGAATAATGATATTTCTGAATTGGCAGTTGTTTTGACAACAAAAGTTTCCGAACTGCCTAATGCATATAGATTAACAATTAGAAGAGTAATTAAAATTCTTGGAGGCTGATTTGACTACTTTGAAACTTCTGTAGGATCCCACATCCTAAAACCAAAAAAGGAGTGATAGGAAGTTGTGAGTTTCATCAAACCTAATAAAATAGAACCACGTGAATGTAGAAAAATAGTAATACATGATAAGTTTTATTTTTAAATAATTAAAAGCTTATTTTAGAATTTTCAAAAAAAAAAATATGTCCAACTATTTTGTTGAACTTTCACCTGGGTTCCATTACACAGAATTAAATATAACATATTATACTTTTAACTTAATTATTTAAAATATTTTGTTTACAATAGTTCAATATATTAAACTAAACTGTTTCTATTAAATTATGTAATAAATAAGATCAATTCATTTCATCTTAATCCAACCGCATACTATTCTAACAATATTCCTTCACAGATACCTTTGGACCATGGTATGCTGCAGAATAAAAATTTATTTGAATTCGTCTTTTGCATGCGATTCTCATCTATAAAATGAATTTTAAAAATGAATTTAAACGTTAAGAAATACAAAAATTACTTAAATTTTCCTTTTAAAATACTTAAAAGATACTCTGGAGAATATTTGCAAAACATTTTAATAACCTTGGATACATTTTATGTTTTGCATTTACATAAAACAGGATGACATTATGGACAATTATGACCAGTCGTCTTTATTTGAATTCATAAAAATTTTGTTTTTTTGCTCTTAAAACTCCGTCGGAAAAGAAAAAACCAGCAAACGTTTTTTTTTTTTATTATTTTTGCGTAATTTTAGCAAAAAAAAAAGTACCGCATTCAAGAAGAAACATATTTTATAGTTTAAAAAATATGCGCAAATGAATATTGTACCGTTATTGCAATAATACTTTTTTTTTTCAAAAGATTTGATGTTTTAAGTCTTGGGTTTGTGAATTAGACTATGAACTGCAAATTATTACTTAAAGCTATTTGTACAGGAAGTGAGTATTGTGCCCAAATTAAAAAGCTAGTTACGAAATATTCAACAATCTGGTTGAGGAAGAGTGTGCATACTTCCGGACTTTGAAAGAACGAAATCCATAGTAAAAGTCAAAGGTCTAAATTTGTTCTAAATTAATTTGAAGCTATATTGATGGTAATTGATATCTGCAAATAGCAGTCCTTGGTATTTTTAGCCCCATCTGACTTATCGAACATATCACCTGTATCTAAATTCTAAAAAACCTCATTTCATATAAACCTGATAAAATCCCGAAACCTAATTTTACTCATAAGCACTAATATTTGAAATACTATTCTGTACCTTACTTTAAGCTGTAATAGCATATATATGAAGGAGTCCTGCAATCTTTATGGGGATGAACTTTTCGGGATTAATGGAAAATAATGTATATATATTCCTTATTACACTTCAAATTTCATAGATTCCCAGGATGAGACCTTAATCAAAGGCAGCACTGCTGAACTCTTGGTGGAAAATGGACAAAAACTAATGTATAGAACTTTGTTGGAAATATTTATATTTTCACTGACATCTTCCATTGTTATCAATCATTGTTGTCCATCAATAATTCAATGTATATTGTTTGTTTTTCCCAATCAAAATTTATGCCTCCGGTGGGATTACCCCAAATTCTAAAGTTCGGTGGCACATTGTTGCTGCCCCTAAATAATTCATGTAAAGTTCTTATTTCCAAATAAAATTTAAGGATTTAGCAGTGGTTCACTATATTCTGAAGTTCGGAGCAACATCTAAAATATATCTAAATCCTTAGCTTAGGGGTACAACGCACAAATCCTTAGGTTAGGGGTAACTTTACCGACTGACGACTAGACGGAAATACCTAAAGATACAAAAAACAATTTCAAACTTTAAGATGAAGATGTCACATTGAAAAAAAAAATAATATTTTTCTTACACAAAAAAAAAAAAAAAAAAAAACTTTTTATTATTAGTAAAGTTAATAGCGTAAAGAAATGAAATTTTTCATCTAAAGATATTCACTTGGATACGGTACATTGAATTCTTTTGCATCTTCATATCCTACTAAATAAAAATGAAACCAACAAAAAAGGATTCCAAAAAGAAAAAAAACAAAATTAGAATATAAAAATTCACATTTATTTTGGATACATTTATAGATATATTTGAAGAGTAGACTTGGACACACCTAATTCAATCCAATCCTAATATTACCGATTCACCCACTATGAAACCGAAACACATTCAAAAAAAGATATTTGTTGCTAATATTGTTGTTGTTGTTTTTTTTTTTTTAAAATAGCATGTTTATTATTAAGTCAACATTCTGAAGACTCCATTTTTTAAATCCTTTGATTATTATTGGGAATGTTTTACAACAGTTATGAGTACATATTGTTGTTATCCAAAACAAATTCTCTTGAGAATCAATACAAAATTTTGAAGAACTTGGACTAAGAAGCAGACGTAGCCAATAATAAATTTAAAGGGATGGAGTACAAGAAAAATCGAATTTGAAAAAAAAAATATAAAATAGGACAGAATACAATTTTTCTCTATTAAAATGTCGTGCAGAAACAAATAAAGCAAAAAAGTTGGAATGGACTCTTCGGTTTTTATGGATATGTTTATGATTTTTAAAAAATATTATCTTTAGGATATTAAAAAGCGGAGTGGGGGTAATACTTTATACTAAATGTAATTACATAATAAAAAAATAGGAATTTTACATTAAAAAAGAGTTTTTGTGAAACAGAGGGAATACCCGAAGTTCATTTAAGGTTTGTTCTAATACCTGAAGTTCATTTAAGGTTAATTCAATCTAACTGTTGAGGACGTCCTAAGGACGTTTTCTGTGTAAATAAACTCAAGTAGTTCTCGAAGAGCAAACAATGCATTAACAAAACATTGGCAAAGCAGAGTTATTTGAAGACATAGACTGTGATTTAGCTAAGGTTGACACTCAACAATCTAACGCTAGTCTTAATTTGAATTAAGGTGCTTTAAAACTGACTCAGATTAGCGCTATATATAGGGATGAAAGCTGGACTAATACATCAGTATCACAAAAGAGTCTAGGTCATTTAGTTTCTTAGTGCTGTTTTGTATTCGAAGGGAATCTATCAATGTATTCTTTGGCAGTTCTACCATTCAAACATTCAATTGTTTAACACTTCTTCGAAAGATCAGAGCATTCCTAGCTTCCTCTATTATAAACCATGTTCTTACCTAAACCATAGCCTACAGATTTCCTTAAATTAAGCTTATCAAAAAGTCGGGAATCTAAATCCTAAAAATCTAAATGAATAAATGAACCAAATCAAATGAAACCAATTCTTCAGTTTAATGTGAAGAATAAAAACACCAATTAACCCTCCAGTATAACCCATTTTTCCAAAATCCCTCCCCATTGAATTGGTAATATATATTTCGAGTTTTTCGATTATTATTATTATTGGTGAAATGCCATTGAATTGTCAATAAAAATATTTTATGGTTCTAACTTTGATATTATCAATTTCTTTATCATGTATTATGAGGGGGTTAATAGTCGTTTTTGGAACTTATAAAAGAATTGTTGAACAGCGTTCCCTTCAAGTTCCCTTCAAGTTTCCCACCAAGACTTGAAATTTTTTTACTACTTCATATTTTATAAAATTCGATTTCAAACCCAAAACATATTTACATTGTGTTTAATAATTTAAAAAAAAATACCAGTCCATACATAAATTTAAATAATAAAAATGACCAATAGAACTTTCCAAAAACTCTTTATTCAGATCGATATTAAAAAAAATTTTCAATATTTGGGAAGGGGGTTTAAGATACTGGTTTTCGTACCATTCAGTATTGGGGTAAAGGAAAACAAACTAATAAAAAAAATTGAAACATTTTTTGCAGTAAGTTAACTTCATTCCAATAATAATTTACTTCAATATTTTGTGGGTTTTTTTTCCATTTATATGAAAAATGAGGGGTTTTCTTCTTCTTCTTCGAATTCTTTTATCCATTTTATAGTTTGTTTGACATTGAGTATTGTAAGGCTTTTCAGATTCAATGTTAGAAATTTTACTTTAAAAATGAAAGATTAAATGAAAATTCTTTTTCTTGAAAGAAGCTGAAGGAAGTCAGCGGCGAGGGATGATTTCGGAAAGAAGGGTATTTTGATTTAAAGAAAAAATAAACATTAAAGGAAAAAAAGTATATTATTTGTAAGTATATAATTTTTTATGAACCATAAGCATTTCAACTTTTACTTTTATGAATATCCATATACATAAGAATAAAATGACAAATAATATCCTATGGGTATGACAAAACAAGCAGAAGAACAAAAACGAAAAATAAGATATTGTTATGTCTGCATTACAATTTACAGTTGTGTAAAGGATTTGATGAAGTGGTAATCAGGATTAAAATAATCATTTTAAAAATTGATAATATGTCAAAGGATTGAAAATGTTTGATGAAAACTGTTTAGACTTAAGTTCACGATTGAACGGAAACTCGGGTTGGTATTATTTCTGTATGACATTATTTGTATATGGCTGATTCGCAGTTGATCTACTGTAGTTGTATCCAAATCAGGGAGCATAGGATATCTACTAAGCATCTCCATCTGATTCTATTCGGAGCAGTTATTTTTGCTTCCTCTAATGTATTTCCGATCAAGGTCAGTTCTTCTAATATCGTTCGGCTCCAAGTGTTATTGTGGCCTCGTCTTCAGGTTCCTTGTGGGTTCTAGGGCTTCTCTTGCTATGCTTTCTAGAAGTTTTCTAAGTGTGTGCCCAATCCATTATTTCCTTTTGATTTCTTGCCCGATTCGTTCTACTTTGGCAAGTTTCCGTAGGTCATTATTGCTTATTGTGTTGGGCTAGTGTACACTGCATTTGATTCTTAGACATTTGTTTATGAACACCTCTAGTTTCTGATTAGTAATTTATTAGACAATACCAAAAAATAAATGTCAAATTGGAAGAAATATGAAAAACAACAGCTTTGACGTTAAAAAGCATATAAGGTTCTAACTTGATTACCCCATTTAATTTTAAAGAACTTAAATTCACATTTTTGTCAGTGACTGTTGATACAAATTTTAAAAATTTTATAAAATTTATATGAACTTTTTTAAAAATATAACAAAATTTTACGCTTGAATTCTTTTGAGTAAACACTTTAAATGAAAAGCATTATGTATAATATTGTTTTTCATTTTATTTTTCTTTTTAAATTTTCTCTCATAATTTTTCTTTTGTCCTTTATTTTATAACAAAAGAATTTTTGTCTTTGATTTAGTTACAGAAAAATACTTTATTAAAATTTGATTTTAGTATGATTTTATTATTATGTAAAGAAATTTAATAAAAAAAAAAGTTATTTCTTTAAAAAATAAAAGTTAATTTAAATATTATGAAATTCAGTATAATTCAGAGATTATAATTCAATAGAATCAGTTTTTGATTGACATTAACTTTAATTTTTAAAATATATGCAATCATTATTAAAATTCCATTATTTAGATTATCATTGATGGTAATTAGTAATTACTTGATACTGATTTTAAATACTCAAATAAATTTTACTGAAAATTTGTCTAATATCTAATTACTTTTGGTAATCAAAAAATTTTCAATTTAACTTTGATTACTTTCACATCAGAATTTATTAGCTTTTACTTAACAACATGATATACATAAACTATGATTTAGGTATTAAGTTTTATTTTCAAATACTTGTAATTCTTATGATAATTTAGTATTTTTTTGGTATTTAATTACTTTGGTATTTAATTATTACTTTAAGGAAATTATTAAAAATTATTAAAAATAATTACAAAAGTATTTTACGTATCAAAAAGTTATAAAATTTTTTTGTAATTGTAAAAGATAAAAAGTAATTACAAAATTAATAAAATTTCAAAAAAATAATACAAAAGTAATTGAAATCCATATTTGATTACTTTCTAGAAAATATCAATAAAATAATTAATTCTTTTAATTGATAAATAAATTTTTAAAGTTTAATTACAAATATTTTGTAGTAGTTATTAGGAAGTAATGATAACCAAGTACTTATTACCAAGTAATAGTATACGTACCACAGTATTTAAGGACAATTTTAATCATTACTTTGTAGGTCTACATTTAAAACTACAAAAGTAGTTTATGTATGAAAAATAATTACGGAAATATCTTACGTATCAAAAAGTAATTAAATTTTAAGTAATTGCAAAAGTAATTAAATATCAAAAAAAAAAAAAAAATAAAAGTAATTGAAATCCATATTTGATTACTTTCTAGGAATTATCAAGTAAATACTTAATTCTTTTTACTGGTAATTTAATTTTTAAAGTGTAATTACACACATTTTTCAATAGTTATTTAGATAGTATAATGATTACCAAATAATGGTACTTACCACAGAATTTAAGTACAATTTTAATTCATTACCTTACACGTCTGCATTAAAAGCTATGACAGATACTATCAAGTACCTGAAACCTTCACACCTGTTAAAATATATTTTCAACTCTATTTTTGTATTTATATTCCAAGATATTTAAATTGGAATCGCTCATAAAATTACGCTTTTACAAATTGATTACATAATTACAAAATACATACATAAAATTTGCAACACCTTTTCTTTGTGTATTAAATTTATATTTTTCAAAAATAAAAATTAAAATATATTTTGTGCAATGATCACTTATACTTAATACCAAGAAATTTAATCTACTTTAAGTAATTTTTACATCATATCTTTGTTTCATGGTAAATAAAATTTTTAAGTGTTTTTCAGTTTTTATTTTTCGATAGAAAACAGATCGCTTTTCTTTTATAGTTCTTTTAGTTTTTTTGTGTGCATTTATTCTTTGAGTATTATAAAATAAATTGTACTTGTTTATCACTTTTCCATTCATTTTTAAGAATTATATATATACACCTACACCTATACAAATATAGTTTTTATTGAGGTGAGTGTTTAATAGTTTTAAGTACTTATTGTGTGATTTTTGTTTTTTTTATTTTTGGATCACAAAACTTTGTTTAATTTTTCTATTATACAAGTACAACCATATCTTATGGTATTTTTATAATATGTCTGTGAATTCGATTTAAAATTGAATTCCTTTTCGATTTGAATTGAATTGTTGTTGTTGTTTTTTACCTGTACAATTTCATAAAACCTATACAGAGTATCGTGTATCTGTATATTTTTTTTTTTTTTTTTTTTACTTACTTTGCGATTTAACACCTTTTGTGTTGTTTCAGAGTACAAAAACAAAAAAATACTCAAACAATACTCTCGTGTTGCTATTTTTTATTCTATAGATTTTAAATACGTTTGAACGCCTCTCACACACGTTAAATCTCAATTTCTATTGAGTTTTTTCCCCACTATCATGATTTAAAAAAAAACAAAAGTGTTTTTATCTCAGTAATCAGGACATAACAATACAAATACAAAAAAAATAAAATAAATTGAAAACTATCATCTTCAAGCAGCTTAAATGGGGACACTAACAGGACAAACAACTGATACAAAAACAAGGATGAAAGTATGAAGGATTCAATGATATCATTCTTATAATTTTTTTCCAATATTGTATGAAGTAAAAAATCCATTAAAATCTTAAACTTGTTCTTAAAATCGTTTTTAAAAAGATTCCCTCCTCCCCTACCCCATCCCTTACTTCACTAATTTTCTGATTTCTTTCCCCTCTACTCTCTATTAATACAAGGAAATTTTAAAAGTAATTTTATTTCATTTGCGGTGGATAAAATACAGGATAATGAAACTAGATAATATTAAAACTCTTACTATATTTTACAACAAAATAATCAATTGAAAATTGTTAGTACGTGAAAATAATAATGATGATGATGATAGTGATAGTGATGATTGAATCTTTTAAAAGCTCAAATAAGAAAATACAATACAACCAAAAGAAAAGCAAATAACGGTAAAAGGAAAATAAAACAAAAAAAAAAACAAAAAAAAAAGGAAAATACTAAAAGAATTTGTAAAAGAAAATTGTTTACAAATAACACGAGATTTTCGTATTAGGATTTTTGGATTCCAATTCGATTCGTGATTCGATTAATAAAAAAAAAAAAACAAAAAAAAACACGAAAAAATATCGATAAGAAAGAGAAAGAAATAAGAATTTTTTTTTTTTTTATTATTTTTCATTCATTTTTGAAATTAAATACGCTCTTGTAACGGGATACTAAATAACAAATCGACAAAGTAACATGAAAACAATAATGATCAGGACAAAAAAACAACAAAAACAACAAAATAAAAACAAAAACAAACAAACAAACAACATACAGAAAGGACATAACTCTTATATTGGATTATTTACTTTGGTTTAAAAAAAAAAACAAAAAAATTTTTGAAAAAAGGACAACCAAAGAAATGTAGAAAGAAATGGAAATATAAATTAGATTTTTTTTTTGTTTTTTTTTTTTTATATATTTCTATCTCATTCTCATTTTATTCTATCTCATTAAATAAAATAATACTGTTATTTTAATGAAAAAAAACGTTAGAAAATTGCATATAAAAATTGCTTTTCACTCATAATTTATTATTTTATTTAAAAAAAAAAAACAAAATGGATGAAAATAATTCTTATATGGTATGTGTGTTGAAATAATTTTTGACCATTGACTTGGTATACGAGCAATAAGAACTACATTGACCCAGGAATATTTATGTGGAACTTATGATATTATTAAAATGGTAATAAAAGACATTTTGGAAAAATTTTAAAAGAAATCAAAATATATTGGGTATTTATTTGAAATGAAATTAAAGAAAAGAATTTTGATTTTAAGCAATTACCACATTAAGTAATTTGATTTTATTTTTGGATAATTAAATTTTTCTCATAGAGGCCACAGTTGTTTTTTTTATCCTTTTTTATTAAAAAGTTTTAGCCCTTGGATCATATTTTTAGTTAGATTATGACATTCTAAATAAAATTATTAGTCAGTTTGGTAGAGCGCTTAGTCTAAAAAATTTAGAAAATTATGAATTTAGAATTATGTATAAGAGTTTGTTTTATTCAAAGTATAACAGTTTTATCAATCTTCGAATCGTATAGGAATTAAAATTAATATTATATTTTTAGTGGGTGAGCATTTGGCTTACTAACCGAGGCGGAGCGGGTTCGATTTGCGTACGGGTCATGAATCTTTATACCCGTGCATACATATATGAACATCGGGTATATTAGATTTGCTCCTCCGTTTGTAACGCATCGATCTAGACGAGCTAGATATAGTGTCAAGGGTACGTATCGGCTCAGAATCGAAAAATTAGTCGATCTAGCTATGTGTGTCTGTCCGTCCGTCCGTCCGTCCGTGCGTCAGCACGATAACTCAAAAACTAAAAGGGCTAGAGTCTTGAAATTCACACAAAGTCATTTTTAGACAATTTCTAGGTTCCCTATTGTTTTTGGTTAAAATTTTTTTTTTTTGTTTTTTTTTTTTTATTTTTTTTTTTTGTTTTTTTTTTTTTATTTTTTTTTTTTTTTTTTAAGCTTAAGTTATGGGACAATGAATGAAAATTTTGTTTTTTGTTTTGTGATTTTTTTTTTTTTTGTTAATTTTTTTTTTTTTTTTACGTCAAAATTATGGGGTAATGAGTTAAATGTATAAGGGAAGTAAATTACGGTTTATTTTATACACCATAGTGGGTATGCACGGGTATCTAAAAGTTGACAAGGGCAATTATAATCTTCCTCGTTTTAATTGAAAACAAAGTTATTAAAAAAACAATTTTTCTCTACAAATCCCCTATATTTAAACCATATCGTTAATTTTGCGCCACCCTGTATAACATGTAGAAACGTCTTAGATTTTTTATATTTTTCATAACTTTTCGTAATTTTTGATTTCCAATTCCCCAAGTTTTCTTCAAAAAATTCTGAAATAAAAATTAAAAATAAAAATAAATTTCAAAAGTTAATAAACATTCTAACCATATCGGACGTTTTTCGCCACCCTGTAGAGGTGTATATATTGGAGCATCGCTTTGATCATCGATAAACAATATAAATTTTCTATGCTATGCTCCTATCAACTCTTTTTTCACTTATGGCAGCTCCAACATAAACGCATCCTTTGAAATATATCAAATAAGTGTTTCGTCTTTCCAATACCGCTAAATTCATCAGTAGGCATTGTAGTGTTGGAATCCCCAAGAAACTCTACATTTAATATTCGATTCGTTTGAATACTTAAATTAAATTTTCAGAAGTTTATCTGTGAGTTATTGGAGCCCTTAATACTATGTGTAAACAAAGTATTAACAAAATATTAGATTTCAAAAAATACTTAAGAAACCGAAATTTTTATTGTATTTTAAAAACTAAATTACAATTGTAGTTTATCTTATTTCTTAATCTCATATTAAAATTAAAATTTGCAAATTTAAAAAAAAATTGTTAAGTATTATTCTAGCAATTTTTAATTTAATTCTTTAATTTATATTGTAGCTTCCTAAATTAATTTCTTTAATATCAAATAATTTTTAAGATATTCTTAATGTCAAATATATCATAAATTTTATGACAAATGTCAATTTTATTTAACATTAGAATTGTTTAATTTTCACAATATGTTTTATTATTTCATGACTATTATTTTTTCTGTAGAAAATTGAATAAAATTTATAAATAATATTTAAATACTATTCTTATTGTTAAATTTTAAAATATTAATATTAATTTATTTTATATAATGTTATAATGTTTAAATAATCTTTAGAATAAGAATATTTTCAAAAGACAAAACAAAATATATATTATTTAAATCTCTTATTAGTCTAGCCTATCTTGTATTATATGGTTTCCGGGGACAACACCATACACCAGTAAAAACATATAAAACCATCAATCATTAACACATTTGTGTGTCTAAGAATTTGAGCTTGTTTACTATATTATATACAAGTATTCAACTTTGTTAAACTATTAATAATCCTTTGACACATTCTATTAAAAAATTGTTATATTTCTAAAGAATAATACTACATAAGCCTATCTGTACAGTGGTGGGCATAACACAAAAGTAATTAGATCAAAATGAACTGTGATTTTGGAAACCTAGTTTGAATATAGTAAGCACATGGCTTTCAAACTATTGAATGTGAAACTTAATGATCTAAAATCCAAATAGAAGGTAAAATAAATTTGTTGACATTCTAGGTTTCCAGCTGTAAACTGTACTAGAAGTCTATTATTATTGCCTCTTCGTTCAGTCTTCTTAAAAAACTAACAGTAAAATCTTAAGTAAAATACTTTCAATTTTTTTCTCAAATATTTTACTATGGACTTATTTTATTGGAACTCCATTGTACAATTACAGATTTTAGTTTTATATAGAAGTATTCACTGCATTAGAGAATATTAAGAACAAATATTAATATAGGAATAATTTTGATTAATATTCGAAACTATATGTGTGCTTGTTTATCAATTTTCTTATTTTCAAACCAACATAGATCGGGATTTCGTAGGGAGGGTAATATTTAGATAGTACGAAATAATAAAATATCCCTGATTAAAATTCATAACAAAGCATTTACTTTCATTCATGTTTCATTAGAAACCAACATGATGTTGACCAACAAAATAAATTTTCAATAAAAGGATGTGGGAAAATAAAAGTAACAGTATTTCCTGCAAGAGGAAAACTGTTGTTTTATAGTAAACACAAAATTTAAACGTGTTTATCATTCAAACACATTATCATAATGAATCCTAAATAGATGTGATAGTCTTTCTGTATATTATATTAAATAAAATAAAATGATAATTCTCACATAGGTTCTAATTATCATATTTAGTAAGAAGTTATAAATGCTATATTCCGGTCTTAGCCAATTACGACGACAGAACGTGACGATAGGTAGTTGAACTACCTTGAACTCTAAGGTCACTTAAGATCTAGTCTAAGTACATAAAAGTAAAAATTAAGAATGGACTACTTCGAATATTTCTTTATGTTTTACGTAAAATGTCAAAGCGTAAAATTTAAAGCTGTTAAATAGCAGCAACTGGTGATTGGCCAAGGAATGCGAAAAAAAAAATCAAAAATAGGACAGATTTCAATCAAATTATTAATTATGCTGCATAACTTCATAATTTTGGAAAGTCAAAAGATAATAATGAGTTTTTTGCCATCTTAATTAATTGAAATTATTAATATTAAAATAAAATCAAAAAAATTAATGGTAGTCCATATAATTAACTCATTAGGATGATACGCTAATGCAAATTAAATCAGTGAATTAATATCAAAGCAAAAATTTTCAAGTTCATTTTTGTATGAATTTCATGTGAATTAAAAATTTGGTATAAATACTGATGACATTTGCTAATTTGATATCAGTTTGAAAACATCTCTTTTCTTGTTAACCAAAGACTAAAAAAAACAAAACTAATAAAAATGGTATTATTAAAAAATACATGTAATTAATATTTTTAGCTTATATAATAATATTTTTTATAATATTTCAGAAATCCATAATTTTTGCTATTGTTGCTATTGCTGGATTAGTTGCTGCTGATGTATCAGAATTAGATAATGGATATGGATATAATCCACCAGCACCACCAGCTCCAGCACCAGCACCAGCACCAGCACCAGCACCAGAATACTTACCACCAGCTGAACAACATGAAGAAATTGCTGCTTCACCACCAGCTGCACCAGCACCAGAATATTTACCACCAGCTGAAGAACATCATGAAGAAATTGCTGCTGCTCCACCCGCTGCACCAGCACCAGAATATTTACCACCAGCTGAAGAACATGAAGAAATAGCCGCTGCACCACCAGCTGCACCAGCACCAGAATATTTACCACCAGCTGAACATCATGAAGAAATTGCTGCTGCTCCACCAGCTGCTCCAGCACCAGAATATCTTCCACCATCTGATGAAGCTGTTGAACCTGAAGCTGCTCATGATTTGCAAGATGATGGTTATCATTATAGAACTGTTAAACATTACAAACTTAGAAGCAGATATTAGAAAAAAAAGTATCATAAGTACTAAGTACTGAAAAAAAATAGTTTAAGTTGTTGTTATGACTTGTTTTGTTATTTGTTATTTGTTATTGTAATTAAATCAAAAATTTTTATACAATTGAAAAAAAATTCACTTTTCTTTTTAATTAATAGTTATATTGTATATTTTCACTAAGCTGCTGTGGAAGGTTCTATTTACCTCTTTTTCATAATCAAATTATTACTTATCTTCAATTGGAATATTAGGGATTACAGGTTTACCAATATTATTGCTGAATGAACCTTCACTATTACTAGGAATAAGGTGCTTATGGTCATTCTTGGAATGTCTTTCGTCAGATTTTTAGCAACTAGAGAAAAACCAACACTGTTAATTTGATCAATTTTATGACTAATCAACCGCCTTTAATTTTTTCATATTGGGTCTCCTCTGTTGTCCTCCAAAGGCTTTCTTTCTCAATTATAGATAGAAATTTTATTCAAGTTTTTTATGTAAATAGTTGTTTTTGTTAGTATAAACTTGCTTTTGCTTTCTTTACTTGTGTTGTACTTAGAGACCTATTAATTATATAATATATGGAACGTTCGAAGGTTACCTAAGAACATCTACCAATTACAATAAGGTTACAGCATATTTTTTTCTAAGTTAGGTGCCTTACAAAAAAAGTCATTCCTTTTTAAAGTTGCTATGCATACTAAAACTACTTTCGTAGATAGATTTTCCAAAGTTTAGCTGGTGCGATTCCATATTAAATTTCGAAATTTTCCATACAGTGGTTTCTAACAAAACCTCTCCACTAAAAATTCACTAGAGCAAAACTATTTGACAGTTTAATAAACAGTTGAAGTTTAAGCTTATGTGAAGTTACAGGAACTCTAGTACCGCAAGGCGTCAAAATTCAAACGTTTTTAGCGCTCAAATTATTATTTATGTGACCGGCAATTTTGTGACCGTATAAGCCGATTAATATAAATGATGATGTTATTAATTATTTCACAATTTTTATAATTATTAGAAGACTTTTGAAATACACTTTTGAGGCCCGCGAATCTAAAATTAATTTTAGAATTTTAAAGACATAGTCTTACAAAACTAAAAACTTTAGATTTAAAACTTTTAAGTCAGTGACATAACAAAATTTTGCTCCAATTTACACTTTGTATAACCTTCAATGAACTCAATTTTTTTCAAATGTCATTTCTACAAAAAAAAACTTTTGTAAACTCTACAAAAAAATTTAATTTTTTTTGTTATATGCCCTTCTTTCTCTAATAGTCTAGTCTGGCGATATTTATCTAATTAAAATTATTAAATTTTGCAAAAATCTGCATTTATAAATTTTCATAATTAATCTAATTTAATCTGTAGCTACGAACTTAATCAAAAACAGTTAGTAATTCGATGAAAGATTAAAACAAGCCCCTGAAAACTGAAGAATTAAATTAAAAAAATTAGCCGTGAAATGTTGCAAATTAATTAAAATATCTATAAATAATATATTTCATTCATAATCTCTTTAAATAAAACAAAACAGTATCAAAGTTATTAAAAACAACATAATCGCTTGACCTTGACTTCTAATGGTTCAATATACAAACATAAATTTGTTTGTTTTCTCTGTCATTGTCTCCAAAGTAGATATGATTTTTCTGTTTTTTTTTTTTTTTTTTTTTTTTTTGAAAAGATGCTAATGTTTTAATAATCTTTAGAAATTAATGTAGACTTTTAGGCGTTATGTTTATTCATAACTATCAATTTTAAATTATATGCATATATATTTTATAATGAAGCCAGAAGGTACATTAACACAAAGTTGGCGATTTAATAAATCATAGATTAACCAATTAATTATTATAGTTTAATTTATATTCAAATTATTTTGATTAGTTATTATGAAACTTAGATTAAGTTTATAATGTTGTTGTTGTGAATAATTAAAATACAAATTTAATTTTAAAAAATTTATCAAACACCGTTGAGCGTTTTTCTAACAAATTTGATTGCCGACGGTTGTTGGTAGGCCAGAGTGAATGTAGATCCTCTATGAGGATGTAATTTAAACCCTTAAATTTGGACAAATTCCTGGTGTTCTTTTATAGAAATAAAACAATTAATACCTCCACTCAAAGTTTTCCAACGTGAAGCAAGGAGTGCAACGCATGCTCATCTCTATTTTGTTGAATTATTAAGATGGAAATTCGTTTGTTATTTCCTTAACTGTCTTCCATATTTTTCCTTTTATCCTACATGATCCATTATGCAAACTCCCATCCATAAAACCAAACTGTAAATTTGTAGGCCTATCCTAAAGTTTGGTTTTGAAAGAGTGCGGTTTTAGTATGTTAACGTCACACACTACCCAAAGGCACTGCATACAATTTCAACGGATGGCTTTCGATGCTTTCCATGTCTCTCGTAAAATAAAAAAAAAATTAACTTGAAGCTTGGAATTAAGAATGCGTACTAAGATATTAATATTCTAATTGCTTCTAAAAAAGATATTCTGGAACTTAATTTTTTGGTTTTTATACGAGAGAAGCTTCAAAATCCAACCAATGAAAACGAGCGTAGTTCTTTTGAGTAATGTAAGACCGTAAAAATTTAAACTTAATCCAAATCTCCTTTTTAAACACTTTAGCGTAAGATCTAAAGATACAAATGTAGTGTTTATTTACGAGGAAAAGAATGCGGAAAGACTTAAAAAAAATAGGGGGCGGAAACTTAAGTTTTAAAAGTTCCAACCACTTTTTGTGGTTAACAGTTTTTAAGTTTAAGATATAGGAGGCAACCTATGAAGAAAGAGTAAGCACTATTCAATAAATTTGTTCGTACTTAATAAAGAAAGCAACCAATTAATAAAATCAAGGCACGTCAACGAATTTGTTTATATTTATAAAAGGTCTGCCTTGCTAATAAAGATGACATTGTTAACTATAGGATAATTGAATATGGAATGGAATAAATGGGATATTGCAAATAATAGGATAACTAGCCATTAATTTTATGATAAAACTGTTTGTTATCCTATTATTCCATTCCATATTCAAATATCCCATAGTTGTCAATACTATTAAAAAAACTATTTCCTCATTATAAATTTTTTTTTTTTAAATAAAACCAATTTTATACTATTTAACCAATTAATCGACCCTTTTACCAATTTATTCCATTATTTTAAAAAAATAAGTTATTATAAGATATAAAATTTTATTTTAAATAAAAATAAAAAAAAATTAAATAAACTTATACGGTATTTTAAGTAGTTTGTATGTAAATGATTTGAACCAAACTTGTAAATGACAACATAATAGTAGCATAATAAAACACTATCTACTAACGTTCAAATAAAATGCATAAAAGTTAGGCAGCAAATCTCATTTAAAAAAAAAAAACATTCAGAGTAACATTAGCATAAATCTATCGAATATTCAAAATCTGTAACATAGAATATGTAAATTTGATTAAAATGTTATTAATAATTTATTATGTTAATTTTTGGATGAAATTTTCACGAATAAAAAAAAAAAATTTAAAAATTAAATCAAGAAAAAAGAAATGAAATATACAAAAAAAAGAATAGAGGCGACCGCGAAGATGCAACAATGAAAATACAAAAAAAAAAAAACAATAATAATGAAAAGGTAAACAAAGCATATTAAAATCAAAGTAAATTTCAAGTTCATTCCAAATAAATTAAAAACTTCCAATTAGTATAAATACTGATTGCATCAACTAGTTAAGTATCATTTTGAAGTCTTCTCTTCTAATAGAAACTAAAGAACAGTTAAAAAAAACCAAAAAAACCATCTAAAATGGTATTATTTAAAAATATATTTATACTTAATAATTTAATTAAACTACAATTTTTGTTACATATATTCTAGAAATCAATCGTTTTTGCTATCGTTGCTATTTTTGGATTAGTTGCTGGTGATGTATCACATTTAAATCATAATGGTTATGATTACCATCCACCAGCACCAGCTCCAGCACCAGAATATTTACCACCAGCACATGAAGAAATTGCTGCTGCACCACCAGCTGCTCCAGCACCATCATATTTACCACCACCACACCATGAAGAAGTAGCTGCCGCACCAGCCTCAGAATATTTACCACCAGCACATCATGAAGAAGTAGCTGCTGCACCACCAGCATCAGAATATTTACCCCCAGCACATGAAGAAATTGCTGCTGCACCACCAGCATCAGAATATCTCCCACCTTCCAGTGCTCATGTAGAGCCACAAGCTGCTCATGATCTTCATGATGATGGTTATCATTATAAAACTGTTAAACGTTACAGATTAAGAAGCAGATTCTAAATGATGTTTTCAGTATAAATCTATAGGTATATACTAAATACTGAAAATTAAAATAGTTTAAGTTTAATTGTTATGACCTATTTTGTTTAACTTGTTGCTATATGTTATATGTACATAAATATTCAATTTTATTTTTTATGAGATATCAGATAATTTAATATTGAATAAATTGTTATAAAAATTAAATATCTATTTTATTCTTAATTAACATTTCAGAATTTTTTAATTATCATATTTCATACATATGTTGATAATTCGAAAGGATTGGTTCTATTTGACAACATTACAATTAGAAAATCTTAAAATTTTTATATCATGTACAAATGGATTTTAAAATTTTTTATTTTTAAAACTTTCTCATTAAAACTTTAAAGAACCCTCATAAAAAATGGTACTAATATTTATTTCGGAAACTACTGTTTAAGGAAACAAAACAAGTTGTACAAGTTTAATGTACTAACATCCCTTTTACGTTCAAAAAACTAATGTCAACATTTAATCTTCTGTAGTAAAGCTTTTATTAAAAACAATTTCCGGTAAAATGTCATTAAAAATAAAGTGATACATTTCCTGTTTATGATTTTAAATGTATATTCTTTAAAATTTTGTAAATAAAAAACAAATATAATTTTAAAAAACGTAAGTAAATTTAAATTGATATATTGAATGAGTGTCCACTAAAAACTCCAAGGAACTGAGAAGACGCATACAACAGTGACCATGTATGGTTCTAAATATTTATTCGTCAAGATTTGAAAGTAAGAAGCAAGCCTAAATTCCAAACTGGTCTTTTTTTTTTTTTTTTTCTTATTCTCCTATGGAACATAGGCTTCCACATAGCCTCTTCAATTTAGCACTGGTATTTTTATTTCTGACCAGGTTTTTCTCGGTAGGACACATTCTCTCTGGACTGTTCTCCTCCAGGTTGTTTTTGGTCTTCCCACATTTCTCCTACCCCGTGGGTTCCAATTTAGGACTTGGCGTGTCACTAATTTAATTGCCCGCCTTAGAATGTGCCCAATCTACTTCCATTTCTTTTCTCCGATTTGGACCCAAACTGGTCTTAGTTACGGTAAAATAGTACAAATACAAAAAATTGCTTTTAAAACCGCTTTTCCCGGGCGTCATACCCATGCGTGCGAGTCTTTTACCGATTTGGTAGGATAGTCTCTACTATAACTTGAACTATGATTAAAATTTGTGATTTATATCGACCATTCCCCTTAAAAAACTAAATAAAATATTAGATATTAAAAATAAATGATATAATTTATTGGTATCCAATTTAAAACCAAAGATCACAATTTTAATCTAAATCTTCATTGAAAAATGAAGATATCTTATGAAGTTTAGTGTATAAAATAAAATGAAAATTCTTATAAAATGGACATAATCGGAAACTTCTTTTCGTTTCATAATAAAGCAGTAGCAGTTTTATAATATTGCAAACTTTTTTTCAGTTTATTTTCTTTTTTTTTATATTCTATTTATTTTTAATTTTATACATTTTTTTATTTGAAAGAAAATAAAATATTATTGAATAGTAAAAATTTTTTTTAAGTTTTTATAATACACTCAGTGACAAAAAAAAAATTAATTTTGTGATGTGGTTTTTCTTCAATGAAAAATTTGTTTTATTTATTTTGACTGATTTGTCATAACTATTGTGTAATATGTGTCAGAAGCTGTTAAGCAGTTAAATGTGCAAATTCATCTATTCTCTGCATTTTTTGTTAATTTTTAGCTAATTTTATTCTTTAATTTTTCTTAAATACGCGTACGGAGATGAAATATCTTAATGAGATCGATCAATAAATATACATAATGGATATTTGATCTTAAAATGAATTTTTTGAATTTCATCACTAGATTTAAATGAGCAGATTTTATGATCACGTCAGAAACAATATCGTATAATTTATTGAGGTCTGGGACACTATATTTTAAGATGTTTAAAATTCTTTTATTTTTATTGCAGTTTAAACTTTTAATTCTGCTATTAAAGAATTGTCATAAAAGACAATTTTTAAAATAAATTCAATAACTAGTTCAATTCAAAAAAAATTCTTATGTCGTCAGTTAAACAATCGGATTGGGGAATATTGAAAAGTACAGTGAATTTGGCTATAGTTTTGGAAAAATTACCAATTAAATCAATATGAAGGATTGGAAAAGAGTGGCCACATTTGACAAATTTAACTAACCGCTCAACTCAAAATTTTGGGTCGCTCATAATTCAACAAAGCGCATAACTCATACCTCTATCGGTTTCAATTTTAAGCAGACTAAATTAGTGGGCGGACTCTAATTTTAAGTTGAGTGAAGAGTTGAGCGCAACTTAAATGAACTTCAAATCAAAAAAAAATTTTCTTTATTTAATTCGAGTGGCGTTCAACTCATCTTTCAGCTCAAAAGCTGAGGTTGGAGTCCGTCAAACTGTCAGCGCATGCCATTAGCTCAAAATATAAGCGGATTCAATATCAGCTTGTGACAACCCTGGTTTTAAGCACATTTTATTGGTTTAGAAGTTAACTCCAGGATTACATGGTATTGGTATTAAAGCATTTAAGTATATTACTTTGTTGATGTCGAATTTTAATTAAGAGTCAATCTGGAATCAGGTTTTCCAATTTTGTTAATAAGGTGCATTAAAAGGGAATTACAGTTACTTAAACATTTATAGTTTGTATAACACTATAGAGGAACAACTGTTACTCTAGCATTTATCTTAGACAAATTCTAGTCGAATTATCGTGCCATCTTCCTGACGCATAAATACTAATATTCATACATGTGATTATTATTTTCAAAAACATTTACCGGGACTGGACCTTAAATTTTTATATTTTATTTTTCGCAATATTAAAGTTTTTATGTTAAGTACTGTATTTAAATGTCTTTTTTCCTTTAATATTTTTTATTATCCTGTCCTGCAGTTTTAAGATATCAAAAATACATATAAACTTATTTAATCTAAATGTCATCCTTATGTGGGATAATCGAATCTTTACAAAAAAAATGTGTGACACAAGATTAAAAGGATATAAAAAATACATATATATATGTAAGTGTAATAATAATAATAATGATATTTTGGTGTCAATGTATTATTCATTTTTTATTGGAAATTTTTTACAAAATAATACACAAAATAAAAAGTAAGAAATGATAAAAGAATTCTGAAAGACCATAAAATGCATGACTAAATTATAAATGAAGCTGTTGGTCATTAAATGAAACCATTTAGTGAT
Organism: Dolichopus griseipennis; assembly: GCA_963082915.1. Lineage (NCBI taxonomy): Eukaryota > Metazoa > Arthropoda > Insecta > Diptera > Dolichopodidae > Dolichopus > Dolichopus griseipennis. The sequence continues at coordinate 4,905,534 of OY720445.1, forward strand.
CGTCTTTTAAAAGTAAAAACCCAAAATAAAAGATTAAAAATGTTTAGAAAGTATTTACAGTATGTCTATATATTGAACTTTTTTTTTCAATTTATAATAAAACAAACATTAAATGAAGTTTGTAAAAATTTAAAATGATCTATTAAAAACAACAGAATGGGTTCTAAAATGAGGAGGACTCTTAAAAAAGCTTAAAATGTTTATTTGCAATAAAAAAATAACCTTTTTTTTTATTGCGAAAGAAAATTAAAAATTGTCCTTTATTTTATTTCAAAAATAAAATTAATTGCTTTCACCGGACCGGACCTTGTAATAATGAACTTGTAATGATAATTGAAATATTAATGGGAATGAATTGTCAATCCTATTACTAGGAGTCAAAGTAAATGTGGGATGAAATTTTTAACAATTTTTAAAAAATTTTTGAATTAAACGTAATCGGAATTGCTTAACAATTACATTGCTAAAGTTGTTAGTTTGATTCCATTTTTGGAAGTGTGGGAGAAAATGTTTAGAGATTAAGACGCAAGAACCTCAATGAACTTAACAACTTATTTATAAATTTTAAAATTTCTAGGCACTCTAGAAGTGTGATTGTTGATTTATCAGTTTTTTAAAAATTCAATATTTTACCGTTATTTTAGATAGGTCCTCAAATCTTGATTAATTTAACAATTTAGTTTCCTATTCGTGAAAGTGCACAATATTCGACTACAAATGTTTAAAAAAATCTATACTATGTACAACATGCAATACGACTTGTGTAATAATTCTTAATTTTAAAAATGTTCTGTTATTCATAATACAAACTTTAAACGAATATTTTCGGAACACTCTTTACTTAAATATTTTAACAAAAAAAAAACTTTAATGATTTTTTTAATTTAGTTTAAACACCATAAAATGGTAAGCTTATATCATTTTATTAGACAATAGATTTTCAAGAAATATTTAAAATTAAATAAATTAAAAATTAGGCGCCAAAAGCTTTTTTTAAAAATTCAAAAATTGATTCAAAACCGCTTTAAAAAAAAAGAAGATACGTTATGAATGTTATTGCTTTATTTTTTAAAAAATATCTTAAAGATAAATTTGACTATTCCCTTTAATAAAAAAATTATAATAAAATATTTTATATTGAGCTTTTGAAATTTTTTTTATTTTTTTATGTTATAACAGTAATTTTTTTTTTTTATTTCGAAAAGTTTGATATTAAATATCTATTAGTATGATGGACTTCCGGTATGATTGATTTAATGTGGTATTATATTTTTTTAATATTTCGCAATAATATTTAAAATCGATTAAAACTCGAAAGAAGAGCAGAATTTTAATAGCTTATTTTAATTATAATAATAAAAACTTTTAGTTTAGCTTCAACATTATATTACTGTAAACGATTTTTTTTTAAATAATTGGGCGCTTTAAATTAATTTTAAAGCTTGCGATGAGTATTATTGGATGCAAAGTAATTGATATCTATAATGATTTTAATTTTATATAAAACTTTTTAAAATAATTTTTTATAGCCTGAATTTATTCATTCATTTTATTATAATTATATATTTGAACATATATTGAATCATTTAAAAAATCATTATGAAAGATTTCTGAAATGTTGGCTTAGATTTTTATCATTTTATGCTCTATTCAAAGTCGTTTTTTTTTTACACTCTAGTCAAACTCTAGGAACGAATTCCTTTCCACATAACTATGTGTTCAATAATTGTTTAAATTATGAAATATTAACAATTTATTTGTCTAGTTCTTATATAAATGATATTTTATTATTTCGTTAATTCTTATAAAATATTTGGTATTGTTCCACTGAAGGATGAAGCTCAACTGTTTAATAAAACTGGCATAAAGCTTAAATGTCAAATAAAACGTCAGTTGTCATAAATGGCATGACAGGATTGTCAATTAAGTCTATTTTATTTTATTTTGAACCAAAACAAGGTTTTTACAAAAAATTCTTATAGCTAAAACTTAGAAAAAACATGAAATTTAATTACATAGCAAAAATATTAAATACATTAACAGCAAAAGATTATTTATTTGTTTGTTAATTGTAGAAAATGCATACATAGAAAAAACGCAGTTAAAATTCAATTTAGAAAGTTAAAAAAGTAACTAAAATATAAAATAATGTGAACTTGAAGTGTAATATATAAGAATATACGAGTACTGAAGGTTAAAATTATGGTCTTTTTTGAATTTACGTTTAAAAGTGTATCTAGAAATTTGCTTTGTAAAATGTTGACTGTGTTTATTGACTGTAACGCAACAATTGTTTATTGATTTCTTTTTTTCGTATTCTGTTCTATGAGTATTTTCAACTAAATATTTAATGCTTATCGTATTTCTCCCCCCATTGTTTATTTTAAAATTATCTAATAAAAATGTTGTGATATTTCATTTCCAGTTGTTTCATTACTATGTGAATATGCATGGGCTTGGCTATGAGGCACAGGAAGAGGAAGGAAAATAAGATAGAAAAGGAGGGTTGCTTATATATTTCTATCAGAATGGAATAATCTATCCATCGCGTAAATTAAACCATCTTAGAATTTCCACTGAGTAAATTTTTAAGAAAAAATCTGCTGAATTCCGCCAAAATATTTTATACTAAGACAGTTTTAACTAAGGAAGTTATTTATCAGAATTATATTTGTTTTACAGTATTGCTTAACAGTATTCAAATCAAATATAATTTTTACAGCTTCCTATATTTTTTTAATACCTTTACTAATTATACTAAATATACATTCTTTTATTAAGAAGTTGTATCTTAAAATTTATTTTTAAATTTCTAGAATCTTAAATGAATTTAATGCCCAGTGAAACTTAAAATTATAAAAACCAATAAACATTAAGTCTTAAATATTTAATTTATGAACTATAATATTACAACAACTAGTTTTGCATAAACTTTAAACCAAATGAACTGTAAAATATTAATAGGAAACTATAAAATTTCTTCTATTTATAATCTAGAAAAACATTTTAAAAGCTTAGCACAAGTTAAACATAACTATACGAGTATTAACTTAAATAAAAAAAAAAACAACTAATAACAATAAATTCAGAATAATGTAGTTAAAATATTCTTTAAAAAAGTTTCATTATCTTTTAATTATCTACTAAAAAATTTTGAATTGGGCTAATGAATTTCACTTTTAAATTTTGATTTGATTTTAATTTTAAAAGAATTGAAGATAATTAAAAAAAATCATAAACAAATAGTTAAATCTTATACTAGCTTACAAATTCTATTACTTATGTTTTTATTATTAAAACGAGTTTAACTGTAGCATCATGTAGCTAGTCTTATGGTTACATAAAATAGGAGTTGTTAACCGAATTATAAAAAGATTAAGTTACGCAATTTATTTATTTATTTTGAAAATTTTATTATTTTTTTTAATATCCGCTTTCCATTTTTATACTTTAGATTTAAAAAAAATTAATTTAGTTTATTATTGTATATATACATATATCTTTTGTGTTAACATAATTATAAAAGAAAGAACTTCCAGTTTTTTTAAATAAGGAATTTAATCATATAAATTACTAAATTAGTTAATCAATTCAAGAAGTAAAAGATAAATAAAGAAATATAAAAACTTGTTTTACGCTTTTTAGTCGTAATTTTCTTCCGAAAATTAAATATAAACCCATGCTTTTTTGCAGATATTAAAATTTTTACAACCCACTCTGATGATTTTGTATTGAGATAAAGAAACTAAATATAAAGTTACTTATATGTATAATTTCCAAGGTCTAACTTTTACATAGCAACCTCTAAAAGACATATTTTATGTTGTATGTTAAAGTTTGAAACTCCAGAGTATTCACATTTCCATTTAATTTTTTATTTTAGGTCAAAGCCGGGTTTCTCTGATAGATTTAAGGTTTTAACATTGTAAGTTCCCATTTCAGTTATTATTGACTTGAACTTTAACTACTTAGCCTTATCAATAATAAGAATTTGAAAATTCAATACACATATTTTTTATTATCACTTTGTTTGCATAAACTTGGGAACTTTTAATTCAAATTAATTTATTCGATTTTTTGAGAGAAGATATAGATTAAAGCTTTGTTTTATTTTTAAAAATTTATAAGTTTTGAATATAAAAGAAATTTTTCCAAAAATATTTAAAATCAAATTTACTAAAAATATAATTGCATCTCAACGGTATTCGTAAAATCTTTTTCGGTCTACAACATTTGCATAAATCTAGGCGAAACCATTTAACATAAATTTTAAATTTTAATATTTATTTTTTGGATTTTTTTATATTTTATGATATTTGAGCTTTTTTTATTAAAAATTTTTCTGAAAAAAAAATATTTAAAGGTCAATTAAAAATTAAAAGTTTTTTTAACATACCAAACAATTTTTAAACAAAAGATTTAGCGCCAAACTTTATTTTAAAAGTTTTAAATTAGTAAATATTATTTAATTTTAAAAAACCAAAAATTGGCAGAGAAATCAGAGAATCAGGGAATCAGAATAATCGGAGAACCAAATTGCAATAACTTACTTAATTTATTTTAACTTAAAAGACTTCACCCGATTTAAAAGCAACTGTTCTTCACTTAAATTATCTTAAAATTTAGACTACATTTATTTAGTAAAGTCTTTATTTGTGATCATCTTGGTTGTTCAAAAACTATTTTATAAATCACATATTTAATATTATTTGTGATTATCTACAGTTTATATTTGTTGAGTTATATGTTATTTGCAACTCATATAGTAGTTTCACGCAAGCCCCAATGTATAACAATATCACTTTAGTCATTGACTTCTCTTTTATCCTGTTACTCGCCTTGGGAGCATAGTGCTTCTGTTCATTAATTTTTATTCAGAACTTTTTCTACTATTGCATTCTAGAATATTTCGTGTCTATACTTAATTCATTTAGCAACGTTCTTCTACATGTTGCTTTGGATATACCTCTTAACTTGAATCCGTCTTTCCGGCGAATCCGCAGGATTCCAGGTTAGTGCCATTCTTTTTATGGATTCTTCATTATTCCATAGTATACGGCCAATCCACCTCCATTTCCTTCTAGAAAATTTCTTCACTATTAGTTCTTCGTTTGTAAGTGCTCTCAAACCTGTATTTCTTATTCTGTTCCGTTAGAATATTCAGCATATTATTCTGAGATGTTTACTTATGAAGACTTGTAATTTGTGCTTAATGGAATTAGTGAGCAAACATGATTCGCAGTCATATTTTAATGCACATTTTACATACAAATTGAGTACTGCTTAAAATCTGCATACTTTTTTGAACTAAAAGTATAATAATAGAAATTGTTAAGCATTAAGGAAATATTAACTAATATTGTTGGTTATATATACTTGCATATATATAAAATTTTAAACTTAAAATTTCTCTTTAATTAACTGTTTATGGATTTCAATTTAACGAACATCATAAAAATCAATTTTGCAATATATTGCATAATAAATCAAAAATTTTACCTGATTATACCACTTTTTAATCACAAAACGCTTAAAAAATCGTTAATGAAAAACAAAACGCCCCCTACAAAAAAAAACAAGAAGGAAAAACAATAAATTTGTTTTAATAACTTTACATTGTCCCTTGTCTTGTCATCATAATTTAGCATGACAAAAAAAATCAAAACATTTATAAACTGTTTCCATTATAAGTTGAAAACAAAGAAATATATATATATATATATAATGTATAGCGGGAAAATGATTTTTCAAGATGGAAAATTGATTGAAAATTACCTTAAAAAGAAAAATACTTCAATAGAAGAAAATTAAAAACAAACAAAAACCAAATAAAAATCGATTAATTGGAATCCATTAATTCACATATCCGTCAGTCAGTCAGCTATTCATTAAATTCTGTTTCATTTGTCCACCTACAAAATCGACGCCTCTAAAAAAAATTTGCCGTTTTTTTGCTTAACGTTTTTTTTTTACAATAATACGAAAACTTTGTTTTGCACCGGCTGTTTTCAGGGTCAATGAAAATGAAATGAAAAGAAAAGAAGAAAAACAAAAAAAAAACAAAAATAAATAATAAAAGCAACAAAAGTTTATTAAGACGCTTTGTTTTGCTTTTATCACAATGAAAGCTTTTCTGATTTGTATTTTATGAGATTTTACAAATTATCTTATTTTTTTTCTCTGTCTTACTGTGATTTTTTAACTTTGATTTTTTTTTATTAAGCATGAGTTATAATTTAACCGGCTAAAATGAGTTATAAAAAATGGTGAATAAGAAAAGGTAAAGGTTAAATTGATGAAGAAAAGTTAATTAAAAATCTAAATATTTTAAAGCGCGTGATGAATTAATTTTATCCAAATTTTATTACAGAGCTAAGATTTGATGAGTTATCTTGAAACGCGATTCTCTTTTTATAATAATTTTTTGAAATAAGTGCACTTTTTATTCGGTGCGCTTACATGATTTTAATAGTGATGTTTATATTGGAGCATCGATAAACCCTACATAATTTTCTACGCTATGCTATTATATCGACGCTCTTATCACTTATCGCATCTCCAAAATATACACAGCCTTTTTTTTTTTAGCTCACTTGTACCTCAACTTTGACGTGAGGGAGGTCGCGTTTTCTATACAATGTGCACTCGGTATAAAACGTGAATTATCAAATAAAACAAAATTTATGAAAAAAGTAAATTGTTCTTTATGAATTGGAACAAATTCAATAGCCTTGAAAATCTTTACGCATTTTATATTAAAAATCATCACTTTTATTGTAAAATTGACCTTTCGTCTTTTTTCTTTTCTTTATTTTCACAATTAAAAAATATTTTTAAAATAAAATTTTTTTTTTTGTTTATTTAAAGATTTGCCTGTACGACTCTTCTTTCAAATTAATACAAATCGTTGAAGTTAAACCTAAAAAATTTTATGATATCTAATGAAATATATGTTTATTAAAATTATAACGGATTCGGAATTTTTTATTAATAAATTTACAAGAACCTTTATTTTAACAAGGTGTTAATAAATTCAAGTATTTGGTTTTTATTACACTTTTTTACCACTTGCTACTGCTATTTAAAGTGCGGTATAACTATCTATCAATTCGACATTTGAAAAAAGGTTTCTGAGATATGATTTTCTTTATAAGAATTTTATCAGTTTCTAAATCAGAAGTCAGCTGAAATCTCAACTAAGCCAAATTTGGTTTTTCACTTAGACTAAAAATAGAAAGATTAAAGGTACTAAAAATATTTACTTGGAGGTAAGACTACTAAATAAATATTCTACTGATATAGGTTGTACAAAGGTTATAAGTGGACCGACAACTTACTTAAGGTTATATAGGAATAGATTAATTCTCGAGCTAGAAGTCTAGAAGAAGAACACCGAAACTTTATAAGATGCAATGTTTTACATTTTTAATAACAAAATGGAACACTCTCAAATTGAAAATTTATTAGTAATAATCAATTTAAAATAAATTAAAATGGATTACGATCTATATTATCATTTAATATTTTGTAGGCTTATATAACAGGATTTTTTGAATGTCTTACATTGCCATTTTTTAAAGTGTCAATTCCCCTGTATATTACAAATTTAATAAAAAAACAAACTAATTCACATTTAATTCTTTTTGAATTTAAACAAATAGCATAACTAATATAAAAACATATATAATATATAATTAATTGACTTAAATTTGTTAAGATAAAATTGCCTTTTTACCTTAATACATAATGTGTCAAAAATGTGTGTAGTAAAACTGTAATAAGATTTATAAATAAATGTCAATATGACAGGTACTTATTTTAACTGATTAATTTTTTAAAATTAATTATCTTTACATAAGTTTTTATTTTTGGGATTTTTAAAATTATGTCAAAAACCTGTCAAAAATTAATCATAAGCAAGTTTAAAAAAAATTTAAACTACCGGATGAAACCAAGTATAATGCGAAATATTAATGATTGTTAAAATAAAGCAAATAACTGTTAATAAATAATATATATTTAATGAATTATGCAAAAAATTTCAAAAATTTTCTTTTGTTATTTATTTTTTTATTTTGTTTGTTTTTCTTCATTATGTAAAATTAAAATAAAATTGCTTGCTTCCTTGTTTGACTCTTTTAATTGTAGTAATTTTTCAAAAATTTACGTTGATAATTTTTTAAGAGTAGATAAATATTTGTCTGTCTATTGATTTCGTGTTATTTTTAAAACAGTTTAATTTGTAAAACAAAGCCTAGGTTTGGATTTAAATAAGTCTGAGGGACCACAAAACGTAAAAATATAAATCTAAGTCAAAAACATAAAAATTTTTACGATTGACAATCAAGTTTTCATTTTTGACATTTTTGACTTGAAAGTTAGAACATGACAGTTTTGTATTGACAGCTAACAAATTTGACTGTCATTCTGTTTTTTATTGCCTCAAAAATGTAGAAAAAGAAGTATTCTAACTTTTATTAAGAACTCTAACTATGACTACTGCTACTACTATTACTAACTATGACTAAATTTCATTAAATATAACAATTTAAAATTTCAGAATGCATAAAATATTAATGGAATTTTTGTATCAACATTTTTTCGTCATAATTAATTGTCAAAAAAATAAAAACTCAAAAATAAAATTTGGTTATGACAGTAATCACTTCGTACAAATATTTTATTTAACAGGTGTTAGTCAGATATGCTTTTTTTTTAAATTTTAGTTTCCTGGTGATGATTTTCTTTTAATTAATCAAAATTAAAAATATAAAAAATTGTATAAAAATAAAATTAATATGTCTTCAATTTTTTTTTTATTATCTACAATGTAAAAATTCATGTTCTGCCCACTTGGCTTTTGGTGCGTTTTTTTGTGGTATTTTATGTATCATAATAAAAATTCATCCAAATCTTAATAATCGTGATTCATGACCATATAAATCAATTGTTATGCAAATATGGCACACTTGTTAAGATAACAAAAAATATAACTTTTAGGTTTAAAAAAAAAAAAAATCTGCTTTTTTTGTTCAACTTTTTTTAATCTTTATTTTAATTTTAATCGTAGTGTTTAGCATTCTAATAATCTAATATATTAAAAGTTTTTTTTTCTAACTACCTAATTAAAATGCAGATGACTCAATCTGTATCAATTAATGTGTATTTATGTTTTCTACCGTCGGTTTGTTTTTTGTACGTTTTTTTGCTGTCAAAATTTTATTTGATTTTTAAAGTTTTAAAATTCAAATTTGACAGTAAAAAAAACTTTTAAAGTTTAGAAAAAAAATTTCCAAGCTAATTTTAAATATAATAAAGCATATTGAATAAATTGAGCGTATAATCTTTTAAATGCTAGATTTTAATGAAAAAAATGTGTTTTTGCGATTTAGAAATAATTTATTAAGGTGTTTAGTAGTTAGTAAGTTACGATTTATTTACAAGAAAGATAAATTTGACAATTTTAATCGTAATGTTATAATAAAGTATAGTGCTTCTATTGCAATAAAAGACAAGTTAGAATTGTTTTGATCCAGTTCCGTTACTCTAAACCTTATATTAAAGCCATTTTTTTTAACTGTTAGGCTAATAAGCCTGTCTATACCATAGGTACATGTTGGAACATGGGAAGTATTATAATCGTGTTATTAGAATTGATTTTAATGAATGCCACATACAATTTAAACATGAGATAATTCTATAACATGTAGAAACGTCTTTGATTTTCAATTCATACAATTCTATTTTTGTTGATATTTTAATATTTTGTATTTAAGTTATATAATTCTATATCTGTGAGCTTTATTATTTAATTAAATTATTTGTTTATATTGTTATAGTAATGTATTTTTTATTAGAGATACATAATTATTAATTATTGATTAAGCCATTAATTTGAACTCAATGGCAAATGGTAGCTGAGTCGAGCCGAAAACCAGAAAAGTTTTTTTTCCACTTGCACTGGGATTTAAACCCGCACCTTTCGCATGAAATCTCGGCACTCTAACCACTGTGCCATCCAGCAAAGTTTGAATATTATATCAGAACCCTTTTGTAACTTTCAGAAACCTTATAAGTGTTTCAACACTGTTCAGCACTGGAAATTTATTAAATTTACTTAATCTAACTACTCGTCCCTGATAATTACTTTTGCTCTAAACAGCTTTTCAAAAACGAATATGATTTACATTCTTAGAAATGACTACAAATTTTTATAGTTCTAAAACTAAAAAAAAGTTCTTGTTTTTTATTTGAATTTGTTGGCTTTTATTTCATTAAATTTTTAAATTCAAAATATTGTTAAAAATCTCTAAGTTTGGAAATCTCAGGTTTCGGAACTAAAAAGGTAGCTTTAAAAACGAAATATCCTAAAATAAAATTTCAAAATTATTTTGTTATATAATAAATTCTCAAATATCTATTTTAGAATTTTTATTTTTAAAGTTTAATAGGATAAAAGATAAATTAAATAAAATTAGGTTAAAACAAGATTAATATTTTTGAAATTAGGTCATCTTTCTCTGTTCAGAACTTATTTTCTAAATTTCTTAAAATTTGTTAAATAATTTTTAAGATACCATTGATTTAGAATCTTTAAATTAATTATATCAATTTAATTTGAGTATTAGTAAGATATAAAAAAGTATTGAATAATGAATTGCGTTCAATTCTTAAAAATATTATAAATTATTCTGTAATGTATAGAAAAGTTTGTTGAACCAAAGTTCTTTAATAAAATTTTATATTTGGAACCACTTTAAATAATTACTATTACAAATTTTAACAAATCTAGAAATTCTAGGCAACTCTCCATAAAAGGTGAACTTTATTCAATAAAATTTATATAAAATATATTAATAAGCTTTTAATGAAACACCATTTTTAGTCATAGTTGAGTTCTAAATTTGCCATAATTGCTGTGCTGTATTAAATAACTGTTTGAATTTATAAATAATATGTTGTGATGAAATCTAAACAATTTAAATAAAATAATTGAAATATGTCCGATGAGGCAATTTCAAAACAATCCGATGCAAAGACATTTCTAAGTTTTGAGTTAATGAAATTTATTGAACTTGCTTGTGGTTGAAATATTATGGAATCTTGTGAGCCATTTTAAAAACACTTCTTTTTGAGCTAGAAACTTAAATTTTTAGAAGCGGGTCAGATTCCGATGAAAATGCATAATTTAAAAAAAAAATAGTACCAAAAAACATCAAGGAAGCTTACCATAATAGCAAAGTTAAATGTCACAAAGATACTACAGATTTTTTAACATAATTTTTACAGAATAAAATAAAATTATAACAAATAAGACGATATTGCTTAAAAGAGTAATAAACTTAAGTTCTGTGGTCTAATTTATACGGTTAATATATTGTTAGACTACTAATAATTTTGTATATTTTTATATTAACTTGCCGGTGCCTATGGGTTTACTTTTCAGTCTGTGGCACTGTAAGTTCTTAATATTAAAAATCTGACCATAAATTTATAAAAACTATATGGTGTAGAGGTTAGGAAAATGATTTCGGGAGTAAAAATATTTAAGTTCGATCCCCGCTAAAAGATAAAAAAAATTTTATTTTACCTTCAACAGAAATAATATAAAGAATTACAAATAAAATAATTTATTTGGATAGTTTCTTTAAAAATTTGTAACTTTAAAAACTGAAATACTACACTTTGATAATGTTGCCCATTAATTTTTTTCATTAAAAGTATTTTAAAATAAAAGTAAATTGCTGAAATTCGAAACAGTTCTTCTTTCTATTAACCTTAGTGCAGCAATTTAATTTTATATTACAACAGTAACAAATTCAGAAGATCTACCATCAATTTTTTATTTTCTACATTTCAAAGTATTATAAAAGTATATATTGAAAAAAATATTTTTTTTATTATTGCATTTAATTTCAACTAAATTATTCACTACTTATTTCACATCTGAAAAGAGTGGATATATTGAGTTATTCTTTGTATTAATGCAAACTTATAATTTTTTAATCAATTTTATTATGAATTTAAATCAAGTTCATGAATACACGAATAAATTTACAAAAAATCAGAAAATGTTACAAACTTCATATAAATTTTTGACATTATTAACTTGTTTTCAAAATTATTGAAACATGATTGACACGGTGTCAATGTAACTATATATTTTCATTGATATTGATGCTTACATCAAAAATATTTTTATTTAAAAACAATAAAAATATAAATTTTAATATTATTAATTCATTATTAGATTCATAATCATTTATTTTTAATCCAGATACTAATCAAAATCAATTCAAGCTAATTTATTTTAAAAATGCAAGGTTAACTAGGAAATGAAACTGCATCAAAAAATGTTCTTAACCTCGTTTGATGCATAACTATACAAAGGGCCAGCAAAATTATGACAAATTGAATACAAAATAAAATTTTGAACTTGAAAGCTTTTCTATGTTTACAAATATTGTTATTAATTTTTTTTTTTGTTTTTTGTTTACTAACTAAAATAAATTATTTTTTATCAAATATACGAAAGTCTAGACTTAATTTCCATATTTTACATGATTTATGTAAGTATATTTTTTTTTTTTTGTATTGTCGAGAGTTATGTTTGTGTTTGTTTCTACTGTCAATTAAAAAATCAAAGAAACTGTTATAAATAAAAAAGTAACAGAATATAAATGTCAGTTAATGAGTGATATTTTATTTTTTTGTTTGGTCAATCATTTACAGTTATCACAAGAATAGTGAAATCGAAGTTTGGCAATGGTCAGAAATTTGGTGTTCTTATTTGCTATGTAATTTGAATATTGTGGCATTATTACTCCTATTTAGTCTGATGTATATGAAAGTATCTCATTCGGGTTTAAAAATATTTTTTAATAAAACATAACCTCTTCTAAAGAATACAAAAGTGAAGTCTAATATCTAATAAAAATGTATTGTTTAATTTTTGAGATAGGTTGGAAGCTCTTAAAATATTAATATGATCGACTTACGAACTGTTCAGTTAATATGGGATTTTAATTATGCAAATATCGACTTATTTAAAACCCAAAAGGTACTAGTAGTAAGATTGTTTAAACAAAAAAAAAAATATAAAAAATGAAAAATTCGAAAATGTCAATAATTACGATTTGGAAACATCCTATACTGTAAGTTAAGGACCTAATTTCATTTCCATATTTAAATACAATTTTAGACATAAGTCTTTAAGAACTTAACTTTTAAAGTTTTAGAAACAAATGAATATTTCGCTGGGACACAATATTCAGGTCTAAGTGAAACCAATATAATTTGTTGATTAAAAATCATTACTATCAAAAGTTGACAGTTTTTTTACATCGACAATTTTTTCAATATATGAGATTGCCCCCAAAATAATATTGAACAATTTAAGTTTTGTTGATGGCGTTTAAAAATAAATTTCAAATTATGTAAATTTTGCACATAAATTCATTAAAAATAGATAAAAATATTTGTTTTTTTATTTATTATTATTTAATAATTTATATTTTATATATTTTTTTCGTATTGTTCTTCAAATAATTATGCAAAATTTTTATTTTATTTATTTTTCCAATTTTTTATTATCTAATCAATCAATAATATGAAAAAATGAATTTTTATTAAATGTTTAATAAGTTTAATATTTAAATTTTAATTTTTGGAGTATTTAAAGGTTAAAAAAAAGTCATTTTAAAGTTAAACAAAAATAAATTTGCTTTGCAAATTAGATCTTTCGGTACAAGGAAATTTCCTTCAAAAAATCGATTTATTGTCAAATATTATTTAATAATAAATAATATTAAATATAATTTATGTAGAAGTAAATAAATATTAAATAATAATTAATTCAATAAAATTATGTTAAAGAAATATGATATTGTTTTTTTTTTCATTTTTAAATTACAAACATATGCGGGCGTTTTGACAAATTGCATTCAAGAAACTGTCATTTGGTTTGAGTAAAAGTGTAATACGTATAAAAATTTTTAACTGTTATCATGACCGGAATTGTGATTTGACTTATTGAACATATGTAATACATTTGTGTAGTATAAATTATATAATGATAGAAACAAGTGATTGAATCTGATACAAGTATTAAATTACAATATTTTTTAGGACAAAAAACTTATAAATTTTATAATTTGTGCGATGTTATAAAATATTATTTAATTTTTGTAATGAAAATTGTATGAAATTTGGATAATTGGCGAACATGCCTAATGTTGTTCATTTTTTAGATTTAATCCAATTAAAATAATCTAATTGGAGTACAAAAAGCAAACTACAGAATATTGCTGTTGCTATAAAATAAATTTGTGTTAACTATCAAAGTTTTTAATAACAAACTTATGTTAATTACTAAACAATGGAAAGTGACATTAGGGGCTATCGCCGTTTTGGCTATAATGTTAAAACGTTAACTATCACAGGGATTACATAAAGGACAACAAATTTAAATGCTATGCAGATGATGTTGTAATACTTGCTTTGATTTAGCTACTACTCAAAATTTAATATAAACAAATAATTTAATTGAATAATATAACTCACAGATATAGAATTATTTCTTGTTACTCAAATACGAACTTATTACAATAAGTACCAAATGTGTACATTTTATAAAGCATTTGGTATTCATTAAGATCAATCCTATAATTATAAAAATATAATATGATCAGTTCCTTCATTCCTTTCCATATTGTATTATTGTAGATATTGTATAGGAAGGCTTGTTTGTATAAAAGTTAGCTCTTAAAATTATTTAATTAAAAATCATTGAATTATATTCATTACATATTCTTCATATTTAATATCAAATTCAATTGAACTTTTTATTTTAAACCCAACCAAAAAATTTCCTAAGTATTTCCCAAAAATAAATAAAATTTTAATTTATTTTTAAAAGAACAAATTAATAAATGACCTACGATTGTATATTGTTTGTTCTGTTTAAATTTATAAGTGTTTTTTTTTTTTTTTTATAAATTAAATCTCGTTAATTATAATTAAACAATTAAAAAAATAAAAAAATCAAAAAATAAGATCTTTCCTCACGTCCTTTACAGATGACCAATATTATTATAATCATCACTGTCATCATTTACTGTACAAGAATAATTTAGTTTCCCTTTCAATTTAAAGAACGAACAACAAGAGAAACAACAACAATAATGCAATAATTAAAATTTATTTCGGTGTTGTTTGTTTTCTTTATTTTTTTTTTGCATTGTAATTTTATATATTTTTCCCTAATCCGTGTGATCAGTTCCGCTTAACCAGCGCAACACAACCAACAACATAATACACGTTAAAATATCTTTTAAAGATTAAAATCTAAGAAAATATAAATTTATAGATGGTGTCTCTCCCTCCAAAAATATTTATATATACTTAAAATATAATATTGTTCTAAATTGACTAAAAAATTTTCGAGTTTTCGTACACCATTAATAAGATGCGACCAGTTTGGTGATCAACACTGGTTTACTTTTTTATAGAAAATTATATAACAATGACGTTTAAAAATTACACGCTTAAAATATCGCAATTTTTCAATCCCATTCATACATTTTTCTTTTACGTTTATTCATTCTTTATTATTGAATTTCGCGAATTGATTGTGTTTTGTTCTGTTTTGTTTTTGTTTTTTTTTTTACTTTTAACAAGTGATTCTTCGATAAACAAATTTACAAGTTAGAAGAAACAAACGATGATAAAGAATAGAAAATAAAAAACAATTACGAACTTTAAATAATAACAATAATGTAAGCAGAACACATTGGAAATGAACAATTAAAAAAGGCCGTATAAAATACGTGATTTTTTAAATTTTATAATAATTTTGCAGAGGTTCCATGAAATATGTCCTAATTAGTTGGGATTTTTTGTTATTTAGTTTTAGTTCAAAAGCTTAAATTGAATACTATAAGAAATTTGTGGAGTCGTGGAATCTTGGATTCCATGAATTTCAAGTTACTTGGGACCCAATTTTTTTTTAACTCGAGACTCAACAATTACACCGTTACTATCCTTATTACTCTTTATCCTTATTATGTCTATTCATTTTACACAAGTAATTAAAATAAGCCTATGCCATTATCACCACAATATCAAACCTAAAGTTGGACGACACCAGTTCCTGTGACATATAATAGCGTTGTCAACTAACATAGTGTTGTCAACAATTGTGCTTAATTTAAAGAGACTCCTTGTAAACCTATTTATTTCTAAAAAGTAACGGAAGAGTTACGGCTAGGTGGCATAGTGGTTAGATTGCCGACCATTCATGCGAAGGCCCGAGTTGGAGTCCCAGTGAAAATCAAAAAATCTAATTTTCGACTCAACTCAGCTACTATTCGCCATTTTGTTCAAATTAATGGCTTAATCAATAATTATTAATTATATATCTTTAATAAAAAATACATTAATATAACAATATAAACAAATAATTTAATTGAATAATATAACTCACAGATATGGAATACCAATTGATTAATATCAAATACAAAATATTACAATATAAACAAAAATGGAATTGTACATATTATAAGACCTAGTTCTATATCATATTTAAATTGTTTGTGGTATTTATTAAAATCAATTCTAATAACACAAATTTAATATGACCCCCTGTTCTAACATCTACCTTTACAGTTGAAAAATTAGCGCTTAAAAAAAAAAACTGAAAGCCAACAACAGTGTGGGTATGGCAGTTTCCATTTCCAAATGTCCATGATTGGCTTGGTGTATTCTAATGTTTTAACAGAGGTTTAATAATTTACTAAGAATATTGCACGAAATAAAACGGTTAGAAATTAATTTTGGACCAACTTTATTTGGCTTTATTTCATGACCATTGAAAAAATTGAAGAATGAAAATTATGATGGATTATAATGATTGCCTTAATATCCAGGTCGAATTAAAAATTTATATATGAATAAATTAAAAAAATACAACAACAATAACAACAAAATTAACAATAGCAATCATATTCTTTTAACACTTAAAATCGCACTTATTTTGCTTTGTTTAATATACTATTATTAGCATATGTATTTCTAAAAAATTTTTAAGTATTCTCAGGTGTAGGTATAATATATAGATAGATATATTATTGATGTTCAGGTGTGTTTTTTTTTTTTTTTTAAATTTATTTCCGTAACAAATTTGACCGCA
Source organism: Dolichopus griseipennis (assembly GCA_963082915.1). Lineage (NCBI taxonomy): Eukaryota > Metazoa > Arthropoda > Insecta > Diptera > Dolichopodidae > Dolichopus > Dolichopus griseipennis. The sequence goes on from OY720445.1 coordinate 4,922,722, forward strand.
TCTAATTTTAATCATCACCATCAAGCTTCAAGCACAAATCAAAATAATATGAAGATTTTTAAGATTAGCGATTTTGTGATGAGTGTGTTGGGTTGAGTTAAAAGTATTATTATGATAAGATTTGTTATTAAAGATTTATGATGTATACATCATGTTGAGTATATTTTTAAAAAATGTATCTTGCATCTTACTATTTTATATTATTTTTTTTTTTTTTGGGTACAATGTCAATTGAAGTCATTAAATTTCATCTTTAAATAGTGATTGTGCCCGCAAATAGTCACGATCCCTTCTTTTGTTGTGCTTTGCTTGATATCATATTATTACAAAGTATATTTGCATTATTATTTTAGTTTTATATAATATTATTCATATCAAAGTTATTCGGAAATTCTTTAATAATAACAGATACAAAAGTTTTAATTTTTTTTTGAACTTAATTTTGATTTTTGAAGTGGTAGTAGATGACGTATATAGATGACAAATAGTAAAATATTTTTGAATGAAGCAAACAATTTATTTTTGGGTATTTTTTGTAATTAATTAACTTGATCCATTTTACATAGGTGTGTTTTTAATCATGTTTAATGTCATTGTTTTCTGATGGAGTGTGGTTAGTTGGTGGTATTTATTGTAGTTATACATTTTGTACTTGAAAATTATTATTTCATATGGAGGAAAAGTTTTGTAAAAGAAGCTACAAGACCTAACTTGTATTGTGTTATGTTAAATTTAGTTGATTTTATCAATGTCATACATATCTATTGTTTAAATCATGAAAATATTGTAGTTAGAAATGCGTTCTAGAAATATGATATGAATATAAATAAATTGTATTTAAAAATTGAAATGAGAGTTGTAATAATTTTATAATTAAAAAAAAGTTTAAACAACTGCTGATAAGTGATTTTCAATAAATATTAAGCCGACCTAAGCTTTTTCGAAATAAAGCTAAACTATACCATGAATTTGGAATAATTAAAGGATCCAGAAGACTTATTTCATGAAATCTATAAAATCACTTTTTTTCCTTTATTATTCCCTTAAGGAACATAGGGTTTCCAATTAGTCTCTCCAGTTATTTCAATTTTGCGCAAAATTATTTCGGATCATGATTTTCCAGATAGATCACATTTTATTTGCAGACGATCTCCTCCAGATGACTTTTGGCATAACCACATTTCTCTTTCTTTGGGGGTTCTATTCCAGCAGTTAGCGTGCCAATCATATTGCTGGGCGCCTTAGAATGTGACGAATCCAATTCCATTTCTTTTCCCTGATTAAAACTATTGGCACATCAACATATTTTTATTAGGAATCTATCTTTGATAACCTGCTGCGAGTACTGTAGTAGAATTTTATTAAGTACAAAATGTCTTTTTTTGAAACAAATTATTTATAGTCCATATTACAGGTTCTGTCAATAACCAAATTACTTAGATAAAAAATAGAATATAATATGCAATATACCGCAAGTTTCTATCAATTGTTCTCTATTATCGTCTTCAAAAATGAATTAAAAAACTTAAATCACCCTGTTTTATTTTTTTTTTAAATCTTCAAAACAAATAAAATAAAATTACACTTGAAATTTTATTTAAAATACAAAAAAAAAAAAAAAATTATTATTTTAATTTTGCATCTTTTGTGTCCCAGTGTGTGGTGTACACATTTTAAATCGAATGACATTGACAATTGTTTATACATATCCCTTTATCATATTTTTGTATTATATTGCGCGACGATTATATCATTTACACATGGGATAAAACACATCAGAATTCAGGATTCATTAGATAAAAAGCAGTACAGAGATTTAAAAAATAAACGAAAAAAAAACAAAAAAAACTCGAGTGTCATTGATGGTAGATTTTTTTTTTTAATTTATTTTTTTTTGCCTTTACTGTGATGGTAAAGGACATTTTATTTTTATTTTGCATTTTCTTTTTTTTATGAAAATGCTATTAAAGTCCTTTTATCTTTTAATATATAACACATGTGCATATGTATGTGTATGTGTCTGTATATGAATGCACTTGTTTAAAACCCATCAAATTCATTCAGTTTTAGTGTTATTATTCGCGACATAAAAAAATTTTTTTTTTATTTTTTATGGTTTTTATTATTTTTTGTTTTTCTACTTTTGGGAAATTGTATAGAGGAAATCTGATGCTAATGGGGTGATTTCCGATGATTATGATCGTCTCTGTCTATATGCGGTATATATTTTGACTATAAGCATTAAAAACGAAAATATATATATCGTAACAAACAACAAAGAATGACGTTGATGACGTTTTAATTAAATTGCGTGAAATGGATGAATAAATTTTTTTTTTGTATTTTTTTTTGTTATTTTTTTGTAGGTAGGTTCGGTACATTTTTATTTTTTATTACGATGAGTTTTTATTCATAGAGATATGAATGCATTTAACTGCATTTTTTTAAATTAAATATATACGTATACATATTTTTGAATTCATGTGTATACTGCCTAAGTGAGGATATACATTTAAATATATGTTTGGATGTAGATTTTTTGTGTGTTAATGGGGAACAGGTAGAAAATTAACGAATGAAAAATTAAAAATTTAAGAGAATTAAAAAGGGATTTTCAAGGATTGAAAAAGTGTTTAATAGAGTTATATGAATTTCTTAAATTGTTGTCTAATTGAAATTTTAGAAATAATTGAGAAAAAAATTTTGTCTGCTTGGTAACACTGTTAAGTTTTCAATTGAGATTGATTATTAGACTGATATTATATTTTCGTATTAAAGCTTAGATCAAAAGCATTATATTGAGTTTCTACTTTTAAATTGAAATAAAACACATTTAAATTAAGAATGAAGCCAAAATTATTTTTTTCATTTCATTTTAGGGAGTATTTGACACTTAAAATCGTCGTATGACAATTAAAATAGTAATTCAAATATAAATTCTTAATTGAAATAATAATATCCCGAAGTATAATAGTCAAATGATGTCATATGATACCATATGATTTTTTAACGATTTTATGACATTTCATATAACTAACTACAAAAGTCATCATTCGTTATCATTTATAAGTCATTCGTCAAGTCATAGGCATACGAAACAAGCTTACATATCATGATTATATCATACATGCAAGCACACTAAATTGAAAAGAAATTATAAGTAACTGAAACTTAAATTAAAAAGAATTAAAAAGTTTCAGAATTAAGCATTGGAATGTAAATACATACATTTTTAATAATTAAAAGTTTATGTTTGACATATGCGTATGATTGATCGCGTTAAAAGATAACTGAATCTTTTTTTCAAATCGCGTTATTGCAAAAAGTGAATTAGATGTATTTCATAATTACTATAGTATTATATTAATTAGATGTTCGTTAATAAACCTTTAGATTGTTTTAATTCAATTAGTTTATGGGTTATAATTGCAATATAATTAAAGTTGCAAAATTATTTAAACACATGTTACCATTAATAGCAGAAGACAATATCTAATTGTAGACTACATTAAGTCAAAATATTTGATTATATTTCATTTGAAAAAAAAAAATGGTTTCACTTTTCTTAGTATTATTTTTAGGTTATAGATCAAATCTATTATTAGTATAAATTTTTTAATATATTATTTACGATTTCGTTTTATTATTTCAATTAAAAAGAAACAAAAGCAAAAATACACCCACAACACCTACGAAACGCACAAACCTAGAAAAAAAATTTTAATTTTCTTTCATTCAAAAGTTATCAAATTTTGTTTTGTTTTAAGTTTTGGATTAAAACATTGTTTAATTTTTACGATTAAAATGGTTTAAGTTAATTTTATGTATGAGCTAATGTTTGGTTAAAATAATGTATGTCTGTCTGTACTACTAACGAATAATACTGTCAAAATGACACAAAATTGATTTTTAAAGAATACAGTTAATTAATTATTTAATATGCGAAATTCAGAAGTTGTTGTGTAAAAAGTGTTTTAAGTCTCTTTCATTTATAAGTGCTGAGGTTTTAATAAATTGGATTAGAACCGTTTAATAGGGATGTTCTATATAATTAATAATTATAGATTAGGGTGCGTTTATGTTGCAGCTGCGATAAGTGATAAGAGCGTCGATATTTGAGCATCGATTTTATCATTGATAAACAATATAAATTTTCTGTGCTCTTATTGAAGCTCTTGTCACTTATCGCAGCTCCAACATTAACGCATCCTAAGCATTCATAAAGCTTAAGTCAAAAATTATAGTTCAATATGATAATTATTGTCCTTTATAGAACGCTGAGACAGTTTCTTCAAATATTTTATCTAAATGCGACCGTTTTTTTCAATTATAATTTTATGTCTTTTTTTATATCTCACAGATAATATTATTATATTTTATTGCAAAAATTAAAGAAGTCCTAAAATGGTATATTTTTACGATTTAAACTTAAATGCACCATTCTTGAACTAAATAAAAAAAAAACAAAGTTTCTTATTATAATGATTTACAAGTTTTTTCATATAATCATGAAATAAAACGCTGAGAGCAATAAAAATAGCTTAAAATGATATTTAAATCTTTTTGTTTAACTTGGATCTAATAATTTGCATTTTGATGAGTTAAAAAATATCCATGTGAAGACAGAAGAATGATTATACACATATGTCTGAATGTCATCTTTATTACTATATATGTGAAAAAAATTGTATTTAAAATAAATCTTTCATGGTTTCTCCAGTTTTATACAAAACTATAAATTAAAAAATTTTATGGAACTTCAAAAAATTAATAAGAAAAGATAAAGCAAAAGTTTTATTTAAAAAATAAATTTATTAATTTTAAATTACTAATTTAGTTAAAAAAATCTTTAACATTTTTTAAATACCCTTTCCGCAAATTCATTTTGTTTTGTTTGTTTAATTAATTAATTTTTTTATTTTGTATTTTATGATGAGTTTTAATAGAGTGCAGATTGTTTAATAAAATAACGTACACTTCTATAACTGGTACCTGCTTTTAAAAATGTTTTACGACCAGTTGTTTTTGGGTGTTGGGGAATTTTATGATGAAAATTATTATGGATAGCATATGAAAGTTTAATAGTAAAAAATTAATCTATAGGTAATCAAAGATTGGCCAAAATTTGAAGATAAACTTAATTAAATTTCGCTGTTAATTTTTTCATCACCATTTTCTCATTCGGTTTCCCTCATATGCTTCTTATTAAACGATACCTCCTTATCTTTTATCTATTATACCTTCTTTTTTTTTAAGCGCTAACTGTTCAACTGTTAGGCTAATAAACCTATCCATACCATAGTTAAATGTTGAAACAGGGGGTCATATTATATTCGTATTATTAGAATTGGTCTTATTAAATGTCACATACAATTTAAGTGTCTGAACAACGTTATGATTTAATTAATAAATAATCTTTTCTTCAGAGTTAGCTTTAAAAAACTTGGGAAATTTATGATGAAAGAACTCAGCACAAAGATCATATCGAAATTTCTTTCATTTTCACTATATTGAGGTCACACGAATAAACAAAATTGCAGAATATATATGGGGCACCTAGAATCCAAAAATAATTGTTGAATATTAAATGCACCCACTTAGATTCGCAGTGTTATGGAACACTTCCAATGATCCTCAGACTATATTTTTTCGAAAAAGAAGAACAAGTTGCGGTTTATATGAATGGCATTTAATATTGGGAAATGATTGAACATTTTTTTAGGCCAGAGGTATTCCAGAATTGTAGTTCCAACAAAATGGAACCACAGCTCGTCTAACTATGGCTCTCCTGTGCGAAATTTTTGACTATCAAATAATATCGTGTTTTTCTAATTTTTACTAGTCATCGAAGTTGCCAATTTGACGGCTCCCTTTTTTTTTCTTTGGAGCTACCGAAAGTGTAAGGTGTCAAGGTACCAATAAACCAGGAACTATCCAACTGGAATAAGACCAACATTCGAATATGGCACTGGAACCTGACATTCTAAGAAAAGTAAAGTTCTGCTCTGGAAAGAAGCTCAAATCGAGGTAAACAGTGGACACTCGTTTTAGCACCTATCCCCAACCCTCAACAAACACTTTTCAAAAAACATTATCTTAAAAAAAACCATAAGTGTCAAATGTTAAACAACTTCTTGTAAAACAAATGTAAATTTAAATATAGAAACGCACATTTATGTATTTACCTAATAAAAAATTTGGATTTCTTTTGTTTTTATTTTTAATTATCTCAATTTAAAAACTGTTATTTCCATGTTTGTATACAATTTAATTGTATATATTTATAATTTATTAATAAACCAAAAAATAAAACAAAAAACCAAAAAAATTTCCATTTAACATATTATTCATATTCATAATGAATATTTCCTTCAACAGATGATCATTCATTAAAAATATACCAAAAACTTACAATAGTAATAATAATAATATCTAGTTAATCATAATCGTCACATATGAAATTTTTAACAATAGTTTAACTCTATCCTCTTCATCATCACTATTATTATAAACAATTTCCTAATCAGATAACTTTTAAAATCTAAATATGGAGATAACAAGACCCCAAAATAAGAACGATATACAAAAACAAAACAATCTATAAGATACAAAAACAAAACTAACAAAATAAAAAAAAAACATAAATTAAATTGTATTTAAAGTTAAAATATGCATAAAACCTCAACATTCTTTTATTGTTTTTCATATACATATATTTAAAAGATATATATATTTAGATATGATTTAAATGATGCCAACCAAATACGTGAGTAGTACATATAATTTTTTTAAGGTAAGATACAAAAAACAACAACAACAAAAAATAATCAAAAAATTATTTTTGCATCATCAAAATAACATTAGATACAAAAAAAAAAAAAAAAGAAACAATTAAATACATTTGAAATTAAAAGAGAACCAACCTAAACATAACATAACATCCGCATATTTAACACATAAGAATATACAGTCAAACATAAAAATCTATAAGATACTTTAATATTCAATTTTATCGCCTATTTAGTGTTATTTTTATAGGCTCTTTATGGTTTGTTAATTATACGTCTGTTTGTTTCTCTATATTCCGATCTTAATAATGTACTTAATATTGTACTTAATATTCGGTGATATTTTAATTACAGAATATTAATTTAACCTTTTATTAACAAAAAATTATAAAAAAAAAATAAAAACAAAACATCTATAATTATAATTTTGCACCTTATAAATTAAAAAAAAAAAAAAAAAAAAAAACAAAACCTTTAACACGATAATGAAAATTTTTTTGTATCTGAAGATATTTTTTTATTCTTTTTTCCCACTTACATAAATCAGTAAAATATTAATTCTATTGTTAGGGAAGTTCTGAGTTCTATGAAAATTTTTTTAATAAAAAACAATGACGTTTATAACCTTAAAATGAAAATTAAATATAAATTAATACCTAGGTAATACCTGCGAAAAATATAAATTGTATTTAGAGTTATATAGTGTTAAAAATCATCTTTAGATTGATTAATTTTTATTTTCAAACATTCTTTTGAATTCATTTTGTTTTCAATATTAAAAATATGATAAAATGTTAAAATTTAAAGTGAAGGGTTGCCAGATTAAATGCAATTCTTGTGTAAATTTTGACCAAATAGTTTGCAACAACTTTTCTTATTTGTAGTATACGTTCGATTATTTAAGGGTTTAGAGAATTTTTAATTGAAAGTTATTATATACTTTAGTCTTACCAGCTTAATGTTCTATTTTTTAAATATTTTGTTGAGTTGGCAACCCGTATGTTCTGATCTATTTAAAAATATGAAATAATTTAGTATATATATTTATTATTTTAAAAAACAATTCTTTAGATTTGATTTAAAAATGATAAAGAAGATAATCTCAAAAGTTCCAACAATTTTTTGTAGATTTGGTAACCCTTATTTATTATTAATTTTTAAAAATAATTATTTTTTACGATTAGGTGAATTTGCATATGACTATTACCACAATGGTTATTGTGGTTAGATTATATTAGAAGGTTGTAAAGTGTAATTATATTTGACCTAAAGTTATGAAAGTAATTTAAATTCTAATCTAACTAGAAAATTTTCAAAATATTTGAGCGTTTTTTATAATTTTAATCGTTATGTAAAATATTTAACTAATTTCAAGTTGCCAAATCAACTTTACAAAATAAAATTGTTGTGCACCTCTGATTAACCTCTGATTAAGAATATTATTTGAATTATGTCACCAAAATAAAATAATCATTTTCGTGGTCAAGTTTCCATTTTTGTATAAAAATTATCATGTGGGATGGCATTATTATCCTATAAATATTATTTGGACACAAACCAGAATTTCTTAAACTGTTTTAGGATTTTGAATTAATATTCTAAGATATAAAAAATTTATCAATTCACTTTTCTATGAAAAAAATAACACAAAATTCATTTTTTTTTTAAATTTTTTAAACTTTATTTGCTTTTTCGTATTTTTTTCGTATTTTTTATGTTTTTTTTTTTTTTTTAATTTTTTTTCACTTAATTTTCTTTTTTTTTTTTTTTTCTTGTCATTTAATTTAAGCACACATTTACATCGTCCATTGAATATTTTGGAAGCCGTATAGAAAATAATTAAATTAAAAAATAAAAAAATTAATTTATCGCTAAATTTTTAATTAATTAAAAAATATTAAAATAATTTATCACTTAAAATTCGCACTCAATTCCTAAAATTAATTTTTTTTTTTTTTATCATACTCGTTAATTAATAGGAGCTATTTTACAAAAAATATCACTTTAATTCCTAGGCAATTAAATTATTTCTTTTTATAGCGATAAATAACTCTTCGAATTTTTCTATAATGTAATCCATTATCTAAAATATCACCACCTTCTGGCTTATCATAATGATAACCATCATTGGTTAATGTACCAGCAGCAACATGCGAGAATGAAGGCACTGATGCTGGTGGTTCATAATGATAACCATCAGCTTTTAATGTACCAGCTGGTACATGTGATGGTTGAGGTACTGGATTAAATGGAATTTTTGGTTTATCATAATGATAACCATCACTGGTTAATGAACCAGAAGATATAGTTTTTGGAATTATGACTGGAGCTGGATGTGGTACAGGTGCTGGAGCTGGTGGTGGTGGAGGTGGAAATGGTATTGATGGTTTATCATAATGATAACCATCTCTTCCAGCAGAGGCAGCAGCTGCTATTATTGTAGAATCAATTACACTTGATTTTGAAATAGTCCGTTGGGGTTGGGGTTGTGGTTTTGGTTGTGGTTGTGGTTGAGGTGTAATAAATTGTTTTTTTGGTGGTGTATATGCATATGGATCTGGTGGTGGTCCCAAAGATCTTTGTTGTTGTTGTGCAATTGGTGGTTGATAAACAGATGGTTGAACATATGCTTGTTTATATGCTATACTATCCGGACACGATGTACATTTTTGCTGTACTGTTCGACCTACAAGAGGTGAAGCTAAATTTTGTTGTACAGCTTCCGGTTGCTGATATGTTCTAATTTCAGCGGCAATTGGTGAGACATATCTTCTATTTGGTGGTAAAGCAATTGCAGGTGCAATAATTTGTAAATGCCTTGGTTGTGACGGCCTATTATACTGATATCCTATTGATTGTGTTGGTGGACTATATTGATATCCTATTTGTTGTGTTGGTGGACTATAATGATATCCTGCAGATTGTGTTGGTGGACTATAATGATATCCTGCGGATTGTGTTGGTGGACTATATTGATATCCTATTGATTGTGTTGGTGGACTATATTGATATCCTCTTTGTTGTTGTACAACTGGTTGTACATATGTTCTTTGAACGGACTGTTGATATGATGGACGTGATGTATATTGTACTTGTGGTGCTACACTATATGTTGATTGTGAACGATATTGACCTCCACCACCACCACAAGTGTGGCATGTTTTATGTCCTGTTTGATATACAACATTAGGCGAATTATAATTATATCCAATTGCTCGGCCTAAATGGGAAACATCTCCAAGTGCTATTCCAAGAATGCACAAAATGACAATTATTCGATTCTAAGTGAAGATAATTAAAAAAAAAAACAAATTAAAAAAATAAATAATTAAAAGAAAAATAATAAAAAAAAAATTAAAAAAAAAAAAAATCGCGATAGTCCACAAGTTAAAAATGCAAATGAGTAACAAAATGAAAGAAATAAATCCATACCATCCGGGCTAGATGTTTCCTAAAGCTAAAGAAAATGTTAAATAACATAGAAACCTAAAACAGGTCACTATTTATACTAAGATACACCTACCAAGATTTTTTTTTAACTGTTTTGTGATTAATTATTTTTGTATTATAATTGAAGGTGTATAGTGAATTTTTGAATTTTTTTTTCTTATTTTTTAAAAAGCTTTTTTATTCACATCTTCAGTAAATTGTATCTTAAGTTTATTTTTGAATTAAAGCTTAAATATTATGTATGAATTTACATTTGTAAATAATCAACAATAAGATAGTGTGTAAAGCGCACGCGTTCATCACTTTTTTTTTTGTTTTTGAGTACTTGTTAAATTTGAAGAGTAAATTCAGATGAATCTTACAATTAATTATATTGTGCAGGTTATGCTATCGTATGTACACTTGTATGTATCAAAGCTTAATCTAGACTGATTGAGCAAAAAATACTAGTTTTGGAACCCACTGATCTAGCATGTTAAGCCATTAGATTAGAGTATATAAGAATGTTATACAAATACAAATGACAAATTAGAAAATTGTAGCATGTTGGTTTTTAATACAATTGTTAAAAGCTTTTGATAATTCTAATTATGGTCAATTGGTTGTAAATGTTTTGGATAATAAAATAATATATTTATTTATATCTTATTAAAACATTATTATTTGGTTAAAAAAAAGAGTCATCTTGTTTTTTAAGTTTAAGGTCGTTCTAATATATCGCAGTATCAAATAGTTTTATTTTATTATTGTCTTTTTTTTATATTATTTATTTTTTATTAATAACATTATTTTTACAATTTTATTACATTTACAAATGGTTTTCTTGTTTATTTTGTAATTTATTTATCTTTAAGATATTTATTAATATATTTAAAATATCTCAAATAAATGTTTTAAGATATATTTTTGTACTTAAAGTATCTTACAAGTTTTAGAAGATAAACTATAGCTTACTTTCGGAATAAAATAGATGTATACATATACACTATATGAATAATATAGTATATATATATAATACACATGTATTTTCATATATAATAGTACATAAAGATTTTATTATGTAATAACTAATTATAAGAAGCCAATATTAGTTAGTACCTTATTTCGAAAGAATTTAGTATCAAACCTATCAATAATGATTTTTATTGTCAATTTACTTTTACAAAATTGGTATTTTGTAATTTGTTAATGATTTAGTATGGTAATAAAAAACTATTAATATTAAGTAGCTATTATTTTAAAATATCTTTTAAATATAGACATCAAAGATATTCTCAGCTATTTTTAGAATGTCGAATTTTAATTGGCTTGTAAACTTGAATATAAAAGTTTCGGATTTATTACTTCATTAAATTTAAATTTAATAGCAGCTACTGTGTTTCCAATTATTTCCTATTAAAAATCATTTAAAATTTGAATATTATTTATTTATTTATTTATGCATTTGTAGTACCAGACTATAAAAAAATTGACTGATACTATATTTTTGTATTAGATATGTTCCGACCAGGATTTCAATCCGAGACTTTTCGATTAAAATGTCGCCGCTCTACCACTGAGCTATCGGTCAGATCAATCATGAGTGTGTAAACAGACTGAAGTAAAAGAACGAGCAATGATTATTAGCTTATAAAGTTTATATTGAAAATAATAAAAATAAATTGATCACGGTTAATTACATCAACTGATAGATGAGCTGACAATTTTATATACTGCAATAGTTTTCCTTGGAGGCTTACTGAACATTTATAATAATAATAATAATAACAATATTCCCATGGCCAATTTCCTTCCCTATCCTAACGTGGTGAGTTCCAATTCTACTATTATTATTTTTTTGCATAACTGAGTCTCATAAGCAAAGGACAGAGTAAAAGAAGAAGAATGAAGAAGTCAACCCAATTTTAGCAAAGATGGTATATATTTAAAAGGAAGCTGAAAGAAATAAATAATAAACAATAACATTGTTTAAATATAAATTCCCACAATAAAATTTGTCACCAATTTTTAATCACAAAAACTACACTTGAGGTTAATGATTTAAAATTTTATACAGAACATGAAAAATGCATATGGTAGCGATGTTTTTTAAAATTAAAATTAAATATTCCATGTAATCCTTGACAACATCTCTAATTACCGTAAAAGTTAACACAAGTTAAAAATCTATCAACAATTCATCTTCTGTATAATTTCGCGGAAATTCAATTTCAAATGATGATAATATAAAATTTCTGTTAGAAATTTATCATTTAGTCAACAATTTTGCAAAAAAAAACAAAACAACACCTTTTATGTTTTTATTTGATTTTTTATTAATTTTTATGCTCTAAAGGTCATTTTAAAAAATTCATTTTTAAATTATAAGAAAATAATTTGCTTTTCTAAATCTTATCAATTTAAGCACATTTCTTATAATCAATAAAAAGATTATCATTTATTTTGTCATTGAATAAAAAAAACAAAAACAAAAACAAAACAACATGACATCTCTGTCATTTGACTTTTAATAATATGACATTAAGTATAGTGCCATGCCATCATATAAATAACTTAAATTCTGTACTTGAAATTTTTGTATCGAATTTCTTGAAAATCGATTATTTTTTTATTTTTGATATAATTATCGGTCATTAAAAAAAATTTTTAAATTTTATAATTTATCAATAGATTAATAATTAATTAAACAATTAAAAGCTTAGCTCCACAGACTAACAGATACTAATCACACTTTTTTATACAACATTTTTTTCTTTTATTAAATTGATATATTAGAAATTATTTTGTTATTCTATCAAATTAATATCAGATTTTGGTACTTTTTGATAATTTATATGTGGGTGTGATATTGGATCAATTTTAGAAGGTTAATTATTTATTAAATGATTTCTGCACAAACTTAAAGGTTAAAAAAGATGGATTATAAGATATTAACCTATATTTAACTTGTGATTTTATTTTAATTTTAGAAAAATAAATAATTGTTTAATCTGTTCTATTTAATCGATTTTACTTAATTAAGATTAAATCAATATTTTTTCAATCGATTTTAAAGACACTTAATGCCTAAAAAAAATTTATCAAAATAGATCGATTTATATCTGATCTCTAATCTGACTTAGTTCCTAAAGAATGTCGAAAAATATTTTTTAGATCAATTTGAAGAAAGACTTTGAATACTTATTTGTAGAAAATTTGTGAAGTTATTCAATTAAATTTATCTTATCTCAAACTATTAAGCAATTATGTAAATACAGGGTGATTGACTAATTATGTAAATGACCGATATGGTTTGAATGTTTAATAACTTTTTTATTTAATGGCTAATTAATATTATTATTTTTTTGTAATAAGTAAAAAAATTATATCCCGCAAGTGGTGACCCTTTTTGGCTTCCCACATTTGTGCTCTTTCCAGTACATTTTCCACAACTTTTCGTAATTTTTGATCCCTGTTCTCTTGTGTACTGTTCCATTTCCAATTTCCCAAGTTTTCTTCACAAAATTCTGAAATAAAAATAAAAAATATAAATAAATTTAAAAAGTTATTAAACATTCAAACCAAATCGGTCGTTTTACGCCACCCTGTAGATATATGGATGGATCGACAAAATTAAGCTTTTTTTTTTTTAAATATATATATTTTTTTATTTCTTTATTGAGCTTATAAAATTTTATCAACCTTAATATTTTACAATTATTGTCTAACAATTCAATATTGGTAATTTAAATATATTTTCTGCCACCAGTGACATTTAAAAACAATATAATTCACATTAGTGTTACCATCTATCTTTGTTTGTCATAATTTATAATTCTTACATTTGTAATTCTTCTTTAAAACTCTATCTTTATGTCCGAAGCTCTATCTTTGCTAACATTTTTTACAGATTTTCACATTTTCACATTCATTCTACAGATTTTTAGGGAAACTCAAATATATTCCAAAAAAAAATACCAAAAACGTAACATTTATAACTTTAATTGTCTTGTCTACGCAAAAATACCAAAAAATGCAAATCGCACATTTTTCATTGTGAATTAAAAAAAAAATAATTACAATATAATAGAAAAAACTATATTTTAATAATTTTCAGATTAATAAAAACGCATAAAACAAGAAAAAAAAAACAATGTATTCGATCATTTTGACCAAATTTAATGGTTATTAATCACTTTTGTATTTTGGTAGACCAAAACATGGAAGTAGACAATCAAAAAACTTGAAAAAAAAAAATGTATACAAAACTACTGAACTGCAACACCGCAAATTTTTCAAATTTTTCATTTTTAAATTTTATTTTTGTATGTTTTATTGTGTTATAAGTGAATTTATTAGGTGTTACTTAAATAGGCAATTTTATAATTAAAATTAAAGAATTAGTTTTAAGATAAAAAATAGGAAGTTAAAAATTATGACTATGGTGTGAAATTTTTTTGGAAATATTGAGTTTAATTTTTATTTAATTTTGGATTTTTTTTATTTCAATTTAGAAAAGAATAAACACAAATAGTATACACCATTGACCCCAATTAGTAAGCTATTGAACAGACCATTGATTTTGGAATTCTTGAATTGCACAATATTTTGTCAAAGTTAAAATTTATTTTTGAATTAGTCAAAATAAATTATAAAATTAATTTTTATAGCATTTAAATTTGTTTATTTATTTATTTGTAGTACCAGACAATAGTAAATATTTCCTGATAATATTAATCCTTTGCCGATTTGACATTTGGAATTCTTATTAAATTATTTTAATATACACTATATTTTTTTATTAGATATGATCCGACCAGGATTTAAATCCGAGACTTTTCGATTGAAAGGCCGCCACTTTACCATTGACATTTAAATTTGTAAAACATATAGAATGGGTTATTTTAGCCTCTCCCACAAAATGTCGCAAAATATCGCGTGTACAGAGTTTTTTCATATAGGATTCGAACAATTGTTTTAAATTGAGGATTTAACCGAGAATACTAAAATGCATCCAGGAGATAAGGAAAGACAATTGCTATTTCCCACTTTAATTATGAATCCGTTATTAGCATATAATTTTACGAAGCTATTTAATGAAATGATACCTTTTATTTTCTCAAGTTCAATATAGTTTTTAATTGAATTGCGCATAAGTTATTGTAATATTTGATAAGTTTAATTATACAAGTTTTGCCTATTGAGTGTAACATCTATGAATA
The DNA here is from genome assembly GCA_963082915.1 of Dolichopus griseipennis. Lineage (NCBI taxonomy): Eukaryota > Metazoa > Arthropoda > Insecta > Diptera > Dolichopodidae > Dolichopus > Dolichopus griseipennis. The sequence goes on from OY720445.1 coordinate 4,938,161, forward strand.
AATTAATGAAATGTTTCCCTTATCTAGAAAAATATATTGTCTTATATACATATATATATATTTATATACAAGCAGTTATAAATAAAAACTTAAGTATTTAGGATTTTGTCATTAAACATTTAAACGATGAAAAATTGGAGGTGTAATTAAAAAAGGTCATGAACTTTGCAATAAATTATCATTTTGTTTTGATTTTGAATGAAAACAAACATTGATTTTTTTTTGTTTTTGTTTTTTTTTTTTTTAATCAAAATGTTGTGGAAAATCGTAAATACTATATTTCATAAAATATTTTCATTTCAAAATATTAATTTAACACAATGTTTAAAAAAAAATTTATACAATCTAGTTTCAGAAAAAAAAATTTTCAATGCCAAAATGTATGTTTTATTTTTTCATTAATTTTTTTATTATATTTAAAAATTTAAATTTCGGCTTGCCACTGGTTTATAAATTTTCCATGAGAAAATATTTTTTTAAGGGTAGAACACATTTTGATATTTCAATTAGTCAGTCCGTTCTATTGCTATTGGAAGTTTCTTAAATTCTTCTCTATTATGACTTATTCACTTTTTATTGAAAATCTGACATATTTTGACAGATTGACAGCAGTTTCTTTTAAATTCAAGAGTAAAATTTATGACAGATGGGCAACGATTTCTAAATTAATTATCAAATCAATTTCTGTTGATCACACATATTTGCAGATTTTCTGGAAAATAAATGAATCAATGTAAAATTTCGGGTTTTTTTTACTGAGTTTTAAGAAAGGAAATTTTTTATTGATTCTTATAACTCACAGGAGATTTTCTTAAAATTTTCTATAAATAATAAAAATTATTCATAGTTTCATAGTCAAGTGTTTGTCTAGGCAATGTAATATTATAAGCCTACTGATGAGTTAGGAGGTCGAAAAATTTTATTCTATTAGTAATCATAGCTGCGTATATTTCAAAATTAAACTTATGGGCAATCAGTGATACGTTATAATATTTACCTACATAATATATTTTCATATTTCAATAAAATTTATTGAAATTTAAATTTTTTTTGCTGAAAACCGTTTTTTTCTATGTTAAAGTTAATTAATGGAGTTGTAGGTGGGTGCTGAATTGGTCATATACAATATATATATATAAAATAAAATATATTTTAAAATAAATAATAAAATTGTTAAAAAAAAAAACTGTATTTAAGAAAACCATAAAATATAAAAATATTTAAACTTTTTTAACAAGTTAGTTTTTAACTAAAAAACTAAAAAAAAAAACAATGAAGACTTTTTTATTGATGATGAACGACCTAAAGATGATAATATAATTTTATTTTATGTTTTTTTTTTTTTTGTTTTTTAATAAAACAAAAGGTGATAAAATCGGAAATTAAATAAAACAAGTCTTCAAACAATGGGAGATTTCGCAATTTAGATACAATTTTCATTAATTTTTTATATTGTAAATAAAGGTATATAAAAAAAAAAAGATCAGGTAGAAAATTAAAATGAAGAAGCCGAATTATAATGATAATGGAAAAGATTGTCAAAAAAAAAAAAAATCGCTTAATTTTCATATAACAAGCTTCTGATAAAAACTAGAAATTCTTTTAAATGTTATATTGGAATTTATTAATTTGCACACACCGTAACAATCAATAGTGCCTATTTTCAGATTAAATTTTGAATTATAGGAACTATGAAAGGAAAAATTAATTTTTGTATTGAAATTTGACAAGGTTATGTAATAAATTTTTTTAGTAGAAAGTAATGTTAAATTTATACAAAATAATAAATTAAATTTTGTTTTTTAACATCAAAATGTAAATACTAAAAATAAAATATCGTTTTTAAATTCAGTTTTTATTTCAGGTGATTTATAGTTGGTATTTGCTTTGTTCAAAAAATGATGGTACATATCATACAATTTTTCTGATTTCCCACCAACAAAAGATCTTTAATTTATTAATTTGTACCAATTCCATTACGTTTAAGAACGTATTAGATAATCTACTTAGTCATATTAGATTTAGTTTTAGTTTCATGACAATTATTTTAATTTGCAGACTCTAATACCATTTAAACGGTTTTCCAGTTTCCATAGCAACTAATTTTTTTTCCAAAATTAATTGGATAAAGTCTGTTCAATTAATCTTCTTGTGTGAGTTAAAACATAAGTGGAAATCTTAGGGTCATCTTCAGTTCTAACGAATCACCTCTTAAGGAATACAAAATAATTATATGCATTAATGCAGATTTTATGATATAACAGTGTTTTCAGGGTTTATATTTTAAATTTATGTTAGTCTTAAGATCTTAAATATAATTCTGATGCATTTACTTATCAAGACTTCTGGTTTGTTCATTGTGGACTTCCGAACCATATTTCGTTCTAATACGTCAAAACTGATAAGTGATCTTCAGGGGATGGAAGTGGGGATCTTCAACAATTATTTTTTATTATGTGACGTACTCTTCTTGATCAGTTATTAAAAGTTAATGATTGAGTTCAGATGCAAGCTCAGATCAAAAAAAACGAAGATCCTACAAATAAATTCAGAACAGCAATATTGGTACACAAATAGCGTACATTAGGGACGCTCATTGTGATGAAAAGAAGAGAAACTTAAGCCAATGAATTTCACTTTCAATTTCCCATTTAATACAGAAAACATCCCTTAAATTTGCATGTTGTAATACTTATTAATTATATCAGAAAATAGTTTATTCTTAACAAATTTTAAAACAACACACCTCTTCATTACACAACTAATAATATTAGATATAATTTTAATCATGAACATTACCAAAAAAATTTTGACTAAATTAAATATTTTTTGCAAATTTACTAGAACTAATATAAAAAAGAAAGATTGTAAATCAAAAAACTTGCCAAAAATTTAACATTTGTTCCGGATTCATTATCATACAGAATGATAGTTAATAATATAACTAGAAAAAAACTAGCATCAATAATCTCAGTCACATAATTAAGCATAACAATATATATGACCAGCATATAAATTTAATTAATTATGATTTAATATTTAGATTTGTATCTAAGATAATAATGTTAAACATTTATGATTTTCATAATATAAAAATTAGTTATATAATAATCTAAATTTGTTAATCAACTCAATATTTCAGTTCTTGTTCAGTATTAAGAATAAATTGCGATTTCATGCGATTTGAAAAGCAGATAAATTTTTGATTAATTATAATTTTAAAATGTAATCCACCCAATTTTTTTTTATTTTATTTATAAAAAAAATTTTACTTATATCATTATTATGTAAATTGTATTTTTGGCAATTAAAAGAAATTAAGATAAAATTTTGTAGATTCAAAAGTTTTAATTTTAAAGACGTGGGAATATCTAGTTAAATTTGAGATCTTGGGGTGGGTTTGATTTTAATTTGATACTCATTCTAAAGAAAGTCGTATATTGTTGACAAGTTGACAGGTAAATGAAATGTCAACTACTTTCAATATAAATGTCAATTTTTAACGAAATGTCAATTTTAAACGAAATGTCAATTTTAAAGGAAATATCAATTTTGAACGAAATGTCAATTTGAAACGAAATGTCAATTTTAAATAAAAAGTCAATTTGAATAGAATGTTTATTTTAAACGAAATGTCGATTTGAAAAGAAATGTCAAATTTAAACGAAATGTCAATTTATTACGAAATGTCACAGTTACTATTTAAAATGAGATATTATAATATTTTATTGCAACACTGCTAGAAAAGTTTATAGTCTGTAAATTAGAATTGTATAAGAATTGAATATCTTAAATTTTTACATAATTTGACACTTCAGAATTATTAAATCTTATAAATATATTGGCTAAAAAAATAAAGTACATATGAATATAATCTATATATTGCTAATATTGAAATATTGTTCAATAATCAATAAAGCTTAAGTACATACAAAAAGCCCACTTTCCAAGTCCTTTGTGAAATAATTACTTATTATTACTTAATTAATTGAGTATAAACTAAAGTTAATACTTGTAAGGATCTACATTACAGGATAAGTATGAAGGTGAGTTTAATATCTGCTCACACTTAGTTTTTAAAAACCTAAGATTCTAAAGCATTCTGCTTCCAAATTTAATTTCCAAATAATTTCTTCTATATTTTTTTCCCATTTGTTGTAATTGATTTTCAGATGACCATTTAGATTTCAGCTTCAATAATCATTAAATTCAAGGTTCTTACATAATTATAATTCCTTTTAGTTCTTGTTTATCTCTGCTTCAAGAAAAGAACTTCAATTTCGGTCCTTTGAACTCAAAATTCAAAAAATTATTTTCAATTCCGCTCCTTTGAACTCAGAATTTAGACTTTTATACACCATAACTAAATTTAAAGCTTGAAAATTTTATTACCTTATGTATAATAAATTAAATTTTAATTATTATTTTAAAAGTACTTATATTTTATAAGCAAATGACAGTTTATTAATTATGAAAAAAGCTTATTTTATTTTATACTGCAAAGCTTTTTCAAATTAATATACAAAAATAACATATAATGCAAAAAAAATACTCATAAAATTATTAAATTTTATAATAGCACAGCTGAGGCGTTGAAATCCATTATAATTATGTATTGTAAAGTGATAATGACTGACATGCGCTTAACTTCACTCAAAACGCGTTTTACAAAAAAACCAACGATTTACGCATACAAAATGAATAATTTTACAAAAATTAAAATTATAAATTCATTTTATGGATTAACTTCTTGATCGATAAGCGATAAGTTCTCAAATTATAATAATAGTAATAACATGACTATAAAATAAAAAATAAAACTTGGTTTGATGAAAATTAATTTATTTTAAAAAAAAATTGTAAACAAATAAAATTTATTAAGGAAAAATTATGAATTTTTAATGGAATTGGTATAAAAAGTGATAGAAATCTTTACCTATATGCATATTTTGTATGTAATTAATTAACATACAATATACATAAATTTTTGATCAATCATTCAATTATTGATTAATAATAATTTTGATCTAGACATTTGATTTTGAAGTTTAACTGGTATTTTTTCTATTTATTTTTTTGGAAATAATCGCTATGATTAAGTATAAATATATGTATATTATACACTTGAATTGTATACATATATATATTACAATATGAAAAATATGAGGAAATGATATTAAAAAAATTCTTAAAAAGTTAAATATTCCAAAAATAAATATGGAAAAATGGCAAAATAATCTTTTATATTAAATTAATAATAAAAAAAATAAAAAATATTTTATTGAGATGATGACTTATAAATGATTACTTTAGGAAGGAAGGTTACAATCAGACAACCTAAAACAATGTCAATTGCATTAATTTGCATTACTAATTTTTTTTTATTTATTTATAAACTTATATAGGAATAAAATAACAATAACTTAATGCTGTCAAGTTATAACAGGTTCGTTGTATTAAAAATCAAGTTATAGTTTAAAAGTGTTAAATTGTTAAAATTTTAATATAATTATTGTGAAGTTAAAAACGAATTAAAGTTGCGGAGTATTCCAAAAAATTAACAGATTGATATTTTCAAAATGTATTAACATTACATGATTGAGTACATTTTGGGAGAAGAAGAAGAGTGCTATCTCATTGATATTAGTTGTATGCAATATGTTGAAATATAATTAAAATAATTAATAAAATAATAATTTTATATTTTGATATTAAATGACTATTGAAATACTCGAATTTTAAGATTATATAATATGTTATCAAGTTTTAATTGAAATGATCGTTTGACGTATTTATATGACATATTATATATAAGTAACTTACGATATTATATAAAATTCATTATATTTTTACACTTCAGCATGAATGAGTTGACTATATCTAATTAAAATTTTTTCAAAAGTTTAATTCAAATTTAATTTAAAAATTATATTTTTTCGTTGTATTGCAAATTAAATTTAATTACAAGATTAATTATTTGGATAATTTTTTAAGAAGAGTTTAATTTAAATATATTTTAAAAAAGAACCACATCCTAGTGAAAAAGGTTCCCAAAATTTTGAGCAGTTATTAATAACTGGTGAAAATAAATTATAAATAAATAAATATATTTTAAAATGGACTAGGGCTGTTAATCAAAGCTTTATATTATATAAAAGTACCTTCTTTTTAAAATTTTAATCAGATTTCTAAATTATACTAGTATCTGCCTGCACCTCGAAATTCGAGGAAGGAGGATAAATATTTTTACATGGCTGAAAATTAAAATTTGGAAATCATGAATGAAAATTGTATATTTCTGGGAAAATATTTAGAATGACGTGCATTCGTATTGAATATTAATTATTTAAAAAAAAATTATGAAAATACCCAATTTTTTTTTTATTTATAAATGATTTATTATGATTTTGTTATATCATGTTCACACTACGCAAAAAAACTACTAAATAGCCCAGTTTTAAAATCAACCGTTCAGACTGTCGTTATGCATGAACCTAGTATTGTTTTACGTTTCCATAACAGCAATATTTTTTACTGTAAATAAATATAATTCACTGTAAATAAAATAAATAAACAAATAAACAAAATTATTTTTTTTAATTTAATTTTTGACGACATTTTATTAAATAATAAATAAAATTTTTCTTTTAAAATTCAAAAGAAAAAAAAACGTTATTTGTTTATTTTCAAAAATAAATAACAATGACATTTTACAACAAAATCACGTAGGGATGTAAAAAAATTCAAATAATAATCGAATATATCAAAGAATAGGTATTAATTAAAAATCTAGTTATAACCCTTAAACTTAACTAGCACTTTCATAATCCTGGTTCATTTTGACATCAATTTTATAAATGAAAAACCTTGTTACAAACTACGCATGAACCTGGTTTCTTCGAAGAACCTAGTTCTAGTTCATAGTGTGAACATTGTGTTACTGAGCTTTTTAAGAAATTTATTGAACTAACTTTTAAGCACACCTTTATAATAAGAAGTTAAGACCAGATAGAGTTTCTAAATCCATTATAAATACTTCTAAAAAACATAGATTATTAAACACAGAGTCATCTTTAGAATGAGTTGCAAACATAATTAAAATCAATTAATCTAATTCTAAAAGTCATAGGTCGATTATAAGAGTTCAAGATAAAAATTTTATAGGTTTGGAATTATTAAAAATGTCCAATTAACAATAATATCGCATAAAATAAGCTATAAGCTATAAAAAAAATCTTTTTTAGTCAAAATCAAGCGAAAAAACCTTTAAATTCGGCTTTTAAAAAAGCTTGCCCTTGAATTTTATTTTTTATTTATATAAAAACGTTTTTAAGTACATCAACCCTTTCTATTTCTGAAATAGAATATAAGAATCTAAAATAACTTTAGATTATATCCAATCTTTAAAAGAAAAGATTTTTGACAATACACATTGTTTGTTTACCCTCCCTTTTCATTTGTTTTTTCCTCTAAATTAATTATCAAAAATTCAATTGTCACATAATTAATTTGAAACTGAATAGATAAATATCTTTAATCTGAAACAAAATGATTATCTTAAGTACTTCAATATTTAACAAATAACCCATTAAACAAAAACAAAACGAACAAAATCCCTAGTCATGCTTTATACCTTAAGTAGTAATCTAGATAAATTTTTTTTAAATCTTTTATTTTTATGTTTTGAATGAAAATTACTTTAGATTACTTTAGTTGTAGAATTTAAAAAAAAATATCTTAAAAATAGTGATCTTGTTCTATAAGAATTCCATATATGGAAATTTCATGTACATCAATTAAATCTTTTTTAGTAAAATACTACTTAGAAAACGATGATTTCATCCTTTATTTAATTTTTCTGGTTGAAAGAATGTCCAAAGTTTATTATTATTCCAGTTGAGTATTTGTTTTTAATTTGTTTTCTTTTCCTCATTATATGAAATGTATCTCAAGATACAAATTATATAATACTTAAAAAATAAAATTTTGATATTTTTAAATATAATTAATTGTTAAAATTTGTGATAGAATCATTACCTGTCTGGGTATTTTTGATTTTTTAATATAATTTTGATTAATGGGTTTTTGTTAGGTTAATGTGTTCCTGCAATCATTTGATTTACATATTTAGATAAGATTATTAGTTTTTGAGACCGATGTTAATTATATTTTAATCATTGAAGGAATCAAATTAAGTTTTTTATGTTAATAATGAAGGCTTGATGCACTTATGATACCAATGGGAGAATTTTTTGGAGACAATTGGAATTTTACCAAACTAAATGTTCCAATCAACCAATAATTAAATAAAAGTGAAAGATGCAAATAATGAGGTTTTAGATATTGATTATATGTTGATAATTTAAGAATATTAGAGGAAATAAGCAATCTGGGGATGATTAGTGAATGATAAAATGATGTGATCATTTTGCAAACATCACATTATATTTGAAAATGACTGAGTGGCTTAGTGCAAGTTACACGGCGGATTTTTCATTATAGAAGTCCGGGTTCGAGTTCCATTAAAAGTGAAAAGAAATCCGTGAAATTGACTCAAGTCAACTACCATTACCATCGGGTTTAAATTAATGGCAAAACCAAAAATTAAAAATTCTATAATACTAATATAAACTAGATACAAAATATAAAAAAATAATTTAATTGAAAAATATAACTCACAGATATAGAATACCATATAATTCTAATACAAAATATTTCAATAGAAACAAAAATAGAATTGTATCTATTGAAAATCTAAGACGTTTCTATATGTTATAAAATCTAATGCTATCTTATATCTTGTACTAATTGTATGTGAAATATATTAAGATAAATTCTAATAATAAGATGTCCCCCATTCCAATGTACCTGTGTCATAGACAGGCTTATTAGTGAGTAACATTTGAACAGTTGGCTTAAGAAATAAAAAGATTGTTATGTTCCTTTTTTTTTTTGTACAATTAATAATAATTGTAAGTAGTAGAGTTCATAAAACTGAAAAGAAATTATACAATGACAACAATATTACTACAAACTTTTAAATTCACATGTCAATCATTGTATTTTTTTTTATATCAATTAGTAAATAAAAACTAATCATCAACCATTTCCTTTTTTGATTCAAAATAATTTAATTATTTTTTTTTTTTAGCTTTACTAATGTTTTTTTAATAAAATAATTGAAAATTAATTGAAACTAACAAATGTATCTAAACTATGTATCTAACAATTGTATATAAATATTTTTAATTTTCAAATTTAATTAAAATGATTATAATAATTGTAAAGTTATTAATATATTTTTTTTTGTATAAAAAAATTAAAGTTTGACTTTTTAAGGTTAATTGTAGAAATTTGTCCAATATTAAAATATTCTCACTTCTAAGACTATAGATCTTATTAAAATAATGTATATATAATTTCGAATATATTAATTTAAACTAAGACTTGGATGACGGATGATTAATTTATTTTGGTTTACTTAAATAGTTTGACCCTGTTTTTTAAGAGTCATCGTGGAAAACTTAAACTTGAGGAAATCTTTTAAAGTTTGTAACTTAACTTCAAATTCTAATCAGTATTGTATATTCTCTAGATATGGATTTTGATTTTTTTTCCTTAAGAAAAACTTAATTGATTAAATTAAAGGTTAATTAAAAGTACATTTTCTGGAAATTTTATATAAATTGTAAAACATTGTGATATTCAAAATTAAGACTATGCTTCAAATGAATATTTCTGTAGTAAGTCTTCATTATTTTCAGTGAAAAACTGAAATAACGGCGAAAGCACAATGTACGCTTTGTTGTTCTTAATTAGAAAAAGTTGTTCTTTCTACTGACCTTTCGTCATTCTGTGACTGTCCAACAGCTAGTGTTAGGGCTACTAATAAAAAAAAAGATTATTTAAATGTTTCATTGATACTAAGATATTGCTCTTATTTGGCCTTTATAAAAAGGTTTCGAGACTAAAGATTGTCTATTAAATATTTAAGAAAAGGTTTCATTTTAATATTCTACATTTCATCAAATCGTCTTAGACGTAAACATTGAATCCATCATATTATTAAGAAGCAGAATAGGCAAAACTAAATTTGGTAAGATCTTACATTGATAATTTAAACTATGTAATTAATTAAACAAATTCCTTACCTACCACTTAGCAAAAACTAAGGCTGGCATTACGAGCAAATACTGTAAGATACGGATAAAGCAATTAACTGGAGACAAATTAGATTTGCATAATTCAGAAGAATAAATTAAACCTTGGGTACATAAAATCTTTAACCTTTCTTGGAAATTTGAAAATAAACAATTTTTCAAAATTCTAATTTTAATCGGTTTTTTTTTTTTTTTACACAATGTGATCCAAAAATTTATAGTTTATATCTTCAAATCCAATAAATTTTAAAATTATATTAATTTTTTTCTAGTTGTTAAATTTTATTTTCGCAAAATTTAATCGCTAATTCTCATGCGCATTACACAATATACAAAAAAAAAAGTATCTATAAGATTTTTGAACTCAAAATTCACATTAATTAACAAACAAATAAATTAAATATAAAAAACGAATATAAAAATAGGCTGGGCAATTATTTATTTAGGATTCTAAAAAACAAAATTAAATTTTTATTTAAACAATTTCTAGTTTTTCTTATAACCTTTTAATTTTTTTAAGATCATAAATTTAGTCCCATATTTAGAAATATTGTTTAAGTATAAACAGAATATAATTTAAGAATAGAATAAAAAAAAAACAACAACAAATTAAATACAAAACGCCTTTAAAAAAAAAAATTATAGCAAAATCATAATATCGCGATTTTATAAATTATTATGAGTTCTGGTTTTTATAATATCGTCTATAAATTTAATAGGTTATAGTATGGGAATAATCAACTTTCCTTTTCTAAATATTCTCTTTGGATAAATAATGATGGTATATTCATTTTTTTTTTAAAATCTTCAAAATATTAATATTTTATATATATATATAATATTTACGTTCACTTTAATTCTTTCCAATTAATTTCTTCAAAGTTTTTTTTGCCTTTCATTTTTCATCTAAAATATTTGAATCAAATCTAATCAGTTTTTAATCGGACATTCGAACCGCACGCAATAAATAAATCTGTTAGATGCGAAGAATAGAAATGAACGAAATTAATAACCAAATTAAAAGTATGAAAAAAATGCGTTAAAATACTATAGGATACCTAGAAGAAATAAGAATTGGGTGTCAAAATTGTTTACTAATCTATTTTTGCGAATCTAGATCTTCAAATAAGTACAGTTGATTACTTTTAAAACTCTTTTAAATAATATGAATTGATAATTTTGTTTAACCTTCTGAATACCACTGTTCTTTTGACGGAACGTAAGCTTTTAAATTTTTAATGAAGTAAACAAAATTGTTTACTTGGCCGTTATGTTTGACTTAATATGAAACCATTCATAAATTTTTCTAAAATTTAAACATTTGCTGAATTCTATTCAGCACATCTTCAACATGAATTCAGCAAAGATTTATTAATTTAAAATTAACTCAGAAATGAAAGGGTTAATAAGACATTGTTAGAAAATAGTGCGGGCATTCTGATTTGGAAAAGGGAAGCTCAAATTGGTCAAAATTCCATCATATCCGGAGAACCTCATGCACTTATTCTGGATGAAGTTTCATGTCAAAGTCTTTAAATCAATTTTAGCAAATTCAAATACATTATAAACTATACAGTACACTTAGAATATCTTACAAGTTTATTATTATGTGATTAATAACAAAAACAAAATAATAAAAAAAAATTTCTCACTTTTTAAAAACCATCATTTTATTTTGTTAACTAGTTGAAATATTTAATGTGGTTCACAAAATAATCAAACAAACGAACCACTTAACTATTTTACACTATAAAAAAAAACAAAATCTAATAAAATTTATTAAAATATTAATGTCAAAAATAAAAACAAAAAATGATAAAAAAAATAATAAAAAAATTATGATAAGGAAATAATTTTTCTGTTGTTTTTGTTTTTTTAAATTATTGGAATTTTGGCGACACAAAAATTACACATATACCTACCACACAAATAAAAGTGAATCGTTTTTTTCTTTTAAGTTCGTTCATAAAATGTGAATCATTCATTTATTTTATTATTTTCATCAGATTTTACTACAATTTTGTGAATCAAGATATCAAAATATTCAGTGTACGTTTATAATTATATTTATTTATTTATAAATAATCTCCTACCGACTTTAATTCAGCGGCTAATACTTTTGTTTTCTAGGTTTTGCTTTAAATTATCATTTTTCACTCTTCTTCTCCTTTTGTTGCATATCCATTATTGGATGTTAGCGATCATATGATACTGTTTATAAACTGTTGATGACTTATGCGATCCCTGGCTATGTACATTAGCTCTCTATATCTGAAACGCCTGTCCACTTATGCCCCTTCCTCCTTCAATTTTACAAATTCATGAGAGCCATGTAAAAACTTCAAACTATAAAATAATAACACTTTTTTATACACCCTTAACTCTTCATGAAAAATTAAAAGTCAAAGCGTTGATAACGAATTTGATTCCAATTGTTTATGTAATACCTGTATGTTTAATACCAGGTCCAAAAGTTTTCAGTTTAAAAATCAGTTTTAAAAATGTATAACACACTAAAACGTGGTGGTTTACTATAGAAAGGGTCTTCACGAAAAATTGAATCAAAGCAAAATAAAACAGCAAAAATTGCTAATAAAAATACAAATTTCCAAATAAACCAAAAACTACAGATTGTAAAAGGTTGATAGTGATCTAGGCAAATGTCAAAATAACATAAAATAAACAAAATATCTGTCAAAATTTGCATTGATACTCTGATCCTTCATTACAAAAGAATAATTTCAGGTTCAATATAAAAAATGAATTATTAATATAAGTTATCACAACTCCTAAATTTTACAAACAACAGAATTTAATATTCAACATATATACCCTAAAATTTTTTGGTACAACTATTTCTAAATTATTAGTTTTGTGTAAAGAATTTTTGATTCGATATTATCGTTAAATTGATATAATGTTATAGTTCAAAAATAAAATTAATTTACGATCAAAAAATTTATTTTCTATAGAAAATTTATTAGTATATAATACATACATAATACATATTATATATAAGTATAAGTATATATTTATTATGTGCAGGTTTTTAATCTTATAGTTTAATTCTTTAGATATTTCATTGTTTAAGTCTATAGTAATAGTTGAATAATTTTAAAAAAAGTTTAATATGTCTATTATTAATAATAGAATAAAAACCAATTGAAAAAAAATAAATAAATATGAATCGATTATAAATAATAAGATTATTCGATTTTTATTATTTTATTTGCTTTTGATTTTTTTCAAATACATAATTTAATTAATTTCGATTATCATAATTTTTTTTTTTGATTTACATAAAGACTAATTTAGTATTGTTTGAAATTTAAATGAATATCTAAGTTATTTTATATAGGAGCCAGTTGTAAATCAATTGAGAATCTTTTTTTTTGTTTTTTTTTTTATTTATTTTAAATTTAAATAATAGTAAAGGAATGTCCAGATTATTTTTTCAATATAATAAAACTTAAAAATATCTTATTTTAAATTTTTAAAAATGTTATAATAAAAATAAAAAGATACTGTTTCAATTCATTCAATTATTTATTATTTCCTTATAGATGTTTTTATTAGGGAAATTTGAAATTGGGAACTTCCATTTTATAAAATGTATTAGTTATTTATTTTAAAAGAAAAACAAGGTAATATATAAAATGAAAGCTTCTGAGATACATTTTTAAAATTTTGAATCTTAGGTTTACCTTTACATGAAAACCTAAGCAATATTTCCAAATAAGCTATGAGGAACTTATTACGGCTGTAACTATTGTAAAGATTATAATTACACAAATGATAATTTTGTGCGCCAAGTATTACCTTAGACAAGATTTTTTTTAAATATTTATTTATGTTAAATCTTTTTTTATATTACGATTTTAACTATTACGATATAATTATACAATTTTACGATATTCTTTTATTAGATATGATTAGACCGGGATTTGAACCCAAGTTCTGCCGCATGAAAGACGACATCTTCACCACTACGCATTTGGTCAGATAAAAAATATTACATCTCAAATAATGTTACTAGTTGTTGAGGCGCAATAAAAATAAATAGCACATTTTGGAAAAATTTTTTGGAAATGTGACTTGAAGTGAAATTCTATATTTGGAAATCAAAACTTAATGACTAATGTAATTTGTCTTGGTTTGTTAAACAATATATTTCAAGCAGAAGTAAAGTAGTTAACAATTCGTAAATTTAATAAAGTACTGTATTAGTTTTTAAAAATACTTTTGTAAAATTTCTTTTACAAGTTTTTTAAGTTTGATTATTATTTTAACATTATTTTGAAATTTGATGATTACAGTGAGGAGCATAATACCTTATCACTTACCAAAGTCTTGTCTTCAATTTACCAAAACTATTTATTAAAGTCGCATGCTATCAATGTGAATTACGTACAGCTCTTATAGGTGGCTTTCGAAGCTTTCCATGTCTCTTAAAAAAAATTCTAAAATGAAGTAAATGAAATTTCTCTATGGGTTATTAGTTTACGGGATAGATGTAAGTGAAATTTAGATATAAACCTTCAAAGTGTAAACGGTGCGTTATACGCGTCGCAAAGTGCAAATTTCATTTGCCAAAATTTGTTGGTATTTCAAAGAGATATTTTGACTTTGCAGAAAGCTCTAACACATATACAGTATTTTTAAGATGATAAGGTCATGAGTACAAAAGTATATTTTTCGTTCATAAAATATTTTTTTAAAAAAAATAATTTATTAATGCGTAATAATTACGTAAATTGTATGATAAATAACGGTTAATTAAAAACCAAAAATTTTTTAAAAAATGTAAACAAATAAATTCATTATGTAAAACATAATACAAATCATGTTTTAATAAATACTATATTTATTATATTAAATACTTCCTGTAGCGACTGGATGTATTATGTAAGCTCTGTCATAGCTTTTATGAAGTTTAATTGTGTTTTAACCAGCCTAAATCATATATGAATTATTTTCCTGTATATTTAAACCTAAAATTCAATTATTACAAATTTTTATTTTCTTGTTTAAATAATCACCTTCAATTTATAAAGTTATTGTTTCACTTTATGTCACAAGTGACGGTCTGTGTTTAATTTAAAAATGATAAATTTTAACTAGTATTTGGTAAAAATAACTAATGTGATTATGATTTTGGATTTGATTAATTGCCAATACTTTTTTTTTGATCTTATACCATTATTCAATTACATGTGTGTTTATTCTTTGAACCAATGTACTCAAAAGCTTAGTTATAGGAATCATTTGGTAGCTGCTACCTTTCCATTTTTTCTTGATATATTGAAGTTAACAAAGAATGCGCTCGACGGCTTCTTGACCATATTAGATAACGGATTTTATCAAGAGTTTGGAACCTGGCTTTCTAAAGCGACTTAAATTATTCAAAGTACAACTACTGTATCTAAATAAATTTCTAGAACAATATAATCATATTATAATTTCTCAATTTAACTATATATTAGTTTAAAAGTACCCATTTTTTTTTTTTTGGTATATAATTTCCTTGATTGCTAATAACTTATTTATTGAACCAATATTTCTTTTAAAAATATTCTATGAGTGTCTACAAAATTTCACATATAGATGAAATTTCTTTATACTACCGTTTGCCAAAAATGCCCTTTTCTATGGTTATTCCATTTCTTCGTCTTTGCACAATTAAATAGAGCACTTATGTATCGCAATTTTATTTTTTTACTGTGGGCTGTATATACGATTCCTATCATATAGTGTATATGTCTATAATTCGATATTAAACTCATTCCAATAATAGTTTTCTTTTGAACTGATTTTGATTGAACTTAATGGACGATGTTTTTTTTAAATATATATTGAACGATGTACGTCTATTCAAAAAATATGATGGGATTCATAATAAATGCCATTAGTTTTAGATTGAAACATTGAAGGAATAATAAGAAAACGCAGTGAAAGTTGATGTTTTTTGGAAAAATGCAGTAAACATGAAAATTCAAAAGTAAAACAGAGTCGGACTAAGCATACAGTTTAAATTTTTACTAAACCTTTGATATTTATCATATATTTAATATTTTACTATATATATTTGGTCACCATGGGGATTTGTAAAGAAGAATAACTTTTTAATAATTTTTTTTTAATTAAATATTTCATGATCCGAACGGGGATCGAAACCGCACCCCATTGGTTAATAAACCAAATGCTTACCAATTGCACCACCGAGGCCTCCTGGTTATTTTGCATATAGAATAATTATATATTTAAAAGATTTAATTTAAACCAAAGTTACCTTGTAATTTAGTTTTTCATCTTCAAGTGATTGAAACCCTTAGAGATAATAATATTGTGATTCCTTTTTACTCTCCTGCCCTTATGTTTTAAAAATTTGAGGAAGATTAGGATTTTCCAAACTTCTCTCAAAATTTTATTAAATACCGTTATTGTGCGACACAATTAAAACTTTAGATTACAAAAATCATTCGTATAGTGTGTGACCAATACCTTAAATAATGAAGCCAAATACCTCTTATGGAAGTCTAATATTTAATTCTTATGTGACACATTTTGGAAAATTTCGAAACCTCAGCAAGCTCAGAAAAATTAATTTATACACATTTATACAATAGAATTAAGGTCATCTCTTCTCTATTTTTTTTTTGTATCCAACACTGTCTTAATGCCAGGCAAATGTAACTCTCCCCACATTTTTAACTAAAAATAAAAAAAAAATGTTTCTGGCTAATTCAATTTGTCTGGCTGAATAAAGAATCAGCCATCACGAATAAATTGGAAGAATTCTTTCATATTATACTTGTACACCTTATTTGATTTTTGTTTTTGTTAGTTCATTCGAATTTGGCAACATCTTCTTCCTTCAACTTGAAACTTTCTGTTTTCATTTTCTCTCTCTCCAATTTAATACTTTTACAACATTTAGTTGTTATTGTATTATATTTACCACCACATTTACTTTGATCTTTAATTATATTTTTGATGATTTTTTTTTACCATAACACTTTTATTCGGACCATAGAAATTTAATTACATTTTAAGAACTTTTTTTTAGAACTTATCAAACTTTCTGGGAGGATGCATCCATTCCTTATTGGTTATATAAATGTAATTTAATCATTTCAGTATGAAACATTAAATGAATAAACAAAATGTATATGCGATTAAATTCTTTTAGAACACTTCCAGAATTTGTAAATATTATAACGTTCTTTATTTAATAGAAAGAATTTATCTGGAGTTTTTTGTAAAATGAAAATTGCGCATAAAATATCTTTTGTATGATTAGAATTTTTTATTAGTGTTTATTCGGGTGGGATGCATTTTGTTGCTTTTAAGATGACTTAATAATTAAAAATTTTAGAAACTTTAAGATGCATAACAAATTAAAAAATAATAAAATTTAATTTTCTAATTTTATTTCAATTATAGTAAAACTAGCTGTTGGCCCGTCAAAGAATGACGGAAGGTCAATTGAAAGAAGAACTTTTTTTAATTAAGAACTGTTTCTAATTTCATTACATACATACATATATTGTGTACCAATACCGTTACTTTTTGTATAACGCAGATTGTCAACAGTTATACCATTTTTTTCCATTTTTAACTTATTAGAGAATTATGAGGGAAAGATGCAGGAATGAGGGAGAGATGAGGGAAAGATGCAGGAATGAGGGAGAGATGAGGGAAACTTTAAAATTACTTTGATTGCATTGCTTAGTCTATTTGCTTCACATTTTCACTGAAAATAATTAAGACCTACTACACAATGTTCCTCTGAAGCATGGTCTTCTTAATTTTTATTTACAAAATGTTTTACTATTTATATAAAATTTCCAGAAAATGTTCTGTGAGTTTTAATATCGTAAATGAACTATTTCATAAAGATTTTAAATAATTTAAATTTATAAAAACATTTTTTGGTTATTTTTTTTTTGTTTTTAATTAATAAAATATTTTTTGGCCTGCTTATGATAATTTTGGACATTTTATTTTCTAAAATAAAACACATTGAACAAAACATTTATATTTTATTTTTTTATAATTGAACACATACAACAAAACAACAATCTTACAATATTCTCATATATATCATCTCCCACTAACAAAATAATATTTTTTTAAAAATAAAACTTATATTAAATTGTTATATTAAATAATACTTATTCTTATATTAAAACATCATGGAATAAACTATTGTAAAAAACTGATATGCTGCTGAAACGAGCTGTAAGTAAAATTAATTAGTATTTCATGAATAAAATTATTTGTTTTTTAGTCTGCTATACACTTTGGAAAGTTTGAAAATTCATTCTTCTCACTAGAAAACCATTTAGTGAAATTGTTTGTTGTGATCTAATTATTATTAAAAGTACAGCTTTTCTATACTTCGTATCACAATCTATCCAATTATGATTGTAAGCTGATATACCAACATTCTCGCTCTATAAAAAACCGAACTAATTTTTTAATTTTAATATATATCAAAATAAATTACACTAGTTTCCAAAATTGTTCCCAACAAACAAGTAAAAAAGTTTTGATTCAATGTATATATCATTAATGCCAACGATTGATGAAGAGTTAAAAGATCTGATGAACGTGCCATTAGAATGAGACTAAAACATAACCAAAATATTGATACAAAATATACAAAAAAGTTTGTATACTTAAAAGTATCATTTAAGGTGCTTTCTAATCTGCAGAAAAAAGAAAATGAAAGTTTATAATGTTTAATGGAATTAATTAATATTTTCTAATTTAATAATTTTTTATTTTAATTAGGTTTTTATATTTGTAGAACTAATGCTGCTGCACCTATGAAGACTAGCATTCTAATAAAGAAAAGTATAGCTATGAGTGAAAGCATTTGAGATGTAGACCTATTGACGTCTGTTAAAGATATCTTGGTCAGATCACATAGCCAATAAGGAAGTTCATAGAGAACTTTCATGAAATTTGGACCTATTGACGTCTTTTAAAGATATCTTGGTCAGATCGCTTAGCCAATAAGGAAGTTCATAGAGACTTAAGAAAAAAAGAAAGTTTCTTTTAATAATTTAAAAACGAAAAGTAGCCTATTTTGGCCGTACAATGCGAGAAACCAAATATGAATATTACTACAGTTTATTGTCGAAGGCAGAATAGAAGGAAGACAAACAGTATAAAGAAAGCAACTATCATTTCTGAAAAATATTAGAGAGTTTGCGTACAATTGAATACTTAGTACATATATAGTCACAAATAGGCTGAAATATGTCAACATTGTAGCCACCAAATCTTTAAAATACCACGTCAATATTAAAAATTGGTTAGGATTGAAAAAAAGAAATAGAATAATGTCATTGATGATGTCTTTAATTTGAGTAAATATCTTCTAGCATAAAAATCTTACCGCAATATATTTTGATGACGTTTAATGACGTCAGAAAGTTTTTCATAACAATCTGCTGATGACGACCAAACCCTTTTATTTGAATTAATAGATTCTAAATCTTTTTGAATTCGTTTGAAACTCACATAGTACATATAAACTATAATATGAAAAAGTGTATCTGTTACAAATGTAGCGTATAACAAATATATTCCTCAAAATATTTGACTACATAGTATAAATAAAAATTTAAAAATATTCATTGAATCTAAATCATAATATATATCAAAATATGGTAAAATACGTTTATTCTCAGCATCAATTAAATAATTATACCCGATTACAATTGGTACAAATAAAGTGTAAAAAAAAACACAAGTTTTTGAAAACTTAAATTGAAAATGGATAAATTTATAAAAATAATAAGTTTTTTTATTTAATTTATAATAAATTTGTTCCTCTAATGTATTTGGAAATTCTTTTCTAAATATATTTAACATTTCTGACAAATAAACTTTATTTTTTCTAATTTGACGTGTTTTAACATAATGCCAAAATAATGGTAATAGATTTGACATATGTTCCAATTTTTTGTAGATTTATTTTTTCTGTAAGTCCAATATAACTGTAATATAATATTGGTAAAAGAATACTTATATTATTGAAAAGCATTGACAAACTTATAATTTGATTAAAGACTTTTTCACGTTTACTAAAATTTTTAATTTTAAATTCTGAAAAATTTAAAAAATCACTTAATATGATAACTTTATTTGTAATTTGATCAAATGTATAGAATTTATTTTGAACTTTTTCCATTCTTATAATCCAAGAAGTATTTCGATAAATTGCTCCGAACAATTTTAGTTGCAATTTAAGAAAATATACTAAAAAATCAATTCAGAATTCTATTCCGTTTAAAAAAACATTTTATAAGTATAATTTAATATTTAATAAATACATATAATTATTTCAAACATATAATATATAAAATTAATATTCAGTTTAACGTAGTTTGCAGTTAGAATTTTAAATCAAAGTTATTACAAGCAATGAAGTGTTATATAATAATTTTTACTATTTACTATTTACAAATTCTTTTTACTACAAAGAATCAACTTTTAATTTTAGTTCGATATAACCTTTAATTTGCTATAAAAATTATTAAATATTTAATAAAATATGTGACGTCAATCTGTCATTTTCTTATTAGTTATAATTATGATAATTATCGACTACAAACACACTAAAGTTGTCTGCAAGTCGTAGACGAAATACGTATTTGGATTTAAAATTTCTTATATTAAAATTTAACTATCGTTTTTTAATTTTTAATTTATAATTATAACCTTTTTTAATTAACCCTTATCTACCTCAATTGATAATATCTTGTACTTAATAATGAATAGAATGGACAAAGTCAAATAAATAATATGGATTTAATGTCATCACAAATTTTATTTATCAATTGTTTTAAAAACATGAACCTTACACTTATACAAAATTAACATTATATTTAAAAAAAATTTGTCCTGCCGTCCTATCCATTATCAAGGTGCATTCCCTCAAAGTTATCGTATAATAAAAGTTCAATCCGAAAACAAAAATAATATTTTCAATCTGATGGAAACGGCTAACGGCTGTTATGAGTTTTATAAATATATGTAACAAAATTGTATAGAGTTGCCATACGTAATTTTTTCATTTACCGTTATGCAAAACACAATTTTTGTAAAGTTCTTGAAACTTTTACACGGCTTATAGAAAATCGTTTGTCATACGCATGTCGACATTATGGAATCCAACTACTTCGAATGTGTTCCCTAGAGTTGGTAATTCGTATGTCTACGACCTAATTTAATTTAAGAAGAATATTAACATCTTTCTCCTAAATATCCCTCCATATTTTTCCTATCCTCCATTTTATAGAAAATTTTTTTTTAAAGAACTGAATTCATTATTATATTATTTTTACCAAATTAACAGATTTCACCGTTATACTTTACATGTATTCATTAAAACAAACGTATTACAATTTGATTCACTTAAATCTTTATACTATAGAATATTAATATATATCTATCTCTTTCCAATCGAAGAAAAAAAAACTAATTTCATCCTTTAAAACCAAATTATAGTATTAGAATCCTCTTTCCACGCTTTAATCCTTCTTAATGATTTAGATCAGATAAGTCACATACTACTTTTTCCTATTTTTAGCAAAATCATTATTAAATATTTAATTTCATTAATTTCAACTGTGTCTATGATTATTAGACTATAGAACAACAATTCTATATGATAAATCATTGTACAAACTTAAATATCACATTCCAAAAACTTTACAAATAAAAACAATATTTAATTCGGGCTTTAAAACATTTCACACGTTTCTAGTCACTTTATACTATTTAATTTCAATAATATACGATTATAAAATGATTGTTAAAATTTTGTAAATATGACCAACGTTTTTTTCGTCTTTAACAACGTTTTATCTTCAATAAAATTCGTCATCAGACAAATGCGTATCATTCACGCTTCTTATTTTTAACTATTTCCAATCCATTCTGTGGATTTTTTTTTTTTTTGGGTTTCTAAATCTTTCTTTTAATAAATTTTAAACGTTCATCACTAACCAAAAAAACAATAAAGAAACTATTATAAACGGAAATGATAATGATCATAAACTGATTTAGTTTTGTGTTTTTTTTTAAAAACCAAAATGCAAAGGTCCAAGAAAATTGAATAGACGCGTGTTAGATGCACAAAAAAACTGATTTAAAAAAAACGATTTGGTATGTCATATGTCATATTATTACATCATTGGACTCTGAGTTTGTAAATGCAATCTCTTAAATCTTGGTAAAATAATTTTTTTTTTAAATATTTATAGAATGTAGGTTGATTGTAACACAATGCTTCTTAAAAAATGCAAGTTATGGGGAATGCATATTGTAGGATGCATTTACTTAGTTTTTTTTTATTTTTCTAGAAGGCCCCTTTTTTAATGATTCTTCATTCTAAAAGAAAGTTATTAAATACTCATTTTTTATAACTATTTTTTTTTTTTGTAGTCCCACAACAAAATTTCATAAGATAATCCGATTATGCAATCCGACTATTTGGTATACAATATGTAAAAGCCGAAAAAATAGTCAATTTGTAACGCTTAATTTTCAGTTCATTTCATAGTTAAGGAAAAAACAAAAAACAAAAACTATTTAATGGTCCAAGAATTAGGATTTAATTGAAATTCATTAGAGGAATATTATTATATGTGTACCTTTATGGTATAAGATGACGTAGTGTTTCTTTATATTATTTCGTTTTATGCGAGCGTTATTCATAGATTTGACACGTACAGTTTAATTTATAAATTACTACATTTTTTTTGTAATTTAAAAGAAAAAGAGCAACAAAAAGTACAAAGAAGACTTATTTGGCTGGACTTGTTTTTTTTTGATAATGAGATTGGTTCTATTTTTTATTTCTTTTTCCAAATTGAGTTCAAGAATCTTTGAACGATGACGAAAAACGTGGCTTTAACAAAAGATTTAGTAATTATTTTTTAAATAAAAAAAATATTAAGTTGTCACTGTTAATTATAAGATATGTGTTTAATTAATTGGTCTTAATGTACGTTGGTAAACTAGAGTCGGGATCGTGCAATTTAATATATGGCTTTTGGCAAATGGAAATTACAAAGAGGCAGTTCGATAAGAAAAACTTCTGAAACTTTCATTAGTTAGTAGTTTTCTAAGGGTGTCAGAAACAGACACATTGAAATCACCTAATCCGAAGCGCCATAATAATGGAATAAATATCTCAACTGCGTCGTAAAATTGACGGAGCTTGAATAATAATTCTGAATAATTCGTACATTCGTACAATTTGAAGAAGTGCTTTAGAAAATAAAGTTTACTCCTCTTCTCGAACAATAGTGCTGCCTTAAAAGGGCAACATCAAAATCAAACTGAATCTGAATCTGAAGAACCTGATTCAAGTATTTAAAATTTTATAAAGTATCAATACCCAAGCTGCATTACCAACCCTTATTTTATAAACGTTAATAGAATCTTATAATGCATACTTTCTAACCTTCCTGTATTCGGTTAAATACAGGAAAAAGAATCTGAACAAACTTTTGTATTCTTTAACAAATTAATGAATTACATTTTCACAGATGAAATATTTTCTTAATTTATTAATTATTTTTTTCACCCCTTTTCATAATAAAAAAAAACAACCTAAATTAATTTTAAACTTAAAAGGTTATTTCCGGCCTAAAAGTATTTTAAATTTAATTTTTCATGAATTTTTAAATATTGTCTTTGCGTTAATTAAGAATTGGAAAAACTTGACAAATTTCTATAAACTAAAATTAGACAAAAACTAGAAAAACAATTAATGAGATTTTCATTAGATTTTTACCAAGAAGTATCCGTCTATACCTGCCATTAAATTAATATTTTAGAAGGAAATATAAAAAAAACTGAACCGAATGTAATTACATGCTTACATAATGAAGTTTTAATTTATCTAACAGAATAAAGAAAATGAGACAACTCATTGACCCGAATTTTTAAGCCGTAAGCCGAACTCTCTGATCTACTTCATTTAGATCGAAACTAAATACAATTCTAAAATTTTTATACATACAGCAGGAATCTATAAGTGATCCAAGAAATTCTAGTTTTAAAAATTCAACCTTCTGCAAATAAAGTGAATGGCCAATTTTTCCAAGTCCATTCCCTAAACCTGACTGCCAACACTGTGGCTCATTAACTTCAATGATCAAATAATTATTTTAATGGTTAGCTTTGTAAAGGGTTAGTCTCACACATCAATGGAACACAGTTCTGTTTCAAGCCACAATTAGATTATAGAAACTAAAAATTCCTCCCGAAGCAACCATTCCTCCAACCTGTGTATAACACTTAAAAATTTCACAAATGTCTATTCAATCTAGAATTGTTATTATCCATTATTACTTTTCCGAAACATCTTATATGCCCCACCATTCTAGTATTGTACAATTTCATATTCTATTAAAATATTTAATTATTACATTTTTTTTATTATACTTTCCTTCAAATGTAGAATTTTATAAAATGTTATGCATTGTTTAAATTCAATTTGCCATATTTATTATATTGCTTTTTGCTTTTAAGAATACATTAATTCCTCATTCTCTTGAAATTTTATACGCCCTTGAATTTGTCTACACAAAAAATAAAAAATAATTTAGATCCATTTTAAAAAATATTTTGAATAATTTTAAAAAACACTTTAAAATCTCTTTCCAATTTTTTTTTAAAATCAATCCAATTCGAATTTTTCGCTTAATATTTCGAAAATTTTAAAAATCCTAAAAAATAAAAACCCATCAGAACCCATCTCATCCCCCGGCCTTTTTTCAGAATAATTACAAATGTAAACAATTTTTTAAAAAATTTTAAGGATTAGAAAAATGTAACAACAAAAAATAAGGATTAGAATGACTCCTTTGGGTAACAATTGTAATCATACCACAATTAAATTCAATGTTAAAAATACAACAACAACAAAAAATGGCATGATAAAAAGCCTTACAACATTTTTTTTTTTTTAAGACAAAACCCTTTTGGAATACCATTATTTAATTATTAAACAGGGGTGTAAATTTTGTATATATGTTATATTATATTTTAATACTTTTGTAAATTTGAATGTATTTGTTTTTATTATTATCGGAGTCCTTCAAAAATCAATTGAAATTTAAATTTTTCTTGTTTTTGTTTTTTTTTTCAAAAATCTTGAAATGCACTTTTCTTTTATATTTTCTACTAACACTTTTTTTTTTTCATTTTAATCGACTCTTAAAATATTATTGCAATGCTTTTAATATCGTCCTTTTATAAATAATATTTCGTCCTTTCGTGTAAAATTGTGAATGAGTGGTTTCTTACATTATATTTTATGGCAAAAAAAAAAAAATAAAAAAAATTTCCATTAAGATATCACACCATTAATTTTTTATTATTTAGATGTATGAATGCATGTTATATAGCATATATACACATATTCTTAATATACTCCATATTTTTTTTATGTAAAAAGATGTCCTTGCGTTTGAAATAAATAAAAAACATTTTTGATTTTGTTTCAAGTCTTTGAGTGCGTATAAATTGTAATATTTTCAATGTTGTAGGCTGTAAGGATTAAAACAATGAGGTGAAAATTTAATTTTTTTTTATTGTGTAAAACAGTTGAACCCCGAAGATGTATCATAGGATATATGAGAAACATTTGATCACAGTTGAAATTCGTTCAAAAATAAAGTGTATTAGTTGTTTCCAACTCTTGTTTTTTGGAATATATTAAACACTTCTAAAGTTAAGAAGTCTGTGTCAAGTTTTGGATCTAAAAGAAGGAGGCCCAAAGAATTTGTTAAAATGACATAAAATGTAAGGAAACTGTCAGAGTGGACTAAACCTGTAGATGTCTGAATATAGAAATATTTTTAAAACTATTAAAGATCAGAAAATTAGGCCTCGCTAGGCGATTCAAAATTGTTGAAGACTAGTACCCCATTTTTTTAAAAGGTTATTCACACGAATAGGTCTATATAACTGCAAAACATAGAACTCGAAACTCAACTCACAACCTTTAAAAATTGATCTAATAGGAAGAATAAATTACAACATATACAGACATTTGTAACTCATATAATGGGGTTTAGATCGAGATTTAGTTTTAAGAGATAATTAAGTGTAATAAATTGTAATTGAATTTCATAATAAATTTGAAAATAATTTTTTGTTGATAAAATAAAAAAATGTAAATTAAAAAATATGCAATTTGTTAATAGGTTACATATTTTTCTTTTATAAAAAAAGAAACCAATATAGGGTAAAAGTTTTTTATTTTTGCTTTGCATATTTTGCAATTTTTTTTGTTTTTGTTGTTTTTTTTTCATTTAAAGTCTGTTTTAAATTTCCGGAATGGGTAAATAAAACAGATATAATTAATTTATTCAACGAATTTAAATTCACCTTCTTTACAGTTTAGTAAAAATTCTTTTTTAATTTGTCATAATTTTCAGGATTTGAATTCTACTGTCAGTGTCACCCACCAGTTAAACTTTTAAGTTATACGTTTGATTTTAATCAACTGAAAGCTTTGATACTAAGAGAATACATATCAAAATTATAAGTACAAAGTGTTCCATATTGTGAATAATAAACTGAGCTAACAATAATTATAAAGTTTTGGTCTAAAACTCTTTAGAATACGTACAGGCACCGTAAAATCATTTGAAAACAATAATAACCTAAATTTTCTTCAGAAATACAATTAATTCGAAGAAATCGACTTATTTATGCAATATAACAATTTAGTCAATCTTATAAAATACAAAATTTAAATAAAATTTGAACTCCCAAAACAAACGAAAAAGACGACTCAAATTAAATTTAAATATTTAAAGAATTTTAATTATATATTTGTCCAGAAAATGAGGTGTAACAAACTTATTCAATTAAATGTGTTTTGTTTGATGTCTTCAATTATAAAAAAATTAAATATTAATATTTTGTTGAATGTGTTTTATTTTAGAAAATGTCCAAAATTATAATAAGCAGGCCAAAAAATATTTTATTAATTTTTAATAAAAAAAAAAAATAAACAAAAAAACCAAATAAAAAAAAATTTTTTTATGAATTCAAATTATTTTAAATGTTCATGAATTAATTCATTTACGTTATTAAAACTCACAGAACATTTTCTGAAAATTTTATATAAATAGAAAAACATTTTAAAAGTTAAGACTATGCTTCACAGGAACAGTTCTGTAGTAAGTCTTCATTATTTTCAGTGAAAAACTGAAATAACGGCGAAAGCCCAAAGTATGTTTGCTTTTTTGCGTTGCTTTGTTTGCTTTCGATTTGAATCTAAACAAAGGTTGTGAAACAATATACATAGCTTAGCAACATTTTTTAAAAATACTTATACAACAAATTAATAGATGAATAAATAGATCATTAATGAAACAAAATAAATTTATAAGAAAATTGCAAATCTTTATTAACAAACAAATTTGTCGAATTTAATTTTAAAAATTTTAAATTTAAACAAGAACGTACTTAAGTAAGAACAAATATTAATTGAAATTAAAAAAAAATTTTCAAGAAGATGAGATTTGAAGTCATTTGCTTTTCTTTTTTGTGCATTTATTACTAGAATCGAAGCATAATCTGCTAAATCAAAATGTAGGTAACGGCTGCGATTTTTTTTAAATATATGGTATTGATGTACAATATATGTTATGTATATAATGAAATTAGAAATAGTTCTTAATTAGAACGGCTGCGATTTTTTTTAAATATATGGTATTGATGTACAATATATGTTATGTATATAATGAAATTAGAAATAGTTCTTAATTAGAAAAAGTTTTTCTTTCAATTGGCGTTCCGTCATTCTGTGACGGGCGAACAAATAAAAGAGGTAAAAAATGGTTCCCCACTGATTCCTGCCTTTCATAGAAATATTAGAATTATTTTGTTTTAGTGTAAAATGTGATTCAGTCTCAGTTTTTTAAAAAAATGAATTTATTAAATATATAACTTTTCGAAACTTTGAACAAAATAGAATGTAAAAATATAAAAATTTCGATCATCACACCCCGAAACTTTGTCCAAAAATGAACAAAATTTAAAAACCAAAACATCCACCTTTAATATAAATTATATTCAATATTTTTAATATCTGGTCCTTACTATCCTTAAACTTAAATAATTTCTTCTGAAATTATTCGTTACCTCTATTCCACCAATACAAAAAAAAAAAATATATATATAAAAATTGTAAAAGTTTTAATTTAAACAAAGACTAGGAATAAAATAAAAATAAAAACCAAAATAAAATTATATAAAAATTCAAATGCGAGACTAGCCGAATTTATATTGACTATTTACAAAATATAAAAAATCGATGTTGCTATTCATTTTATTCAGGAAAAGGGGGTTCTAAGATTGATAGTATCCCTGTCCCCAAAAAAACCATTCACTTCTTTTCTTCTGTGTAAGTTTTTATCTTGTCAATTACTTTCACTCTTCATATAATATTCTTTCGTATGTTAGAAAAGGATGGCATCCCTTACTGTACCTTCGCTCCATACACCTATAGATTCAAGTTGAACCCAGGAAACAATATAATAAATTGTAGTTCATATTTTTTGTTCCAGTTCATTTTAAATTCAGAAAAAAGTTGTTTTATTAAATTTTTAAAAACTTTCTTTCACTTTATTTCGAAACGATTGACGATTGGTTTGGAGGGAACTGAAAGAAGTTTGATAACAAATACAACATCAATTGTTTGGGTGGTGTTTGAATAAAGTAATAATCAAAAATAAAAATAATGGAATAAAAAGTAGTAAACACGATGTTCCGAAAGACATTTGTTTAGTTTATTGTATACAAGAAGCGAAGTGAAGGGAGAGGGGGTATAAAACGAACAAAGGGATAAAATTTGTTTCACAAATAAAATTGAGAAATCGTATGATTGCTAGTTGATCATAAGGATGCTTCCGGAGTATAGAAATATTTTTAGAATATGTTTTATGTGTCATAACCTTTGGGACCTCCAAAAAAAATGGAAACTTTGGAAAAAAAAATTGTGAATGGTAATTTTTCATCCCTTTTTTTCTTTGGTTGCAGTGTAGACTAGCGATTGTGAGATGACTTTTAAAATATGATGATTGTAGAAAATGATGGTATGCAAACTTATGAAAAAGGTTTTTTTTTGGAGAATAAATACAGGTGATTGGAAGAGGTAGAGAAAAATATGGAAATGTAAATATTAAAAAGAAAATATTGGAAAATGTGTATTACAGGGGGGAAGACTATTTAAAAATATGTAATTTTTACCTGGTTCTCTTGTTCGAATTGAATGGCAATTGATGTTATTTTATTATGACGCTTTTTTTCTGAAGGGTTCTATTTTTTCTTTACGTAAGTCGGAGATAGGAGATGGAGATGGAAGTTTGAAAATAAAATTATTTTACCAGTAGTAGTAAATTGAGGAAAAATATGAAAATTGTATCACTGTTTCTATATAAAATTATGAAATATTAAAAGTTTCATTGATTTATTTTTAAAATTTTGTAGCGGACAAATTGGCTTATATAATGGGGATCTGGTAGCAATAAAAAAAGTATTTTAGTTTTTTTAAGGTTAAGAATAAAAAAAAACTAGTGATAAAAAAAATTCCCCTCATTGTTTTTGCTGTGTAACTGACGACCGAGTCATAGACGACTAAAAATTTGGTTGCTAATAAAATCAACATAAAGACAAACGATCAAATAAGCTTAGCAAGAATTAGCAGTATTGTACTTCAGTTCCCTCTTTTAATTTTACATCTTACCATCCTTACCTACCTTACCTAAGCAGGTATTTAAAATATTTCTTCTAATATATGAAATATATGAAAATACCCTTCAAATCCTTATTATTTTTGGAGACTTAATTTGATCTTTTGTAATCAAATCAAAGTGAATAAAATTTAATATTTATAAAGAACCAGGCCTGTTATCCTGCAGACGGCAATGGGGATATAACATTGCTCTAGTATTGTAAAAATTAAGAAATACTGTGATGAATTCACTTGAATTCTACAATTCCTTCTAATTTAAGAACTTTAGGTTTTATAATATGGGACAGATGTTAAAAACATAATTGTAATAATTTATTTATATCTTATTTGATATTTTCGAATAAATTCTCAATATGAACTCCATAATTGTGTTTTCAAATTGGATTTAATTTTTCACTTACGTGTTAATAATGGTAATTTTTTCAATTTTATTTAAGTTAATTTTTAATTCAGTTTTCTATTCAAGTTTTAATTTTAATTTCCAGCTCAATGTTTAAATAAATCATACTTATAACTCATTTTTTGATTAACTTCAAATTTGACATCGATTATAAAATTTATTTTCAATAAATTGAAACGTCAAACCGATTATAATTTTTAATTTTTTTTTAAATATTCGAACATTTTTAAAAAACTATTTAAAAATATTATTTTCAACTCTTTTTTTCTCACTTCTAATAAAACTTATTTTAATATTTATGCAGTTGATTAAAAAAAAAGCGAACAAACTTGGAAGGATAACAAAAATTTAAACAAAAGCACCATAAAATTTGAAACAAACAAAATGTACAGTTGTGATTTTTTTTTTTTTGTGAAAATCAATCATTAATCGATTAAAAAAAAATCGCTCATCCCTGCAAACAAAAGAATCCTGACAGTGTGCATAGAATTATGTAGGATTTAAATTTTGAACTTTATAAATGAATAGAAATATCCTTATGTTATCTTTGTTCTATCTTTATTATACATATATATATATGATGTTTTTTTCCAATATTTGTTTAATATTGCAAGCACAGTGGATAAGTTGACAAATAATTGGGGAGGGGGAAATTTATGAAAAACTGAACGAAAAGAAACTCTAGAAATCAATTTTCACTATATTCGGTGTTCATTTTGAGTTTTATCATTTGTTATATCTTCCTATTGATTTCAAATTTTGGCTTTCTCATTTAAATAAAATCAATTCATATAGGAAATATTTTTAAAATTGTACTGGGTCTTCGGAAGACCCCCCTAATAAAAAAAGTAACTGAATAGAAAGAGACATTTACAAAAATTTGGCGTCATAAAAGAATAAAAGGGATTTTTTAGATATGAATGCATGTTTCTAAGCAGTTCATTTGTTTATTTATTGATGTTTGTATGTATTCTATATGTGTATCGCCGTGTTACATATTATATATATATGTATATATTTGGAATACTGTCAATTTATGATTTATGATTTGACAAATAAAATTTATGTTTTGTAATACAATTTTTTTTCTTTTGTCATTTTTTTTTAGAAATTTTCGATTCAACGTTCGTTTTTCAATTGCTTGGCTTTGCATTAGAGGAAAAGAGTAGAGAATATAAAAGTTTGGTAGTTATTTTTTTATTTTTGAAATATAAAATTTCAATTAAATTCTTTCTTTTTATTCTGAAGTTATACTTTCGTACATAGACAGCAATGCTTCTTTGTGTGTGCATCTTATAAAAAATTAATATTGATATATGATTGTATGCAAATTAGAAATTTAAAACTATATGTGTATTATATCTTAAAAATTCGTAAGCCTGATTATCTATCTCTTTCTATCTTCACTGAATTATTAAATAACGTATGTTTGCTTGGCGGTAAATTGAGTGGTCTTTGGTTGGTTTAAAAGGGTGTCGAATTTTATTTTTCAATTTTTTTATTATTTAATATCGGATATGGTTTATGATAAGATCACTATACCAAAACTTTATTTGTTTTCAAATTGGTATTTTGGTTAAAGAGTTAGATTCGTTGGTAACACATAAGGTTTTTAGTTATGGTGTATTTGTAATATAATAAAAATAAGAATTTTAACTATCTTAAGGGTCAAGGATAAATTTAAGCTTAAAACAAAACAAAATACAAAACATATTCTTTATTTTTATGTATCTTTTATGGTTGGGTGGGCGCCTCATACACTTTGTGATATATGATATATACCAACCATTTATTTATGATTCTTGTGTTAAATATATGATAACTTTTTGTTTCTGTGAAATATGTTTTATTTTGATTTTATGTTTTTTGTGTTTTTCTTTTAATTTATTACCTTTTTAAAACGATTTAAATTTTTAATTTTTTAAAGAGTTTTAATATTTGAATTATTTATTGATTGTTATTTCCAACATAGATGAGTTCTTTTCTAATGATTTGATCTGTTATAAAAATTCAAAAAAAAAAGAAGGTGTAAAATGGTGTACCAGGTTTTTTTCTGAATGGTTTTTATTGAAATTTTTAATAAAAATAAAATAAAATCTAAAAGAAACTTGAAATTCTAGTAATTAATAATAATTTTTTTCTATTAATTGTAAATTTTTTGCAAATACCTAAAAAAAAATTGAAAAAATGTACTAATTTCTAATATCTGTTCTTCTACCTGTCTGTCAATTTGTATATTTATAAAATTTCAACTTTGAAAATAGCTCAATTATTTTTTTGAAGAATTCTTACCCTTCTCTTGCTATTCTCTTGAAGAAGTTCAAGATCACGAATGTTAAAATAAGTATATTCTTATTATAATTTAAGTAGTTTATTCTATTATAAGTTTATATTCAAATCTCTATAGTATAATCTTCTACCGTTTCTATTTAATAAATGACACTAAAATGACAGTTTAACTGTATGTTTTTTCAATGACAGTAAAATGACAGTTGTCACATATGTCACTAATATAACATTAATTTTTTCGTGTCATAAATATTGTACTGTTTTTGGTATGAGCCGACATTCACATTAATTTACCGTTACATAAATTGAATGTAATAATTTTGACAGGTGTATGTATAATAGTTTTGATTTAAATTTGACATGAGTATAACAAATAAGTAATTACAGCAATAAGATTTGAATATTTTTATAATTTAGACATTTTTTTATGGTCGTACCAATTCAATGCTTAGAATTATCAAAAATTTAATTTAAATTAGTTGAAGGAACCTACTAGGCCCCGATTGCAAATTATTCAGGGTTTTTTTTGAAATCTATCTTTATAAAACAAATTTAGGAATACAATTTATTACAAATTTTTATACAAAACAGCTTACAATAAATATAATTAAATTAATTAAATGAAATAAATTAAATAATTTTACACTAATTGTGCCTCTTATCTGCCGTTTATGTGCCTTCTCTAACTTCTACTTTAAATACTGCCTTATTCAATACTATTTACATAAAAAATTGATATTTTATTTTATTAAAAAAAATTATATTTAAAAAAAAAACAGACAAAGTCTAAATTGATTCACTTATTAATATCTTGTACAATTAATTATTAATGGGTTATTTAACAATTAAATTGTCAGTAACTGATTAATTTCAGTAACAAATAAAAATTAGCAATTGAATAAAATATTTAAATTTTATGTTAAAATATTTATGTTTTAAATGGAATTCAAAACAAAAAAAATATCTTTTATATTTTTGTCAAAAGTGTTAAAAAAAAAAAAAAAAGATAAAGAAAAAGTCACAAAATTTGTTTGAGAAAAAAAAATGGCAATAAAATAAATCAAAATTTGAATATGGGTGAGGTCGGTAACTTGTTATAAATAAATAAAATAAATAAAATAAAAATAAATTAAAATTCATATTATGAGAATGAAACAAAAACGAAATTTTAATAAAAATTAAACAAATTTTTATTATTTTTTAATTATTAAAAACTAGCTGTTGGCCCGTCACAGAATGACGGAAGGTCAGTTGAAAGAAGAACTTTTTCTAATTAAGAACTATTTCTAATTTAATTACATATATTACATAAACATATATTATATATCAATACCATTTTCTTAAATAAAATGGTAACCGTTGCATTCTACGTAATACAGACTATGCTTCAATTCTAGTTATGTACAAAAAAAACAAAAACTTATATGTTGTTGTATCTAAAAATTTGAAGATGAATAATTTATTTAGTCTACCTTTTTTATGTTTTGAATTTGATAAAATTTTGGGGCTGTTAGTTCAAATCCCTTCTTGGTGAAATGTTTTTTTAATTTCAATTAATATTTTTTTTTTTATTCAATTACGTACTTTTTAAAATTAAGTTCGATAAATTTGTGTTAATAAGAGATGTGAAATAGATTTATTTTGTTTCAATAATGATTTATTTCTCCAACTATTAATGTTTTGTATATACATTTTTAAAAAATGTTGTTATACATTCTATATTGTTTCCTTTGTTTAGATTCAAATCAAAATACTTGTTTGAAGGCTAACCGTTCTATAATGTACTTATTCAACATGCTAAATAATGTATCTATTTATATGTACGTGAAATTGTATTAAATAAATGTTGATTTTTGAATTGAGTTTTGCATTATCAAATGCAAATTATAAATTTTATTTGAAATTTTTTTAATATACCTAACCCTAACTAAGTTTAAAATCTATTTTGTCTGGTTTTTATGGTGCATTGAACTCAGAGGTATTGTATACCTGAACCCACTTTCCCAACCGTCAGTTGTTACATAATTTTTTTCCATTTTAACTTTTAAATAGATAAATAATTAAAAAGTTATGAAGGAAGGGATGAGAGATAGATGAGGTAGAGTTGAGAGCGAGATGAGGGGAAACTTTGAAATTACTTTAATACATTTCTTGGTTTATTTGCTTAAGCAAACCAAGCAATGCATCAAAGCATACATTGGGCTTTCGCCCTTATTTCAGATATTTACTGAAAATTATTAAGACCAACTACACAAATGTTCCTGTGAAGCATTGTCTTCTTAATTTTTATTGACAAAATGTCTTACTATATATTTAAAATTTCCAGAAAATCTTCTGTGATTTTTAAAACTGAAATGAAATTTTTCATAAACTAATAAGTAAATTTTATTTCAAAAAAAAATTTTTTTTTTTTTATTAAAAATAAATAAAATATTTTTTGGCCTGCTTATGATAATTTATGATATTTTATTTTCTAAAATAAAACACATCCAACAAAACGTCAATATTTTATTTTTTTATAATTGAACACATCCAACAAAACACATTTAATTGAATGCGTTTGTTACACCTCATTCTAGACAAATATATTAATAATAATAATAATAATAATAATAATAATAATAATAAATAATAATAATAATAATACTCATATCTAATGTCGAAGTTGTTTAATTAAGAAGTTTAATGTTTTAAATAAAATAACTTTAGCTTTAAGGGGTGAGAAGCGCCCTACTTTATGGTGTGGTCGAATTGTATAAAACCCAAATTCCACTTGTACTAAATAGACACAATTAAAGGAAATGTTGAATTTTCTAAAAATAACTAAATAATAAATGAAAGTTCAAATTTATAATATCCAATAATCAAAAGAAATATACGTTTTATTGGAAAAATGGTGGTGGAAAATTTAGATGCTTAAAAAATTATCTGAATGAATAAATGAATGAAAATATAAATAAAGTTTAGATCATAACTTTCAAAATATTTACAATAAAGCCAGGTGGTACCAATACAGTTTTTCTAGGAAAGTTGAAAAAAAAAAAAAATTAAAAATTTCCAAAAGGATTTTCAAAAAGAAACTTTAAATCAACAAAATTTTATAAATTTTTTAGAAAAAAAAATGGATATTTAAGAAAATTTAAAATAAAAATAAAATTAATAGAAAGGTCAATAAAATAATTAAAATTTATTACCTACAGATTTTGATTTAATTTTTTATATTGATTATGAGAAAATAAAACACATCCTAAAAGTATGCAATGTGGGTAGGATTATGAAATCTACTTAAATTTCTTTCATTCGTGTTCCACAGAATTTTTATTTTTTTTTTGTTCAAAAAATTTTTCCATCAAAATAATTTTGATAATTTTTTTGCATATTTTTAGGAGACTTTATAATTGAACACATCCAACAAAACACATTTAATTGAATGCGTTTGTTACACCTCATTCTAGACAAATTTTTTTGCATATTTTTAGGAGAATTTATAATTGAACACATCCAACAAAACACATTTAATTGAATGCGTTTGTTACACCTCATCCTAGACAAATATATTAATAATAATTCCAATTGAAAAACTTGTAATTGGAATTTCTGTATTAAAGTTTTTAATAATAAAAATTCTTTTTGGGTTGGTAAAATTATAAAAATGTCCGGAAGTTCTGTGTTTAATAAAAAAAAAATTATTACAGGAAAAGATTTTTTTTTGATTTAATTTTTTTAATTTATTGTTTTTATTATATATTTTATTGTTTTTTAAATGAATATATAAACTGGGGATTCTTTATTACGTTATTAACTTTATTATGATATTTATGATATAATTTAGATGCTATTCAAATTTTGAAGGTAACTACAGGTAATTAAGTCAATAGGTCATACAATTTATACTAGTTTAGATATGAATATAAAATTCTTTAGTTATAAATTAAAAGATTTTATGAAATATCAAATTTTACATAACTTAAAGATAGTAAGCTCAGTGATGACTCATTATTTAACCGTTAAAAAGTGGTGATATTTTGAAAACAAAACTATAATTAGGCATGCAATACATCGGATTGTCAAATACATCTGATTGTCAAAAATTAAATTTTGTTTTATACTGATTTTAACTGTATAATTTTGTATGTTACTTGTGTGCTTCTTGTAAACTGTTTGTGTTAAGCAGTTAAAATAAATAAATAAAACTTTTGTTACAAATTACATTTTAAAAATTTTGTAAAGCATTAAGGAAAAGTTTTAATGCATTATTAATGATAGAATGCGTTGATGCGTTTACGCATGCGATGCATTATCGCATTTAATACACAGATTTTACTAACTTGAGAAAAAATATAGTGGCTTTGAAAATTAAATTCAATCAAAATTTATAAAATGTTTTAAACCATTTCAAAATGAAGTAGGAAACTTCCTTTAAACTTTCACATTGCCGTACGTTAAAAATTCACGCATCCAATTATCTTTTAGTTAATGGATGCGTTAGTAACGCGTGCTTCGAAAATTTTCTCATGTAATTAAGCTATAAAACAACTTAGTTAACCAATGAAAAAAAAGTTAAACTTTATGTTTTCATTAATTTATTAAGTTTCAAAACGAAGTTTAACTAACTAAAGTACTTCTAAGTTATAACCAAATTTGTACACATAAAGGCTATGTTACACTCGCAGGTATTCTGCTTCTAACACTATTTATTAACATTATTTTCAGTATTTTTTAAATTTCTTCGAATAATTATAACATTTATATTATAACATTTATTATATGTTCAGGTTTTAATTAAATTAAAACAATGTTCTTTTATTTTAAACATTCAATGATAAAAATTTAATAACAATCATTTTAAGCTTCCCATCATATTTTTTTTAAACAACTTAACAAATTAATACTTATTGTTACATGCTGTTATTATTAACCATTTTACAATAATTTTACAATTGAAGATTTATTAAATAAATAATTTAAATTAAATCATTACAATTTACAAAAAAAAAAAAAAATTATTAAAATTATTCAATTAATAATTTTAATTGAATACGTCAGATTAAAAATAAATTTTATTTGTTTTTTTTTAAGTTTTCGCCATTTTTTTATTGTATTTTTTTTTGGCAAATTGAATAACGAAATTAACAAATTTTTAATTAAAATATTAACACTCGTCATATTTTGTTAAAATGTTGTTTCCCATTAAAATTTAATATTTTCAATAATTTTTTTATTTAAATTTCTGTAAAATTGCTTACAATATTTGGAATCAATACTATGATTTATCGGCTGTGTCTCAAACAATTTTTATTAAAGTAAAATACAGAATGATGCCAAACACAATTAAAATTACAAAATTAAACAAAATATTTAAATCTTTAACTATCCGGGGAGTCAAAATATTAGTTAAATAATTATTATCAACAAAATTAAATATCTAACATATGTTGTTGAAATAAAATATTAAAGTTGATCTGATTCAATTGACTTAAACATAATTAAAGGGAGTCTGCGCGTACCTTCATGCAGAAAAAATTATTCATCACGCATATAAACAACATTTCAGTGAAGAAATTTATTAATTGACATACATATACCTCATTAACCTCAAACTGTGTGTGATTTACCAAAAATAGTATTACATATATTTATTTGTTATTAAAAAAAAAAGTTTTTGAAAGCTTTCGATAAGTTTTAAAGTGTGAATAGTATTGCAATACATTGTACGGCACCAAATTAGTTGTCGAATATTGATTGCAGAATCGCATCTATTAAACTTAATTTCTTATTAATTTATAGAAAACTTATGTACTTCCTTTTTAATATACTTTATAAGGAAATTATATGAACTAAGATTTGAAGGGCCGTAATATAGAGACCCTTTATCGAATTAATTCTTATATAAAACTGATTAAATAATTTGTATTTAAATCGTAACGGATGGTGCTAACTGAACAACACTTGTGTATTTTACATAGAAATTTTTAAATTTAAGAGAAAGTATTTTTATTTAAAAACAAAGTTTTTCAGCAATTTAAATAATTTACTACCAAAGACTTTGGTTTTATTGCTCCGGAGCGAATTTTAACTGATTTTGTTGGAAAAATTTATTAATTTACCTTAATAGTTTGCTAAAGTCAAATTTCATTTAAAGAAAAAATGTCTTCACTTAAAATGAACACGCCTTCACTTAAAATACTTAAGTGGTAAAAGGTTTTAAGCAATTACTCTGACAAATACTCTGAATGATGCACACAATAAAATTGATTAAGCCAATTTATTCAAAATTTCCATTCCTTCTTCGGAACAACTCCACATCTTCTAATAAATTATCTTGTAAAACAATGTATTTTGCCACTGTTGATTTTATTTCATTTTGTTGTTGGTTTTTGTTGTAAATTGTGCATGTAAAGTTTCTTACCATTATCATACCAACATCCAATTATAAACTCTAATCAACTGATGTTATATTTTGTTGTAACAAAAGTATGATAGATGACAGATGTTTAAATTAAAGAGTCTAACAGACAAAAAAAATATCTATTTTCTAATTATGGTTGTAAATACTTACGACAGGTATTTTTAAAAATTGACTGATAGCCACTTATAATATTAAAGTAAAAACCGAAATGAACGTTTCAAAATTACTGAGTAGTTAATTAAAAAAAAAGCAAACAAAATGTTTAAACACACCAAATGAAGCATTATCATGATTATACTATATTACGATTATTTGATCTTTTAGTATACTAATTATAACGTGGGATGCTACTCATAATGATTATAATGATTATTGGATATTAAAAAAAAATATTAATAATTGTTACTTTTTAAGATGATCTGGTTTTTTATTAACTATTTTATGGATTAACATTTTAACTGACATATAGATCAACGTTATTATAATTGTTATAATATTAACTAGACATTTTTTTTTTCTATAAAACTTTATTTTATTTTATTATGACCAGGAAACTAAAATAGTCAATTAGTATATCATTCTTTTATAAACTAATTGAACAAATTAGTTTAGAGTGTTAACGTGGAAATTTAACAAATTTTAATTCTTTTATTTCCTCATTTTTATTTAATTTAGACAAAATTTTTGACTGAGTCATTGTTTTAACATTGAAATTTTAAAATTTATTTTAATAAAAAAAATAAATAATATTAATAGCAGTGTGAAAATACATTATTTTAATTCATTTTTAAAATTGTTTTTATAATGGTTTAGTAGACACCATTAATATATTTTCTATGTCATTATAATTAGTATGTAACTAATGAAAAACTTTAATTATTCTACAATTCTATAATATTACCTACTTCAAAAATGATAAATTTGAAAATTTTAAATAAAAAATTAAACCATTAAATTAGTTTAGCATTATTTAATAAAGTAGGGATAGTTTTTAATGTATAAATAAAACTAAAAGATATTTAACGGTAAATGCTTTAAACATTTAACAGTAGGAAAGACAATTGAGAAGGGAACTGGGTTGTGAAGCATTTTAAAATTGAATAATACTATAATAAGTTGATTATAATTTAAAGAACTGTTTTCAATTACATAAGCAATTAGTATGTATAAATATACTAAACGTGATTTAGGTCTAAAATAAGTTGTACAAATTACTACGACCACCAAACGTTTGAATACTGGAATCATATCTTTAAAATAGGTTCTTTCGAGTAAAACAAGAGATGACTATTCATTATTTAAAGAAATAAAAGTGGAGGTGCTTCAAGGCAGTATGCTAGAACCTGCGCTTTATTTACTATACACTATTGATCTACCAGTAGTAGAAAATGTAGCTGTGACAATATTCAAAAGAAAGTCACAAAAAACTTGTGAAAAATTATTGAATGGTCCAACCAGTGGAAAATCAAATTTAATGAAATAGTTAATCCACCAAAAAATAAATTAAGTAATGCAAAAGTGCCAAGCTATGCTGAACTAAATATCTAGGAATCATAATTTCCATTCCTACTTCGGAACAACTCCACATCTTCTAACAACTCCACTAGATGTCAAGCTAAGACGGAAACAACATGTTAAAAAGAAAAAATTAGAACCTGTAAATACATATAGAGAAAGTACTGACTCTTAGGTCGTAAGTTTAAGTTATCAATTTATAATAAGGTGTTGGTTTACAATCAAGTCATAAAACCTGAATGTTTGTGTGGTATTTAGCTTTTGGATTTTTTTGGAATGTAAGCAAAATTCAAGTCTTTTAAAATAAGTTTTACGGAACATAGTTAATGCTCCCAAGTATGAACGAAATGACGAGTTATAAATAAAATAAATAATAATACTTAATAACATGCCCTCTAGATTAGTACAAAAATATTGATTAACTTAGAGAAATATCATAGGTTTCACAAATTAAAATAATATGATAGATAAAAATCAATTGATAGTCCGCTGTGACTAGTTTTAATTATATTATAAGAGAATTCAGGCATTTTTGAAGTAACGATCCTTCACTATGTTAGAAATAAGGCGATTATCGCCATCCTTGCAATGTGTTTCGTCAGATTTTTAGAGAAAAAAACTATTTATATAATACCAGATCGGATTAAATAAATTTATTAGAATTAAGTGCAATTAATCAAATCTTGATTGCTTGGCTTTGCAATTTAGTTGTGAACAAAAGGAGATTAAAAATAAATCTAAATCGGCAGATGTTACTAAGTGAAGATGAATTATTTAATTCAACAATCATTTTTACAACTGAAACCTATCGTATATACACAAATTCATCATCTCCATGAAGAGATTCACTTTACTGAATTCACATGTCTTTGGCAACCAATTTTGTGCATAGAAAATTGGAATATATTGATTTGAAAATCGAAGATTAATAAAAGACTTCAGATTTATACCCAAATTTTAATTCCAAATTTAATAAGGAGTAAAATAAAGAAAATTTACTCTATATAATTAAGTATTTTTTTTTTTGTAATAATATTTGGACTATAATTTTACAAATTAACTCTGTCAAATTGACCTTCTTTAAGTCTTCTTTAAAGTTACGTGAATTTGGTGCATATTATTAAACCTTAGGTACTATAAGTAAGAAATGCATACATTGAAGCACATTTTAAAAGAGTTGCAACTTACTTTAATTCAAACCAACAAATATTAAAAACGTGGACTCAATTGAAACAAAAAGAAAAAACAGATTTTAATTCCTCCAAAAATTAAAAATTAAACCCTTATTATTTTTCCAAAAAAAAACACGAAATAATGAAATTGATTATATATGTATGCCACCATTAACTTACTAAAACTACTACTTATCTTTTATTCTCTTTTCTTCTAATTCAATATCTTTTCTTTAATTCTTTAAAAAAAAATCTGGTAGAATCTTAAAATGCTACTGATGACCACCCAGTAAGTTTAAAATAATATTTACATATATTGTATTGATAGTAAAGGTAAGTATGTCCGAAATAAAATCGATGGTACTATATCATATGAAAATTAAGAACCAACTCATTAGAGCATCTAATCAATTCATCAGTTAAATTTTTTAAAATTTATAATAGAACTGAATTGAAAGAATTGAGTTGAAGAAAATTGGTATATGTTTTATAGATCACGTGTAATAACTCCCGGGGCAATAACTCCCTGTAAATACATTATTGTTTTTATATGAAACTACTTACAGCTGCTGAAGAGTTATAAGCTTCTTTAAACTGTTTCTCTCCGAGGCTTTATTAGACCATAATCAAGTTATTTTCAGTGCAAAGTCTCTAAGAGACCTTAGTGTTCAAACGTCTCACATGAATTGACATTAAACCCTAAATAACTTATTACCTTGGGAGTTATAGCACGTCGCCGATTGATATCTAAAAATCTTTAGTTAGAATAAGATTTTGTTGAAAGTACAACTTTCTTCTTCAATAATATAAAACAAAGGCATGGAAAGGAATTACATACCAATCGAATGCATCTTCAAATTGACCATTAAAGAATCACCTTTTATACTTAAGTTCAAATCCTTATGTCAAATACTTATATCTTATCACAGATTGATCTTTAATCCTTTTTCTGATAAGTTTTTATAGTT
Source organism: Dolichopus griseipennis (assembly GCA_963082915.1). NCBI lineage: Eukaryota > Metazoa > Arthropoda > Insecta > Diptera > Dolichopodidae > Dolichopus > Dolichopus griseipennis. Next base: position 4,980,875 of record OY720445.1, read on the forward strand.
GTCTTCTGTTGTTTTTAGTTTTTTTAGATTAAACATAGGTTTTATTAAGTTTTTATTATGCATACAATTTTGACCATTTTTTTTTACCTGTTAATTTATATAATAAAGATACTTAACTTATAGATACAACTAACCTTACCCTAATAATTAAAGTTACAAAGAATACCCTATAAATAAATACTTTGTTTTATGTTGTTTGGCATTTTAAACTTATGTTAAAACAATTAAATATGAATTGATATAATTTGTTTCTTTGTTTTATTTTTTTTTCTAGTATTTTAAGATTTAACATTTTGATGTAAAGTGGTTTAAAAACATTGTTTATAGTTAAATTTTATAATAGTTAATTGCTTAGATCGAGAAAAACTCCCACCTTTTTTTTTTGAATTACAAAAGTTAATTAAGGTTCTAGAACAAATTTTTTAAATCTCGAAAATCGATGTTGAATATCTCGAGAGTTTTGCTTATAGCACTTTGGACACGGAGGATAAAAGTGTTTGGTTTGGAATCTCGTTTCAGAAAATCGCTTTCACAAAATCAAAATCTCGTGGCTTAATTTTACTTTTGCTATCCTATAACAATTTCTGAGATTAGGTTTTTAGTAATTCTTTTCAATATCTGGTTCTTTAGCTAGAGAATTTTTTCAGGAAGGAATCTTTAATATATTCAAACTCTTAGTTGATTAGTTAAAAAGCCTCACTTACTCAAAACTGGGTTATTTGATTTATGAGAAGCGATTTGTTCAACTGGGCGCTGTGCTATTGCTTATCCATTGCATAATTTGATTTTGCCCTGAGTTCAAAATTATTTTTATAAATTTATTTTTAAACATTGCATTTTTTGTATTTGTGGAAGACTGTCCAGGACCCTCTGCACACACATATTACTTACTTACTTACTTACTGGATTCTAGAACCCCTGGTGGAGCATAGGGCGTCAACAAATCCTCTCCAACTTTCACGATCCTTAGCAATTCATTTTATCTGTAACCACGTTTTGCGTTACGCTTCTGCCTCTTTCAAAACAGTACTTCTCCATGTTTTCCTTTTTCTACCCACTCGTCGTCTGCCTTGTGGATTCGACACAAAACATTTCATCTGGTTTCCTCAAGGTGTATCCTATCCATCGCTATTTTCTATCTCGGATCTCGACTACAATCATATTTTGGTTCGTTTTTTTGCCAAATGTGAGTGTTGGTAATTATTTGCGACCAACGAACTCTTAAGATGCGGCGTAGACAACGGTTTATACACGTCTGGAACTTTTTGGAGATATTGGCGGTTACTTTCCATGTTTTACAGCCGTGTCCGTGATTGTTTCAAATATTTTAAAGTTTGTACGCAGGGCGATATTATTTGACTGCCATTTGTTTGATGGAGTTCCAAAAGCAGCTCTAGCTTTATTTATTCTGCTGTTAACATCAACTTCCGTTCCCCCATTTGATGTCACCATGCTTTCCTTCTTCAATTTGACTTTCTTCTAGTAGAATTTGATTGTTGAGTGTTCTGTACGCATGCTTTTAGTCTTAGCTGCATTTATTTTTAGACGCACGCATATGCATTACATTAATACAGCAAATTCGTTCTGGAAAAGTCAGTTTATTTTATAAAATAACAATTTATTAAAAATCTTGGAATTTTACCTCACAAACAATAAAATCGGTCTCAAATTCATTAAAAACTACAAAATATCTTAAGATAAAATTAATTTGCCTCAAAAAAAACATTCAATTAATTGAAGAATTTTTAATTCGAAAATTGTCATCTGACCCTCTCAATATTTGAAAAGTCAACTTTCCTTACTAATAATTTTTGAAAATTAAAAAAAAAAAAATTTATTACCACACAAAAACATTTTAATACACTTTTCAATTCAATTCTACTTCAAAAACATGTAAAATACAAAACAAATCTTAGCAGGTGTTCTACCATTTCTCAAAAGAATCCAAAAAAACCAAAAACTATAATTATAAGAGTAAACAAAAACCATTCGAAAAAAAGATACAAAAGAATAAAAAAAAGTAAAAGGCTTGTAAAACTACTTACATGTGTACATCAATAACTTGTTAAATAAACACTATGTGTATAATAGAAAAATATGAGTGAAAGAAAAATAAGATATTTATCAGATATTAAAGATACTTCCTGTAAAATGGGTAAATTGATCCTTCATTTGCAGATGAGCCAAAAAAAAACAAAAAAAAAAAACAAAATCAAAAAAAATATTTTCATAAAAGAATAAAAGGGTTTTATGTCAATTTTTTTCTAATATTCAATTTTATATTTAAAATTAATGACCCATATCCAATTCGATTGTATCTATGAAATTTATAAATTAAATTTGAAAATTTTTGTATAGAAACTGAAATATATTTGACTAATTTGACATGAAGAATATAAAACCTTTTGTTAAAAATGAATTTATGAATAGTTATAAAAGATTTTTTTATATTATTTTTACTTTTAATTTCTTCAAAATTAATTTGTTGACCTTTTACCAAAAACTTAAATCGTATAAATATTAAAAAAGTTATTATTAGAACCAATTTGATGAATACTATCTGGGAGTTGATACAAGATATCTACTCAATTAATTTCGAAAAATTGCATATTTTTAATTTTCAAAAAGGGAACAGAACATTCTTCTTTTAATTGAAATTTCTATTATTTTAAAAATTGAAAAATTGCTTAATTTTTCATTTTTACAACAGTTTAAATGAAAATTTGAAATGTTTTGGGTTACATAATCTTAGATCGTCAGTCTACTGTTCTCCTTAGAAAATATTGATGGGTATTTATGATATTTATGGATGGGATAATGTTTATAATTACCTTGCAGGATTCTTAGATTGAGTTCCTCAACCAAAATAATTCCATGATTTTTGCCAAGTTTTAATAAATGATGGATGGGATGGGATGCCTCATATAGAATATCTTACACTTTTTTTTTTCCTTAGGGAGGAAAAAACCCGTTGAAGGCACCTGAAATACTAAATCCCCCGGTAGTGTAGAATTTATACTCACTAAAACAAAACCTGAATCGGTAGTTAAAATATGGGGATAAGCACCAACCTGCTTGCGCCTACGCAGTACAATTATTGAAAAGTAGCGGTGAGACAAAAATATCTATCAAGTATTGAATGGGAAACCCAAAATGTACAATTTGACTTCTTTCTTGATTTTTTCTAAATCATAAATATTGGGAAACACATATGGGGGTAATGTGCTCCAGAGTTCTTGTTCGAAAAAGCTCTACTGTATATGAATGAGATTGAGCTGCTAAGCGTGTATTAAAGCGGTAGGGTTGAATTTTTCGCATAATATTTTTAATTTCTTCTAAAATATTAAATAGGAGATATTCTAGGAAATCAAGTGACTTTGTTTTTTTTATAAATATCAACTAGGCAGCTTCTGGAACTTAAGATGATTTAAGGAACTTAAGCCTTTTGTGACGTTATTATCATTGACTGACGCTATGGACGCTGTGGAAATTTTCCAGTGCTAATTCCTACTTTATAGAGATTCCCGTTTAACTACAAATAGATGTCGTCTATTTAGACGAGAAAGCTCATAAATTGTATCCCAATTATCATCACACTATCTTTACTACTGTTATTAAAACCCAGCAAATCCATTCAACCTTCTTGTTAATTCTATACTCTATTCATTGGATAAATTTCCAATCCAATTAATTTTATTTTAACTAAATCAATTTGAATTGAGCACTAAATACCTTTGTCCTTAGCATATCTATGTTTATATGTACAAGAATATGACATAAAAACACTGTTGGATTACAATTATAATGATAACTTTACAGCATCCCTAGAATCTTGTATTTAAGATAAATTGTCCATACTATATAATATGAATATATTGTATTTTCAAATTGGGGTTTTCTCTTCTTTTTTTCGAAAATGACTTCTTTAGAAATTTTTTAGAAAAAAACTAAAAAACATTCAACAAAAGCAACAGAATCCCAGTACATCGCAATAATAAATTTGTAAAGGAACATGAAAAAAAAAAAAAAAAAAAAAAAAAAAAATTGTCATATCAGTTTCATACCTCATTATTCAAAATCTCACCTCAGTCATATAAATTGATTCACCAGTAACATTAACTTGTTTTTTTTTTTTTTTTGTTGTTGTGCAGATTGAGAGGATGAAAAGATGAAGTTTTGGACTTTAATACAAAACTTATACTAAGTGTATAGTTGTTATACAAAACTAACATAAAAAAATTGTCCAAGTTAAGTGAATATACATACTTATATAGATACATGGTGTATAACATTTTAGTTTAAAGTTTCATTAAAGTGTTCTTATATGTCATCTTATTATGAATGGGACTTGTATTCAAAAGAGATTCTTTTGCCTTAAAGCAATTCTATATATATATTTTGGTTTCATTTTTTTTTGTAGTATCAGTTAGATAATATGTATACAATATAGAATGAGAAAGGACTTGATGTTTAGTATAGTACGGTGCAGGGTCAGTACTCCCAGGGTCATAAGTCCCTTAGGGACTTATGACCCACTTAGTGGGTCATAACTCCCTAAGGGACTTATGACTCATTAAAGTGGGTCATAAGTCCCTAAGGGACTTATGACCCTAGGGAGTTTTGACTCACCGTGGTGGGTCATAACTCCCTTTTACAGTTCTCAGCTGAAAGGTAGTAATATTAAAACAAATACATATTAATTTTAATTATATTTTTATTAACAAAGTCAATTTCAATTATTTAAAGTAAAATTTTTAATAAAAAATAAAAATTATAATGAAAAATTTGTAATACATTCATAACATATGTGTACATATATATTAATTATATATATAAAACAAAAACTTATATTTTGCAGTTGGATTAGAAACTAGGGTATTCCCTTTTTCCAAAATAAAGAAAAAAACAAAATTTTACATATAAACTACATTTTAAAAAGCTATTTTTTCAATTCTTTTACCATATCGACGAATATCACCATTACAAAAAATTATTAAATTCCGTATTACATTATAACTATAATATTTATAAGAAAATACGGGATTTTTCAAAGCGTTGAATAAATATATTATTTTTGTTTTGTCCTCTTTTGTTAATAATTTTTTTTTCAAAAGTTCAAATAATTGGTTTATGTTTATACCATTAACAAAAGCAAAGACAGTAACAAGCATTCTTGACTTATAGCTTGCCTTTTCAAAAAAAGCTTCCACAATATGGTCTGGTACTTTTGAAAAGTCCGTTATATCCATCTTATTTAGAAATTTTTTCATAGCATCTAATTTTTTTCTTTTAATAATATTTTTGTTATTGGAGTTCATCTTTAATAAAAAAGGAAAAAAGTGTAATTGTAAAAAGTATGAAATTACATTATATACCTTCAACTTATAAAATGCTACGCCACTAATAATTGTTTTGTTTTTGAAAAAATATAAAATAATATAAATTTATTTGCACCTTCAGTAAGTTTTACTGATAAAAATTATGACAATAACAATTTGTTGTTATTTACTCTATTACTTGATTTTAAATTATTTTAGTTTATTTAATTATTTTTTATTAGAAAATGAAGTAGAGATATATAAAGATTTTGAAAAAAAGGGCAATCCTGATTTTATAACCAAATTTTTCATACATGAATTTATAAATATTCTGGAAAAAGGGTAAACTTCGATTTTTAACAAACCCAAATATGCTTCCTAATATATAGTATTTCGCATAGATAAATATATAAATACATATTGTTGTACATCTAATATTTTACTTACATATATTTTTATATTATCATACTTTAAATTATAAAGATCAGAAAAAACTTTCAGAAATTATTTCAAAATTTCGACTTCCATATATTACACTCAATCACACAATTTAAGTTATATGATTTTATAACTCAAAATTTAAAAAAGGGAGTTATGACTCACTTAGTGGGTCATAAGTCCCTAAAGGAACTAATAATTTAATAAAGGGACTTATGACCCACTTGTAAAGGGACTTATGTCCCACCTAAAAATTTTTAAGTGGGTCATAAGTCCCTTAGGGACTTATGACCCACTAAGTGAGTCATAAGTCCCTAAGGGACTTATGACCCTGGGAGTACTGACCCTGCACCGTATAGTACACATAAGATTTGCTTATCATGATGAATTTTCAGATTCAATGGGAATTTATGAATTTGTTTCTTTAGTTTCATATATGCATATTATGTAAATTTTTTATATATTATGACACCTTTTGGCCAAAGTTACTTGATAGTACAATAGTTTACATATTAATTTTATTATATATATTTTTTTTTTCAAAATAAATGACATATTATAATATTTTATATGATTTGTATATAAGCTTTAAAATTTATAGAATGGGAGATCAATGCAAGTTTAAAATTAGTTAGAATAGTTTCTTGACTAATTTTCAAGAAAATTTTTCAATTTGTTTGTGCGAATGTTGAAATTGTGAATTTAGGTGTGCCAATTTGTAGTCTTCAATCTGCAAGACTCTACAAAAAAATAATCTCAATTTATTTCAGGATTCCAGTAACTTTAGTTAGAATATCAGGGTTAAAAAATTTCACTTGAAGCTTGAAGGTGTTGTGGACAAGCACAAGATTAATCAACCGAAGGGCTGCGGGTTCGAATCCCGTATGGGTCATGAAATATTTAATTGAAATATAATTTTTCTTTACAAATCTCCATGGTGACCAAATATGTAAAGTAAAATACAAAATATGTGATACAAACAAAATATATAATATTACTCTGAAAAGGAAAGGCATCTATTATTACACAAAAGTAAAGACAGTCTATACTCAATCATAATATAATTGTGTAAGTTAGTAGGGGCTGTTTATAAATAAATTAATAAATATTCAAAAATATTTTTACTTGTAAGATTTTACAAAATTAATAAATGAAATATAAGTTTACTTATAGGCGAAATATCAATTTGGAATGTTTCGTCCATTCAACAAAATTGGATTCTTCAGTAGTCAGTAGATTATACTAGTTTTGGAATCCAAATAAAATTTGATCTAATGCAGTGCTTTATATAAAAAATTATAAACATCATCTGTGAATTGTAACAAATAGATTAAAAATTTTTTTCCAACTGATTTAGTAACCGTGTTTAGCTTAATCGCTACTTAACCGTAATGCTCATAAGTGATTTTAAGGTTATTCAAAAAATGTCAAAAATTTTATCTTATTTTAGTTTTTATTTTATTTAATAAACCCTTTCTTATCTATTTGAATCTTATATTAGTTTACAGTGTTGACAATCTTTGTGTCATCAGATTTACAGCCAGGCTTATTCTATGATATTAACTTCTATCTCACAGACTATTTAATAATAAAATTTAAATAAATAAATTGAACTCATTATACATATAGAAAAAAAACTTATATTCCTATGAGTAATTTTTTTTTGCAATTCTATCTAAGCTCTAAAGCTAACTTGAAGCATTTTTATCTCTGACACCCAATTTAATATTATTAAATTTTACTTTTGTTTGAAATATATATATATATATATATATATAAAATTTAGTTTTATCGAAGAATTTAAAAAAAAAAATAGAAAAAAATCTCAAGATGTCATTATATATATACATATCTTTGGATTGGACTTTATATTTAATATTAATATATTCCTTAATAGTTATATGAGACATAGGTCTATCTTTCTTTTGACTTTTTCTGTCTATTATAAGTTTTGTTGTTATTGTTGTTGTTTTTTTAAAATTAATATCCATTTTGTTAAAATGAAGTACACACAAAGCATATCACTATACAATTTTTATAAAATAAATTAATGTATATGGTAATTCATAGTATGAACATACTATAAGATATTTTTTTTTACTATCTTGAATGTTAGTTTCATATAACCAAGTGTTTCCCATATATTTTTTACTTTACCTTGTATTGCTTTTAAAAATTCAATATAAATATAATGGAGTCGGAAGACTGAAGAGTAGAGAGAGAGAGAGCTTACATTGGGAATATCTTTTTACAAAGTAATTTGTCATCCCCATTACGTTTCATATTATTTTGTATCTTCTTCTTATATTCCTGTATGATGCAAAGGATAGAAATCATTTATATGATAAATGTCATAAACATCCCTAGAAATTATTCATATTAGATTTTGTTTTTTTTTTTTTATTTTTTTATTTTTGCTCAAGTCAAAAGAAAATTTCCTCAGCAACATTTTTACAACAAAAAAAAAAGAAGAAAAAAAACAATCAGAAGAGCAATGAGAATTGAAATCTTATCCTTTTAAGTATTTGAAGAAAATACTTTTTTTTTTATTGTTTTTCTTATTGTTATTTTTCATGTAATAATGAGTTGACGAACAGACTAAAATGGACGTGTAAATATTTTTCATGTAAATTAATATTTTTTAATGTTTTTTTTTTATTGTGTTTCTTATTTTTCTAAAATTAATTTCAATGTTTAAAATGTTTTTTTATTAAATGAATAGAGACATAAATATTGAAATTGCAGTAAAAATAGGGATGGGCAATGTGATTGAATATAATGTAGTAGATTTGACACATTTGACAGAAACGAAATGTATTTTTAAAACTTTTAAATAGAAATTTTGAGGCAGCAACATTTTCAGAAATATTATAATTTATACTGAATTCTTTGTTTTTAAAAACTGAGAAATTGGGTTTAGAATTAAATAGTCACAATTTAATTTTTTTTTTTGTTTTTTAGGCACTAACTGTTTTACTGTTAGGTTAATAAGCTATAAGTATACTATAGGTACATATTGGAACAGGGGGTCATATTATATTCGTGTTATTAGAATTGATCTTATAGAAAGATCTAAAAAGTACTAGGCCTTATAACATGTAGAAATGTCTTAGATTTTCAAAAGTTACAATTCTATTTTTTGTTAATATTGTAATATTTTGTATTTGAGTTATATATGGTATTCTGTATCTGTGAGTTATATTATTCAATTAAAGTATTTGTTTATATTTTGCATTTCTCTATTTGGTTATATTAATGTATATCTTATTAAAGATATATAATTGTTGTTTATGCCATTAATTTGAACCCAATGGCAAATGGTAGCTCAGTCGAGTCGAAAACCAGAAAAGTTTTTACACTTTCACAAGGATTTGGAACCCGCATTCAACCACTGTGCCACACAGCCGTTTAATTAGTTGATAAGTATAATTGTAATTTTTTATAGTCTGAAAATTTAAAATTTTAATTGAATTCATAATGTAGATCAATAATATGTGAGACTTTATTGAAGATTTAGGTATAAAAACTGTAAATAAGAAAATTCGTAGATTTATTTAAAACAGCTCCAACACTCAGCTGTGGTAATTTTAAATCATTATCACCACTTTAACTGCTAAACTGTCAGGCTAATAAGCATATCATAGGTACATGATGGAACAGGAAGTCATATTATAGTACTAGGTTTTATAACAAGTAGAAACGTCTAAAATTTTCAATAGATGCAATTCTATTTTGTTTGTATTGCAATAATTTTATATTTGAGATATGGTGTTCTATATTTATATTATTCAATTAAATATGAGGGTAAAATTTTCACAAGAAAATTTATTTAATGTAGTAAAAAAACTGTAAATATTGCAAGACTTACCATCCCTATAGTAATATAATCCATAACAAAAAAAATTTTTGAATTTTTTACTTATCCAATTTTCTTTTACTATCAAAATGTAAAATAAATTAAAAAAATTTCAATTTTAGAAAATCTAAGTATAATTTCTATATAAAATGATTAATAGATAGGATTTACAGTAAAAATATTTATGAGTATATCATTTTAAACTTATAAATACATATGTATATATATGTATATATATATATATGTGTATATACAAAAAGTAAGTTTTCATATAAATTGAAAATATTTTTTAAGAAAGAAGAAACCTATTCGAGGTTGAATGTGAAAGTACATGAAATTAATTTTAAAAATTTCCAAATAAGAAAAACCAAGTTATATTTAAAAAAAAAAAACTTTTATTATAAAAATGACTTTTAAAACTATTTTTATTTTATTTGTGTCTGGAAACTTTATCAAAGAATCCAATAAAATTCTAATAATAATATAATAAGATAAAAATAAAATAGTTTACAAATAACCTCTAATAGTTTATAACCAAATTTATTTTACTTGTCAAATTTTCTACATTTCAAATGTCATGCCTATTACTAAAAATATTTAATACCACAAGTTAAATGTGAATTGAATTGTTTTATTATAAGGAAGTCAATTATTATTCGAAACAATAATTTATTTGTGTTTGATTTCCAATTGAACAATTAGATCTATTATTGGTTAAGTTTGTTTTTTTTTAATTTAACAATTATTTCTAATCCTCTTTTATTTTTTTTCACTCATTGAACAAAGCTTTGATTATTAATGATTGTCTGGAAATGAAATACTTTAATACTTTACGCATTTCGTGCAATTGTGTTTAAACTTAAGTCTATTTGTGAGCTGTCACGGAACAGATACTTCTAGGATTATCGATCATCTGAATTTCTAGAACTCAGTGGTCCATAGATCTGGAGATGAAAGAAGCGGTCCAGATGTGAAAATAAGTTTTCTGGAGGAAAGAGAGGGGTCTATTTTAAAAGTCTTCCAAGATAACGGTGTTCAGAGTAGTTTCGTTAATTTCTTAAAAAACAGTACAACTTTTGCCTCCGCACAACATAGAAGATTAATTTCAGTGTCAGTTTGATGAATCTTCTTCAGAATTACAATTTGTATAATAATTAAAAAGTTTTACATATTTTTAATTTCTTATTATTCTCAAATCAGAATCTAATTTTGTAGAGTGTCCAAATTCTAAAAATAAAATTGAAAGTGTTTTCTATTTCACTTATTTCTAAATAATTGTGACAATCTAAAAAATCACAAATTAAAACTGGAAAATTAGCATAAAATTATAATTTGTGAATTAATAAGAATATTGTGAATATATCCAACCAAAATCTATATATATCTATTCGTACATTCCAACATCTATCTTTCTTGTTCTGCAATTCGTATTTAACTTCAATTTATAAAATTAACAAGAAAAAAATCAAAGTCAATTTCAGAGAAGGTAACAAGACATATAACATTACATGCAACATTATAATAGGATTTAATATGTCCAAAATATATTCAGTTAAACACACACACACACTGTAAACCTGAAAATACCAGAATATAATGAAGTTGATTTTCGTTTATAGAAAATTCAGAAAATTAAGTTAAAATTAACTATGCGACAAAAAGAAGACAAGATGTATTACAAAGTTGATAAGCCATTCAACAAGATGTTGCACAATATCAAAAAATAAAAACAAAAACAAAAAACAGAATGTAATTTACAAGTATACGTCAAAAAAATTCAATTAAAATTCACTGATATTTTGTACACATGTGTGTATTGTATGGCTACGCTTTGAAAAACATATTTACTAGATATTTTAATTCCATATTATTTCATTTCAATTCAGTTGGTGCAGTCTGTGTAACATTAGCATTTAATTAATATTAATTTGCTTTAAGTTTTGTTTTAAATTTTTTTTTTTTTTAAATTTAAATCTAAAGTGGGTAATTATTCAGTCTAAGAAAATCAATTATATCAGATTTAAATAAATTAATCCTTTAATCGAATTTTATTTTCAATGTTTTGACAATTTTAATTGCATGTTGAATTTTTAATTTTAGATTTAATATTAAAGATTTAAGCTAACTGCAACATTACACTTAAGTTAAAGCAGCAGTTTTAGAAGAAAATTAAAAGAAGTTTTTGTGATTTCCTTTTAAGTTTGTCTACACCATAGACACATTTTGAAACAGGGGGTCATATTATATTCGTGTTATTAGAAATGATCTTAATGCATTTCACATACAATTTAAATATGAGATGGTCCTAGGCCTGATATCATGTAGAAACGTTTTAGATTTTTAAAGGATGAAATTCTATTTTATTTATATTGTAATATTTTGTGTTTGAGTTATATGGTATTATATATCTGTGAGTTATATTATTCAATTCAATTATTTGTTAATATTTTTAAATTAATGTATTTTTTATTAAAAATATATACAATTATTAATAATTGGTCATGCAACTAATTTGAACCCAATGGCGAATTGGAGATGAGTCGAGTTTAAATACCAAATAAAAGTATTTTTACTTTACCAGGAATCGAAACACATTAAATATCTCTTTAACGCTTTCAACATTTTGCATTGTCATTGATAGCTACGTTTTTTGACATTTTACAACTTCGATTTTACGCCATGGCTACCATCTTTATATAAATAAGTAAATAAATAAAATTTGTAGATTAAACATTAGAAGATTATACTTTTTTTTTGTATGCAGTAAAAATATTAGCGATAATTATACTAAAAAGTATTCAGAGAACAGAGAGTCTTTCGTACGAAAGGTCAGCGTCATCCAGACGTATGGTAGTTGAGGTTCAGTATTCATGAATTCAGTATTCGAAATAGATATTAAGAATATATAAATCTCAAAGTACATAAATTTATTAACAAAACTCAAAACAATTAATTTGAAAAAATTAATTTGAAACTACTCCAAAATCAAAAATTTCCCTGACCAAAGAAATAAAGGAGTCTGTGGTTAAATAATGAAACTCAGCGCTCGAAGTAACGCCCCAGTGTGTTTAAAAAAGTAGAATGACTTTATATACCAAATAACAAATTATTTACAAATTCTTGACAATTATGGAGCAAATGAAATGTTTTAAAACAAATGGAGCCATATACTAAGGTTAACTAAGATTTAAAAATTTAATTTTAAATTGATTTAACGCTTTAATAAAAATCTTTTAAAAATCAAAATTTATGTAAATGTTTAAAGTCTTTTTTTCAAATCACTATTGATTTTATATTTAACACGTAACCCCAACCATTTTTTCTGAAAAATATTGCATACATCATTTAGATTTTGATTTCATTTTTATTTTTTTGTCTAATTCACCAACTGTTTAACTAATTTATGTATCACATAGTGTTTGAAATTTTATTTAAATTAAAATTAATTAGAAGTTATGGTGTGCATCATTTGCATCATTTATGGATTAAAAAAAAAATTATGTAAAATTTATTACTTCTTCATGTTGATATATGTATACAGAAATAGATTGACTATATATAGGTCTTATGTATAATTTTTAAAACCAAACAACTTTTAATGAATTTGAAGTGTCATTAATTTTTTTAGTCGCAGTTGTCAAAAGTTACTTAGTAAAAAAAAAAAAAATAAATTAAAGTAATCATTAAATAGTTGAGTTTTTGATTAATTGTTGTAATTATATACTTATCATTAGACTACATTTAAAGTTTAAAAATTTTGCAATTTGTTAGATTTATTGCAGAAAGTAAAATTGGAAGCAATTTAAAAAAAAATGAATAAATTAATACAGAAAAAATATAACTAAATTTATATGATTAAAATATGCGATATAGAAAGTGATAAGTCTTTAAAGATTACTTTAAAAATTATATCTCATATGATAAACCTTGACTCGTTAAATATTGTTAAGCACTATTGATTTGCACGTTTAATTACATATAATTTGTACTTGTAATTAAATGATTTTATCCATTCATAAAATCCCATTCATAAAAGAAGCGTTCCCCCTTTGAAATTCTAGTACTTTATTTATTTATTTCTATACCAACTTAGTGCTTATGAATCCTGGGTCATCTTCAGGCACCTGGGTATAATATTTCACCAAATTTTACAATTCCAAAACTCTTATAATTTTTATTAATTGTTTTTGTAAAAAATGTGAAATTTGTTTTTCCTGATCAAACGGAATATGAAGTCTTCAAAAGCCTCCGAAAAAACCTTCATACATTATGTGGGAGCTTTTTTTCCTTAAGATTATTGAACCTGAGTTCATCACCTAGAATATCACAAAAATATAAGAAACAAGGCACTCACTGATAAAATTCATTATTAAAAATTAAATTATTAAATCGAAATAACGGTATTTCCTGCGATTCCAATACTTTTCTTACACAACGCATAAACTAAAATTTTAAAAACCAGCAACAAAACACTTTTTTAACAATTGTTCAAATGAATAATTCTTTAATTAACATTTTGACCTTACCATAAATTGTTAATGAAATTAAAAAAAGCCAAAGCGATTAGTTTGCAAAAAATAAAGAATTATCAGTTATTCAAAAATGCAAAAGAGAAAAAACGCTTTTCATCGTTTTTTAAGCGGTTTTCATTTCACTTATCTTCTCTTATCTGTGACCTTATCTTAGCATTTTATTAAACAGACAAGAAAATTTTGTTTTTGTCTAGGTTAATGCTAAAATAGATTCAAAGATCATGATAATATCATTTACAAAATTTCATTCCATCCCACACACACACACAGTCTTATCATATTACTCGTAGTTTTCACTTAAACAAGTTTCTAATACTTTTTTTAAAAAAATACAATTCCCCCTTTACTACAAGTGATTACCTTTTTATATAACAATTTTTTTGTGATATGATTTGTGAAAAATTTTAATTCCAAACAATTGTACTTATAGTTTATTCAACAAGATCAACAAGAACATCAACAACACTGTACTGTAACGAATCTAAACATGATCATGAATAAACAATCACCCAAATCAATTAAAAAATGCGTGAAAATATCGTTGAAGCAAAAAGTAATATAACTATACACACACAGTTAATGATAGTGATCAGAAGTTATTATTGACCATATTAAAACTGCCTACAATACACAATCAACAACAGCATCAACATCAACAACTACAACAACACCAACATCAAAATTAAGCTTAAGTCCATTCAACAAAAAGCAAAAATTGGCTGATGACGAAGTAAAAAATGAAAACATTTTGTAAGAAAAAGAATAAAAATAATAGAAAAAACTAATGAATCCCAACTAATGATCTACGACCTCTTTAGATTACACACAGTATGTATTTATCAACAAGAAGAAGTTATTTATAATACTTGGTTTTTTTTTGGTTTTTTAGTTAGTAGTTCACTGCCAACTCGTATAGAAGTTAACTAGCTAACAATTTAGATTTTTTGCTTTTGTATTTTTTCGTGTAAAATTTCCATGTGACTTTTAAGAAAAAGTTCACTTATATGCAGTTTTTTAAAATGTACGCCAACACTCAGTTTATGTACTTAAATTCTAATTTTGATCTTTTGGATGAACTTGAATTTATGTTAAAATGTTTGTAGTTGTATAGTTTTTCAAAATTTTAATAGATGTTTTATCGTAAAATTTTAGTGAATTTTTAATAAATGTATGATTCACCTAAGATTGGTCAGTTCCGTAAATTACATTTTCTTTGTGAATCTTACGTAGTTAATTGAAACCTTTAAGATCTTAAAAAGGTTAATCTTAAAAAATTTTTAAATTTTTAATTAATTTTTTTAATTTGTTTTATATTGGATTCGTTTGGGGTTTATCCCCTATAGATTAGAATTTTGCAGACGGATCAAAAATGATTTGACCTCAAATACAGTGCGTCATAATGCTCAAATGTCAGTATATAAGCTTCTAGACGCATTAAAGTAGAAGTCAACACACCTAGGTTAGCAATAGGATAACATCAAGTTATGGCTTAACGTAAAGTAAAGTCCTGAGATTAATACCATCCAATGGATGGTTAAAAGTCTTCTGACTAATGATAAGAAAACTAAGACAAAATTAAGTCCAGTTAAATGAGGAAATTAAAAAAGTGCAACAGTTAGAAAATCAAGATCTGCAAGTAAAAATTTCATTATTTTTTTAAGGCAAAAGTAGGAAGAAATTAAATGAAAAGATTTAAGTTAAAAGTTTAATGTCATGAGAGTGCGATTCTAATAAATATTTTCTCCTTTTGAAAACTAAAAGTATCAGTTAGATTAAATTTATTTAGGGAGTCAAAATAAATTGGCTCAAGAGTGTTATATTAAATAATTGTTAACTGGTCTAAAAGTTGCAAAAAAATTACAAAATAGAGAAAATAAAAAATTAATCTAAAATATATCAAAGAAGGTGCGTCGAAGTCACTGAACCCGAACTATTTTACTTTCAAACTTAGCAGAGTAACCGACTTTTTATCATATGTCCACGTATTACAAAACAGAGCAGTATGCACTACTGCCAGACAAAAGCTTTGTTTTTAGTGTATATTTAATGTGTTCATGTCACACATAACTGTAGTTACGCGCAGTGTCTTCCGATGACTTCCACCGACCTTACCTCAAGAGGAAAAGGAAAAACTTCTCAGAGGTTTCGCAAAGTGAAAAGTGGCTGGCTGGTATAATATAATTTCATTTAAAGTTTTGACCACAGGTAATTATAATTACGATTTGATTAAATTCCTCCTATAGTGTATGTTACACACTGATATGATGTTACAGAATTGTTTATTTTATGACTTTCTTTTGCTTTTATTTTCTAGTGTATATTAAATCCCATGTAAACGAAGCCAAATATCACTACATATATTATGGTATTTCCCAATTCAAAAAGACATTCCAGCTAATTGTCAAGTTAATTAGAGTACATAACAAATGATTACTCGTGCAGAATAATAAATCTTAAGATATTCATATGCAATATGCACTTCTACAGTATAGATATTATTAAAATGTATATATACTATATATGTATATGTACAAATATTTGAATTTACAAAATGTAATTTTCTGAATGAAAAAGTGAATAAGAATATTTTGCAGTACAATAATTTAGTGTTACATATCTATAGATATTCTTGTATTCAATTGTTATTTCTGATGCATTTCAAATTGTTGTATTTGTTGCAATTGCATGAAATTAGCGAAAAATCTTGATTTTATAAAAGGAGACAAAATAAAAAAAAACAACAAAAAAACATTAACCACAAAAACTTAAAAAGTAAAGTGACATGAATAATGATTATTAGGTATACACTAAAAGGTGTTCCAACACTCACTGTGTAGTCACTGTTCATATACGATACATAATAAAATCAAGAGTACCGCAAAAATTTTGATTTATGAGATTCTTATGTTGTATGTACCTAGTGTTTAAATTGAAACCTACATACTTAAATAGGGTATTAAGTGTAATATTTATTTAACAGTGATACACAACACACTGCAATATTTTATTACATTCTTTAACAGTGATTTGTTGTTTCTTTTATTTCTTAATTTTTAAATTCTTGAAATTATTTCAATTTTTTTTAGTGTGACAGGGAAAAATTTATTTTATAGCACTTTGCAATGAATTGCACATATTTTTGTTTAGTTTAAATTAAAAAATTAAAAATAATTGTTATTACAACTGTTGTTTGCTGGCATATAATAATACATATACCTTTTTAATCAGAGCAATTGTCAAATACCTGATTATAATAAAATAATAATACAGATTAATTGAATTTATAATAGAAGGAATAAGTAGTGTAACGAACTATGACAATGTTAATAAGATGCTTGATTTTAAATTCATTCAAGAATAAAATTAACAACATATTGCTTTAATTATATATTGAAATTTACTACAGTGCCTTCATTTTGAATAATTTTCCGCTTTAAAATATTAATCCTTTATCGCAGAAGATGCGTGCAGAAGATGCGTGCGATGCTGCACCGCGGAAGATCGATGCGATCGGAAAACATTTCATTATTTATTTACTTAACTTTAGTAAGAGTATTTACGAAAGGCGCACTTATCAATCCTCCTGTCTGCAATGGTAGAGATTTTGGTATTATATTGATGATGTATTATATAGATGCGGAAGTACAAGAAATGGAAGATAATATTGTATGGGAGCATCAAACTTGACTGTGGGAGTCTAGTATAACGGGAAACTAGGGATAAATTGGGATGTCTTATAGAGAGTAAAGGGCGTTGTTGTGATGTAATGCATAATCCGAGGTATATATTAAAATATTTATGTATTTTTTTTTTCCTTTTCCACTCTTCCACCAAGTCTATTTAAACTTTCACTAGACTTCAGTTATTTCAATCGTTATATTCACTAAGCCGCTGATTTCTCGACTGAACTCGATAAAAAAAAACAATATTTATTTTCGTGCGCCATTTGTAACTAGGGATAAACTAGGTATTAACTTTGCTATGATCTAATATGAGATAAATAGAGTTTGAATCCAAGGCCTTCCATACGAAGGATCGACGTCGTAACCACTCCGACATTGATCAGATAATTTAAAAAATAATACTAGCACTAATATGCCCAAGAAGATTTATTTCATTAAGCCAATAAACTTGGATTCTCGCATCATTTTCCTAAACTCATAACTTGAAATTTAATGACGCAAAATTTTTCAAACATTATTAAAAATATCAGCAAATATATAGTTCACTGACTCAATGTTAATTATTCATTAAATGAAAATAATTTTGTATTTACAATTTTGAACATTTTTATTTCCTTATTAAAAAAATTTATTAAACCATTTTTATTATAAACATTTAAAAGTCATTTTATACTCTAATATGATTTTATATATTCACAATATTATATTTTGTGTATTAAATATCACAGATTTCCAGTTCAACACCTTTTCGCTTTACTATCGCTTTTATTAATCAAAATAACATAGCTATATAGAACTTAATTTTGTATATGAGGTTTTTAAAGGTAATAAAGTCAAAATAACCGCTTATTTTTTCATCACAAAAAATAACAAAATTTTTAAAATAAAATATGTGTGTAAGATATACCTATGCTGTTCATTAATGTATCGAATAATATCCAAAAAGTCTTCAAATTCTATTAGTATTCTTTTTTACTTATATTGGTATCCGTTGGCAAGCACTTTCAAAAAAATTTTGAGTTCAGATTGAAACAGGAAATTTGTTCGTATATTAATATGAAATTTTTAATTTGATTTGAACTTTGATAACATAGACAATCTGATAGTCTGTTTGCAAATTTCATTAGGTACATTTATCGATAAATAAGGACCTTTAGAGTCCAAGGGGGACTATTCCACTAAAGGTCTTTATCTAGAAAAAATACATAAAATCATCTTAAATATTTTGTAAACAGAAAAGCGAAACCCATAAAAACTAACACTTATAATAATTCGCAGGAAATACCGTTAGATCTGTTGTTATGCTTCTTTACTTTGTAGATTCGAATCTCACCTTAGTTCTCTTATAAGATTTTCTTAGTTAATATGCTGATATACTGCAGTAAAATCCTGTTGAAAATTAAAATTATATTTTATCAGCTGAACAACCTACAACGGTTACACTCTAACACCGTTTCACTTTAAACTTGTTACAATTTTTCAGTACAAATTTTTTAATTTTGAAGCTGAACCATGATTGTATCATGCATTTTTTTCCTCTTTATAATATTTATGTATAAATTTTGTTTTTATTTTTGCACAATTTACAAATAAAATTTAATTATGATAGTAAAATTTGATGACCATGGCACACACCCGTCATCATGACACTAAAAATTGAATCTATGCATGTACATAATACATATAATTTATACTTTTGCACAAAAAGTAATTTCCAATTTTTTACTGTCCTACATTAATACAAAAAAAAAATATTAAATATACATGGATGAATACAATATATATCTGTATATATTTTAATTCATAAAGTCATATATGTACATTTATGAGACACAGTAAATTGTGCGATTTTCATTACAATTTTTATTTCATTGGATTATTGGATTTATCTTAACTTTTTTTGTTTTAAGTCACTAGGACCTTAAATTTTTATTTAAAAACCTTCATTGTTTTTAGTAATTTTTCAAACGAATAGTTTGAAAGAACACCTCCTTCCGTCTGTCTTTGTAATCGCAAAACTTGTAGTCCGTTTAAAATCAAGAAATAAATAGAATAAGTTTATGCTTTGGAGTTCGAAAAGTCAAGTGTTTTGCAGGTTATAATTCCAGTTCTAGTCTTTTCTCAATTAGAAAACCTTAAAAAACTGGAAATTTTTTAATATTTGTAAATTACGGTAAAAATTTGACAAATTTCTTCGATTCGACCTTAAAGCTTACTATCATGTAAAATCAATATTTTTCAATGTGCTTGATCACTTTGCGTCCTTAACTCTTGTAGACAGAATAATGAAATACTAATAGAAGGAAGATATTTAAAACTCTGATAATTTAACGCACCCTGTACCTAGACACCTCTTCAAATATTCAAAAGCTAACTTGCAAAAATCAAAGCTAAAACTCTGATTTACTGAAGTAAAAGAACTCCCAACTCTTTATTAAAATTTATTGAATTTTTGGAAATCCGAGGCTTTAAATTCTTTTGGTCATGCCAATTCTTGTTGTTTTAATTTTATGAGTTTTTCATTTGCTTTAAATTTTGGTTATGGCTTTTATTTTTGATTATTGCATTATTTCTTATATTGTTGATAATGTTATTTTTGTTATGTGTGTCATTAAAATGATTTTTCTTCATTACATCGTCACTAAGTAAAATGATAAGTGATAAAAAAGACTTCATTCTATCAGGATTTTATATTTTTAAAGAGAATTTTATTTTATTCAGCAATTCCAGGATAATAAATTTCAGCATTGTTTTTTGGTCGATTTTTTGTTTTAGAGGTGATGCAATTTTAATGAATATGTTTAAACAGTAAATTTGTTTTTCAATCTATTTTAAATTAAAACATTAAATACGTGAACGATCTTTGATACTAAATGGGGTTTTTTGTTAATTTTAAAATAATGATTTAAATGGAAACTTGTAGAGAGATGCAATAATAATTACTTGAGTGAATATGAAAAACGTACTCAACAGGACATAAATTAACCATCAATGGAATGTGAAGTTTTGTTGATTTTGAAATGAGAAGCAGGGCAAGTTTTTGAAGAACCAAATGAAATCACTTATAAGTATTTGACTTATTATTATAAAATCGGTCGGATCAGTTCAAAAATAGATCACGAACCAAGTATAGAGATTTTATTGCTGCACAAACATTAGATTACAACCTCCAGGGCGTAAAAGGAAGTAGGCAGATCAAGCTAAGATGCATCTTGAGCAACGTTTGAAAAGAATTGAACATAGAAAAAGAATGTTTGGGCAAAAGTACATTATATAATTAGTTATATAATCAGTTGGTACGTATCCATGAAAATGTGTTAGTGTACCAATTTTTTAAAAAGTCAATTAAAGGCTAATTTTCAATTTAATTTAGAAGAACAGTTCAAAAACCTATATTTAAAGTAATCGTCCTTAATTAACTTTATTGGGTTTTAAATTCTTTTTTAAAATATTGATTATTTAATATTTGACCTATCTTAATATTATCTTAATTTTAGTTCATTTTCAAATTTGTAAATTATATCCATTAACTTCTCCCACTATGTTAGAAAAATTCCCTTCTAATTAATTGTAATTTTGTTTTTTCGAATATTTTTACAAAATAATGTTTTTAAAGTTAAAATTGAAATTGAAAATTTGTACAAGCAATTAATAAGAGACTGACATAGCTAGTACTCGTACTATTGAAGGAAGTATTGTATTATTGTAAAACGATTCGGAAAATTAGACCCTGATGAACAAATACTCTACTATTTTTTTTAACTTTTAGCTAATAATTTGTAATTGAGTACCAATGTATTCAACTTATATTCGAATTTAGTGAGGAAAGTTTTTTTTGAAATTCGTAGCATTCCTTCAAAAGCCTTCATGATGGGTTTTTCGTAATTAAATATTCTAAAACAAAAGATGTTCTTTTAGTCCTAATTTTATTAAGTGTCTACAAATGTCTTACATTTTCGTTTAGAAATCTAAGGGTCTTGAGGATTGCACAAAATGCTAACTTAAAGAACCTGAATTTTATATTAAATAGTTACTCTTTTTAATTCTATTGTTCCAATTTAATTCTATTTAACTCCATTGTTCTTCCATGGCAGTTCAATTTCCATTATTTGAACATTTCAATTGTTCTTCCATCGGCGTTCAATTAGTTTAGTATTTTGTTAAGTACCCCAAATCTTTGATCTCCAAATTTAAATGATTTATAGTACTGTACTATATAATTCTTTAGCCACATAATTTACATCATACAAAAAACATTTTTCACCATGACTGACCTCATGTCAGTTAAAAATAATTGGAAACCGTTTTTCAAAAGAATAGTTGATGTAAAAAAAAACGAAAATTTATTTCGCGAAACCACAAATTTTCCACGAAAAATTAAAATTAAAAAAAAACCAAATACAACAAATTGAATACAAATCGATCTGCGAGAATTGCAAATATTCTATTATATTTAACATTAGCCCATTAAAATCCATTGTCCTAATTAATAAATTTTAACTTAAAAATAAAAAAAAATTACAAATTTTTTTAAACCAGAAAAATTGTTTTATTGCAAAATTCCCAGATATGTACTTGTTTACATCATTATAAATTAAGACAAATTTTTCTGAGTCCAATCATTAATCATTGGTTTGTGTACTTGCTGTTTTTTTAATTTTAAGTATTGTGACAGTTAAATAAATACATACCTAAATATTCGCGCAAAGTCATTTATGTTACGCTAAATAATAATAACAGAATCGCTTTAAAATACTATATATTACATAGATATATATATATAATATAAGTATATATTTAAATATATAGGAACTCTGTAGTATTTGGTCTTAACAATGCAGTTGCAGTTATATCTATTACTTTATTTTGTATTTATAATCTCTCCAAATAGAGGGCTCTCTCTACATGTATGAAGGATTTATGTTTGCATATTCAAGTATATATTTGTATATATTGTATCCACTCAATTTGGTTAACCATTAGATTTTGTAATATCCATTTATAAAAAGCTTTTTATTTTTTATTTTTATTATATTTTTTGTTGTGGTTTATAAATGAAACTCATAAAGTGTTTCTAAATATATTGCTAAATATAATATTGGGACCCAACCCAAACAATATTTTAATAAATTCTAATAAATGTTTTAGCGTTAAGTTGATTGAAAAACAAGGTCATTAAAATTTACTATTATACAAACAAGGAATATATATATATATATATATAAACCATAAAATTAAGTTCCTACTATTGAAAATATTGTGTTGGTGTATTAATGAGAATATGCATTACTAGAAAAGTGCCCGTTACTATAGTAACAGTGGTTTATTTGCAATTATCATTTTATTAATAAATTGTTGGTATAGGTTTATATTAATTTCTTAATAAGATTAAGGTAAATGTTTTTTTGTTAATGGAAAGAAGTAGTCTATAGTAGCCTATATGTACGAGTATATATTTTCAAGTGATTCTTGAATGAGATACGAGAAATATTTGAGGGCTTAAATTGAAGCTTGTGGATTAGGTGATTTTAAAATTAAATATAATTCGTATATTTAAACGATTTTTATGTAAAAAATTACAGCTATTTAAAATCCATAACTTCAGCTAATTATCAGTAGATTAAACGACTCTTCTGTATTGCACAGGGCGTAAATTTCTTGTTTACAAAATTACTTTGAAGACCGTTATCTCGAAAACCGTTAGAGGTATACCCCTCTCTCTTCCAGAATAGTTATTTTTTCGTTATGAACTTCTACATCACCTCCACTCTTTGTGACTTTTAAGTGCGAGGCACATTGTATATTAAAGTTCTAAAAGACCTCTTCACCGGCTAAATTATAATCAATCTGGAAGCACTTTTTAACCCTTTAGCAACTATTGCATATTTTGTGATTCAATAGTATTATAAAATTTATAACATTCAATAATTCAATTAATTCTATCGGACATACGAATCAAGTTGACAATATTCATATTAAAAAAAATTTTACTGGAATATTTTCATAAATTATTAATCTTTTAAAATAGTTTCTAATGATTCTATTAATAGTGCATTGAGTCTTAATGTATTACAGCACAATTGAATAAAATATAAATTGTGCAATAGATGGCGTAATACTATGAAAATTCTTATTATTGTTATTTTTGTTATTATTATTTTTACTATTTCTATATTTCTTATAATAAAATGACTAAATATCTTAAATTATCGTATGGTTCATACATGGACAATATGTGTTTAATATAAATCAGTAAGGATTTATTAAGTTATTCTTAAGCTCTTGTATATAGAAATTATCTATGAATATTATAAGGTATATTGTGTAAATATACCTATTTCATAGATATATATACGAACATACTCGTATTCTTAAATTTTTAATGAACTTTATAAAGACAAATTTATACAAAATTGGAATTTAATTAATATGTCCAAGATATAAGATACATATGACAAAGTGGCATTCTTTAAGATGAATTTTTTAAATTTTACTTAAGTGACTAATGGTTAAAAGATGTAAGTGAATTATTTTAAGAGTAAATTGAACATTGAGTTTTGGGGAGTGTTACCTTCTTCAATTTATTAAAGGTTTTAATTTAAAGAAAGTTATTATTATGTTTGTAATACCGAACTTTTTCAAAAATTCCTATTTAGAGTTTTCTGAAAACTTAGCAATGTCATCTTTATTAAAATTATAATTAAAAAAAAATTTTCTTATCTGGACAGGGTTCATACTAAAAACGTATCTATTTATTTTTGACAGTTTTCTTTTAAAAGTCAAAAATTTTAAAAATTTCCTTTTTTTATAAAAAAATATTTAATTTTATTATTGAAATCTTTAGGGCAGACATAAATTCTACATACCTACTCTCTAAACTTTTTTTTATATTAGATAAATTATTAGTAATTGACACTTCTCTTATTTTATATAAAATAAAATTATATTTATATTAGTCAAAGTTAAAATTTGACTTATACAGGGTGTTTCACTAACAATGATTTTTACTGCATATAAGTTTTCGAAATTTTAAAAATTAAAGCAGAAATTTGGTTACTTGTCAGAGTTCTTACAAACTCACCAACCGTAACTCATCTGAAACACCCTGTTCCTATACAATAACTTATATTAAGAAATAGGATTTAAAATATGAATCTCAAAATTTCATTTAAAAAAATTTAAAAAAATTAAATTTGATTATAAAAATTAAATAAATCATTTTAAAAATAAAATAAATATTTTCCGATAACTTATCAATTTTTTTATTTCTCTAAATTTTAAAATAATTTTAAATGTCATGTTAAGATTCAAAAAACAAATTTCATTTTAATAATAGTATTTATAGATAAATAAACAGATTTATATCAGATAAGGTACTTATATATTATTATGTATATATAGAGATAGGTATATTATATAAATACTTCTTAGTTCATTTTCTATTCGGAATATATTCATAATAATTGATACATTATAAGAATGAATTTTTAATATAAATTTTATTTAAATATTATTTATATTTATTATTTTAAATTTTTTGGAAATTTATAGTTTAGAAGTTTTAAAAATATTAAATATACCAGGTGTCCAAATGGAGGATGTCATGGCAAAAAATAATAAATGAGGGGAGTTTATTAAAGAGTGTATGTATTATAAACAATTTCAGCATAATATTAGAAAAATTCTTCTTCTTTTTTTTCTATGGCGATACAGTCCGTTGTCGAATCTTCACCTCCTTTTAGAAAAAAGTATCTTACCTATTTTACATTTAAAGATTATTTTAGATATTAACAATTTGATAGCAGAAGGTGACATTTAAAATTTGTTCCGAAAATTTAATATATAAATTTTATATTTTAATTATATTTTCATTCTTTATATGAAATAATCTTCATCTCCACTGGAAGTGCTCCTCTCAACTTTAATTATATTTTAAAAAAGAAAATTTAATAGGTACTATTGATTTAAATTAAGAATTAAAAAAATAAAAAATTTTCTAAATCCAAGAAAGAATTAATTTTAATAATAAATTTAATTAATTTTTTTTTTTAATTTAATAATTAAAAATTCAATTTTAAATAAAATAATTAAAATAGAATTATTTTTTAAAATAATTAAACATATATTTTTAAATTAATTTTTTGAATTAGAGTTTACGATAAAATCAAATACAACTAGGGGTATTTCTTAAAAGATCCTGTTTTCCGCATCCAGGAGGACTTACAACGTCACTTAAGAAATTAAAACGGAAAAGTTTATTCGAGATCCTTGATGGGGAAAAAAATGAGTACGAGGGTACGACCACTTTGAATTTTTCAGGATATCCAAAGGAAAAAATTGAAAGAAGGAACATGCCTTTTCAGGTTTGGCAATTAAACTTATTTTATATTATGATATAAGACATAACGATATCAATTATAAATTATATATTTTTTATTAGATATGATCTGACCAGGATTTGAACCAGAGACTTTTCGATTGAAAGCCGCCATTCTAACCACTAAGCTATCAGGTAGATACCATTTTATATACTAAAGAAATGTTTATTGGAAAAATCAAGCCATAAACCCACTTAGTAATTTTTAAAAAAGCCATAGCACTTAATTAAAATACTAAGTGACTAAAACACTCTTGTTAAGACTTACACACTTATAAAAAACTTTTTAATTATTAAAAACTTAAATTTTAATTAAATTTTCTAAAGAAAAAAATAAAACAAAAAACAATTTCAAAAAATTATGTGTAAAACCACCTTTAAAAGAGTACCAATTATATACTAATTTACTCCTCAAAATTATGTACTAATTAAAAACTAAAAAAAAAAAAGAATTTATTACAATTTTTTTTTTATTTTTTTTAATTTTTTATTTTTGGCAACATTAAAAAATATAAAAATGATTCATTAGACATTTTATAGCCAAAATACAAAAAAAAATGTCACGACAAAAAAAAAACGATAAAAAACATAAAAGAATTTTCCAGAAGGAAAAAATTTTCATTCTGGCAAAGCCTTTTACACGACATAAATTAGATTTTAGGCTTTTCTTTTAAACATTTTTCAGAACATTATAATTTCACTTTAATAACAATTTTTTTTTTTTTTTGGTTTCGTTTCCCCAAAAACCAACTTTTTAATGGCAACAAAAAATGACAACAAGAGCAACAACAACAACAAAAAATAGAACTAAAAGCACTTTCAAGTTGTATCAACTTTAGTATAAAACACACATCACTAGAAAATTATAAATTATTAAATAAAAAAAAATTTTTCTTTATAACCACTTAACTATGAAATATATACATACATAATATACATATATATATACATATATTACATGTATGTATATTCATAAACACATTCAATAGAAATAACAATTTCAACTTCTATAAATTCTGCCACTACTCTACTTCTGCTCTACCATATTATTAAAATTTGCTCTACTACTAGTACCATTACTACTATACTATACTATATTTACTGTTGCTATCATGACACTATTACAACAGTCATTTTCTATCATATGTGATTATTTCATATTATTACGACTATTGCCATTCACAATTAACTGATATATTCTGATTTATTTTCTACTTTTTTGTATTTTTTTTTTCTGTTATTATTTCTCCTTCTTCAGTCCTTCCCTCTCGACCCTAGTAGTGCCAAGTCTTTTGCAAAATTTAGCACCATAATAATAGTTGGAAGTCAGTCAAATAATAAAATTTTTTTATTTTTTGCTTTGCTTTTCTTTATTTTAGAGGAGAACCATTTTCAAGCCAATAAATGGTAATTTAACTTCACTTTCAGTGATACTCAGAATATTTTATGAACCTACAAAAAAAAATAATAAAATAAAAAATAAAAAAATGAAAACCTATGAAGTGTACCCAACATCAGAAGCCCAAAAATAGGAAAAGAAAAGATAATAAATAATTGAAATTCTGCCAAAAAACAAAAAAAAAAATTTTTTTTTAAAAGACAAACTTTTTTATTTTATATTTGGTGTTTTTTTTTATATGTATTAGTTTTGTACCTCATCGTTGTATAATGAACCGTAGTTTTATAAAAAAAATGTGTCTCATATTCATATTACGGTATAACAGTATTTCGTGTGACTAAACTATTTTACTTTCTTTTTATGTTACTTATTATTCAGTTACATGGTTACATTTAGGTTTTTTTTTAATATGAGTACAAGAAATGTGACAGTTTAGTATAGGATACAACTTCTAAATGTGGTTTAAGCAACATACTAAGACACTTTGTATTTTTAATAAATAACAACACAGTAAAAGAAGTAAAGGAATTCCTGTGAATTAAAATACTTGAGGCAATGATGAAGTTAATACCATTGATGAGCTATTTTTAGCCAATACTGTAATTGCAGTAACTAAGTTCTTAGCAGTAAAGCATTGTTGAAAAGCTTAGTAGGTTACGGATAATTTGACGCAGTTAATCTTGACTAAGATTGGAGAGGTTTTCTGTGGAGTACTCCATAAGTTTTGAATGAATATTCCTTTTGACTATAAACTTCGTATGTCAGTAGGCGTAACCAGCTTTACTTTACATAATGTATAAACATTAGACTCTTTAATTTTTACTAACTAATCTTTACTTCTATCTAACAGGTTCAATAAACCGACGATACAAACTTTTGTAGTTACATTAGAATTCCCGAAACAAAGTTGTATTGAATAAAATAAGATGACGTTTGACACCTGACGTCTAGTTCCGAAAAACTTAGTATTAAAAAATTTTAGCTTTCTAATATCAAATGAATAAAGAACTACTATTCAATAAAATTTTAAGTTTACTAGTAACAACAGTTTCGATGGTCATTGAAAGCACCGAATTGAATATGCAATTTTATTTCAGCATTATAAACTTATTAGCTGATTCAGAAATACTTTTTGAAAGTTTACAAAAAATATAAAATAATAAAAATTGAAATTAAGCAAATTTGAGGCTTCCTTTTGTTTTCATTTTTTTTTTTTATTCTAGGAGTTTGTTTACATTTTAAGCTTTAAATCGCAAAAATATGGTCTTGCTTTTTTAAAAATCATTTGGTTTTTATTAACTTTCTTTTTCTTGTATACATTGTAATAGGATAATGGTAATCTCTAAATTTATTCAATCTAAAATTTACAATGATATTACAATAATTCTGTAATAGTTATAGGTGATAGTTTATTAGAGGTTTAACAATTGAATTGATAGTGAATATTGAAAAGGAAAAAAATTAGCATAAAACACGTAATAAAATATTTTAAATAATAGTTACAAATTACAAAGTCAAATCAGAAAAATATATAGGTCAGTTTTTTAAGTCTTACTCTTAAATAATTTTTGAATTTAAGAAGATAATGGTGACAATGGTTAAGTATATTGAAATAAAATATTAAACAATAATATGTTGACTAACTTTCAATTGAATTTAATTTTTAATAATAATCGTTTGCTGTGTGATATTTTATATTGATATTTTATTCATAATTTATTAGCAGCTGTCATAACAATTTAGTTACCTAATGCCAAAAAATTAAAATGTCGTGTTCCATGGAATTGCTGTGTGACATTCTGTACGCTAACAATCTATAACGACAATGTCTTGTCGTTTTTATTAGACCTAAAGCAACGTAGTCTTGTGAAACCGAAATTTTTATACAGATGTGTAAATCAATTGCTTGCAATTAAAATAATATGTTTAAAACAGGGCTTAAATAATTTAACAGATTATGGTCACATCTGTCAAATCTTGCACTACAAAAACTATTCGCGCAAAACAAAATTTTTTACTGAACCATTAATTTTGTAGGAAGAAAACTTTACGCACAATTGTATATCGGTTTTTAATGACATTTTATTGACATTTATGTGTTTACATTTCAGTGTAAAAAATTATGCTTTAGAACAATTTGTGAGAACTCTTGGAATAAATTTAAATTTAAATAAAAATTTAACGGATAAAATAAAATTATTTAAATGTTTTTGAAAATAAAAATATACGAAATGTATGACCAGTTCTGTATTAAATCTTCATTAGTTTCAGTGAAAATCTGAAATAATGGCGAAGGCCAAATGTACTCCTTTTCACGTTGCTTGCTTTTGCTTTGAAAATCAAATAAACCAAGCATGTATAATAAAAAATTTTGATAATTCAAAACTCAGCATTTATTTAATTCAATTTTATGTCCATAGATATGGGTACATGATTAAGCATGTTGAGTAGGTAAATTGTAGAATCTTGGCAACAAACAAGTATTTCGATTTGAATCTAAACAAAGGTTTTGAAACAATATATAAAGCTCAGTTACATTTTTTAAAAATATGTATACATAAAGTTAATAAATGGATAAATAGATCATTATTGAAACAAAATAATCCTATAAAAAAATTTCAAATCTTTTATTGACAAACAAATTTATCTGATTTAAATTTAAAACAAGTAAGTATTGAAATAAAATAAAAATATTAATTGAAATAAAAAATAAAAAAAAACTAACGACCCCAAAATTTTATAAAATTCCAAACATAAATTAAAGGTAGACTACATAACTTATTCATCTTCAATTTTTTAAGATACAACAAGAAATTATATAAGAGATTTATTTTTTTTTTGTATATCTGTTACTAGAATCGAAAGATAATCTGCGTAATACAAAATGTAATGGTTGTGATTTTATTTAAGACAATAGTATTGATATACAGTATATGTATATGTATATAATAAAATTAGAAATAGTTCTTAATTAGAAAAAGTTCTTCTTTCAATTGACCTTTCGTCATTCTGACGGGCCGACTGCTAGTAATAATAATAATAATAATAGTAATAAAACTCTTCCATCGTCCATATCCATAATCAAAGTTCATTATTTCTACGTTAAACAAAGTTTATTTGAAACAATTGAAGACAATTTTACTAACTGCAATAATATTAAACTCTTAATTCCAAATATACGTTTAAGTTTTAATTGATTATTGAAACCTTTTAAAAATATAACTGTATATATAGTTAAGGAGCTTTAAAACCGAATATCAAATATTAATGACAAAATGTCATCTCTATTTCCAGTATTTAAAAACTATTAAAAAGTTTCTTATGTTAAAGTTTTTTGTTAAATTTTCGGTATATTTTTTAAATATGGTGTGTTCTATGATGAAAACAAATTGTGTTTTATAATATTTGCGGTTATGTTATACATAACCATAGTATCGTGTATGAAATAATCTGATAATATGATCATAAGATTTTTTAAACTATATTATTCACTATATTTACATAAAAACCCACATCTATATATACATTTCTCTTATAAAATAGTCCAATATGCTTTCAGTGTTTTTTTTTCTATTATTTCAATTTGCAGGATAACATTTCCTTTTCAACTTTTATTTTCTTGTCCTGGGCTTTTTTGGTGTTATCGTGTTTTATTTTTTTATTTTTGTCATTTTGTAATGTTTTCGGCTTTGTTTTACAGTTTCGTCCTGGTTTTAAAAAACAAGACCAAACATTTTTGAATTAAAAAATTTTCATATGTTATAATTTTTAAATTTTTTTAATTTTGTTCTTTTTTTCAGTGCTTCCTCTGTGTCTTCTGCCTCTGTTGACAGTGTTTAGTATAAGATATGTGAGACAGTTTCAAGGTAGTCAGAAAAAAACCAGAAAAAAAATGGAATAAAGTCCTAGAAATGTCCTGTTTGTGTTTTTTTGTTTTCTTACCTTAAATATCCTTCCTAGAATCGACCATAAGGAAATATAAAAAAGTTTTTTTTTTTTATTTTGTTCTTGGGTTTGCAATTTTCTTTAATTCTGTAGCCATTTTTTGCTGTTGTATTTTTATTGTTTGGTTTTGCTTTTTATGCTTATGTGGTAAAATACTATTCCTGTTTTTATTTCTATCATCTGCAGTATGAAAAATACCACGTTTTATGGTTGTTTTCGTTTTTGTTTTATACCATATTGCAGAATGTTGAACATTGTTGAATTTTTTTCTTACAACTTTGTTCTATGATATTTTTTTATGCTATTTTGTTATGTCCTTATCGTGTTAATAAAATGATGAAACTATATTATATACATAGTTATATATGTTTTATACGTATAGGTATAAATTATATATATATTTTCTTTTTTGTTATGAATTAATAAAAAAAAATTTTGAATATTTTCGAGGTTCAGTGAAAATTTTCGATTTTGTGAAGCGAAATTTGAAGGAAGATCTTTAAAAAATATTTAAAAACGGTTGATTTGATCAAAAAAATATTGCATCCCCCTTAATCGGCCTTAAAAGGCATATTTTTAATTTTTTATTAATAGTTTCTTTAAGCTGATGACCAGTTGTAGTGAAATTTGGTAAGACATTAAAAATATAACGGCTATTCCTGAGCATTATTTTTTCAGGATTGGATCCTTGGTGAAGTTTACCTAGACATTATAAGAATAACGGGAGTTTCTTAATAATATTTTGTTTCGTTACATTTTTCAAATTGTTAGACAGTTGCAAAACTAGTTAATTCTTTAGTTGTAAGGTACCAACCTTCTCTAAGAATTTTTCTAATTTGATATGATACATATGACTTGTATTCGCAAAGAACATTAGTTTTAGAAGTAATTGTGGCCCTACAAGGGTCTTTTGTAGCAAAATTATAATATATGCCATTACCATTAGAAAATCGACCACTGCTTTCAACGTGACCAAGGCCTAATGCTCATCGGTTATAATGGCCTGTTCTTTCAGAATACAGTTTTAAGAATATTATAATATTTCTATATATTATAGCAGTCTACATGTTTATCTTCGGGTTTTCTTATTATCCCTTCTTTACTTACTATTAAATATCTAAATACAAAATCAAAAAAAAACGTGTAGCTCTTATGAAACCTAAAAAAAATCCACCACCAGAAAAAAATATGCTGAGAAAAGTTAAAATATAACAAAAAATACACTACAAAACAAAATACAAGAAACATAACCTTAAACAAAACATAATCAACAACAAAAAACTATTACCGAGATATTTTCTTATTCAAAAGATACGTGTTAAAATGATTCCATGGGGAATTTTAGATGGTTAATACTAGTACATAAAAACAACAACAAATAAAGTGCAAAAAAAAAACACAGGACAAGTTCAAATAAGAGTAGATACGTACAACAATTTCAGAAACAATATTGCAATTGCCATATGAATTTAATATGAGTACAATGTACCATTACAGCAACAAAAGCCACAATAAAAAAAAAACAAAATATTAACAATAATAACAACAATAGTAATAATAATAGAGTACATAAAACTTTAAAAAAATACAAAATTCTAACAAAACTTCCTTTTATTGCATCTTCTCTTTGTACGTCCATTCCGTTTTATTTCACTTCAATTTTTTTTGCACTATTAAACTACCCAGCTATTACCGTTATTCTTTATTGTATCCTGAAGGAAACAAAAACTTAACTAATAACCAAACAATAGAATTGGTGTAAAAGTTGAACTTAAAATGTCATATAAAATGATAATATTATTTTTTATTACGAAAAAATATTAAAAAATTATTTTTGAATTTTTATATGTATTTGTACATTTGTATATTTTGTATATGTATGTTAGTAAACCAAATTTTGTTTTTATGTACGTTTTTACTTATATTTAAGTAAAATGACATACACGAGATGGCACACAAAATCGTAAGAGAATTCTATCTTCAATAAGTCTACTCTTGTTAACAGCGACTAATTTTCGAAACTTTCCAACAGATTGGAAACAATTTTTCAGCGTAAACCAACTTTCGTTAATATAGGTAGAAAGTCGTACTTCATGAAAGTGAAATTAAAGATATCTGGAATACATTTCTAAGGAAGAATATTTAATACACCCTGTATTATTTAAAACGTTAAAACTTAAAAATTGTAGAAATTAAACTTAACTATAGTAAAGTCCTAATAGTTTTAGAATATTCTAAAAAAAATTTAGACTCTGTTAAAATTTAACAAATCAAGCCAAGTTTTTAAACAAGTTGGTATATAGGCATGATGAACTTTATAAAATTTTCAATTCACAAAGCTCTATTGTATATGTGTTATACCTTTGATTCTTAATGTATTTAAAATTTTTTTGGCTATGTAATCAAATTTCATGTTAATTATAAGTTTTAGTTTTAAGAATTATTTTGTAAAAACCTTGTTTTGGTTCAAATAAATAAATAAATAAATAAATAAAAATATATTTAACACATTGTATTTTAAAAAATTAATCAAATTTAAAAAATTTATTAAGTTATAAATATTATTAGTTCAAATGCTGGCTCTTTCTTAAATATTTTATAAATGCAGAAAATTAACTAGGCTCTAAATTTTTATAATTAATGAAATGCAATGAGTTCCATATTATTAGTATTGCCTCCTTAAAAGAACACATATTATAAAATGCATTCAATAAAAACTCTATTAAATAATAAATACAAAATATAATGCTAAATATTATGATATCTAAATGATAAAAAATTGTAATAAAATTTCAAGATACATAATATTCATAACGCAATTGCATTTTATTTTTACATAACCATTATTTTTAATGCATTTTTTATTTTCTACTCTTATTAGCTGCCATACGTCCATAGTATTGAGAAAGTATTGAAATCGTTTTAAAATACGATTTATTTTTCACGTCAAAAATGTCATAACGTCATTATCGACTGGATGGCACAGTGGTTGAGTGCCGACCTTTCATGCGGAAAGTCCCGGGTTCGAATTCTAGTGAAAGTGAAAAAACTTTTCTGGATTTCGACTCGACTCAGCTATCATTTGCCACTGGGTACAAATTAATGGCATAATCAATAAATAATAATTGTATATCTTTAATAAAAAATGCATTAATATAACAATATAAACAAATGCAAAATATAAACAAATAATTTAGTTGAATAATATAACTCACAGATATAGAATACCACATAACTGTAATACAAAATATTACAAAATAGAACTGTATCTATTTAAAATCTAAGACGTTTCTACATGTTATGAGGCTTGGTACTATTTCATGTTTAAATTGTATGTGGAATTCAATAAGACCAATTCTAATAACACGATTATAATAAGACTCCCTGTTCCAACATTGACCTATGGTATGAATAAGCTTATTAGCCTAACAGTTGAACATGTAGCGCTTAAAAAAAAAAAACAAGAAAAAAAAATAACAAATGTCAAATGTTGTGAATTATAAAATATCAACTCCAGATTTAAAATTGTGAATTGATTAGAGAAGACTTCATTGACAGTCTTATGTTCATACTTATTTACACGATTTAGTCAAAAGGATAACACGTTTCCATTTTAAAATATTATATTTTTTATACTAAAATCTTTTCTATTCTTTTAGTCTAATTATTTTTTAAATAATTTCAAAACTTTTACAAAAATTACATAAAGGATAACAATATAATAATATTATTATCAGATTGTCCTTTAATTTTTATATGTACATATTTGTTATATAATAATAATAATAAAAAAATAATAAAATACAAATGAATATCAAATAATTATACAAATAAAATAAATAAGGTAAAAAATGTCAACAATTTAACACTGCATTACTGCATTATGTTTGTTTTTTTTTAATGGAGAAATAATTTTATTGTTTCTATATTTTAATTTATTTTTTTTAAATTTTCTAATTATTATAAAATTTTTTGAACTTAATAAATGTGTGTAAAATACAATATGTACTTTTAATTATTATTATAATACTGATAACAATTATTTGTGTTTGTTTTTTGAATTATTGTTTGGATTATGAGTTTTTTTAATACTTTGCTTATGGGATAAGGATGCAGGATTTGAATTACTGTGGTGTCTAATGGGTCCTTCTGAGGAAACTATGCATGTTTTACAGAAAATATTTAACTTTAATGTTAATAGGGAAATACAAATGAATAAAAACTCTTGGCTATATCCTACTTATTTAAAAATATCAGATTTTGAAATTCTCCGGCGGATTCTTAATAACCTCAAAAGCTTTTAATCAAAATCTTTGATTCTTTGAATTTTCATCAGCTATTTACCTTACTTAACGTAGAGAGAAGTTGTCTCACTGTCCTTAACTAAGTCCACTTTTTTTAAATTTTTAATCTTCTCTCAGATTCCTTTAATATAATCATTTGTTCCAAATTTCAAATAGGAACTTTTAAATATAATGTAGCCCAATTGATCCACAGTTCCAATGGTAATGGAATTGAAAGAGTAGGAAAGTGTATGTTGTAAAACGCTAAATCTTAAAAAGGTTTAAAACTTTAAATTATGTTTACTCCTAATCTTAAAAATGCTTAAAACGTCATCTCCCAGGGGAACCAAAAACTCATAAAATTGTTAGAAAAACGGTTGCCTAGTAACCTTAAAGTATAAGTTTTCTACTTTCATAAAAAGTTAAAGATAAACAACCACTATGGCAAAATGGCTGCTGAATTTGATTACGTTGGTAGATAGGAGCTTTGAGTCATTTTACAAATGGAGATTTGAGGTTTTGAGTAAAACTTTAAAAGACTTAAACCTTAATTTTCTAAAAAACCAATCACATTAGCCAAATTTTGTATCGAATTAAGTTTATCTCAGATTTTTTTGTAAACTACATTTTTCACGGAATTTTTTTGAATTTTTTGTAAAACCATTTTTTGCATTAATCCATACTATGTAAATTTTGCTTTCTATTTTTTGTCATTTCAATCTTTTGTTTTCATATTTTAACTGTCTTTTATTACAATATTTTGTTAGATAATATTATGATTGGGCATTTTTTATTTGTTTAAAAAATAATTTCAAAAATTGATAAAACACGTTTTATATACAAAATATTTTAATATTTGTTGTTGTCATTTATTGTTTTGCAATGATAATGGTAATTGTACAAAAAATTACATTACAAGTGATAACAGACTAATTATAAAATTTAAATGAAATTATAAAATAAAAATGCAAAAATGGCGATACATTTTAAATATTAGTTTTTATAGTTATCTAGACTTGTTATTAGCGTAAATAATCTATTTAATAATATAAAATTTGTTTGTATACAGTGCAAATTCAAAAACAATGAACTTTAAATATAAAATCAATGATATTGAATTACAAAAAGTTGTTATTGACATTGGTTTTAAATTTAACAAATTTTTATTTCAAAATTTATTATTAAATATTTTGCAAAATATGGTATTGTTACTCAGATATTTTCAATTTTAATTTTTGATAATTAGTTGAAGTGAACAATATTTTAGATGAAAATGGTTTCGAAGGTAGGGAAAGCATCTCTTCCTTAAAATTCTGTCACTTGTTCTTCCTTCTTAGCCAATAGCCATGCATTGTCCTTACAAAAATTTAAGATTTGAATTTCATTATTCTTACTAAAACTGAGCTAATTATTGATGTAATTAATTTTTTAAAAATATTAATTTATCCAACTTTAGTTTAGGTTTATTTTTTAATGTCTTTCCATTTTATATAAACAAAATTTGTTATATTTTAATTTTTTAATTAATTGTTATCCAATAATGGAATCTGGAAATTTTTGTGTAAAATCTAATTGAGTACAAAATGCAAATAACACCAGGTATTAACGTATACATAGTATATGGCTAATTACACTAGATTGTTTTTTTGAAAATTTAATTATAATCAAAATATTTAATTAAAAATTTAGTATAAATATGGAAATTTTAAAGGTCATTGGTTTTTAAGCTTGTTTAATTATATTCAAATAAAGAAATTAAAAAATGTATATGTTTTGGAATACCATAATGTATCCGGAAAGATTTTCTGAAAGAAAATTTAAATTGAATTAAATGAATAAAGGTAAAAGTCTCTTCTATGCAACATTATGTTGCTTTGATAGGACACAGATGATATATAGTTTGTCAAAAATCAATTTATACAAACTCATTGTTTCCTTCCAAATGCACCAAGTTTTTAACAACTTTATTATTTAAATTCAGCATATAATTTCGTTTATTTTGAATCGAACTCAACGATTTATATTAAGTCGATTTGGAGTAGTTGAATTAGGTCTATTATATCTAAACAATATTAAGTAATAATTATAAAAGCAAAGTCTATTTTTCAAAACAAGTGCGATGATAGGAATTTGTCGTTTTTCATAACAATTCAAATACAAAATATTCTGATATACCTTAAACGGCTGGGTGACACAGTGGCTAGAGTACTAACCTTTCATTTGAATTCTAGTAATAGTCGACAATCGATTCCTAGTAATAGTGAACAAAACCTTTGCCTGATTTTCGAAATCGGCTCAGTTGACATTAACAATTAGGTTCAAACGAATGAAATAACTACTTATTATAAATTTTGTGTAGTAATAACAAAAAAAACATTAGCATCTTAGCATAAATAAATATAAAATATAAACAAATTAATTAATTCAGTTATATAACTCACAGATATAAAAGTTCAGTATAAAATTATTACAATATACAATAACAATTGGATGTTTATCTTTTAAAAATCTAAGACGTTTCTACATGTTATAATGGAATTTATTAAGATCAATTCTAATAAGAAGAATATAATATGACTCCTCTATTCCAACATGTACCTATGGTATAGACAGGCTTACTAGCCAAATAAGCAGTTAAACAGTTGGACTTCAAAAAAATTAAAACCAAAACGTTCTCTTAGCAAGCATTAGCCAAAGTTGCATTATTTTATTACAAGAAGAGATGCAGCTTTTCCATAATAAGTTACTTTAAATAATAGTAGTTCTCCTCCATAAGTTATTTTAAAAATTACTTAATTATTATTTCTTCAAGAATCCTTAAATACCCCAAATTTTTTCAAATAATAATTCAATCACATTTTTCTCAATTCTTCAATCTTAAAACAAATTTAAAGCTCAAGCAAACTCATTGTCCCGACCCATATATAATTTAAATAACATTTTAAATAATATATATATTTTTTTCCATTATTATGTAAATTTATACATGAATAACCATTATCATAAAAGGAATAACAATTAAATTTCACTATTCTTTTATAACTTTTTTATACTCTCGTATTTACTTTTGCTATTAAAATACAAAAACAAAGCCAAAATGAAGGATAACATCACCTTTTTAAAATGTTGAATCATATAATTCTATAATAATAAAGATAATAATATTTAATAATCTTATATTAAATGTATATACAAATTATCCATACATACATATGTATATGTATATCTATTCTTTAGAAATATATTTTTAGTTAAATATAACGATATCTCATTAGGTATTCAGGAATTTAATTCTTTTATAATTAAGATAAAACAAATATCCCGACAACTTTATTACACCACAAAAACAAAATAAATATAAAAAAATTAAAATAAAATTATGGTTTAAATTTATTTTAATTTTGTTTTATTTTTCATTTCCATTTTTAAATTCCCATTAACCATTCCCAAAAAAAAATAAAAGTACTACATACAAACTTTCTAACAAACTTTCATCAGAAAAATTATGTCATATTTTTTTAGAATAATAAAAAATACTTAAAAAATTTTATTTGTTGTTTTTATTGTAGTTGTTGCTGTTGTTATTGTTGTGGTTATTATTGTGACTCCTGAAATTAGGTTAACCTTTTATACAGTTGGTTAATGATTACTAAAAATTGTCTGAAATTATAGAAAATCCTATTCCTCTATTCTTTTAAAGTTTATATTAATAAAAGCTTTTTAATTTTCTGGCATAATCCTATTTTTTTTATGGTCTAAAAATAATTATGCCAAAAAAAATAGGGAATGAAAGGGAATGTTGTACAACAACGTTCTAAAACGTTCAACTTAAAAAAAACTTTTCAGTCAAAAATATTATTAACTTTTTATTTTAGTCCTTTGATTTTTTTTTTTTTTTTTTTGTTTAAAAAAAAAAATTAAATGAAATTTAAAACAAAAGAATTTAAATTCAACTAATAAAATCGTAGTAGTAATGAAGCAAATTATTTCCACTCCTCAGTCCTCATTCATAATAAAAATGGTAGGAGTGAGAAAATTCATCAACACCACTAACTATATTCATCAACATAACTACTCAACCACTACCACTACAGACTGGT
Organism: Dolichopus griseipennis; assembly: GCA_963082915.1. Lineage (NCBI taxonomy): Eukaryota > Metazoa > Arthropoda > Insecta > Diptera > Dolichopodidae > Dolichopus > Dolichopus griseipennis. Next base: position 5,020,806 of record OY720445.1, read on the forward strand.
ATTAGATTATTAACTTTAATAACACAGTAAAACTTTAAAATAATTTTTTAAAGTTTTAATCAAAATTTTTCGAAAAACTTTAAATTCTATGGAAGCTTAAAAACCGCGTCATAATAAATTAAAACCTCATTATTAAAAAGTATTAATAGTAATTTAATTTAAAGATTTTATAATATAATTATATACAAATTAATTATTGTGTTTATTTACAGATTAATGTGGTTTGTTGGTATCAAGTGAGATAATTAATATACAATAAAATTGGATTTATATATATAATATTAATATAATTTTTTTAATATATTAATAATTTTTGTTTTAAATATAATTTAATTGTGGTATTTGACAAATCAATCACTGTTAATTAAGAGGCGGGAATGGAAGTGAAGTGTTCTTATAATCAACAAGGATCTGAAGTTATCCTTAATTGAGGTGTTATTGAAATGTTTCTTAATTTATCTGCTATTCTTGTAGTTTGGTGTCTATTTTAAGGTCAGTTTTTGGTCGAGTGAATTTTTCAAGTCTGGAAATCCTTGTTGCACCATATAAGCTTAAAGTTTAAATCAATTTTAGATTTAATCATTAGTATACTTTCATATTTTTTTTTATAACGGGTTTTGCTTAAAAGTTCATCAGGAAGCAATTTTATGTTTTCTGTGCACATTATCGATGACTTCTAATTATACTTATCTTTGTGACCAAAAAATAGTAAGAGAATCTTGGTTGTGGGAGAAATTATAGGAAGGGGTACGGTACACTTGGCAACCGGACATTTTACAATAGAAGCACTTAACAAAAATAAACTTATGAAAATAGACAGTTACCAAAGGGCATTTTGCAACTCGTCTCTTAACAATTTGACATTTGAATGTCTCTTTTAATGCATAATCTGGCATACATTATGTAAAAGGTGAATAACTCTTACTAGAAAATGTCCCATTGTAAAATAAGTTATTAAGTTTCCAAGTTACAATGTACCCAGTTGTTAAATGTCCTTTTTCTTACCGTCAATTTTGCTTGCTAAATGTCTTTGACTAACTATCCAGTTGCTTAATGAGAGTTGAAAACTGACGGTTTCACCTAGGAAGAGTGTAGTTAATTAAATATTATTGATAAGAAATATGGTTCTTTCTCTTAAATTTTGTTCCAGCAACCAACCTTCCATCGAAAAGCTTGTAGTGTAGGCAAGATTTGAATCTCCACTCCTTCGGTTAATATTGTCTTTACTAATTATCCAGCACCACCGAAGTTTCTAAGTAACTT